>CM039312.1:98596361-99196361 GCA_022316695.1 Camellia oleifera | reverse complement strand
AAAAGTTTACAATTTGCGACTAAAAATAAGTTTGGTCGCTGATTATATGGGTTTTACCGACTAAAAAAATTTTAGTAGCCAAAAGTAAAGCTTTTTGGTGCCAACAAAAAAATTTAGTAGCCAAAAGTCTACAATTGGCGACTAAAAAATAAGTTTAGTCGCCAAAAGTGGTCATTTTTAGCGCGGGAGAACTAAAATCCTAAGGCGGGAATAAAATTTTTTGGTGACCAAAATTTTGGTAGCTAAAAGTGCATCTTCGGCGACCAAATCCGATTTTGGTCGACAAAAGTTAAGTTTTTTAGCAATTAAAAAATAATTAGTAGCCAAAAGTATAGAATTTGCGACTAAAAAATATTTTTAGTCGCCAAAAATGGTCTTTTTTATTTTGGTAGTAAATAGTTTATTTTACATAAATTATGTTCAATAAAATAATTATGTTTATACATATTAATATAGATGTATATACTATATAAATAATATATGTTGCATATATAATCATGTGGTGCTATAGAGGTGTAGTGGGAAGAGTGTGGTGTATAAGGTTTATGGTGCAGGAGGTTGGCGGTTCGAGTCTCTGCAAGAGCGGATCAAATTGTTCTACAACGAATTATCATCACGAATGGCACTTGATAGCGTCACGAATAGTGCCTACCATGACATTAAAGTGTCACTGAAAGGTTTTAGTCTTGATGGTGTAATGACACTTATAAGTGTCACTAACTCTTTTTTTAATGGCACTTGATAGTGCCACAAATAATATCTACCATGACATTAAAATGTCATTGAAAGTTTTTAGCCATGATGGTGCAGTGACACTTGCAAGTATCTACCGTGGCACTCGTATCTACCGTGGCACCGATAGAAGTGGCACTTGTTCAAAATGCCACAAGACCAAAAAATGTCATTACAAGAATAGTTTTGTGACACTTTCAAATGTCACTAAATTAAAAAAATGTTGTAGTGAATAGTGCCTACCATAACATTAAAGTGTCACTGAAGGTTTTAGTCTTGATGGTGTTATGACACTTATAAGTGTCACTAACTCTTTTTTTAATGGCGTTTGATAGTGCCACAAATAATATCTACCATGACATTAAAATGTCATTGAAAGTTTTTAACCATGATGGTGTAGTGGCACTTGCAAGTATCTATCGTGGCACTCGTATCTACCGTGGCACCGATAGAAGTGGCACTTGTTCAAAATGCCACAAGACCAAAAAATGTCATTAGAAGAATAGTTTTGTGACACTTTCAAATGTCACTAAACTAAGAAAATATTGTAGTGAAAGTTAAAAAAATTATATTTTGGCCCCAAATTTTAAAATAAAGATGCAAACCCAACATTTCCTACCAGAAAACCACCACCAGCAACCACCACTTTAAGCCCTTCTATCTCCTTCCTCATAACTCTGTTTCGCCTCATTTTTACGTCGTTGGATTCAACTCACGGTCTAGTTTTCGTATCACATCTCATACATCTCGTTCTTTCTTTTTTTTGCATGTTATCGAAGCTCTGAAAGTTGATAAAAAAAAATAAGATTTTTCTTCTCATTTTCGACTTTTCTTCGAGCCATCTTTCGAACTTTATACTTTCTTGATTCTTGACGATTCTACTTCATTCTTCTGTTCTCTTCATCTCACTTCCTACTTCGCCCTACACTATCTCGTTTTCTCACTTCTTCATGTAATGGATGGTTTTGATATGTCGAAAGTTATCCGAAAACTAATTTCGAAAATTTCAAAACATTCATCATTTGCTTTCTTCTCCATCTTCCTCATTCTTCTTCTTCGTCACTTATAACATGATGTGGAACATGGTTCTCGGTGGTAACGGAATTGGTGATGGTGATGGTGGTGGCGGTGGTAATATAGTTCGGTGGAGGTGAAGTTGGTGGTTTGGATAGTGATTGGTCATTACCCACACATCAACCCGGACTTGGTCATAGTTGCAGAATATGTATAGACACCCATCCAACTCCCTTATACAAATATAAAAATCCTTATCAGAAAACTTCGAATGTGGTACTAATCGATACTCCTCATTAGTAAGATCAAATGCAGCCACCAAAATATTAACACTATCTAATTCATAGTTTCGACTCACAACCCAATGTAAAGCACCATCGACATACGCGCCATGCCAAAAACTATCCCTTAGATAATAAGGGAAATCTTGAATTTTTCGCCATGAATTCTACTTCAAACTGTAAACCCTAACTTCAGATTCAAAAAACTGTCCCAATTTTTACCATGAAACTGAGTAGTCCTCATAAGTTTATAATCGTCAATAACAAAATCATACCCAAATCAGTAAATTATGTTCCGATAACTAGTAAAAAAGAACAGTGAAGAAATCAAGACAAATGAAAATGGGTTTCAAAGTGATCAAGCAATCAACTTGTTTTCTGCTGTATTTGGAGATAGATTCTTGATAGGCATGTAAATAGAAAGATGATATGTATCTCTTCATCAATTTCATTACCTTCATCAACTTCACCAACATCACCACCCGAACCACCAACTTCACCGCCACCGAACTCCATTACCGCCACCATGATCATTACTATCACCACCAACTTACAACACCAAACCCACCTTTTTCATAACCAAGTTTCATTACTGCCACCATGAGCATTACCACCACCGCCACCTTACAACACCAAACCCACCGCCATCGCCGGACTGCCACCACCACCATTACCAATTCTATTACCATTTAGAACTATGTTCCACATAATGTTATAAGTGAACAAGAAGAAGAAGAATGAGGAAGTTGGAAAAGAAAACAAATGATGAATGTTTTGAAATTTTCAAAATTAATTTTCAAACAACTTTCGGCATACAAAAACCATCCCTTACATGAAGAAGTGAGAAAGCGAGGTGAAGAGAATAGCGAAAGAATGAAGTAGAACCATCAAGAATCGAGAAAAATATGAAGTCCGAAAGATGGCTCGAAAAAAATTTAAAATGAAAAGAAAAACCTTATTTTTTTATTAACTTTTGGAGCTTTGATAGCATGCAAAAAGAGGAAGAACGAGATGTATGAGATGTGATACGAAAACTAGACCGTAAGTTGAATCCAACGATGTAAAAATGAGGCGAAACGGAGTTATGATAAAAGAGATAGAATGGCTTGAAGTGGTAGTTACTGGTGGTGGTTTGGTGGTAGGAAATGGTGGGTTTGCATCTTTATTTTGAAATTTGGGGCCAAAATGTATTTTTTTTAAAACTTTTTTCGTTTCAAATCTGACAGCAGGGGCAAAATTGATAGTAACTTAAATAGTATAGGGGTACGCATGAAAATAAGAGTAGTCTAGGGGGTCATTGAAAATTGTGACAAAGTATAGGGATAAAAATGAAATAATCTCTATTTATAATTCAAATAGTGTTTGAATTCAAAAGTAATGGGTGTGTTTGTTCCCTAACAGACATGAAAGAGTCTTTATATACAGGACTCTAACTCAGGCAAAAAATACACAAATATTTTGATTTGATTTCACTCTCTCCTCTCTTTATTGTATTTTCTATATTCTATATTTCTGGACAACCGATATAGACATGACAAATCCATTTGGTGCAACTGTGTATTGTGTCAGATCCTTGTAAATTTTTGAGTTGTATCTTGGAGTTGTTTGTGATCGCTAGAACTGGCACGAGAGGGAGCACATAACGACTTTAGGACAACATCCTTGACGTGCCTCTCACAATTACACATGTTATTTTATGAACCTCCTTCTTCTTCTTCTTCTTCTTCTTCAGTATTCTCTTATATATATATAATATATAATTTTATCAAATTGTATCGTATCTATTTTCAGATTCTGTTTTATTTAATATCATTATTCTGCAAAATTAATTTAGAGAAATTATTGTTCAATTCCCGCAACAATGTAAAGTCATTATTTCTATAAAATATTTAATCTTTTCATTATTTGTATTTTACAATTTAATTTGTTAGTCTTGAACAAAAATGTTAAAAAAATAATAATTTAAAAATTTATCTTCTCCGTCAATTCAGTAACATCGAATAGTAAATTTGTATTGCACAATTGTATATTGATTCTATTAGATAAGTTTTGAGAGGTAACACTTGTTTGTTCTGTGTACTTTTATTCTATATCAATTATTCTTAGGAAAATTGTAGAGTAAAATTCAAAATTTCACGCAATAAATATTATATTGTTTAAAAGTGTATAGTTATCTTATGTTTTCTTAAGTATAGAGCAATTCATACAATTTATGATATTTAACAAGCATTGTTCATGTAATAAATTATTTTGTTCAAATTTAATTTGTATCAAATACTTTCACATTTTACCAGCATATCTATACTTAAATTATTAGTAATTAAATTTACACTTATAATAATATTATTATTTGTTTAATTGTTATTTGTTGTAAATTAATATACTCTTCTTCTCTTTTGTTCTTTAAATATTTAAAATGGCTAATTTAGAAGAAGCTACTAGTGTGAAACCTGAGAAATTCAGTGGCCTAAATTTTGAAAGATAACAAAAACAAACAAAATATTAATTGACTGTATTAGGTCTTTTGGGTCTTGTGTGTGCCAAAGAGTTTTAGTTGTGTCACCCGAACAAATTGAATTTCATTGCTATAACATGATACTTAGTGTTTTGTTTGACTATTTGTATGATATGTATCACTCAACCATCTGTAGATGCTGATATTGTCTCCAATTTTAATAGATATAAAACGAAAGACAACAAACTTATAGGAGACCAAATACATGAGTTTTAACAAGTTAAATTATGTCATGATTCCCAAATACATTTCTCATCCTCAATTCCCCCACACAAAAGTACACATTTTCAGGAAAAAAAAATTAAATGCAACATAGAAATTTAAGCGGTGAAATATAAAAGAAAACACAATCAAACCACTCCACTTCTCACTTTATAGCAAACCTTTCCTCAACCCTTGGTAACATGATAGCCAAACTAATGGATCAATAAGACCTTCCTCAACCATGAATTTAGATAAAATTTTTTTAAAAGATAATACTTTTTGATTTTGCATATGAACATTTCCACGTGTCAGTCAATGTCCGCAGTCCTCACTCCCAATCCCCACACTTGACTTGTCAACCTTGCGTTGTACTGTTTGTATACTCTTGCCCGGTTCTCCGCCCACCATTGTTCCGCTTGTTTCTCACTAAACCGCCTCCGACTGCATCCAAACAGTTATAGGCCATGTTAAAATGAATATCTTATCAAACCTCTTTTACCAAAATATGGTACTATTTGGTATCATTGCTAGTTTTCTGTTTTTTTATTTCCAAAGCAAGGAATCGTGTTATTTATTTATTTTATTTTATATTTTTATAAAAATTTTATAAAAAAAAACATATTTGGTACACATTTCCAAAACAAAAACAAGAAAACATATTGTGTGAATTGCAAGAGGGGTTTGAGGATGAAATGACCAGAGGGGAGTTGCCGGAGTAGGAATGGCCAAGGCTATTTTCATTAACAGTACTCAAACTTTTTGAAAACAAAACCAGAAAAACAGAAAAAAGAAACATTACCAAACTGGCCCCAAAATGAAGTCATCATTAACAACCAATAACTATGAGGTTTAACTTCCAATATGCTGTGCAACAAAGGAAAACAGTGGAACTTTATCCTATTCTTGTGGCTCTATCAACTCTTGAATATTGTCAGAATAAAAAAGAAGTGGCAAAATATGGTTGGTACACAAGAAACTTTTATTGAACTCAAGAAAATTCAACTCCATAAATCACCATATCCATTTCAATGACTACGCCAATTGGTCTCCTAATAATTCAAGTCACATAATCAGTCCCTGGGTTAAATTAAATTTATATCATCACTAGTTTACCTCAATTCTATCTTTTTGCATAGAAAAATATCTGTGTAGCAGTTGCAAAAGATTCTAGTAGGTATTTCAAGTACAAGAAGCTAGGTTTGATTAAAATGATATTTGGAGAAGAATAGATACAAACATACCTGAACCGTACTCGCTTAAGATCTCTAACACCGCCAGGTAAGGAGGTATGCGTGATATAAACACCTGGCTTGTCTTGCACAACCCATTCATTGTCATTACGAGAATCACCTTCTTTAGTTCTGCCACCATTTCTGGTTGTTGTTTCTGACTGGCCTTGTCTGCTTTGGCCTGAACTGCGATTTGTTGAATATCACCCAAGTGAGTGCCCAATCTACTAAGAGAGGAGTGGCCAACAATGGTGGAGTGTGGTGGTTGAAGTGGTGCACTAAGAGAAGTGGGGTGGGTAAACCCACTCACCCACCAGCTGCTGTCTTTCCTTCTTTTCAAGCCTGTATAAATAGAGGTTAGGGGAGAGGAAGAAAATGAGAGAGAGAGTTAGAGAAAACCGAGAGAAAGAAGTGTGAATCAAGAGATGTGAGAAACCGTCTCCCTCGGTGTGAGCGAGGGAGACGGGTGAATGGGTGAGTGAGAATGGTGTGAGTTTCTCCTCTGTAATATTCTGTAATCTCTCCATAAATGATAATCGGTTACTCTCCCGTGGACGTAGGCCGGATTGCCGAACCACGTAAAATATTGTGTCTCCGTGTGTGTGGGTGTGTATTTCTGCTTGGTTTAATTTCCGCAAAGGTCTTGGGGGATCCCCGATCCCAACAATTGGTATCAGAGCCTCGTCGGTGGCGTTTCGGAACCAAAACAGTGCAAAATCCGAATCTGCCCAGAAATCGGATTGCTCGAAATCGAGTTTTGAGCATACCAGGAGCAAGGGCTCGACGAGAGGATTCCAGAAATGCAAAGCAGACACCCAGAGGAGCATCCACGCGCCCTCACGCGCCTCCTGAAGTTAGCGCGTGAGTTCCAGTCGCAGCACGCGCCGCCACGCGCAGAGGAGCCAACCGGCACGTGGGCCCAGTCGCGGACACGCGCCCCACGCGCGCGCAGAGGGAAGAAGGCGACTGGAAGGGGAGCGCGTGCATCACACGCGCGCGCGCCACGCGCACGACACGTCAACACCGAGTCAGCAAGGTGTCAGCGCCACGTGTCCAACCAGGGAGCGACACGTGGCGGTCCAGTCAGCATCCACGTCAGCGACACACGTGGCACCGTGGCCAATCAGGGACTGCCACGTGTCTGCCACGTCAACCAGAGGCAGGGAGGGATCTTGTGTTACGCGGCTATGGTACAACCGCAGGGGAAGGATCCAGTGCTTCGCGGCTATGGTGCAACCACAGATCTGAGGCGTACAAAATGTTTTGGCTTGATTTAAGTCATTTGGAGTCCGTTTTTGGCGATCCAATAGTGGTTTCAGACTATTTGGAGTATTCCGGACACATCTGTACGGTCAGATTTTGGAGACGGAGTTTCTGTAAAAAGAAGGCAGATTGAAGGGACGGACGGCATCGGGTGCAGTGGACGGAATATTCTGTTGGTACACGGAATATTTCCTGAACTTCTGAAAATTGTAATTTGGCCCAGAATTTTCAGAAAATTGTGGTGTGGCCCAGCTTTCGGGGATATTTTTCAGTGAGGTCCCTGAAAATACAGTGAAGGTTGGTCCTAGCTAATCGGACCGTTCCGGACGCAACCGCGAGGTCAGAATAGTGAAATTCTGAACGGTTTTTAAAAGATTGGTAAAATATGGGAGTTTGTCATCTTTAATACTCGGAGGGAGGTTGTCGGATATTGTGGAACGCTGCAGTGTCACTGAAGAGGTTAGAATGGACAGATTCTGACCAGATTGAACAACCAGGTACAACTCGAGATAGATCATTGAAGACCAGAGGAGATCAGGCTTGATGGCAGATCGAGGGAGATCAGGATTGGTCAGGGGCGATCAGAGGATTGCAGGTATGATTATCTCAAGATCAACAATGTCTAGGAAAGTTCTGTCAAAAAGACAGTGTCTAAGGAGACTGGTTCTTAAGTGGGACCGAGTGTGACCCCACCAGTCTGTCCTGGGAACTTTCCTGGTTGTTGACATCATCGGAGGATGTGGTTCAATCAGAAGAGAAGACCATTCATCGACGGATAGATGATTTGGCAACCAGTTCAGGCTCAGGGAAATGTTGTGGCTGTTGGAGCTACTGTATGCGAGTAAGTACTGGTGATATGTGGACGTGTAGAACAATAGTTGCAGAGGAGCATACTAAGCGCAGGGGTACAAATGCAGATGTGCAGTAGTGCAAGGGTACGGTAGAGTATCGTACAGAGGCGCCAGAGGAGTGTGCAGCAGCGGGTTGTTGAAAGTTCATAGGAACTTCCAGACAGAGAAATTGAGACAAACGCAAGAGTGCGCGCCAACGAGTGGCAAGTCTTTTTTCTTCTATGGCAGTTTCTTCCATGGCAGCAGAGGATAGAGTTGATGTGGATCTCTCAGGCGAGCTCGACGCAGGGAGACCAGAAGCCATGGGTACGGGCACTATGCAAGGAAGTGCATAGCTGACGATGCTTTAACAGATGGAGCTACTGTCAACCATCAATCTACTGGACAGCAAATCAGGGATTGCAAAGGCACAAACAACAAGCGTATGTGGAAACGCCAGGAGGTTGTTCAGAAGTGCAGAGGGCAAAGGCTGATAGTTCAGAGGAAAAGCTCCGAGCAAAGAAGACAGAGGACGTTGATGGGATAAACGACGAGTTTTCTATTGCTCCAATGACTGGTCCTGCGAGGTAATGCATGACAGTCAAGGGCATCCCAGCAGGGGGTGCAGGACATCTAATCAGGGGGTGTCGGATATCTTGGTTACGCAAGTTCAAGCATAGCAAGTGAAGACATCCGAGACAGAAGCGTGGAAGAGATCTGTGGGAGATGGGAGCAGAGGCTCTCTCCAAATCAGAGAGTGGTGTGAGTTGAGTTGAGGATGTAGGATTCCCTCCTCCTCTTATATCTCTGGTGTATTATCTCTAGCTTCAGGGGGTGCAAGCATCTCAGAGAGGAGATGCAGACTATGCTGAAGACATCCGAGACAGGAAGCGTGGAAGAGATCCGTGGGAGATGGGAGCAGAGGCTCTCTCCAAATCAGAGAGTGGTGTGAGTTGAGTTGAGGATGTAGGATTCCCTCCTTCTTTTGTATCTCTGGTGTATTATCTCTAGCTTTCAGGGGATGCAGCGTCTCAGTGAAGAGATGAAGACTATGTTGAAATTTGGGCGTGACAAGATTAGCAGCTGTATGTCAGTGGATCACCTCACATGGGCTGAGGGGGTGATTTGTTGAATATCACCCAAGTGAGTGCCCAATCCACTAAGAGAGGAGTGGCCAACAATGGTGGAGTGTGGTGGTTGAAGTGGTGCACTAAGAGAAGTGGGGTGGGTAAACCCACTCACCCACCAGCTGCTGTCTTTCCTTCTCTTCAAGCCTGTATAAATAGAGGTTAGGGGAGAGGAAGAAAATGAGAGAGAGAGTTAGAGAAAACCGAGAGAAAGAAGTGTGAATCAAGAGATGTGAGAAACCGTCTCCCTCGGTGTGAGCGAGGGAGACGGGTGAATGGGTGAGTGAGAATGGTGTGAGTTTCTCCTCTGTAATATTCTGTAATCTCTCCATAAATGATAATCGGTTACTCTCCCGTGGACGTAGGCCGGATTGCCGAACCACGTAAAATATTGTGTCTCCATGTGTGTGGGTGTGTATTTCTGCTTGGTTTAATTTCCGCAAAGGTCTTGGGGGATCCCCGATCCCAACACGGTTACCAGCAGTAAGTGACTTGATCACTACCTTTACGGCTGTCAACTCTACTTCTTGAAGTTGAGCTTTCAGGGTAAGATTTTCCACCTAAGGTAAAGATTGGTCAGACGACACAAAAGAACACTCCAACATTGTTTAAAACTGAGTAATAAATTATGGGAAAAGGAGACTCTTGTTTGTCTACAGACAAATCACATTTTCTATACATCAGAGAAAAGATGTGGACACCAATATCCTAACCGTTCCCATAATGTCAGTCATCCCAAGAAAAGAAAGGCATTTATAAAAAAAACTTTAGCTTCTATGGATTATTAGGCACCGCTCCTTCACCTTTTCTACATATTAGTACACCACTATTCCCATTGCTTCATCAAACTTCAAATTGAAAGAAACATTCCCAACGAATTACAGAAGCAGATGACTGTCAAGCAAGATAATACTAGTACCTGTTGTCTTAATCTAGTAACTTCTTGGCTAAGGCTATCATTTGTTCTCTTAGCATCATCCACAACAATTTTCGGAGAGGTAAGTACACCAAGAGTAGGTGTTGGTGTCGTGGAAAGAGGTGGGCTCGATCGTCTTGATATTAGCGATGTTGCCCAAGAAACAATTCTGGACCCAAGTACAGAAGCTGAGAAAAACTTCTTGGACGAGCCAAACATTGGATTAAATGATTTGGAGACGTTAAAATCCCCCCATTGTGAATTCCCATTTGGAATAGGTGACACACGACTACTGTTGAATTCTGGTTTCTTGTTTCTCTTGGAAGACCGACTTTCCACTCGCTTGAAGGACTCCATGGAGGAAAATCTAGCAAGCTGAGGACGAGATCTCGAAGATCAAGCACTGTAGAACTGCGATGATTACATGTACCACAACTTAACCAAGCACACAAAAACTATTATCAATTACAATGGTGCAAAAAACAAACAGATCCTGCATGGAGTAAAAGAACTCAAGGGTACCAAATTACGTTAGTTAGGGCAGAACGGTGGAAAAATAGGTATGCCATTGATTTCTCATGGATGCTGCAATAAGATGAGGATTATGTAAAACTTCGGCAATCTAACACTCTACTCAGCCCCACTGTAGACTTCGACATCAATGAATATTTACCATTCCTTCATAAGCTTTAAAGTGTAGACAGAGTAGTTATACAATGATATTGTCATCACAGCAAGAAACTTACAGTGCGCTGCCCTGAAATGATTTTAGACACGTGCCTTAGTTTGAGGTGTTTCTCCTCTTCCCCCGAGAACCATATTAGTACAGATTCATCCTGAAAGCAATAACACCACAGGTTCTAAATAATTTTAGCAGTGAAACTCTACTTTCAGTGAAATACAAATCAAGGAAGCTATTGTTTGACAATAACACAACTAATGACAGGTGATTTGAGTATTAAAATAATTTGAAAATGAATATAAAATAAGCATATACATAAGACAATTATATATAGGAGGAAATATGTGTATCCTGTATTACATAAAGTCAAAATGAAAATAAAACAACACAATTCATCAAGCATTCGCATTCAATTTTCTGACAAGCCAGTTTGCTTCCAGCTTATAGTTTAGGGGGAGTGATTCAACAACCTATTTTGCAATTAGGCAAGGAAATAAGGTGTTAAATGGTGGGAGTGAAAGCACAAAAGGTTCACATGATTTGTGAGCATAAATATTATATTTGGCATGATAGAATGTGATTGCCAACCAGAGAAATGTGGTGTACAAAAACAGCTACAGAAGGTAATTCACTACGGGGGTTAGAGTTATAACCACCAATCAACATGAAGATTTATTCCTACCCCAGAAACAATGAATAAGCAAAATTGCCAACATAAACCAGTTGAGTAGTTATAATTAACCTGCACAACAACCAATTAACATAAAAGCTACTGAATTTTAAACATATCACCACCATGTTTTTGTTTTTGCCTACATTTTGGGCGTGTTCATAAGCAAGATTTCAACCAAATAGTACTGTGCAAAAAAAAGCGTCTTAATATAAATTATCAAAAACAGAATAATTATAAGAAATGGTCCTCGGTTCCAGTCAACATTCAGATGTTAGCAAGATCACAAACATTTATGGGTATAATAGTTGCCATTGCTGATTAAGAAACAAGCTACTGAATTTTGGACAATAGTATCCTACATGCATTCACAGCAATACTCTGACCTTTTGAAAGGTAACTGACAAATAGTTGCATAAAGACATAACTAATCTTTAGGTCACTATAATAGGAGTATGGACATAAATAATGATATATCAACTACAGATTCTAGAACTTAAAAATAACATAATAATAAATTAAAAACTCCAGGTTATCATTACATGAAAAACAGGTAAAAAGAAATGCAAAAGCAGTAGCAGCAACATAAAATAATATACATTTAATAGTAGGATTGTTCTTGCTGCAGTTGATTGTGGTGGTGGTCAAATAAATGAACAGAAGTACGAAAGGCACATTGATATCTAGAAACATCAAACAAACTTACATTTGCCAGTCGGAAGGGACAAAACTTAGGCTTCCCCCTTCTTCAATACTTGAGCAAATATGCCCCTTTCTTGAGCGCAGTAATGGCCTGTTGTAAAGATCAGCCAGCACTTTTGCCGACAGAAAGACTAGCAATCTACGTTCAAGGTAAAGTCACAGTAATAGGTTAAAGACCAAAAAAGTAGCAAAAATTTTATTCAGATGACGGGGACAAATGTGTAGTTACAAAGACCACAGATGTAGGAGGAACTTGAAGCTATATTGTATATCCGGTTAGACATTGTTTGGGTGGTAGCTTGTGAGAGGTGTGTGTTTTGGGTGTTCTTGGCTGAATCAGGTTGGCTGCTGGGGTGTGTGTGCATCTGCTCTGCTGTATGTTGCTATCACCAGCACCAGTGGAGTTGCTTCAGCTTCAGCTGCTGGTCTTCAGATTGGATCTGCAGCTTCAGCTGCTGGTTTTGGTTCTGATGCTTCTGGTTGGTTCTGGTCTTCAGGTGTTTGCAATTGTAACACCTAAAGAAAATGGCATCATCAAAACCAAACGGGTTAGGGAGTTCACTGACCATTCAAGAGATTTCCAGAGCTGAACTGATCTATCTCTACTGGTGCATTTAGTGTGTATGGATGTTAATTGGTGGTGTGCTTTGTTAGGATGTCATGGTGCATCCTGAGTATTTGGGCTGCTGATCTTGGTTTGATGGCAATGATTCATTTAAGCATAAGTATTGCTGTGAGGCTGCAAATCTGCAAATCTGCATATCTGCAAATCTGCACATCTGTGAGGATCATGAGGGATATATCTTGCTCTAGAGGAAGGTTCATGCCTGGTTTTTTTTGTTATTTTCTTTCCTCTGTCTCTTGCTTTCTCTGGATTGGTTTCTCACCAATCCCACTTCCCCCTTTATTGATGTAAGTTTATGCTTGTAATGCTTTCTTCATCAATAAAGTTCCTTTTCGCTTATCAAAAAAAAAAAATATTGTATATCCGGTAAAATCTTCATGGTTACTCATGCAGGTGATAGGGTAAATATCCATAGGATTTTAACATCAACCTTCGAGTAACATTATTCTATTGAGTTATGGTGCAATGCAGTAAGACCCCTCCTCAGGTCTCTAAGTGGTTCTTCATTCTTATCTTTCTTTTTGATGCATAAGGAACTCGCTGTAAACTTCTCGCAATAATAATAATAATACCAGTATTCTGGACAGTGATAATCTGAAAGTAAAAGATTAATACATGTCTTTTTTTTTTTCTTTTTCTTTTCTTGATGAACGGGTGTCCGGGCCAACTTACGCACACCTTGACCAATCCCGGGACTTATGCAAAGTGCCCCCTTCACGTGGATCAAGCAATCTTGGACAAAACCAACGGACGTGGCCCAAGGAGTTGATAGTACCTAGTGGGAGTTGAACCTGAGACCTGGAGAGAGTACACCTCCAAGCCCCAAGTTGCACCCACTAGGCCAACCCCTTGGGATTTACTAAGGTTTTAAAAAGCAGTTGCCACAATTACGTAACACCGTTATGTGACGGTTGTGGTGGTCACCGCCACCCGTTTCGGCCGCTATAGTGGTGTGACCATGGCTTTAGAAGCGGCCGCAACTGTTACGTAACGCCGTTACGTAACGGTTTTGGTGGTTACCACCACTCGTTACGGCCGTTTTTGCAGTGTGACTGAGATTCACAGGTGTGTCGGCTGTAGCGGCTGCCGTAGCAATCGTAATGGTGCTGTAACAGTCGTAACGACTTGTTACGCACTGTTATATAACGGTTCCAAATTGTTTCTTTCGAAAAAACAGACAAAAAAAAGCTAAAAATGAGAGAAGAGGGATAGAGAGAAGAGGGAAGATAAAAAGAGAAAATGGAGGAGCAAGAGATAGAGAGAGAGAAGAGGGAAGATGAACATGTTATTGATTTGTTGAAACTGTAAGACCTATGCTATTATATTCAGTTGCTATCACTCAACCATTTTGTTTGTGTGTGTCTACCTATATATTGTTTGATAATAATAATAATAATAATAATAATAATAATAATAATAATAATAATAATAATAATAATATGTGTGGTCATTATCTATTTAGCTTGGTTAAAATATGTATATATATATATATATTTAGGTTCTTATTTATTCTCTTATTTTTGTCATTATTTATCTTATATATAATAGTTAGTGATTGATTTTTTGTATAATATAAAGTCATTAATTATTAAAATAAAATGTAAAAAACTCAGTTTATAGTGATTTAAAAATATGAAATATATTATATCATACTTAAAAATTTACAAAAATTGATCAATATTTATTTTAAACCCAATAAATATGATCACGGGAAAAAAATATACGTATCGGTAAGTTTTTTTCAAATTGTGCGAAAAATAAAAAAATTCACGGTTCTGGTTACTGCAACCGTTACGCTACAGCCTTTACACCCTGCAACTGCAACCGCAACCGCGTCACCGCCACCGTTATGGCGACCGCAACCGCTTTTCAGAACCTTGGGTGTGACAGAAATTCACACGTGTAATTGTTGTTTCGGTGTTATGTAACGGCTGTAGCGGTACCATAACAGCCGTAACAGTCCATTACACACTTTTACAATATTCTAAATAGCTTCATTTAAAAAAAAAAAAAAAACCAAAAGCTTACAAAAAAAAGAACAAATACTTAAGTAATTCAAGCCCAAACAAAGAATCTTATATGTATTTTTTTCTTTATATTTTATTTTTTAATTTTTATTTCATTACATTAACGTATAATTTTTTTTTTTTTTTTTTTTTTTCACACAATTTGAAAAAAACTTACCGATACCCATATATTGTTTTTCTTCATAATCACATTTATTAAGGTTTGAAATAGATTTTGATCAATTTTTGTTAGTTTTTAAATATGATCCAATATATTTCATATTTTTAAATCACTATAAAAGGAGCTTTTTACATTTTATTTCAATAGTTAATTATTTTAAGAATAATTGATTTTAAATGTTTACAAATTATTTTTGGCCAATTCCTAAACTAACTGAATAAAACATATTCACAATTATTAAATGAAATAATTATAAAAATAAAAATTAGGCCATAAACAAAAATTATTTTGAGGCATTTTTTTAGACCGCTTTATAGCTAACTAAATAAAATTATTTACAATTAAATATTAAATAAAATGATTATAAAAATAAAAATTGTGCCATTAACAAAAGTTATTTTTGAGCTACTAATTTTATTATTATTTTTTTGAAGACAGTTTTTAAGCAACACATTATAGTAACAAAATAAAAAAATATTTACAATTAAATATTAAATAAAATGATTATAAAAACAAATACAACTATTGTTTATATATTTTTTATTTTACATGCTCATGTAATGAAATAAAAATTAAAAAATAAATTATAAAGAAAAAAATTATATAAGATAATTTATTTGGACGTGGATCACTTGAATATTTGTTTTTTTTTTTTTTTTTTTATAAGTTTTTGTCTTTTTTTTTTTTTGAAAATGAATCTATTCAGAATATTGCAAAAATGTGTAACATACCGTTATGGCCATTACTTAACACCAAAACGGCCGTTACACATACGAATTTACATCACACCACTATAGCGGCTGTAACGGGTAGCAATAACTGCTACAACCGTTAGGTAACAGCATTACGTAACGGTTGTAACCGCTTTTTAAAACCTTCAGATTATATGCACAAGGGGACACAGATTCACTAGTAAAAACTTAGCCTATCAACCCCGAAGTTGTGGGTTTGAACTTAAGGGCCACCAGTTTGTGCAAATAATGCCAAAGATTAAGTCTATACTCAATCTCCCCCTCCTAGACCCTCATCCAATGGGGACTAAGCTGGACGAATTGTTTAAGATCATATGTGCCATTAAAGAAAATTAGAAACAGGTAGAAGTTGAGAAGTAAAGTGCCTACTTACCCAAAAATAAAAATAAAAATAAAAATTGTATCAATTTCTGCCGCTAAAGCCTTTCCAAACAAGTTCTAACCAACCTAAATACTTCCCCTTCCTTTGGCCTTTAATTCTACACCAGAGCCCCCAAAATTAGCCACTGTTTTAAGAATTTTAGCACATTGTTTACAAAATCCAGCAAGCAGGAACTTTAAATCCTAGCAAGTTACAAGTCCTTTCAAATCCCCAAAACCTCAATCCTTGCTTCCACATTTTAGGATCATAACTTAGGAAGCCACCCAGACACCAACCACAAGCAGCCTTGGCTTAAGTTTCTTAAAGCTGTGCTGCACTACATCTTTTCTCGATAGCAGGCACGAAAACTTGAGAATATCCTAGATATGAGGTTTATACTACCCAAACATATCTATAAACAGAACACACACTTTAGTTTTGAACATATATCTGAATGCTTCCAGAAAGATGTGTTCAACAAGATTGATAAAAGGCCTTTCTAGAACATATTAATTATTTTAGAAAAAGCATTAACAATATTATACACTTGGACCAATTTTGAAGTGAGAACAAAGAGGATAAATGATTTTGAATCCAATCCAAATGTTTGGATTAATGTACATAATTCATGTTCACTTGGATGAAATTTCGCATATTTAGAACTTAGAATAATAAAAATTTCATACTAATGAGTAGGGGTGCTCACGGGCCCGGACTATCTGCCAAAACCGACCCAACCTGACCCAATCCACTCGCTTTTAAACGGTTTAGACGGTATAGGCGGACAAAATTTTTCCAAATCCGTCTATGTTTGGACAGATGGCAGATGAAAGACTACCCGACCCAACCTGATTTGCCAACCCTCCTTCAGAAAATGATAGAAGACATTTTATTTAATAATAATATTAACTATTTATGAAATATGAAAGTTTGGCCTTTATTTAAATTATAAAAAATGAAGAATAAAAATTTTAGACTCAAACAAGGCCTAAAACAGTAAAAAATACTCTAAAATAGTTATTAAAAAAACATAAAATAGTAAAGTCCAAACCGCCAAATTGATCGGCATCCACCCACCAACCCACACGGCCTGCTCAATCCGCATTAACTAACTAAACGGATGGATGCGTATTAATTTTTTCCAATCCACCTAAGTTTGGACAGATGGCGGATGGAAGGCCACCTAATTCGCGAGAGCCCCTACTAATGAGTGTTTGCACATTGCATAGATACATACATGCATGTAAATACCGTGGGTCCAAGTATGCTGTGATTATTCTTCTATGCATAAGTTCAGTTAAAACCTAGTCATTTTAGATGTTTTTGAGTCCACCTAGTTCAAGCTTTGTTCATATTCATATTAGTGAACATCTTAGAATAAAATTCCCAACGAAATCCAAGTGGTCTCCAGTTTGGGTTAGTAATAATAAAGACATAAATAAAGAAAAAGGTTACGATTTGTAGGTATTTGGTAGTGAGGTGGTCAATAGTGGACCTATAGGAAGATGGTGGGAACTTCAATGCCTAAGGATTGTCTGAGGCATAAGAGAAAACCAAGGCAGCCTTAGAGAGAGAAAGGGTGGCAATGAGAGACCTTTGTCACTGAAGCAGAAGATGATAGATTTGTCTGTTTCTCTATGTCCATGGATACTCTCTTATATAAGCTCCAAAACTGTTGGAAGCCAACTCACTTATGGCCAGGTGGTTAGCTCTCCTTGACTGACATAGCAAACATATTTGGCCTATGATTGCATCCACCCCATGATTCAGACCTCGAAGTTTGTATCATGAGAGCTAGAGAGTTTAGTATGACACTTCGGAGAGATCATGGCATGGAGTAGGTGGTAGATATGATATCTCTTTCGAGGTGTTAGGTGTTAGGTCAACGTCCCTCTCTCTTTAAAATTGGTCAAGGAGGAGCTACTCAACGAGGCCTTAATTCTAACCTCCAATCCACAATCCTCCAAAAATCCTTAGTAGTGGATTCCTAGACCCTGCTCCCAACTTATGATGTCTAATGAAGCCATTATAGTAGTAATAGTAACCCCAGGTAAGCAGGTAACTAGATAAGGGCAACAAGCACACCAAAGGCCACGCTATGCTGCTGCCACCGCCAAGTGGGAGTGACCGAGTAGAGGCACACCGATTGAGCAGTGCCCTTAATCACTCCTAGCATTAGCATACCTTATAAAAATGAGGTATGTAGGGCCATGGCCAAGTGAGGGCTTGTTTGGGCAAGCCAGGGATGTCAAGCCATGGCACTTATGACAGAGTCGTTGAGATTGGCTCAACTGAGTAGTATAGTGGGCTATGCCTCTGGCTCTAATACTTCATACGACATTGAGTGCGCTAGTGGACGGAGCAACCATACTTAGTGTCTATATGCCTCCACTTAGGATAAACATATGACCCCAACAAGTTCGCACAGGAACATCGTGGTGCCTCTCGAGGACTGATTGTCACGACCCAAACCCGCCCCTATAGGTTTAGCGCCGTAACCGGCCAGTAATCATTGGATTACCTACAGCCTCTGAAGACATAAGCATATGATAAGGGGCTAGCGGAAGCAATATACAAGATTATAAATGTCCAATGAGCTGTGTTGACTTACATGAAACAGAATAATTTAAAACTTTAATTATACATAACCATAAGTCAACCATACATTATATAATACCACACACATTACAGATTCTTAGGTACAGCCAACATAATTAAAATTAAGTCCCAATGCATAAACAGAATTTAGCAACACTTAATCCCAAGACACTTCGGGAACCTCCTCGTGAGGCACAAAGGCTGGCTGACAACAGAAACACAATCCCCCACAACAACTTGGGCTTCAACTCCAGAATGCTCACCTATATACATATATATACAAACAGTGAGCTAAAGCCCAGTGAATAACATTAAGGTAAAGGGGTTAGTGAACGAAATCCGAACATTTTATACGTATAAAACAGATCATAGCATAATCATAGTCATCTCATATCAGAACATAATAATGGCGTATTCCATAGAACATATCACAAATCACATAACGTTTTCCGACTAGAGTAACCGGTCCCGGACACCGATTAAACACATATCACCACAATGAAGTGGCTAACGAGATCTCGTAACTGTCATGGACCCGCATTTTCATGCCGTCCCCCATGACTTGGGACTATCTATGGATGCCATAATAGATTCGCAAATCAGGATATCCGTTCACAGAAACATATATCATTTCAGAAATCATAGCATATCATATCTCATTTGGAACATAGTTTTATATAAACGTATCTTTACGATAACGTTACTCACAGTGGTTCCGTAGATGGTCAATCACTTCTTGGACGTTGACCTACAATCACAAAGGCACATAACACAACGTATCTTATCATTACACCTTCAAGTGGCCAACACGACTTAGCTTTCTCACTTTAATTTTCCATTCATTCCATGCTACAAAACTTGTTCATATTGCCCAAATATTCGGATTCAACACATATTTTCTAATTCACTTACTTATGTTATTTCTTAGCTTATTAATCTTTAACGGCTCATAAATCATGCCTAAGAATGCCCATAAAGAGATGGGAGTGAAGATATGCACTAAAAACATCTTTTGAAAACATGCTGAAAATAGGTTGGTGGCTAGAGCCAGCTTTTCCTGGCTAGAGCCAGCAGAAAGAAAAAAAACAGAGGTCGCTCGAGCCAAGACTTCTTCGCTCGAGCCAGCCTTTAGCAGAGTGCAAAATTCTGAGAGCTCGAAATGTTGGCTCGAGCCACCACTTCTTCGCTCGAGCCAACTGTAAAATTCTGGGCAGAGAGCTTAGTAAAAATGGCTTCCAAACCACCTTCAAACCTTGGGGTCTTGCATGATTTGATTAAATACACAAAAATAGCTTTAGAAAACTTCAATACAAGACCCTTGAAACATCTTTTATTCAAAAACTCATCAATTCTTGAAAGGTTTGAACCAAAACTTCTTCATGCAATATTTTTAACTCTTCCATGGTTTATCAAAACCCTTCAAACATGGAATTTTGCTTTCAAAACTTGATCTAACATGGATGCATGCTAAATTTGTGGTCTAAGATCAACATAAGAATAAATTTTATGATCAAAATAATGATACAACACTCATACTTCTATGCATGTAAGAATCATAAGCAAATTCTTCTTCTTCATGGCAAACCCATGTGAAATACATGCAAATGACCAAGGTACCTTCATGAATTCAACATTTAAACACATTGTTTACATGCATTACAGCATAGGTTCTTACCTAGAGCCTTGATTTTGCCAAATTCTTGCACAATATTGATGGATTCAAGCAAAGTCTCCAACTTCCACCTTGAATCTACCCATTTCTCTCTCTAAAATGGAGTTTCTCTCACTCTAGAATGTAGAACTCTCTGCTTACAATGGTAGGAGGAATAAGAAGAAGGTTGCCTCATATCATCAGATGCACACAACACTCACACACTCTCACATTGAGCACATACACGTGCACACACATGCACACTTCCAACACACCCACAAGGATTTTAATCCTCTACACCCAACATCACAAAATGCCTCACACATTATACACTCCATCACATCTTGGGTCATTAATAGAATTAATTTAGGCACCAATCATGCATTATTTAATTCAAACATAAGTAACCTTAATTTATTCGGGTTAGCACGAAATTCAATTAATCCCAAAAATAGTTCCCGTCAAGGCTCAAGTTAATCACGTGCGATTTTACGGAACCAAATTAATGTTTTTAATAAAATTGGCCATGGTGTTCTAAAAATTCTAAATAGTCAATCCATGTGCTCAATTCGGTTTCTGAAAGCATTTAGGCTAACAATTTCAGATTTGAGGTAGAAATCATGATAAATAATTTTCAAATCAGATAGATATGTACAAATTACTACAAAGCACATAATAAACCCACAATTAATTTTATTCACTTAATTAAGATCCTTAATTACCGGTTAATAGCTAATTACGGGTCGGGGTTATTACAGTCTTCCCCCCTTAAAAGAGTTTGGTCCCCAAACTCGAGTCATCGTATATCAGAAAGCAAACAACTCTAACTCTTTTCAAAACAGGAACATAATCATATACAGAAGTTAGAGTTCGTATTAACACAGTCTTATACACATTCAGATTTCAGTCTAGAACAGATTCAGATACATGTTTATTTTCATATTCTTGTCCAGATTATACACAATTATCACAAATCTGGCTTAAGCGTACGTGATACATTTATTAGCTCTTACGGATACAGCTGACCCATAAAAGGGTGTAACAAAACAGATTACAGTTACCATTCAGAGAATACTCAGAATTGAACATAATTTTACAAATTGGCCCTTAGCCTTATAGATTCATAGCTTCAAACATTGGCCTGTATCAAAATGGCATTAAGCCCTTATCAGACGTGTATGAACTCAAGAGGTGGCTCGTACGAACTCTAGAGGTGGCTCCCACCATAGTGTAGCACTTAGTTTCGTACAACACTTTGTTCCATACTATAAATCAATAGATCTTACAGGCCAAACCATTCATATCAAAACAGATTCATATACATATAAATGTTCGGATTTCGCACAAGGTCAAACGTGGTACACCCATTAGTTATCAAATACATTTGGTCCAAAGACCCACATACATAGCCATGGTATTGTCACCCCCAGGCAAGGGCCATCAGCCACGATATTCTTACCCCCGGGCGAGGGCCATATAAACTAAGGGTGCCACAAAACTATTCAGAGAATTGAACATTCATTCAGTATGCAACATATAACATTTAGAAAGCAAAACTTCTTTCATGACATAGAACATAAATATAGTTGCACACAATTTTACTGCATTATTATACACACTACACATATCAAGCACTTATCGGGGCTATAGGTTATACTAATCTCATTTTCATAAGTAATTTTCCCCCGTTAAGTTACAAAAATTTGATTTATTAATTTCTGAGTCATTCATTCGATCTTGTTCAATTTGGTTCTCAGTTCGGTATTCCATCACAGTCAATCCAGGTCATTCTGAAGTTATCATTCATGCACCATTCATCAATCTCAGTTTTCACATATCCAATCATACGATGTGTCGATACCGAAGCAGTTATACTAATTACATACACTTCCAGATAGTCGGAGTTCATAATCAAACCAGTCTGCTATCAACAGATTCCATTAGTTTCAAAATACAGTAACCCAGAAGTAATCATTCTCTTGTCAAACAAATTCATGGTTATAACGGTAATACTGGGCAATTAATCACATGTCATATATGCAGTATTCCCATATCTCCCAAGCATAAGGTACCAGATCTCATAGTCACATATTCTGCTACCAACGGTTCTCATTCTTTCTAAGTGTTCAAGATCAATTCAAATTTTCATTCGGTTAATTCCCTTAGCAACACAGTCCTGTCATTCAGTCATAATTAATTTACAATCCCCCATAATGTAATCAAATCATACTGTAGCTCACAATAAGGGTCTCCTCAGATCAAGTTAATAACAGTTCTACCCAATCATCTCAGATGAAGTTCTACCTAGTCATATCAAGTAACCGTTCCAGTGCGAGCCTTCAAACAGAAGTTCTATCAGTCAAACAAAGGTTTCGTCAGACTACAGTTCTGTCAGATTAAATCAGCTTTATCATTTCTGACGGGGTACAGTAGTTCTATAATAGTCAGCAGTTTGACAGTTGCTCTAAGTTCCTCGGTTCTCAAATCACAGCAGAGTTATGTATCACAGTAGTTCATACCAAAGAGTTCAGGTCATATACAATGTTACATTCTCCAAGTAAGTTCACATGTAGATGCATAGGTATATAGTTATTCATATCAAAAGTAGGCATCATAGTCGATATAACAATTTCCCAACTGAGTTCATATAAGCATAAGGTACACGATAGCAGGTCATTATACAGAAGTTTCAAATTAGTCATACAGTCATTATAGCATAGGCTCACTGGTCTAGTCAACAGTCTAGTCAATGTTCAACAACCACAGTCCACAGTTCAAAGGTCATCAACAAATAATCACATCGATCATTCTAAGCAAGGGTATAGTCACATATGTACATGTCTAGAGTCTAATAGTCTCCCCAATACAGATTCACGAGTTCTATATACAGATGAACACAAACAGTTCCTCCAGGTATGACAATTAAGGCAATAAGTCACAAGTCTACTCAGTCTAGATACAATGTAATTAGCCAACATTTCATGCAAAGGTATAGATATATATATGAGTTCAAACATGTTCCATATACAGTCAATGCTAGTGTGTCTCAAAATGTTCATTAATCACAATTCAATCCCAGCTAACATAGGCTCTCAATTTCAGAAATTCCCTACGTGACTGATTCATATACACAATTCGAGATCACGGGTCTAGTCATTTGATGATGTCAGTCGATACATAACAGCTCAATTCCAATCATGGTCATACAGATTTTCCAAGTTAAAGTCAATCACAACGTGTTCCCATGTTCAATAGTCCTAGCATAATTCAAAGGTCACACCTAAAAGTTCATTTTAACTTTTTGCAATACAGTATAAGGATTTAGCCCGACAAATTCCCACCGTTCACAAGTTCTAATAATTTCCAAAACACAGGTAATTCATTAAGTTCACAAGATTCAGATAACATAAGTTCATAGTTCTAACAGTTCAATTGGTTCAATCAATATTCCCACAATCTATATCAAACTAGGCAATACATGATTCACCCACAAATTCCCATAAAACAATTACACATGGTTAGGGTAATACCTGCGTTAGTCATTTCAGTGTTCTGAGCATTTTCTGAAACTAGGGTGTAGACTTAGGCTTTTTGTTGTTCGGATGAGTTCGCGGGCAAGATTTAGCCAAGTGCCCTTTCTGACCACATCTAAAACAAGCCCCTGACAGACGGCGACAAATGCCCCAATGTTGTTTCCCACATTCTCTACAGACAGGTATATCTTTGGTTCTTTGGTTCCATTACTCCCCTGACCCTCTTTGTTCACAGTTATAGCCCCGAATTTTTCGGTTGTAGGGGTCATCGAATTACCGGTCATTTCAACTTTCTGTTTCTTCTGTTTCATTCTTTCTGATTCAGTTGATTTGGATATTTTCAAGGCTGCTATGTTTGCTTCGGACATTAAGGCCCTATCAAGAACATCCACGTATTTTGGTAATTTTAAGATGCCGACTCGGTCATACACTTCTAAGTCAAGCCCACCTTCAAATTTCCTAGCCTTTTTGTCATCAGTGTCTATCATATGGGGTGCATATCGGGCTAACTCAGTAAATTTGGTTTCATATTCGGCCACAGTCATTTTGCCTTGTTTCAGTTGTATAAATTCAGATACTTTCCTATCTCGGATGCATTGGGGAAAATATTTTTCGAAGAAAATTTCCTTAAATCTATCCCAGGTCACTCCCTCATTATCATTTCGGACTAACATCCACCATCTCCTAGCTTATTCTTTAAGTGTGAATGTTGCCAACAAAACTTTTTGTGCCTCAGTACATGGAAATACCTCAAATATTTTCTCAGTCTCTAAAACCCAAGCCTCAGCTTTTAACAGTTCAATACCCCCCTGAAATTCCGGTGGTTTCATCTTATTGTATTTCTGTGTCAATGTTATCATATCATAATTAGCTGGTTCAGGTACACATGTTTGTCCTTGTTGCTGTTGTTTCAAATTTTCAGTTAAGGCTTCAACCATTTCCTCTAACGGGCTAATTCTAGCGTCAGGAGATTCAGATTCGTTTACATTCCTTGCTCTTTCCATTGATCTACACATAAATGGGGTACTTATCAATACAAGGGGAGTTCTTACGGATTTTACATTTCATTTCATATCAAATGTGTTTATGCATTTATTTCAGTTCAGATACAGTCATATAATCCCTTATTTTCATACGTTCATATTCACATAGATTTTACATTCGGTATCTGAAATTCTCATGACATGTTATTCCATTTAACTTCTTTGATCATGCATATAGGTTCCATTTCAATTCATCTATGTTCACATAGTTACACATGACAATGTAATGTCCCTATTTTATTTCTAGGACATCCTATAGCTCATATGGACACGTGTGTGCGGTATAACTCGTGCTCTGATACCACTCTGTCACGACCCAAACCCGCCCCTATAGGTTTAGCGCCGTAACCGGCCAGTAATCATTGGATTACCTACAGCCTCTGAAGACATAAGCATATGATAAGGGGCTAGCGGAAGCAATATACAAGATTATAAATGTCCAATGAGCTGTGTTGACTTACATGAAACAGAATAATTTAAAACTTTAATTATACATAACCATAAGTCAACCATACATTATATAATACCACACACATTACAGATTCTTAGGTACAGCCAACATAATTAAAATTAAGTCCTAATGCATAAACAAAATTTAGCAACACTTAATCCCAAGACACTTCGGGAACCTCCTTGTGAGGCACAAAGGCTGGCTGACAACAGAAACACAATCCCCCACAACAACTTGGGCTTCAACTCCAGAATGCTCACCTATATACATATATATACAAACAGTGAGCTAAAGCCCAGTGAATAACATTAAGGTAAAGGGGTTAGTGAACGAAATCCGAACATTTTATACGTATAAAACAGATCATAGCATAATCATAGTCATCTCATATCAGAACATAATAATGGCGTATTCCATAGAACATATCACAAATCACATAACGTCTTCCGACTAGAGTAACCGGTCCCGGACACCGATTAAACACATATCACCACAATGAAGTGGCTAACAAGATCTCGTAACTGTCATGGACCCGCATTTTCATGCCGTCCCCCATGACTTGGGACTATCTATGGATGCCATAATAGATTCGCAAATCAGGATATCCGTTCACAGAAACATATATCATTTCAGAAATCATAGCATATCATATCTCATTTGGAACATAGTTTTATATAAACGTATCTTTACGATAACGTTACTCACAGTGGTTCCGTAGATGGTCAATCACTTCTTGGACGTTGACCTACAATCACAAAGGCACATAACACAACGTATCTTATCATTACACCTTCAAGTGGCCAACACGACTTAGCTTTCTCACTTTAATTTTCCATTCATTCCATGCTACAAAACTTGTTCATATTGCCCAAATATTCGGATTCAACACATATTTTCTAATTCACTTACTTATGTTATTTCTTAGCTTATTAATCTTTAACGGCTCATAAATCATGCCTAAGAATGCCCATAAAGAGATGAGAGTGAAGATATGCACTAAAAACATCTTTTGAAAACATGCTGAAAATAGGTTGGTGGCTAGAGCCAGCTTTTCCTGGCTAGAGCCAGCAGAAAGAAAAAAAACAGAGGTCGCTCGAGCCAAGACTTCTTCGCTCGAGCCAGCCTTTAGCAGAGTGCAAAATTCTGAGAGCTCGAAATGTTGGCTCGAGCCACCACTTCTTCACTCGAGCCAACTGTAAAATTCTGGGCAGAGAGCTTAGTAAAAATGGTTTCCAAACCACCTCCAAACCTTGGGGTCTTGCATGATTTGATTAAATACACAAAAATAGCTTTAGAAAACTTCAATACAAGACCCTTGAAACATCTTTTATTCAAAAACTCATCAATTCTTGAAAGGTTTGAACCAAAACTTCTTCATGCAATATTTTTAACTCTTCCATGGTTTATCAAAACCCTTCAAACATGGAATTTTGCTTTCAAAACTTGATCTAACATGGATGCATGCTAAATTCGTGGTCTAAGATCAACATAAGAATAAATTTTATGATCAAAATAATGATACAACACTCATACTTCCATGCATGTAAGAATCATAAGCAAATTCTTCTTCTTCATGGCAAACCCATGTGAAATACATGCAAATGACCAAGGTACCTTCATGAATTCAACATTTAAACACATTGTTTACATGCATTACAGCATAGGTTCTTACCTAGAGCCTTGATTTTGCCAAATTCTTGCACAATATTGATGGATTCAAGCAAAGTCTCCAACTTCCACCTTGAATCTACCCATTTCTCTCTCTAAAATGGAGTTTCTCTCACTCTAGAATGTAGAACTCTCTGCTTACAATGGTAGGAGGAATAAGAAGAAGGTTGCCTCATATCATCAGATGCACACAACACTCACACACTCTCATATTGAGCACATACACGTGCACACACATGCACACTTCCAACACACCCACAAGGATTTTAATCCTTTACACCCAACATCACAAAATGCCTCACACATTATACACTCCATCACATCTTGGGTCATTAATAGAATTAATTTAGGCACCAATCATGCATTATTTAATTCAAACATAAGTAACCTTAATTTATTCGGGTTAGCACGAAATTCAATTAATCCCAAAAATAGTTCCCGTCAAGGCTCAAGTTAATCACGTGCGATTTTACGGAACCAAATTAATGTTTTTAATAAAATTGGCCATGGTGTTCTAAAAATTCTAAATAGTCAATCCATGTGCTCAATTCGGTTTCTGAAAGCATTTAGGCTAACAATTTCAGATTTGAGGTAGAAATCATGATAAATAATTTTCAAATCAGATAGATATGTACAAATTACTACAAAGCACATAATAAACCCACAATTAATTTTATTCACTTAATTAAGATCTTTAATTACCAGTTAATAGCTAATTACGGGTCGGAGTTATTACACTGATGCATAGAGATGATGATGTTGAGGCACGTGCCATCTATAGGACTGCCATGGCACAAGGTCAGCATAGATACCCACATAGTAAACCTTAAGTTACAAACATAAACTGATGGCTTTTTTGGTGAAAGTATAGTAACAAGAAAAAAGATCATATTGAAATTTTCAAATGGATATGAACATGACTTTTCTTTCCAACTTTTTGATCACATCAACTTTTGTTTTATATGTTTATTCTAAATTAGTATGTTGATGGTCAGGTTTATTGATATTTTAGTAATATCCTTAGAGCCAATTATGTATTTTTTGGTATAGGGTCATTGGTCTTCTTTGAGGCCAAATTATATTATTGGGTCTTTATGTGACCTTTAATAGGTTTTAAATAGTTTTAGTAGTCAAAATATCAAAGTTCTCTACTCTAAAGTCTCAACCCTGAGGTCAGAGAAGTGCAACTCCCAATAAGTACCTATATGAGCTTTCCACGTAATAAAGTTGACATTCAGTAAGTTTGAGACTGTGTTCATGGAACGAAGCTTAACCACTATAGGAGCTTAGCCTAAAACTCGAGGTGATCATTGGATCCTCCCCCTCCTTCCGTTACTTACTGTCAAAAGCCCTAGGACAGCACATTTGTTCATAAATGCCTAAACTATCAAGCCCTAATCCTTTTCTATACCTTCTAGCCTTTGGTTAAGGTCCAAACCGTAATAATTACTTGTCTCATAAATGTTTCTTTCTTACAAGTAAAGATTTATTAGAATAGGCATGACAAAGGGAGTGCCACCCATATTACTCATTTCATAAACTTTTAGTACTTCAATTTTCTTATCTTTTTTTAGTAAGTAAGAATTTATTGAGAAAACGCATCAAAAGGGGAAGCAACCAACGTAAATCAAACAAGACACTAAAACACATCCTCAAACAGAGGTCTAAAATCATACACACTCCAAACTTATAGTACTTTTGTTAGAAACCAGTGACATTACTTTTTGAACCAAGCCAATTCCAACCCTTTTCTATCTTCTAATGCTAGCCTACAACCGTTCTTCTACCTTTTATTACACCAAAAAGCTTTCCATGACCCTAGGATACCATGATGAGCAACACCATTCTCACTTTCAAATGCTTTCCTACGTCACTTTTTATGAACTAATATCCAACTATCCAACTTGTATTTGTTCTTCTACGCATTATAGCTCTAGGGCACCAAAATGTTTTTCACAATTTATTTTATTGTATTTAATATAAAAAAAAAGAAAAAAGAAAAAATGAGAGAGAGTCAAGGGCACCACTGCAATTACCCTTTTTTCCTTCTCCTTCCATTCTTCTTTATGTTAACACTACCCCTTCTTTTCACTTTTTTCTTAGGTTCAACTTCTCTCAATTATCTCCTTATCCAGAAATTATATACCGGCTGGTCTTATTTATCACCCCATTTTTTCACCCCTTTACTTCACCTCCTATGTGTATTCATGCAATAAATCTCATGTGTATATATGGGAACTTATCATGCCACATGAGAAGTTACATAGGAAGTGGAAAGTGTTGGTAAAATGTTTAGGTAATATATTGCCAAGTCACAAATTTTCCCAAAAGCCCAAGTTGTTAGGAGACAAGCTATCTAACACCCTTCCTCACATGCAATCCCATCTTGCATGTAGAGAGACATACAGAGAACCAAACAGAATGAGAAGCAAACAAGAGGAAGAAAGCAACCCCATCTTGCATGTAGAGAGACAAACAGAGAACCAAACAGAATGAGAAGCAAACAAGAGGAAGAAAGCAAACGGGGATATAATAACAAATGTTGACAAGCAAACAACCAAACAGAGAGGAAGAAAAAAAATGGGGATATAATAACAAATGTTGACGGAGAGACTTGAACCAAGACCTCTCTCAACAGGATCGGATACAATATTAAGCCATCAATTTTTCCAAAAGCCTAAGTAGTTAGAAAATGGGCCTAACAATGTATATAAAGTTATCTAACGAGCAACACTCTTTTATGAACTCGTTTTCCCCCAATGTTCTGGACCAAAGGTATTTCATCTTTTCCCTCACCCCAATATCTTACACCCTAATGGCATATGTGGTATAATTTTGTTTTCTTTGTTATTGTATTTCATTTTCATTTCCCATGTTTTTGGAAACAAAAGCAATGAAAAGTTCGAAACCACTCGTCATTTTCATATCATTTCTCACAAATTTGAAAATAGGCTAGCTTTATAAAATGATCATCAATTCACTTACAAACTTCACAAAAAAATCAAAATCACAAACATCAAATCGCAATTGTACACCGAAGATCGATTTAATCATCAAGATCTTCACTCCAAGCTTCAGAATTGCAATAATTGCAGAAAAACAAGTATAGTAAAGTATAGAACGCTTGACATACACTTGTCAAACTTCACAATCAGTCAGTGAAACAGTGAAGGTTTTTTGTACGGAGAGAAAGCGATCGAAGATGAGACGAAACCTTACTGATTTCGATTATTGAGGACTCACCGCAGCTCGATTTTGGAGCGAGAGAATCGGAGATGAGATCAGCGCAAAAGTGAATCAGAATCTATGAGAATGGTCGTTCGGGTAGTAATCAGTTGCAGAGGAGCGAGAAAGAGAGTTTTGTAGAGAGAGAAAGAGCACCAGGGAGAAGAAGAGAGAGAGAGAGAGCCCTCTTAGAGCATCTCCAACCCATCCTTCATATCTTCAAATATGAAGGATGGTCTCCTCCAACCCACCCTTCAAATTCATCTCCATTTGGGAGGAGAATGAATTCATCCTTCATATTTGAAGAGAGGATGAAAAAATGAAGACTTCCTTCAAAACACTATTCATTTTGTATTTCTTATTATATTGCAAATAACTTTTAATTTGTAAATTTAATTTTTATAAAATTGACATCATTAAAAAGTATAAAATCATACCTTTAAAATGAGTATAATATTAAATATATTTTACAAAAATTTTAAAATTAAATATTTATTAATGAATAAAAATTACTTTTTGAATAGAGTTTGAATGAAGAAAATGAAGGAAATGAAAGATTGTGGTTGGAGTTTGAATGAATAGTGACTTCCTCTATATTTACTTTTTGAATAAAAAATATTATTTTCATCCTCTTAGTGAGAGTATTGCATTGGAGATGCTTACGTGAGAGAGAGAGAGCCCTCTTACACTTACGTGTGGATTGAGTGATTTGGAGAGAAAAGAAAAGAAATGGACAGAAATATATTTCTCTTACTTATTTGAATAATTTAAATAAAAAGAAATGAGAAGAAATAAAGAGAAATGGAGAGAAACTCATTTCTCTTATAAACTTTATTTTTAATCTTCCCAAAAGTGGAGAGATTAGAAGAAAAAAGAAACCACTATTTTCATAATACTATTTTTGTCCCTATAAAAATAAAAGAAATAAAATGATTAAAATTATAAAAAGGTTATTTTAGTAATATAACATAAATAATTTTTTTTCTTTTCTCTTCATTGTGTTTGGATTGAGTGATTTGGAGAGAAAAGAAAAGAAATAGAGTGATATGTATTTCTCTTATTTGTTTGGATAACTTAAGTAGATAGAAATGGGAAGAAATGGAGAGAAAGGGAGAGAAACTCATTTCTCTTATAAGGCCCATTTTCAATCTTTCCAAAAGTGGAGATTGGGAGAGAAAAGAAATCACTATTTCCATAATACCAATTTTGTCCCTATAAAAATAAAAGAAATAAAATGATTGAAAATATAAAAAAGTTATTTTGGTAATATAATATAAAATAATTTCTTTTCTTTTTCCTTAATGAAACCTAACCAAATAAGAATGAGAGAAATCACAATCATTTCTTTTCTTTTATTTCTTCTTTATCCAAACAAAAAGGAGAGAAATCACAATCATTTCATTTCTTTTCTTTTCTCTTATTACTTAAGTAATCATTTCATTTCTTTTCTTTTCTAGGAGAGAAATCACAATCATTTCTTTTCTTTTATTTCTTCATTATCCAAACAAAAAAGAGAGAAATCACAATCATTTTATTTCTTTTCTTTTTTCTTATAACTTAAGTAATCATTTCTTTTCTTTTCCCTCCTAAGTTCCCAAACATAGTGTTGACCTTTCGTTCTGTGCATTTTTTAATAAATTTAAAATAATTGTATAATAAAAAATATATAATTATTTAAAAAAATTAAAAATAAAACATTCGTTAACAAAATTCATATTTTTTATAGTTATTTTTTTTTCTTAACAGTTGACTAATTGCATTCCTGCATAACTTGTTCTAACAAGATATAGCATTTATAGTCCTCAAAACATGTTTTATTTTTTTTATTCAAACAAAAATTAATTTACCCAAATGTTTAAGTGTCATTTGGTAATGTTGTTAGAAAACTTAATTTGTGTTTTTTTTTTTTATTGAAAAACACATAATAAAAAAAAGGAGATTTTTTTAAGGTCCTTAATATTAAGATTTTATAGCATAAATGACACTAAATATTTTTATAATGTTTAAGGTCCCTTAATATTGATTCAGAGAAAATTCAATCTAGAGAATTTCTCTCCAAAGAAATTTTGGAAATTTCTTTGGACTTCAGAATTTCTCTCCAGAGAAATTCTGGATTATTTGTGTTTTAATCAAATTTTTCTGGACTTCGGAATTTCTCTGGATTTTCTGTCTGTGTTTTAACCAAATTTCTCTGGAGAAATTCTGCTCCAGAGAAATTCAGTGGGCACATCTTCCTGACAAACAACAGAGATCTGATCAGTATTGGCATTCTCAGGCAACAAAAACTTCCTCATTAACTGCCTAACCCTCCGCCTGAACCTTGATGAAGGCAATGATGGAGACCAGGATCGTGAACTGTGGCTTGGACATAGTAGCCACGTTGAAGAAGACGCATAATGAGCCATGAACTGATGAAACCTGAAGCTCTGGTCACGTACATGGTGGTTCCACCACCACCACCATAACCATTCTTCACTTCTACTACTTCCATTACGAGAGAGAGAGAGAGAGAGAGAGAGAGAGAGAGAGAGAAGTTTAGGGGTATTCACGGTCATCAGTTTGCTTTTATTCATGGTTGCAGAGCCACGAGGACAAGGCCTCCAGAAGCGTAGCTAGGAATCAAGATCCTCACCCCTTGACTTCAGCCCAGGCATGTCGATGATGAACACATACGAGTTCGGGTACTCCTTTACGTTTCGTATGTGTCGCCGCCATGGCCTTGGCGTCGTAAACGTGGTTGCGCGACGCTGCGTTCGTCATCATGTGTTGGAAAGTGTAGCCTCAAATCCATTTTTTGATGAATTGGTATTGGAATTGGAATTGGAATGAAGTGAAATTGTTTCGAATTTGGAGAAGGAGAAGTTTAGAGTGAGAGAGAGGAAAAAAAAATGAGGTTTGATTCCAGAGTGTCAAATTTCTCTGTGATATATGGGTGTGAGAGTTGAGGGACCTTAGATATTATAAAATAAAATTGTGAATCTCTTTCACTACTAAATATAGGAGAGGGACCTTAGACTAATTTTTCCTAAAAAAAACACATTTAGTATATATGTATTTTTAAATAAATAAAAACAAAATGAGAGAATATTTTATGAATTGTAGGAACTAAGTTAGCCAGCTCAATTGACAACTTCTATACACTCTAATCAGAGAGCTCAAGTTGGCAAATGGTGCCTCACTAGCGAGAGGGAGTGGGCGGAGGTGTGAAGAGTGGCCAATATGATGGTTATTAGAGGATGAGAGATGAAAATAAAATTTTATTTTTAAAACAAATGGAAAACATTTTTGTATTTCCTCGTAACGTCCCAAAATAAATATGATAAACTCATCTCATTTGTAGAAATAGAAATGAAACAACATACTTTTATTCATTAGAGTTAATATACAAAAGGTAACACATGCGATATACATTCATAAATATCCTATCCTGAATTTACAGCATGTGTCACTAGTAATCAAAAGATGAAAGTTGAATAGATATTTAAATGTCTTAACGATTTACATCTTTCCAAGTCATTCCTTAGATACAACAAAATGAGTCTAGCTCAATATAGTTAAAACCCTTGGCTATACAAATTAAATACAATAAAAATGAGCCCTTGCTCCAAGTCTCTCTAAGCTACTGTCTTAGCAGAGGCATCTCACCAGCACCTGAAAATGGTTTCCCCAATAGGGTGAGTCAAAACCCAGTAAAAACAATCTAACACAATAGATGCATCTTAATAAAGGTATAAGCATAAAAGGCATGTCTAATGCCCATTATAGAATCGATCATATCTTACAATATCATAATATACTAAATTCTTTTATTCCAATCCGTCTTATCTCAATTCCATTCATGTCAATTCATTTCACCTCAATTTATGAGTCATGTTCATTATTATCTAGACAACCCAGCTGAGGCTACGACTCAGCAGTTCTCAAACACACATAATCAATACACAATACCTCAATTTGCCATTTTATAGAAATTTCGTTTGTGGGAATCAGCACCCATGTATACGTGCAGTTTTTGGGACTTACACACAGGACACACAGGCTAATGTAATTCAATAGAGTCCATCTCTTTTCTCCTCTCACATATGGAGTACATCCCCTTTCTCCTTCCAAATATCATACATATACAATGTATTATAATACAGTCATATTCAATAATAACCAACAAGAGATTAGTTTCAATTCGCCTAATCCTCATGCAATTTTTATAACAATCATGACTATCCTCCACCGATAGCTCAAACAGATATACAATCTCAAAGATAGATAAATTAGCCAAATTTCCATAGGTGAGAGATAATACATATCTAACTTCACCATTTATATAAACAACCTCCCAATTTCACACTTTCATTACCAATTCCATTATTTATACAAAATAATCATTTGAGTCATGTTAGGGCCAAGCTCTTAATTTTTTCCAAGTTCATCCCAAACACCAAAATCAACTATTTTAACACAATACAAGTTCATATCCACTCCCATAACCATTTCTATTACATTCGTTTGAAAACCCCTTTCGAGATTTTAAATCAAGACCCTAGGTTTGTTTAAAAATCTCCAAATCCCAATCTCATCCATACAACATCAAATAACTAAGTTAAAAATCATATGAAAGTGTAGAAAATCCCTACCTCAAGCTTAGAAGACCAAAGGAAAAGATGGAGGAACTTCAAAGACACCGAAACCAAGCTTTAATTAGATCAAAAGAGAACTCGAGATGTACTACCTTTTTAACAAAGGCACATGGGTAGAGAACCCACTTGATCTAGGTGAAAATATATATATATATATAGAGTTTTAGAGAGAGGGGGAGTCGGTCTAGTGCTTATGAGAGAAAAGATGTCAAAAAGTGATGTAAAAAGGTGTTTTTGCGAACTGATATATACACAGCTCGCTCGAGCGCAAGAGTTGTCACTCGAGCGTGCGCTCAAGCGAGCATACACAGATAAGTAACCTCGCTCAAGCGCAAGAAGCTTCGCTCGAGCGAAAATGCCAAAATCTAGGCAACAACAATTTGAACCAACTAGCAACCAACCTATTCCAAACATGACCAAGGCACTCTGTAGACACTCCATTTTGACCGGCCCTAAGACTTTGGCACTTTATTTTGACCACCCTCACCAGAAAAATCAAATTGAAATTTTAATCCCAAAACTCACCCATTTTGGTCAAATTAAAATATTTTTATTTGCATTTATAATTTTGTATAATTTTATATAATTTTGTGTGTTTGTACAAATTTTTAGGTGTGTTTATATAAATTGGCATGTGATATTTTATAAATAAAAAAATGATAAAAACAAAAAAATAGAAAAATAGAAAATGAAAAAAGGGGAGATATGATCAGAATGTTTGTGTGGTGGGTGGGATGATGATAACATAAAAAAAAAAATGAAGAAAAGAAATGGGGCGGTGGCTTTACAGAAAGAAAGAAATGGTGGTGGTGGAATCATGAATTGTGCTAGAGTGGAGAATATAATGATACAAAATTGGAAGAAAGGGCTCTCTCTCTCTAGAGTTTGTGGGGTTTTAAAATGTAAAGAAAAAGATACACAACAAAAGAAAAAAAGGGGGAGGGGTTAGGCGGGAGGATTTTTCTCTCGGGTTTGAGTGTTGAAGGAGGAGGGGGATACATCTACACAAAGGGAGAGAACAAACAGAGAGGGAGGGGGAGATGGACTGATCTCTGCTCTCTCTTTCTCTCGGCTTAGAGAGAGAAAGGTGAGAGAAAGGTAAGGAAGAGGAGAGACACCACCAACCCAGCCACCATTCACACACCACACCATACACAGACTGATACACACTGGATACACTCCACCATTCACACAACACACCCAACACACACACACAGAGACACACGAGTTAGGGGGGAACAGCCACACACATCTCTCCCTCTCTCTCTCTCGGTTTGGGGAGAGGAAGAGGAGAGACACCACCAAACCCAGCACCACTACACAACCCAGCTCTCTCTCTTCTCTCTCTAACACACACCCATACACTCTCACTGAAACACAATACACACACATCACAAACCATGCACCTAGACGCACGGTTTTGAAGGAGGAGACACATGCACACTGCCATGGCTCTCCCTCTCTCTCTAAAAAGAACACACACGGGTAGAAAGAGGGAGGAGAGGCACACATACATGCACTGATCTCTCACTCTCTCGGACAAACCTCTCTCTCTTGGACAAACCTCTCTCTCGGTAGACCACACACCCACAAACCCAGCACACACTCACAACACCACACCACACCACACCATGCACGACATGCACACTAGGACACCAGCACACGGGGAGGAGGCATCAGATAACTCTCTCTCCTCTCGGGGGAGGAAAGGAGGTGCTCTCTCTCTCTTGGTCTCTCTCAAAACAAAACAAAAAATCAGTGATGGCCAATGGCCAAAAACAAGCACATCCACCGACCATGTGAGCGAACTAAAGCGGTTGTTGAGCTTGGTTTGCTTGAAGTGCTTGAAGTTGAGAAGTGGGGAGTTTCAGGTCAAGGGCTTTGACCTCATGTTGTGAGGAGGCTGTTTAAATTTCTATCCACAAGGCTGGGGACATTACTGCTTTGTGGGTCTCTTTGGTTTGGTGACAAATGGCCATTCATCAACAAATTCTCACATATCTTTGTGGAGAAGAGAGAGAAGGTGGGGCCTCCCTTGAAGATGAGTACATGGGCCGCAGTGTGTAGGCCTGCTCGATTGAAGATTTTTTATTTTGAGTATTTGTGAGGTTTTATTTTATTTTATTTTTCTCTTCTCTCTCCCTCATTCGGATATGTAATAATTCAAATATTGTAATAATTCCGCCACCCCGCTTCTTTCTATCTCATTCTTTAATCGCTTTCCCTAACTGTGTGTATGTATATATCTGACATGCTATGCATATCCATGCTTTACATCCATGTTCCATGCATCAAGATTTGGCTAAATTTGCATCTTTATGCTTTAATTGATTATCCCATGTTTTGTGCGCTATCGCATGTTTTGCAATGTTTCACATGCCATATTCTAGAAGCCGAATCTTTAGTGCATCTCATGAGTGAATTGCATTAGGATTCTGTATATAAGATCATGCATATTTTACTAACTTTGTTTTGTAGCTGTTCGAGGGACGTCGGTAAATCTGTGAGTTTTTACGCTTTAGCATCCCATTTGTGTGTGACTTTCTTATTATGTTTAGCATCCTACCATGAGGCTAATTGATTAAATGATAAACTGTTTGAATGCCTGTGGATGAAGGCTTGTTGCCTGAATTGGAATAATTCAATAAATGTACGTTTTAAGCCCACTTTGTCGAGTGGCAAATTCAAACCCTTTTCGAAAAAAACAAACATGAAATTGAATTGTTCCAATTTGAGCAAACTAGTCTATACTTGTATGCTTCACATAGTAAATTTTAGGATTTATTAATTAATCAGAACATGAACATATAAAGAAAATAAAAGTCATATCATGGTTTAGTAGAGGCCGATCTTTTGATCGGGTGAGCGGGGGTGCTCATTATTGACCTTCCACTCTCATACCTAAGGTTCCGAGCCAAGCATCTTTGGTTACGACGAACAGTGGCCTTGGCACCGAGTCATGGCTTTCCTAATTTCCCAAAATATTAGGTGACGACTCTGAGATCTGTTGACGCAGTCCATTTTTGACAAAATTGCAATAAAATGGATTTTCAATAAAAGTTGCCAAATCTGGACTCTCATCTACGTTTCACATTGCACTCGTGAGACTTGAGATCAAAGGGATCTCGGGGGTCCGAACTGTTTAACGCGCGCGGGTACCCCCAGGCATGTTACACACTCCAATACTCAATTCCAATGAGGAATAAGGGAAAAAGAGGCAAGAACAACACTGCAAAATCACGAAACCTGAGCCCGGGATACAACAAGGGTCAAGTCAAAATCGGAATCGCTATGACCTCTCCCCTTAAAGAATTTCATCCCTGAAATTTTAAATCAAGTTTTACAGTTATGCTTAAACTAATTACAATGATGATCATCAATCAATTCCAATTCCGTGACTCATTCTTCGGTCATTTAATCCTATTAACATGATAAACGAATTCTCAATATTGGATACATGATTCATATTTCCAAAACATGTACAATGTTTATAATAAACTTGCATTTCCAAAACATAAACACATATACAATGTTTCCATATTTCCAAAACATATACAATGTTTTCGCATTTCATTAACATAACAAAATTTCATTACATGCTCAAACAATCAACAAATAGGTCCGGATATTTCTCACGGACTTCCAACTCACATTCCCAAGTTGCTTCCTCAACCCTGTGATGTTTCCATAATACCTTAACCAAGAGAATTGTCTTGCTTCGCAAGACTTGGTTCTAGATATCCAAGACTCATCGGTTTTTCCTCATACGAGGTATCCTCATTTACCTCTAAGTCAGTCCAATCCAATAAGTGAATTGGATCCGGGTTATACTTCCGAAGCATGCTAATATAAAACACATCATGAACCTTAGAAAGCTGTGGCGGCAAGGCCAAACGATAAGCTACCTCTCCAATCCGCTCAAGGGTCTCAAAGGGTCCAATGAATCGAGGGGACAACTTCCCACTCTTTCCGAACCCCATCAAACCTCTCCTGGGCTATATCTTCAAGGAGATATGATCTCCCACCTCAAAAGACAATGGTCTCCTCTTACGGTCAGCATAACTTTCTTCGTGACTCTGGGCTGTAGCTAACCTCTTACAGATAAGTGCAACTTTCTCTATCGTTTCTCAGACTAACTCCGGGCCCAACATTGGTGCATCACCTACCTCGGCCCAACACACATGAGATTTACACGGTTGGCCATACAAGGCCTTAAACGGTGCCATACCAATACTCGACTGGAAACTATTGTTATAGGCAAACTCCACTAAGGGCAAGTGCCTCTCCCACGAATCCTTAAAGTCAAGGACACAACCTCGCAGCATATCCTCTAAAATTTGAATGGTACGCTCTGACTGCCTGTCAGTTTGAGGATGATACGCTGTGCTAAAAGTCAGTCTAGTGCCCAAGGCATTCTGTAAACTCTGCCACAACCAGGGCGTGAAACGTGGATCTCTATCCGAAACAATCGTCACTGGGACCCCGTGCAACCTCACTATGTCCCTAATATAAAGGTTGGCAAGATAATCTACCGAGTCACTTACGCACATAGTATAAAATGCGTCGACTTAGTCAACCGGTCAACTACCACCCAAATGGCATTATTACCCCAGTTGAGTCCTCGGAAGGCCCACAACAAAATTCATCGTGACATGCTCCAACTTCCACTCGACTATAGGCAAGGGTTGCATCAAACCCGCTGGCCTTTGATGATCGACATTCACTTGTTGACAAGTAAGGCATTTTGACACAAACACAGCCACATCCTTCTTCATTCCCCTCTACCAAAACGGCGGCTAAGGTCGTGATACATCTTTGTGCCTCCCGGATGCGCCACAAGAGGTGAATGGTGAAACTCTCGGAGTACTTCCTCTCGGCAAAACTTTGACACAAAGAGACGATCACGGTATCTAATACTCGCATCGAGATACACATTTAAGCCTTTCTCCACCTTCCCATTGGAGATCTTCTCCTGGAGGAATTCTACCTCAAGGTCACCCTTCTGTGCTTTTATCACTCGGGTCACAAGTGTAGTTTGTGCAACTACTAAAAACAAGGCTGCAAACTCAACAAACTTACCAAGATGCAAGTCAAACTCCCCAATAACCCATCATCTCCCATTCCTGGATGGCAACACCAGCTACACTACCAATGGATTTCCTACTCAAGGCATCGGCCACCACATTGGCCTTTCTCGGATGATAATGTTGCTCGAAATCATAATCCTCTATAAACTCCATCCACCTATTTTGCCTCAAATTCAAGTCTTTCTGTGTAAACAGATATTTTAGACTCTTATGATTAGAAAACATCTTAAACTTCTCACCATACATATAATGTCTCCAAATCCTTAGGGCAAAGATCACCGCCGCTAACTCTAGGTCATGAGTAGGGTAGTTCCTCTCATGTGTTTTCAACTGCCGCGAGCCATAGGCTACTATCTTTCCCTCTTGCATTAATATGTAACCTAAACCTTCTCGTGATGCATCACAATATACCGAATAGCCCAAACTCCTCTCCGAAATAATCAACACCGGAGCAGTGGTAAGTCTAACCTTAAGCTCTTGAAATGACTTCTCACAAGTCTTACTCCATACAAACTTGATCCATTTCCTCGTCAATCTAGTCAATTGTAAGGCTAGCTTATAAAAATCCTTCACAAATCTAGGATAGTACTCAGCCAACCCTAAGAAACTACTTATCTCGAAAGCATTCTTAGGTGGTTCCCAATCTTGCATTGCCTCTATTTTGGATGAATCTACAGTCACTTCTTCCCCAAATACCACATGGCCTAGGAACTTAACCTCTTTCAGCCAAAATTTACACTTCCCTAAACTTAGCATACAATTTATGGGCTCTAAGAAATTCAAGCACTACTCGCAAGTATTCTTCGTGCTCCTCCTCAGAGGGTGAGTAAATTAAGATGTCATTTACAAAAATGACCACAAAACGATCTAGAAATTCACTGAAGTCCATAAACACAGCTGGTGCATTAGTGAGCCCAAAGGGCATCACTAGAAACTCATAATGGCTATATCGCGTACGGAATGCCGTCTTCGGGATGTCCTCCTCCCTTACTCTCAACTGGTGATAATCCGATCTTAGGTCTATCTTAGAGAAGCAACAAGACCCCCTCAATTGATCAAACAAATCATCTATACGGGACATTTGGTATTTGTTCTTGACAGTTATTCGATTCAATTTCTGGTAATCTATACAAAATCGCAAAGCACCATCTTTCTTCTTAGCAAAAAGAGCCAGTGCTCTCCACGGCGAAGTACTAGGGCGGATGAAATCCTTATCTAACAATTCCTAAAGTTGAATGTTCAACTCACTCAACTTGGCAGGTGCAAATCTATATGGTGCCATAGAAATCGGTGCCATGCTAGGCACTAGATCAATAGAGAATTCGATCTCTCGGTGAGGTGGTAAACTAGTAAGGTCCTCAGGAAAAACATCTGGGTATTTACTAACCACCCTTGGCAACTCAAGTCGGACTTCATCACACTCAGTGCTCAAGAAGTTAGCAAGAAGGCAACTAAGCTCACTTCGCCCATGCGGATCATACATCGGTGATAAGACTCTATCAACTCTGTCCCCCAAGAAATGAAAGTAATCATCGCTCAAGGTACATACAGTAACCCTCTGACGGTAACAATCTATGACAGCCCGATAGGATGACAACCAATTTATACCCAATATAACGTTAAAGCTAGACATATTAATCAATACGAATGCAAATAGAAGTCGGCGACTGGCGACCGGCAACCTCTATGTCACAACCCCGACACCTCTATTTCAAAATAACCTCACCACCAATAGGTGACTCTACACAGACAGGGGATGCTAACTAAGCCAACTCTAACCCTAAAACTGATGTGCAATGAGATAAATGAATGTGATGCACCCGTATCAATCAACACATTAGCAACTAAATTGCAAAACAAGAAGGTACCTCTCACTATCAAAGGCAATGATACTAGATCCGGCGCGGTAATAGCATACACACGCCCTGTAGGCCTCTGCTCAACCTGCTCATCCCTCGGAGCATAAGCCTAATGCACTGATTGAGCCGAAGAGGCTCCCTAATTAGGGCCTCGAAGCCTGTGCTGACTATGCCAACTGGTGGCTCTATGTCTGCCTCGAACCAGACGCACTGGGTGTGCCATCCAGCTAAGGGCAAAATCTCTTTATGTGCCCTACCTGCCCATGCTGATAACAAGTGAGCGACTGCCCTCTCTTCTAGCTCTGGCTTTGAGAACGAGCCAAAGACGATGCAGATCGTTGTCCTTCTCCTCTCTATAGGCAAGTTGGAGACTTATGGCCCAACTAGCCACACTTGTAACAAGTGAAATCTCCCTGACCACATCACCTAGAACTTGAATTCGGCACTGGAAAAGTGGATCTCAACTGAGCTCCCTAGAACTGCTGTGGGTTAGAACCCCTCTACCTCTTACTGTCCCCTTACATCTTTTGACTCCTCTTGGAGCCCCTCATCCTCTCTTTCTCCGCTTGCGTTACAGTCTCTAAGTGAGCCACTGCCTTCACAAGGCATTCGTAGTCTCTAATCATCGACCTGGCCACCTTAAACATAAGCCCGGTCCTCAATCTCTTCTCGAACTCCAAGCAACGACGTTCCTCAATCGTCACGAGTTCCGGTACAAACCTCGACAAACTAGTGAATACGGCCTCAACTCGGCTACCAGTGTACTCAACTGCTTAAGTTGAGAAAACTGATCCCTCAACTTCTTCCTAATAGTGAGAGGCAAAAACTTATCTTGGAAGGCGTCAACGAAAGCCTCCCAAGTCACCCCAATGTGTCCTCGCGCATACTTCCATCATTGACCTGCATTTTCCTTTAGTTGGAAGGATGCCAAGGTCACCCTCAAGTCCCCATATTCGATGCCGAGCATCTCAAATGTCTTCACCATATACTCTAGCTACTTATCCGCTTTCAGTGGCTCCTTGGGATCACCCAAAAACTTATCTAAATTCGACCAGAAGAACTCTCGCTTTAAAAAGGATGGCCTTGCCTTAGCTATTTGGGTTTGGACTTGATTCTCAGCCCTGAGAATGTCCATGGATCCCTCAATGCTCTGGCCATTTCGTGGGCTAAGGCCCCCATGGCCTATTGACCAATTGGTTCGGCCACATTGGCCTGACCAACACCCTTCTCCTGTACCGGAATATCATCCGATATCGACATTTCTTGCCATCTAGGCCTACCACGCCTACCACTACGTCCACGTCCTGACATCCTAATGAGGGTAACAAAAGAGATTAGCACATTTACAAATATGCCGAAACTAATTCACTCACGTTCTAATGCGGTGGACAACGGTAATTCACTCCCTATAAGCACGTAGTCATATAAACATATACGGATTTCGTTCTCGGATAATGACCGTCCCGCGGCGTTGCCAAAGTTCTAATTAGAAACAGCAGTGATCAAGTGCTCTTCTAATAGGACTTCTAGAAACCCGTAGACTCAATCAACATCCTAGAAATTAAATTTCATACCTATATAATCACATAAGCATGTTATCATATAAACACACATCCTTCATACTAAAGTCTCTAGCAAATGGGACAAATCCAATGTGGTTCTAACCACTTCCCATGTAGCCAAAGTATTCAAACCCGGTATGCTTTGATATCAAGTTGTAACACCCCAAAATAAATATGACAAACTCACCTCATTTGCGAAAATAGAAGTGAAACAACATACTTTCATTCATCAAAGTTAATATACAAAAGGTAACACATGCGATATACATTTATAAATGTCCTGTTCTGAATTTACAGCATGTGTCACTAGTAATCAAAAGATGAAAGTTGAATAGATATTTAAATGCCCTAATGACTTACATCTTTCCAAGTCATTCCTTGGTTACAACAAAATGAGTCTAGCTCAATACAGTTAAAGCCCTTGGCTATACAAATTAAATACAATAAAAATGAGCCCTTGCTCCAAGTCTCTCTAAGCTACTATCTTGGCGAAGGCATGTCACCAGTACCTGAAAATGGTTTTTTCTAATAAGGTGAGCCAAAGCCCAGTAAAAAAATCTAATATAATACATGCATCTTAACAAAGGTATAAGCATGAAATGCATGTCTAATGCCCATTATAGAATTGACCATATCTTACAAGATCATAATATGCCAAATTCTTTTATTCCAATCCGTCTTATCTCAATTCCATTCATGTCAATTCATTTCACCTTAATTCATGAGTCATGTTCATTATTACCTAGACAACCCAGCTGAGACTACGACTCAACGGTTCTCAAACGCACATAATCAATGCACAACACTTCAATTTTCCATTTTACAGAAATTTCGTCTACGGGAATCAGCACCCATGTATATGCACAGTTTTTGAGACTTACACCCAGGACACACAGGCCAACTTAATTCAATAGCATCCATCCCCTTTCTCCTCCCACATATGGAGTACATCACCTTTCTCCTCCCAAATATCATACATATACAATGTATTATAGCACAGTCATATTCAACGACAACCAATAAAGATTAGTTTTAATTTGCCTAATTCTTATGCAATTTGTACAACAATCATGGCTATCTCCACCGATAGCCCAAAACAGATATTTCTAAACAGATATACAATCTCAAAGATAGATAAAACAGCCAAATTTCCATAGGTGAGAGATAATACATATCGAACTCCACCATTTATATAAACAACCTCCAAATTTCACACTTTTATTACCAATTCCATTATTTATACAAAATAATCATTTGAGTCATGTTGGGGCCAAGCTCCTCATTTTTTCCAAGTTCATCCCAAACACCAAAATCAACTATTTTAACATAATATAAGTTCATATCTACTCCCATAACCATAACTATTTCCATTACATTCATTCGAAAACCCCTCTTGAGATTTTAAATCAAAACCATGGGTTTGTCTAAAAACCTCGAAGTCCCAATCTTATCCATACAACATCAAATAACTTAGTTAAAAATCATATGAAAGTGTAGAAAATCCCTACCTCAAGCTTAAAAGACCAAAGGAAAAGATGAAGGAACTTCAAAGACACTGAAACCAAGCTTTAATCGGATCAAAAGAGAACTCTTGAGTACTACCTTTTTAACAAAGGCACACAGGTAGAGAACACACTAGATCTAGGTGAATATATATATATAGAGAGTTTTAGAGAGAGGGAGAGTCGGTCTAGGGCTTGTGAAAGAAAAGATGTCAAAAAGTGATGTAAAAAGGTGTTTTTGCGAACTGATATACACGTAGCTCGCTCGAGCACAAGAGTTGTCACTTGAGCGACTAGACACAAATAAGTAACCTTGCTTGAGTGCAAGAAGCTTCGCTTGAGCGTAGAATACACACTCCCAGAAGTTTTACAAACAGAAGACTGTTGCTCGAGCGCAAGAGCCGTCGCTCGAGCGCAAGAGTTATCGCTCGAGCCAAGAACACTACCCTCCCAGTATCTTTGCAGTCCTACAAAAGTACTGGGAGCTCACAAAGCTCGCTCAAGCGAAGAGGCCAAAATCTGGGCAACAATAATTTGAACCAACTAGCAACCAACCTATTCCAAACATAACCAAGGCACTCCAATACTCAATTCCAATGAAGAATAAGGAAAAAAGAGACAAGAACAACAATACAGAATCACGAAACTCGAGCCTGGGACACAACAAGGGTCAGGTCAAAACCAGAATCGTTATGTTCCTCAAATTATGAAAAATTTGAAAACCAATTACCATCTTGTGAAACAAAAGTTATTTACCATTGTTTCCAATTTCTTAATTGTTTGAAAAAATAAAAAATAAAAAGAAAGTTACTGATTGCTAAGAAGTACGAACACTTCTAAGAAGGTGATGTATCTGTGTCATGTTCGTGTTAGACACCAACACTCTTTGGACATTTTCTTGACACATGTCTGACACTTTTCAAAACATGTCTTATTTTTTAATTTTTTTAAAGACCCTAACACGTTTAGATACTTGGAGGACACACGTGTCTATCACTTAAACATATATGTCTATCCATTAGACATATATGAAATTAATTATAAATTTGAACAAAATAATTTAAGATACAATAATAAAATAAAAATTATATAAATTTATAGAAATTAGTGTCATATTACATTTTTCATTATCTTTGAATGATATATTCAACTATATCACATATAATAAATATATAAAGTTATATATTTTATGCGTGTCCTCCACGTGTCGTATCTTATATTTTTTGAAAATTAATATGTCAACGTGTCCATATTGTATCTGTATCGTAACGTGTATCTGTGTCCATACTTCTTAACCTAATTGAAGCTATATTAATTGTCAAAGGAATTTTATACGCTAAGAAAAACAAACAATTTTAAGGAGGACTTGTCATGACACATATTTGACACTTTTAACACCAATAAAACATACATCTAAATATGTTTAATTATGTTTAAAAAATTTCCAATCTCCATGTTTCAAATATTGAGGAATGTGTATATATTGAGAAATGGCCACTTTCCCGTCCTGCTCTATCCTCGCATAAATTTGAACAGAATAACTTGAAATCCAATAAATTTATACAATTTTACTCCTTTAAACTTTAAAAAAAATATTATTTTTAAATTAAATATTCATATATATATATGATAAATACAATTGTTTATCTTTGTAGATTACTGTTGCCTTTTTGGCTTTCAAATGTTAATATTGTAATTTTAAGCGTGCCAGCAAGGATCAATCAGTCCTTACAGAAGATTAATTGCCAACTAATTATTAGACGATTGTAGTTTAGTTCTTTCAGCCTCAATGAAGAGGACTTTTACTGGTGGCTTGTTTAGGAGAATTTAGTAAATAACAACTAAGTGAAGAATAATTTCAGAATTTCATTAAGTAAAATGAAATACTTACAATGATCTGACCTAGCCTCATAGAGGTTTACAGTAACAATTTATTTGAAACTACTCCTATAAATGAAGTGCAGTACAAGAATTTGAAGTACAGAAATCTAAAGAACTATAAAAACTGGAAGGAAAAATAAAGTAAATAAAACTGGTTTTTTGATCTGAGTTTGGATCTCTCTTTCTAGGGCCTTCTTTGCTATTTATACTTCTCAATGATAACCGTCGAAGTGGGCTTCTAATCGTTGAAATGTCCCTCCATGATTGCTGAACATACTTTCTTACAGTCAGTCCCACTACGCCACATTTGCAGTTTGGCTTCCCTCCTGATTTTAAATTTGAACCTTGTGAGTAACCGTTAGGCCACATCACCTTATATCCCTCGATCATTGCAGTGCTACGCAGACCCATTATTACCAATATGGGCTGACACGTGTCTGACTATGGTTGGCAACTTGTATTAACTCCCTAAATTGCCCTTTTCATGCCACGTGTTGAATTGTGATTGGTTTATACAAATTATACAACCAACGTTACCCCCCGTACTAATATACCTAATATTTGGTAATATTAGTGGATCAAGGCACTTTACCCACGTCCTAGGATGTGCATGGGCTTTCCATCTTCTTAGAACTGTAACCGACGTTCATCATTACAATGTTTGTACTGCATTAAATTCTTTTCTACACCTTGAACACTTGCCACTATCTGAGCATTCAAAAAGACTGATACAATTCGCATGGCCAAACAAACCTTCTCTGACATAGATCAAGCATATGAAGAGTTGTTAGATAATGATGTTTGTCCTCGAAAGAACTTTCATGTATTTATTAGCCAGACCTATCCATCTCCATTTATTCAAGTCATGGAAGCTTTTGCAAATCATCAACCTTTGGATCAAAAACCTATTGTTCACAATTCTTTAGTCCAAGATTTTGCAAAGATGGACATTGGAAGCTCTTCTTCTGCCACAAGACCTTCTGCGTGGGACGAGGTTGTTGCTTCCTCTTCTTCTTCTAAAGCTTCTAGCTGGGGAAGCTGGTCAGAACTTGATGAATCCAAGCTAAGAGAGCAAATTAACCATTAATTCGTCGAATTTGCTGATCCTCTGTCTTTCCCTCTTTTTGCTCAGAGCTCGGTGGTCTACCCCTACGTACTTATCGATCGCTGACGTAGTTTAAAAGACAACTTACTTATAGTGTAGTACACATCTTCCATGCCTACGAAGATAGTGTGAGCAACTCCTCATCCAGAGGAAGCACAAGGATACAACCCGTCATGCTTAGCCCATAAGGCAAAACTTTTGCTCTTCTGACTGGCTTAAATGTGTGAATAACCCTCAATTCCCTTCTTCCTTTGGGATGGATCCTCCTGCACCTCATCTTCCTCAAAATCCTTACTGGATGGAAGAACTGAGACTTACTCTATTTGAGAATCAATTTCTTCCTTCCTATCAACCTCCGGCTCTTTCCACTATATTTGAACGATATCAAGCTCAACTTCTGCTTGCAGCATTTTCTCATTTGCCCTTCAATGTTCTTGGAGGTGATATTCCTCTTAAGAACTTTCGATGGGCATGTGACATTATGACTCGGGGTCATGTCCTCAACCCCATTGCTCAAGCAGAACTTCAGATGTTTTTGGATCAACTCCCACTGCTTCTCCATTGGTACCAAGCTTCTTCGGCTACCCTCAATCTTTGGACAAAATCTCAGCCCAACGAATTCACACCCAGTATGAAGCAGAGAACCTTATTGATGAATATAATGACTTTAAGAATAAAGACTCTGCATACTGGAATGATCTAGATATGGATGAGATGGAACAAGGATTGAAGGAAACAGAGTTCAAAATGAAAGCTGAACAACTTTTTCATCAAATAAGAACATATCAGCTACATCAACCTAGCTTGGAGAGGATAGAGGACAGAATAAAAAAGGAACATAAATTCATTGACCACTGTTGGAACAAATTCCATGACCTTGTTATTCTTTCTATTTCTTATTTTTATGAAACTGAATTTGTAGCCAAGAAGGCTTTCTAATGTAATTACTTTCATATTAATAAAGCTAGGTTTTCCTTTCTTTATTTGGCATGGTCTGACTTTGTATTCTAATTGCATACTTGTAACCATTCTATTCGCCCAAATCCAACAAAATCATAGCTTCGAATTTATCAATTTTGTCCTTCGAAACCTAATTTGAACATTTCTAATGGAATACTGGAAACCTAATTTGACCATCTCCAACATATGGAGTATAATTGACAATCTTTGCCTTAGGTCTTCTCAATTCTAATCATATGGTTAACACAATCAACAGTTTCGAATTAACTATTCTTGCTTTGAAAAAACAGTCTACGTTTTTCAAAATATGGAAACTTTCCTTAGGGATTGCATTGTTTTATTCTTAAAGAGTGAGTCCCTTTGGGCTTTTCACTGCTTAACCAAATATTGGCTTTTTACAACTTCGAAGTTTAAAATCAAACAAATTCTAGCTGCAGAGTATTTCAAAGTTTACTTCGAAGGACTTTATTTTCAACAAGAAACCCAAAAGCAAATCCTTAATCCCCTTGAAACAAACAATCACCTGAGCATTCTCGTACTCTTAGGTACGAAACGTGCTTCGAAGTCAACTTTATGCTTTCGAAGCCCTAGTTAGATGTTTGTCATTTGGCTTTGGAGCCAAAGCTTGGCCTTGAAGCCAAATATTTGATTTCGAAGCCAATATGAGTGTTTGAGATATGTTTCCCTCCCAAATGATCACTCTTGAGAGAAACTTTTCATATTCGTACCTTTGGTACTTCTTTATGAATTCTACTCATTTAAACCGGTTAGGCATTTTTCGGACATAAAGGTTTAAAAACCCTTTCCTTTCGTGCTTTTAATTTACTTGCTTGCCCAACACACAAACCCTTCATTTCTATTGATCTCTCCTCTTCTTTACTCTTTGTCCTCTGAAAACTTCTGTTAATGACTTCTTCCTCCTTGAAGATACCAGTCGTGGAGCGTGTGAGTCCATTCGTAGCCTTGAAAATGATCATTGCTGAAGAGTGTGAGAAATACAAAGCCAGCAAGAAAAATGCTATTGATGGGCGTATTTTCATTCCCTGTCAGCATGAGCAACATGAATATGTGCTTGGGCCTATTTTTAAAGAGGTCCCTACTCAGCTTCCAGCTTTGTACCCACGTTTGGAGGACCATTGTCTCCTTTATGAAGGCGGTCTTGATTGAGGAAGCTGGAGAGTGAACCGATCCCATCGCTGCTGGCCTACAGCAAGACCAGAATGGGAGAAATGGTATGATCGGGTCATTCCTGCTAGAACACTAGATCTCTAGGAACTTTGCCTCTTCGACGCCCTTTACCTGTCCAGGTTCACTATTTCGGAGGACCCATTTTTAATACCTGTTGTTCTTTGTTTTTGGAATTCTGCTTTCAATTTCTTCCAATTTAGATGTGGTATGATGGCCCCTACTATCCTTGACATCTGCCATCTGTTAAGGTTATCCCCTATTGGTACTCCCTTTGGTCCAAACTATCTTGACCTCAGCATCCCTTTTTCTCTTCCTTCTCTAAACTCATCTTATAGTGACTTTGTCAAGGATGAAAACAAAAGGGAAGGCCCTGTGACTGATAGGGAATTCTTTTCCTTTTTATTGTATTGGCTTTGCAAATTCATCTTCTATACTTTTTCTCAGAGGATTATACCTGAGTTTGTCCCTCTTGCCAAAGCCTTTGTTTTGCATAAACAGGTGGCCTTCGCTCCTTATGTTTTGGGCCATGTCTGCAGAGCTTGTTCCTTCTTTTGTGAAAAACCCATGGATGCCAATCAAGGAGGCCCATTTTGGATACTCCAACTCTGGCTTTTTGCGAACTTCACTAAGTTGTGCTCTAAATGTCTAAAGTTTTAATGCCAAACCCTACCACTTATGGCCTGAAGTTAGCCAATGTCTCTCTTTATCCTTCCAACTTTGCCTTCTATTTTTCTTTTTTTCACCAACTCCCAGCTTCCCCTTCTTCTCCCACTTTCTGCTATCCCTTCGAAGCCAATATTGGCCTAGCCTGGCTAAGGACCTTTCTAAGCGATAGGTCCTGCTCTAGGCCTCATCACAAAAATATGTGGGCTTCTATTTTGATTCCAAGGGAGCTATTCATTGGCATTGTGAACCCTAGAGCTTATAAGTGCATCTCTGAGCCCTATTGCCCTGCCCAATTTGCTAGGCAATGTGGAGTCTCTCAGGGCATCCCTATCCCTCTCTGCAGTCAGTCTAACTCAAACCTTGCAAGCAGAGAACTAAAGACTCCAAGATCCAGATTAGAAGAGGCAACCTCCAAGTTTATCCAAGACTTAATCGATTTTGAATACCTACCTTTCACTCCCCAAAGCAATGCACTGAAAAGATACCAGAATTGGTGGATGACTAATATGGAAGTGCACTTGGCCATTGCTTCTCAAGATCTATTAGTGGTACTAGATGTGCCTCAAACCAAGTCCAAGGGAATTGGAGTTATTACCTCCTCCACTGCTCATGCTACCCTAGCTTTTACTCTGCTACCACAAAGTTTGCTCCTGTTGCCTCACCTCTTTCTAGAGTCACTAGAGTTGCTTCGAAGAAAGGTACGCACTACTGCTTTTTTTCTTTTCTCTTCCTTTATGATGCTTTTGCCTCTTACTTATAGTTCCTTCTTTGGTGTAGGTGGTGTAGGTGCCTCACAGGGAGACTCTCCTCAAAGAGTTCAAGCTTTAAATCTCCTCAAGAGCAAGCAGCAACAACAAAGGAAAAGAAAACTCTTGCTTGATCCTGAAAAGGAGGTACTTGAGGCTCATGTGGAAAAAGAGGAAGCAGAGAAAGAGCAGGAGACACCATTAAAAAGAAAGAGGAAAATGACGGTCTCTCCCTCTGATTTCACTGGGGATTCCATTCATGAAGCATCTGCTAAAGCAGTGGAAGTAGAACACTCCAAAGAGATCATTGTATTCTAGAGGGCTGAGAAGAGGAGACAACAACAAATACTTAGGGATGAAGTTGCTGCTACTGATGCTCTCCAAAGAGAAACTGCAAGGAGGCAACAAACTGCTGAACATTATACCCTTCGCAGTTCTCCAACCATTGCTACCACTTCTGAAACTAGTAATTTCTTTTTGTGTCTCTAGTTTCCTTTCTTTAGTTTTCAATACTGAAACTTAACATTGCTTCGTATTTCTTCTTTTGCAGCAATAACTACTCTACCTTCTCCTTCAATAAGGACTTCTTTAGTTTCATCTGAAGTTGAAAGACTATTAGAAGCACCCTAAAAAAAGAAAAAGAAGATTGACACAAAAATGCCTCTAAGTGTGGAGCCCATTCAGGCAATACTTTCACTTACTGGTTCTACACTTTTCACACATTTTTTTGAGGCAAAGCATTCATATATCTTTATCCTTTGGCTTAACTCCATATCTTCCTCTTCTAAACTTTAACTCAGCCCAATTTATTCTCCCTACAATCCTTGCTGCTCCTTTTCCTCCTGAGGAGATCCTAGTTATTATTTCATCTCCAGTGATAGCTGATTCGCTCAGAGAAGAGACTGGTAGCTCACCAATTCTTTGTCCACCATCACTATCCATCTCCAGCCCTTCTTCTCTTGATGTACGGGTGGCCAGGACTATGGAAACTGTTAGGGACATTTCATCCTCCTCTCCTATCCCTATGCAACCATCTCTTCCTTCCATTAGAGTCCTTTCTGCATCACCAAAGTCAATGGAAGAGATGGACATTTTCGAAGCTAGACTGGCCAGCCCTTTTGACATGCCTTCTACCATTCTAACAATCAGTAATGAAACTGAGCCATTGGTTCTGGCCGATTCTCTCTTGGAAGTTTTTGAGAGCTCTTCAACTATCAGTAGGGCTTCTTTATCTTCACTGGACTTGGGCATATGTTTGGAGTTACTGACATTGTTTTTGAGGATCCCATTCGAAGCCTTGCAAAGACCTATTATCAAGAATGGTTTCCTCCAGTGTTGCAAGGTCATTGAGCAATCCAATATGACTAATTCAAGTCACTTGTCTCAGGCAGCAGCTACCATTGACTTTTATGTCAACATCTGCCATGTTGCCAAAGCTGCAGAGGAGGAATTGTTGAGAGACCAGGAATTTGTTTCCCATATACATGTTGAGGTGTTTGAATTAAAAGAACAACATTCCTCTGTCTCCCAATTTCGAACCCAACTTTTGGAGAAGAAAGCTCAACTAGAGAAAGAGTTATCAGCAGTTAACCTGGCTTTGGATCGAATTGCCACAAAGCTGCAAATCACCAACCAAGGATTGGCTGATCAAAGGCAGGAGATGACTATAGCCATTCAGTTGTTCCCATCCCTTAAGAGTAGAGAATAAATTATAAGGGAACAACTGAAACATTGTACTGACTTTTGGGCCAATCTATGGCTGCATGTACTTAATTCCTTATGAAATGAATTTTTTATTTATTATTTGAGTGTTTTCATGTTTCTCTTGTTTAGCATTTACTATACTCCTTGTGTTTCCCATACAATTGGATAATAAGGCTTCAAGTACCTGCGATTAATTTTCTTAGGATGTACATACCCATTCAAATTTCTCAAATGGTATACTCCCTAAGGCAAGACTCTATGAACTTGATATGGTCCTTCCCAATTAGGTGACCATTTGCCAAACTTATGGCTTTTAATTCCTATTGGGAGTATTGTCTTCCAAATCGCTTTCATCAAAGATAATGTGCTTGACTTTCTTATTATAGTTTTTGGCTACTTTATTCTTTTGGAAAAGAATGCTATTTAATGCCAAAATTCTAGCTTCATCCACATTTTCTAATTCCATGAACATGCTCTGATGGTACTGCTTAGGAACTAATTGATCCTGACATCTCACCCTCAAGGATTTGATGTTAATTTCTACAGGTAACACTGCACCATGCCCATATACTAAGGCATAAGGAGTAACTCCTGTACTTGATCTTGGAGAAGTCCTATAAGCCCACAATACATCCAACAGTCTGTAGCACGTCCCGCGGGGGGGACCTCGCGCTAACAGTTCGGACTCGATTTTTTGTGTCGGAAAACAGATTTTTGAAAAGTAGTGCCAAACATGGACTGCTTTGCCAGATTACAGAGTCGCCACCTAAATATTTTTTATTGGGAAATTTAGGAAACCCTGACTCGGTGCCGAAGGCCACATGTCCGTCATCACCAAAGTGGTCTTGGCTCGGGAGCTTGGGTACGATCGGGGAAGGTCAGCTATGAGCACCCCCTTTCGCCCGGTCCGAAGACCGGCCTCTACTAACCGTGATATCCGTTTTTGAAAACATTATGTGTTCTTATTCCGGTTATTAACCTAGAATTACTATGTGATGCGCACAACACAAAAGTATAGACTAGATCGCCTAACTTGGAAATAAACATTGCATATCCGTTTTATCTCGAAAAACGTGTTGTTTTCTTTTGCTACTCGCAAGTAGGCTAAAATACGGATTTCAACGAGTTATTCCAACTCAGGCAATCCAACCTCCACCCACAGGCATTCAAAACAGTTTATCACATAAGCACTTAGCCACATGGTAGACATACTGTCATGTTAACATTCACACGCATGCGACATGCTAAAGCATAAAACTTACATTGTACTCCGTGCCAAAATAATAAACTAGTTAGCAAAACATGCATGACCTAGTTCATGTTAAATGGCTAATGCATCACATACAGGGGTGCAATCTAAACAGGCTCGGCTAACCCTAAACATGGCACATGAGATGCAACAACTATCACGTATTCAATTTGGAATTGAAAGTACGATGCAGTTTGCATGATGTGCCGAGCCTGATGCATGTCAACAAATGCATGGATGCACGCATGCATAGCATAAGGTATGCTAAAATAAATATGCCATAATCTACCATAAGCAGGTAAATAAAAGGGATAGAAAGAAGTGGGGATTGGAAGACATACACCCACTCACACACACTTATTACAATTCGCCCTCGCTCGGAGGGACCAAAAGAATATACATAACCAGATAAATAATTAACTATCCTAGCTAATTAATTATTACAAATTGACTAAATTAATTAAATAAATAAATAGACTAATTAACCTATTTAAGCGATAAATGCCTCGGAAGGAGGGCTGACTGCCGCGCGTGCCTGGGACTCGCTCGGAACTGCACTGCCGTGCAAGTGTGCCTCTGTTTCCTCTGCTCTCTTTCTCCGAAAATTCCCAAAACTTCAGGAGTGCCTCTCAGAGCACTGGGGAGCATTACCGGCTGAGGCAGGGAGCCACCGGCTGAAGAAGGAACCCACCGGCTCTGAATTTCATTATCGGCTGCCAAGAGGCAGCCGGCCGGCACTAAAGAGTGCCGATCGGCCCTTTATCCCTGCAGAACCTGCAACTGACAGCAGCAGAGGAAACCAAAGGCAAGGCAATGCAAATCAAGGCATGTATGCACCAAGCACATCCCTCATCATGCTATGGACTCAAGAGGGCATATGCCTCGATTCCCGGACCACCAATCGCGCATTTCCATGCATGATGGCCCTAAGAACCAAGAGTGCAAATTCGATTTCAAATGCATGCAATGCAAACAATCAAACAAGGGTGCCAAACCTCTATCATGCTTCACTTCAAGAGGCTTAACATACATGCAAATGTGATGCAACCCTAAGCATGTCATTTAGGATGCAAGATGGACAATATGATGCATTTACGCGAGCATACAAACAAGCATATAATACAAGCATGCAATCCAATGGAATAATGGACTTAGACATGAATTAGGCAACCCTAAAAGGCCTAAGATCAGTGGCCAAAATGCCTAGAAAATGAGACCAAATGCACACACATATATGCAAGTGTTAAGGCCCAAGACTTAGGCAAACCAAAGCAATTCTCATGCATACTTAAAGAGGCCAAACATGGACTAATAGCATGCATTTAAAGCTCTGAAATTCATGTTAAACATGATGCCAAATCATGCAATGAAGCATGCCAAACAAAGCATGCAAATGGCCTAGGCTTAAAGCAAGTCAATAGGGCATTAAACCACACTTGGCACAAACACATATGGCATGCACTTAACAACCAAAAATAGGTTCTTAGCATGTTAAAGCAAGGCCAAAGAGCTACTTAGATGGTATCTAAGAGTCATTTAACTAAAGGCATGCATTGAAGCCAAAACATGGAGCATACAAGACATACTCTTAAAGCATTAACAAGGCCACTAAGGCAATCAAACAAACATGTATGAAGGACTGAAATGGCATATTAGATGGTTCCGACCATCAAAAACAAAGCTAGAATAGCATACCACATATTCATGCTTTTGGGGCCAACAAGCCAAATACAAAGAGACTACCAAATATATGCCAAGATTGGCCAAAATAGCTATGGACAGAGCTAAATCATGGCAAAATAAGCTTACAAGCTTCACAAACCTAAGCTTAAAACATGCTAGAAAATAAGGCAAACAACCTAGGCATATTAAGGCATAAAAGAGGCATTACAAGGCAACTATACTAAGCATGTATAGGAGACCAAAACCAACTTGAAAACATGTTATATCATAGTAATATAAGCATAGAAAACAAGTCAAACAAGCTCAACACACACTCAAGCATAGAGCTCCTTAAGGAAGCTAAATTTGTCCTTTTCAAGGACATCAAGGAGAAGGGGTGGCCCTCTCCTTCTTGAGACTTCAAGGCATGCTCTTCACCACTGAAATCCCTCAAGATTTCAGTGGTGAAGAGATCCTATCACCAAAATCTCGGATCTCTCCAAAATAGCACAAAATGGGACCTTTTTCAAGGTCTAAAGGGGGTCAAACCTCCCCAAACCACAAAACACTCTTAATATATAATAAAGAGGGTTAAAAATCAGAACTTTTATGTGTTATATACCAAGCACAAAAACAGTCCTAGACTAGGTAAAGATGGAGTGCAAAAATGGGGAATAAAGTGCAAGTTTCTCACCCTTGTTGACTATCTTCACAAGAGTTGATGTTGTTGCTTCTTTGAGCTCCAAACCAGTCAAAAATGTCAAGAACCAACCTTTGGAACCTCAGAACCAAGAGAAAGGTGGAACTCTAGGTGTTTTAGTGCAATAGTGTGAACTAAACACCTAGTGTACTAAGAGAAAAAGAGAGATATGATATATGTATCTAACTTAACCCTAAAAACCAGAGCTCCAGCTCTCTAACAATGGCTGATGCTCTGAAAAATGCTAACCCTAAGTCAAGAGGGAGAGCTTTCCTCTTATAGAACTTGTAAACTTACAAGCTAAGCAAACAAGACCTCATCCCTCCATACACGTGTATGGAGGGGAAGCAAATGCTCAAAAGCTGTCTGAAAATATCTCAGAAAGCAAGTGCACAGTGGTCGGCTGGGCAAATTGGTCATTTCGCCCAAAATAGTGCCGACCGGCACAATATAGTGCCGGTGACAAATACAGCCAGCCGGTGTCCTCTAGCCCCAGCCGGTGGTGTGTGGGGATGCCTCATAAAGCATTCCCTGCCCTTTCAAGGCAAAACACAAGTGTTTGGTGCAAAACCAAACACAAACAGTCGAGTTCGGAGGTCCTGAGGCAAGGCTCGCACAGCCGAGAACTCCGGGAACTCCAAACGAACACAAACATGGATAATCACCGAGTGTTCCAACGGTGACGTCCAAGTCTTGAGGACGGTCAAAAATGGGGTGTCTACACAGTCCCTGCATGCCGGGCATGAGAACGATTGTCTTCCACAACTCTCTGTATTCCTTTTTTCAAAGACTTATTAGATGATTCTGCCTGACCATTTGCTTGTGCATAATAAGGGGTAGAATTAACAAGGCTAATTCCAAACTCTGCCGCGAAAGACTTTACCTTCTTTCCATCAAATACAGTCCCATTATCCACAATTATGGTTTGTAGGATGCCAAACCTGTGAGTCAGATCTTTAATAAATCCAATAACTTTAGTTTGGGCTACAACCTTATATGGTTTAGTTTCGACCCACTTAGTGAAGTAGTTTGTGGCCACTAAGATGAAACAATGGTGTATTGAAGAGGGTGGATGTATTTTCCCTATCATATCCATAGCCCATCTTCTAAATGGCCAAGGCTTCACAACTGTATGTAAATCAGTTATTGGTACATGTCTTATCATGCCATGCTTTTGGCATGCTTGGCAATCTCTAGCATACTCTATACAATCTTTAAGCATGGTTGGCCGATAGTAGGAATGTCTTCGAAGCAGCCATCTCATCTTCACACCAGGCTAATGAGCACCACAGATGCCTTCATGAACTTCAGTCATGGCTATCAATGTTTCCTTTGGCCTTAGACATTCCAATAACAACCTATCTGCTCCCCTTTTGTAAAGAGCATTACCATACACTATGTATTGCATAGATTGTAATTTCATCTTTCTGCTGGCTTTCGAAGATGGGCCAATTAGGTACTGTATTATTGGATGCCTCTAATCTTGATCTTGTAAGTTATTATGATTGACTTCTAACACCACATTCCTTTTAGTTAAGGGTGGTATTAATTTTTGATATGTTGCTTGACTTATGTTCATTTGAGTGTCATCTCTTCTCTTAAAATTCGAAGCTTTCTGAGCTACATCATTGGCTTTGTTATTCATGAATCTAGGGATATAAATTATATTTGCTAGCTGAAATTGAGAAAGCAAATGTAATGCAACAACATAGTATGACAACATGCTTGCACTTTGACATTTGAAAATTCCTTTCACTTGGTTGACCACTGATTGAGAATCGCCAAATATATCAACTGCATGAGCTTGTAATCCCACTATTAAAGCTTCATACTCAGCTTGGTTATTGGAACAAGTAATTTCATCAACTCTGAAACCATGTGTGGTTTCTACCCCCTGTGGTGACTTAATCACTACACCAATTCCAGTTAGACCATTGGCTTTTGATCCATCAAACCACATTTGCCATGGCTCAATATTAACCATACCAAGATCCATTATCTCTTGGCTTTCTGTCTGACATAAATGATCCACTAAGAAATTAGCTAAAACTTATCCTTTTACTGCTTTTTGGGGGACATATTCTAGATGAAATTCTGATAAGGCTAATATCCATTTGCCAATTTTTCCTCTCAACATAGGTCTAGATAACATATACTTAACCAAATCTGTGGTTGCAATTACCAAGACAATTGTAGGCAAAAGATAGTATCTTAATTTCATTGCAGCAAAATACAATGCAAGGCATAGCTTTTCTACAACTGAATATTTACATTCACAAGAATTTAAAAACCTACTAAGGTAATAAACTGCTTGCTTTTTGCCTTCTTCATTGTCTTGGACTAAGAAAACTCCCAATGAATATTCTGCTGCAGCAATGTACAACTTCAAGAGCTTATCACTCTTTGGTGGCATCAGTACTGGAGGCTTGACCAAGTAGGCTTTAATTCCTTCGAAAGCAGTTTGATGCTCTATTGTCCACACAAACTCTTCTTTATCTTTCAACCTTAATAAGGAAGAAAATACTTTAGTTTTCCTTGTAGTGTTAGAAATAAATCTTCGAAGAAAATTAACCTGTCCAAGGAATTTTGTACTTCTTTCTTACTTGATGGAGGCTTGGCTTCAATGATGGCTTTGGCTTTATTCTAATCAATCTGTATTCCCTTCTTGTGTACTACATAGCCTAAGAAGTTTCCAACTGATACACTAAAAGCACATTTGAGAGGATTAAGCTTCAACTTGAACTTTCTCATTCTTTTGAAAGCTACTTCCAAGTGAACCAAATGTTCCTCCATGGATTGAGATTTTACTACAATGTCATCAATGTAACACTCTAAATACCCTCCAATGAGATCATGAAAGATAGTGTTCATTTCCCTTTGATATGTAGCCCCAACATTCTTTAGGCCAAATGGCATTTTAACCCATTCAAAGGTGCCAATATTCCTAGGATATCTGAATACTGTCTTATGGACATCCTCCTCCACAATGCAGATTTGGTTGGATCCAGAATGCCCATCCATCATAGATAAAATCTTGTGCCCTGCTGAACTATCCACCAATAAGTCTACTAAGTGCATGGGGTACTCATCTTTTGGAGTTGCTAAATTCAGGTTTCTAAAATTGATGCATACCCTAATTTTACTATTCTTCTTAACCATAGGCACAATATTGGATAGCCATTCAACATATCTGGTTGTTCTAATAAAGCCTGCCTTAAGGAGCCTAAGAATTTCCTCCTTGACCTTCTAAATCACTTTAGGACTCATCCTTCTTGGCTTCTGCTTGTATGGCTTGAAATTAGGCTTCATAGGGAGCCTATGTTCCACTAATGACCTATCCAATCCAAGCAGTTCATTATAAGACCATGCAAAATAATCTTTATATCTCTTTAAGACCATCAATAACTAGTCCCTATCAAAAGCACTTAACCAAGCACTGATGTAAGTGGGTTGCTTTGCAGAACCTTCTTCTAAATTAACTTCTTCCAAGGGGTCTTGTATTTGTGAACTCACTAATGCTTCTCTTTTGATTTCTTCTGTCCTCAAAGCAATTTCTTTGCTCTGTTCTGTTCCCACTTTCTCTAATTCAACATCTTTGTCTTCTTCCTCATAGACAAAGTCTGTCCATAAGGCTTCTTCTTCCTGTATTTCCTGGACTTTTGTTTCAATGTCTAATGCACAGTATTTATCAAAGGTCAAAGGTCTGACCTGTTGTTGTTTCTGTTTACAGCCAACTACCATGGCTTCCTTCTCTTGTTCCTGAACTTTTTGGACTATTGCTCTTAAGTCCAATGTTGAAAACTTGACTAAAGCCAAAGGTCTGGCTTCTTGGGTTTCATCTTCTTGCCTATAACCAGGCATTATTATCATCTTTGATGACGAATTCTTCATCAGCACTTTCCTGTACCAAATGCTTCAAGTATGTTACTTCCTTATCAGCCGTCACTTAGGCTGAACCATCAGGTTTTCTCAATATACTGAGTGGTGTCACTCTTTCAGTATACAACTTGGCCTCTGCAAAGTTAGTACAAGTGACAAAGGGTTAAGGGTCTGCATTGATCTCCTTTGTCTCTCCATTGCAAAAGGCCATCATTATCTTCTGATGTAGAGAGGAAGGCACACATTTGTTAGTGTGAATCCAATCCCTGCCAAGTAAAGTATTATATTTAGCATTACTATCATTAACAAAGAATGCTGTCATGCAATCTCTAGTTTCCACACTCAGGTTGATGGGCAAAATACCCTGAGCCATCTGCTTATCCCCAACAAAACTAGCAATGGTTGTGCTGGTTGGGATTAATCTGGGATTTCTTTTCCCTAGTTTCTTCAAAGAGGATTTCAGAAGCAGGTTCACTGCTGCTCCATCATCCAGCAAAACCCTATTTATCTGTATCCCATCGAAAAAAGCCTTGACATACAAGGGCTTGATATGCTGTGTCATAGATGTTAAAGGATACTCAAAGGATATGAGAGATTAATACTCACTTCTTTCTCACTCTCGTCCTCAATTTCCATCGGTGTGGCCACTTTAAATTCATCTTGAACCATACTAACCTATGAATCTTCACTAGAGACTAGAATAGGGTCAATCTCCTGACCTTCTTAGTTTCTATCTTCAGCCTGGAACTCCTGTGGTAGTATATGCACCATATTCACTGACACTGGAGGAAATGAGCCAAACTGAACTACTGGCTGCACTTGCTTCTTTTCTAGGCTAACTTGTTCAGTTATTTCAGAAGCATCTTCCATGCTGTATTTTGGCACTTCAGTACTAGTGACTTCCTTCAGATGGTCTGTTTCTGTTGGTTTTTTGACCAAAAATGTTTGTTCAGCCATTAAAGCTTCAAACATCTCCTTCTCAACCATTTCGTTCCTTTGGCCTAGGTTAATTTCTCCTTCTGTCTCACTGTCGCTTTCCATTAAGGCCTTTTCAAGTCCTGCTAAGCTGGATCTTTCCTTGGCTTTCAGTTCAGAGTGAACTTTAGCCAACTGCTCTTTGCTGAAACTTTTTATGTTCTGAGGAGTCGATTTTGGACTATGGTCCAATTTTAGACTTTCTCTTTCATCTGTCTGGCCTTTTGGTTGGGCCAATGAAGAACTCTCTCCACTTTCCTTCAGATCCTTTTGGTACTGAGTGTACCTTCGCTGGATCTTCCTCCTTTGGGACCTAGAAATTACTGGAACCATATCTGGTTCCTTTGTTTTTGGGTGCTTCAGTAACACCCAATTATTTGGAGCCACTGAGGGAGGTTTAATCATTCTACCCTGGTCTCTAACAACATTTCTTTGGGTAGGCATTTCCTTAGGCTTGTTCTGCATGACAAACCAATCTGGAACCCCAGGTACCCATGAACTCACTAGCTCAGTTGCTGAACTAGCTCTTTCTGCCTTTGAAGGCAGCTTCGAAGCTGCTTGTAGAGGCCACTGCTTGGCCCTGATCCCCTGTCTTGAGCCTAATTCAGGCCTTCCATCAGGGTGGCTACCTTCCATCCTTTTTGAGGCTGATCTAGGAGGCTAATCTCTAGTTCTGATTCCATAACTTGAGCCCATTTCAGGCCTCCCCTCAGGATGATTGCCCTCTATCCTGTAGTAGTTGGGTAGTCTAAACTAATGTAGAGGTCTCTTGCCCTTGGAATGCACTCTAGTAGCTGTTGGTCCAGCCAAAAATGGCTGCTGTCTGGGACCAGTTGGGTATGGCCTTTTGTTGTAGGTACTGGTTGGGTTAAGACATCTCTGCACATCCTTGTAATACTGTCTCCCTTCAATTGGGAGCCCTTTAAACCATTTGTAACTTAACCTGCATCTGGGACACATCTTTGGCATGACAGTGTAACAGGTCCGCGAGGGCCTCAATGCTACAGTTCGGACTCCCTTTTTGTTTGTTGCGGTTCTAAATCTGAACCAAAGAGTCCAACTCTGGCAAATCGTTTGAGAAAACAGATTTTTGAACCGCCTCACCCACACTTATTACAGATTTGCCCTCGCTCGGAGGGACCAAAAGAATAATACAAATAAATAACTACGCAAGCTAATTAAATATTACAAATTAATTAAATTAACAAATTAATTAATCTAAGGAAAAACAGTAAACCGCCTCGGGGCGGGGGCTCAATGCACGCGCGCTTGGATTCCGCTCGGAATTGCACTGCCATGCCTAGATTGCCTCTGTTTTCCCTTCTTTGCTCCTCTGAAAACTGCCAAAGTCTCAGAACCACTTCTAAAGGCACTGGGGGGTATCACCGGCTAAGGGGAAACACCACCAGCTGAAGTATGTGGCCACCGGCACAGAATTCATCCATCGGCCATAAGTTGACTGCCGGTCGGCACTAAACACTGCCGGCCGGCACTGAATGTCTGCAGAACCTGCAACTCACAGCAGCAGAGGGAAAAAACTTGCATGGCAATGTAATTCCAACAATGTGTGCACCAATCATGCCCCTTATCATATTTGTGACTCAAAGGGGTATGTGCCTCGATTCTTGGGCCACCAATCACGCATTTCCATGCATGATGGCCCAAAGAACCAAATGTGCAACTTCTATTTCAAATGCATGCAAACCAAACAAACATAAAAGGGTGCCAAACCTCTATCATGCTCATCTCAAGAGGCCAAGCATGTGCATTGATGTAATGCAATCCTAAACATGTCAACTAGTATGCAATCATGCCAATGCAAAAGAGCATACAAGCTAACAAACATACAAGGCATGAAACACCAATGTCAACCATCAAGTATGCAAGGTGTAATGTGGGTGTCCAAGCATGCAAACAAACATGTGACTTCATTCAATCATGTTAGTCCTAACATGCATTTACTTACCAATACATTACAACACTCAAGGAGCATATGCAAGCAACAAGAGGATGGACTTGCACATAGGTTAGGCAACTCTAAATAAGCCTAAAATCAGTGGTCAAATGCCATAGAAGTGAAGGCTAAGATATATGCAACACATGCACACATGCAAGCATACATAATCCAACACTTAGGCATAAACAAGCAACTCTTAAGAACACTTAAAAGAGGCTAACATGGACATATTAACATGCATATATAAGCTTTAAAATCATGTTGGACATGGTGCCAAACCAAGCAACAAAATAGACTAAGCATGCAACAAATGGTCCAAGCATCCAAGGCAAGCCAAAGGAGACCTAAACCATGGCTAAGCCAACCAAACCTCACAAGGCCAAGAAGGCTTAAAACAGGTCTAAGGCAGCCCTAGACCATACAAAAGGGACCTCCTAGATGGCATCTAAGTGGCTCTAGAGCAAGGCACACACAATGACCAAATCATTAGGCATACAACATATGCTTTCAAAAAAACTTCAAAGAGGCATGCAAGGCAATCATTCAAGCATGTCTAAGGGACTGAAATGGCATGCTAAATGGTTCCAAACCATTGAAAATAATGCAAGCAAGGCATGCTATACTTTCATGCTCTTAAGGCCAACAAGCCAAATGCAAAGAGGCTATGTAATGCAAGCTAAGATCGACCAAAGTAACCATGGACAGACCTTATTCATGGAAAAATAAGCATACAAGCTTCATGAATCTAAGCCTAAAACATGTTAGAATAGAGGCACACAAACTAATGCATGTTAAAGGACTAAAGAGGCATTACAAAGCATCTATGCAAAACATGCAAGGAGCACTAAAACTAACTTAAAATCATGTTATATCATGGTAAAATAAGCATGAAAAACAGTCATGGTATGCTCAACACACACTTGAACATAGGCTTCCTCAAGAGGCCAAAACTTGTCCTTTTCAAGGACAACAAGGAGAGGGGGTGGCCCTCTCCTTCTTGGGACTTCAAGGCATCATCTTCACCACTGAAATACCTCAAGATTTCAGTGGTGAAGAGACCCCAACACCAAAATCCCGGAGCTCTCACAAAATAGCACAAAACGATGCCTTTTCAAGGCCTAAGGGTGGTCAAACCTTCTCAAAGCACAAAACACTCTTACCCAACAATAAAGAGGACTAAAAAATAGAACTTTTTTGTATCAAACACCAAGCACAAAAACAGTTCAAAGATAGGTAAAAATGGAGTGCAAGAATGGGGTAAAAAGGGGTAGTTTCTTACCCTTGAAGACCACCTTCACAAAGGTTGATGTTATTGCTTCCTTAAGCTTAAATCCAACCAAAAACTTCAAGAACCAGCCCTTAGAACCTCAGTAACCAAAGGAAGGTGAAACACTAGGTGCTTGTGTGCAATAATGTGGACTAAAGCACCTAGTGTACAAACAAGAGAGAAAAAGAGAGATATGATAGATATAGAACTCAAACCCTAAAACCAAAGCTTCTTCTCTGTCTTTTCTCTCAAAAAATGTCTAATTTTGCTAACCCTAAGCCAAGAGAAGAGAGCCTTCTCTTATAAGCAACAAAGCTTACAAGCTAAGCAAAACCAAGGCTCATCCCTCCATACACGTGTATGGAGGGGAAACAAATGCAAGACAGCTGCCTTAAAATATCTCAAAAAGCAACTGCACAGTAGTCGGCAGGGCAAAATTGTCATTTTGACAAAATTGACTGCCGACCGGCACAATACAGTGCCGATGGCAACACCAACCAGCCGGTGGCCTCTAGCCACTGCCGGTGGTGTGTGGGGATGCCTCACAAAGCATTCCCTGCCCCTCATAGGCAAAGCACAAGTGTTTGGTGCAAAACCAAACACAAAACGGTCAAGTTCGGGGGTCCTGAGGCAAGGCGCGTAGCCGAGAACTCCGGGAACTCCAAACGAACACGAACATGGATAATCACCGAGTGTTCAAGCGGTGACGTCCAAGTCTTGAGGACGGTCAAAAATGGGGTGTCTACAGACAGCTGCCTCTAAAGAGTCATCATCCAGTGCCTCCTCACTAGAGTTTTCCCTTTGGTTTGCAAAGCCCTACCCATTCGCTGGTGAACTTCTGGTATCTTTCTTGACAGTAGTCTGGCTGGCAACATGTATTTGCACATTAACCTCTTCCAATTCCTTTAAGGATAAGTTCTGGAAGTTTGACACAACAACATTGGCTGTAACTTCTCCAATCTCTGGGAATGGATTAGTGTCAATCCCTATAGCTTTCTTTACTTTAGTTGGTAATTTTAAACCCTTCTTTCGAATTTGTTCTTGGATCCTATCCCGAAAAACAATACAGTTTTTAGTTGAGTGAGACCAAGAATTGTGCCATTTACAATACATTTTCCCTTTAAGTTCTTCTGGAGAAGGAATTTTAACCCCTTTTGGTAACTTTAGGAAATTCGCTGCAAGCAAATGATCAAAAATGTCATCTATCTTCGTTAAATCGAAAGAGTATTTCTTATGAAGGTCTTTCTTTTTAAACTGCTGTGCTATTGTAGTGTCTTTATGAATTAATGCCTCAGAGATCACAGGCTATTTTTTTGTGATTTCTGCTACATCAATCTCATAATTAGGGTCTTTATAATAAGTCTTGTATGATGCATTACTTCGATCTTGTTCTTCCTCAAGTAATGATTCATATCTAGACACCTTATAGGTTAATTCCACTAAGTCTCGAAACTCAGTTGAGTCAAACTTCTTTCGAAGCCTAAACTCTAAACCATTTTGAGCCAATCTCACAAATTCAGGCTCTGGTAGGATGACCCTACACTTATTTCGTGCTCTTTTGAATCTGGCAATAAATTGAACAGCCTTCTCATCAGGCCTTTGGCTCAACCTTGCAAAGTCTGCCATGAAAACTTTTGGCTCCGTTTAGAAGAATTCGGCATGAAATGCCTCCTCCATTTGTTGCCAAGTTTGGATAGTGCCAGGTGTAAGGTTAATATACCATACAAAAGTTGCCCTAGTTAGAGAATTTGGAAAAAGTCTTAACTTCATGTAATCATTATTGATAAATTCACCACATTGGGCAGCAAATCTAGGAATGTGTTCTATTGTTGACTGGTTCCCATTCCCATAAAAAAGAGCAAAGACTAGTATTCTAAACCCCCTTGGGTATTCATACACCCTATCCACCCATTCTAGGTATGGCTTCCTATACATAGGAGTTTGAACGCCCCGAGCCATAGGTTCACACATTTCTCTGACAATATCAGCAATTTGGTTCATAGGAACCATATTTTGTGCTTGTTGGACTACCACTGGAGGAACAAACACAGGATTTGGTAGAAAACCTTGTGCCTAAGGTCCTCTTGGTCCATAGGGAGGTATATTTGGGACTGGTTGTCCCTGTGGTACTGGCTGCTGTTGAGGGTGTGGTTGACCTCTCTGAGTCTGTCCTGCGAAAGGACTTGCGAAAGATGTTGGAATAGGAGGAATAGGTGTTATTTCCCTTCCAGCCGCAGGAAACCCTTCTATTCCCTCGAGTGCGAATTCGAACAAGGAATTAGTGAACCCCCTTGTGCCAGGTATGACTTCGAACATGGGATTTGGAAACATTCTCATGCCATTTTCTTGTGTTGGCCCAAATCCACCAATTTGTATGGCTTTGCTGTTAGGTAATGAGGCATTTTGATTTATCATAGGCCTTGAAAGAGGCTTATTCCATGATTGAGTTATAGGTGATGGTCTTTCATAATTTTGATTACTAGTCTGACCATTAGTATGCCCATTACTTTGCATAGGTTATTTATCTCTAGCCAATCTTTGCTGAGGAACATTTGAATTTTCCTCCATATGCCTTGTGTTAGTTGGTTGATGGGCATTCATCCGATCCATAAAGGATATTGCCCATCTTTTCATTGTGTTCATTAACTGCTGTCCCATGACATCTACTAGGCCTCCCTATGGATTCATTGGCTGAGCAGATGAAATAGTGGATGGTCCAATTCCATGGCCTCGTCCAATATTTGGAACACGTGGTGCATGTTCTGAATTACTGGTATGTTCGACCATAGGTTTTGATGAGATAGGTGCTTCCATAAGATGTGTTATTACATTATCCTCTAGATCAAGTACCTCTACCTCTCCTTCCACACCTTCTTCCAGGCATTCATTTTCTCTTGTCTCTACGTCTAGTCATTTCAATTAGTCCCACTGGGCGTGCCAAAAATATATGTTGGCTTTTTGACTTTCGAAGGTTAGTATTGTAATTTTAAGCGTGCCAGCAAGGATCAATCAGTTCTTACAGAAGATTAATTGCCAACCAATTATCAGATGATTGTGTTTTAGTTTTTTCAGCTTCAATGAAGAGGACTTTTACTGGTGGCTTGTTTAGGAGAATTTAGTAAATAACAACTAAGTGAAGAATAATTTCAAAATTTCATTAAGTAAAATGAAAAACTTACAATGATCTGACCTAGTCTCGTAGAGGTTTACAGTAACAAGTTGTTTGAAACTACTGTTATGAATGAAGTGCAGTACAGGAATTTGAAGTACAGAAATGTAAAGAACTGTAAAAACTGAAAGGGAAAATAAAGTAAATAAAACTGGTTTTTTAATTTGAGTTTGGATCCCTTTTTCTCGGGCCTTCACTGCTATTTATACTTTTCAATGATAACCGTCGAAATGTCCCTCCATGATTGCTGAACATGCTCTCTCACAGTCAGTCCCATTACGCCACATTTGCAGTTAGGCTTCCTTCCTGATTTTGAATTTGAACTTTGTGAGTAACCATTAGGTCACATCACCTTATATCCCTCAATCATTCTAGTACTACGCAAATTCATTATTACCAATATAGGCTGACACGTGTCTGACTATGGTTGGCAATTTATATTAATTCCTCAAATTGTCCTTTTCATGCCATGTGTTGAATTGTGATTGATTTATACAAATTATACAACCAATAATTAAAAATAATAAACTTATAAAATTATATATTTTTCATGTATCATTGTCGCTTTACATATAAAAAAGTTTGAATACCAACGTATTCATATTATATCACATGTTTATATCGTATTTGTAAAGTCTTATAGCATGTAACAGATATTTATTCCTTTTTGGGTGAATCATATTTATTCCTCAGTATGCATATATTTGGAGTTTCTCATTAATTTATTCTACTAATGAACTCTTTTTGGCAGCATCACATGGATTCGGCTAAAACTTCAGAGTTTGGCAAACCCAAGAAAGTCAATTTTGTTTCAAAGAGTTTGAGTGAATATAAATAAATAAAATAAATATAGTAACTAATAACCACCGAAAATTATGTGCACTTTTAGCATTTAAAAAATTACTTCAAACCCTTGATGGGAGAAACATCATCATCATAAGAATTTAATTTATTGAAACATCACCACCGAAAGTTGACATTGATAAGAACACCCACTCTTCTTTTCCTACCCCGCATTGATAAAGACCAACACCATGGTAACATGTAATGTAACCACCATCACAATACTAGTCCCCTTTTTTTTTTTCCCATCAAAATGTTCCTACTTTTAAATAGAACACGTCTTCTCTCCCATCCACATATGAAAACCCATACCGTGAGACTGAATTAATAATCTAATAAAATATATAATTTAATATTTAACTAAAAAAATAAAAATTTAGATCAGTAATCTATTCATATATAGTATCTCTTATATAGGAGAATATTAAATCCCAGATGGGAGTGGAATATAAAAACGAGAACTAATTATGCTTTGTTTGTTTAGGCGAAAAATATCTTTTTACGATTTTTTGTTCTAAAATTTTTTTTTTTAGAAAAATATTTTTTTATGTTTAGCGGGGGCAGCGGTGGTGGTGGGACAATTGTGGAGGTGGAAATAATGTCATAGTGGTGGGATGGTTGCTGCTGGTGATGGTGGCAATGGCCATGTTGATAGTGGTGGAAGTGAGAGTAACAGTGGTAGTGTTAGATCAATTTAGATCAATTATCAAACGCATTAGTTTTTTTAAATTTTAAAAAAGTTAAAAAAATGACTAAAAGAGTAATTGCCAAACTATACCTTATAATTGTTTTGTTTGTAAATAATTAATAAAAAATAATAAATAAATAAATTAATCTAATAATGGTAACCACATAATTTTATTATATTTACCTTTAGAAGACAAATATAATGAAAGCATTGGCTACGATTATTGCATTAATCAAATTTTTTTTTATATAAATATTCTATACACAATACTAAAATGAACAAATTGAGTAATTGAAATAGAATTCGTGATAGATCCACATACCCAAACTACACCATTCTATTCATATATTCCTTCCAAACCATTAATTGGACCAGAGGATCCGATTGAGAGGTGGTGGGCCTACCTCAGGATGGTAATTTAAATTATTCATCTTCTAGTGCCATAGAGTAAATCATATGTGGAAAAAAAATTAGGTTTGCTCAAACACTGATATCCTATATGATTGGATTACATTTGCTATTAAAAAAAAAAAAAGTAGATTATGAGTATAATTTTGAGAGTGTACCATCTATTTTTTTAAAAGACAAAAATAATTTAATTATGTGATTATCAATATATAATTAATTTGATAAATGATCTAGGTAACAAACACTAAAAATGATTTGCTTAACAAATGATGTACTTAACAAACACGAAAAATGAGCAATTCAGGTTATCAACATAAATCCAAAGTGAACCAGAGTCCCTCATGTTTGTTAGAATGAATTGGATTAGATGGGATTAGCATGGTTAGGATTGTTAGTCTTAGAATTATTCATCCCTATTATACATATATATATATATCATGGTGAGTATGGTAATATACCATGTGAACCACCTAAGTTGTCCCTGTGGCACACAACTCAAGCAGTCCCTTGTGGCGCACCACCAAAACTGCTCCTTGGTAAACAATCCAAGCCGCCCCCTATGGCACAGGCGCATTACCTAAGATGCCCCTTGGCGCACCACCTAAGTCGCCTCCTTGGCGCACTTTCTCATAAGTCGCCCCCTAGCACACGATGTCGTCTATTGCCATCACCGTTCAACATCATGTCATAAGTTACGTGTGTGCCATGTCTGCTAGTTCAACATTCATTGCTTACTTACAACGGTCCTAACATGATAATATAATAAACTCACTACAAGAAAATACATTTTTGGCGACTAAAAAAAATTTAGTCGCTAAAAGTTACGGAATTGGCTACCAAAAATAATATTAGTCGGAAAAAGTCAAATATTTAGCTACTAATTTTTTTTAGTCGGGGAATATTGATTATTGGCGACTAAAAAAAATTTAGTAGCTACAAATATTACAATTGGCGACTAAAAAAAATTTTAGTAGCTAAAAATATCACAATTGGCGACTAAAAGAAATTTTAGTAGCCGTAGAGTTAGTTTTAGCTACTAAAATCGTTTAGTAGCCGAATGAAAAGAAAAAATTATTTTTTATCTTTGGCGACCAAACAGTTTGGTCACCAAAAGTATATTTTTAGTGACAAAAGAATGTTTTTGTCACCGTATAGTTAGTTTTAGCTACTAAAATTGTTTATTAGCCGAATGAAAAGAAAAAAAAAAAAGTTTTTTATCTTTGGCGACCACAAGTTTGGTCGCCAAAGTATATTATAGCGACAAAATAATATTTTAGTCGCTAAAAAAATAAAATATTTGGAGGGAGATTTCAAATTTCAGACGCATTAAAAAAATAATTAGCGACTAAAATATTTAGTTCGCGAATTATTATTAATTATATATGTATTTTGTTTTCAACCCAAACCGTGGGTAAATCAATTGGCCCATCTCCTCTCTCTCTAGCAAGAAGAGAGACCTACTGTCTTCTCACTTCTCCCATTGATCTCCAATTCCACCCACCAATGGTGCGGCCGCGGCCACAGCTCGTCACCACCACTGTCGTCTTGATCCTATTTCTCGTGACCGAGGTCGTTTCCTCTGGCGAAGCAACCACCATCGTCTTCCAACCACCCCACGGTGGCAGCAATTGCCACACCATGTTCCTTCCCCCCATTCTCTCTCCTCCTCCTAGTAGCTCTTCCAGCAACTCCTCTTCCTCCATTCGCTGCCAGATTTAGGGATCCGACCATCTCTACCCTAACGCTCGCATGCTTCTCTATGACGATCTTCTTCTCAACAGGGTAATAAATCTTCACATCTTCTTCGATCTCTTTCATGTGTAATTCAATGGAATTAAAAATTGGTATTGTTGCAATTCCCTGCTCTACATATGAACAGTGTACTTCTCCGATCTTTTTGATTTATGCTCACCAAGTGTATGTAAAAATGTCATAGAGAGGTTCTGAGGACTGGTTTGTTGGTTCAGTAATTAAGTTGACTGCATGCTTTATTGTTGGTTGTAGAATGATTTTTTGTTTTTGTTTTTGCTAGGATTGTTCTCTTCACATAGATAATTTGTTTATTTATTTTGGAAGGTCTGCATAACTATGATAAATATGTTTATCCTTAAGAAGACAATATATTTTTTTAGTTTTAATTTTCTCTTTCTCTGATCCATAGCATGGACGCACATGCATAACATACTGTTTGGGGTTTTAGTTATAAATTTTCTAGGTAATACCCCTCGATTAATTGTTATGATGGTTGTTTTAATCATGTATGCTCCAATCATCAGGTTGAATGACCAGCATGTGAGCTACTGTCTGAACCTCGATGACCACCATATGCTCTTCACTGTGTAAAAAGACAGAAAGATATCACTACTGAAACTAAGTTATGGAAATGCTTTCAAGTGATATGCAGTTTCCTCTAGTTAACTCTGTTAAAAGCCTTACTTGAGGTGATGCTAAGATGCTTCACTTATTTGTTATGAGATTTATTGACTTATATTGTTTGAACAGATAGGTTAGAATGAAAATTAAACCTGTCTGATTCGCTAATTTTAACTAGTTAAAATTAAATAATTGGATAGGAATTAGAGCCTAATTCACATTAGTATAATTTAATATAGTGTAATTGAGATTATGAGATGATGAGATATAATTTAATTAGAAATAATTGTATGTGAATTAATTTAGGAAATAATATAAAAAGAAAATAAAAAATTAATTATAATTAAGTAATGTATGAGTTCTACTCATCAACTAAGTGAATAAAAAAAAATAAAAAAGAGGTTAGTGGTCTTCTTCATCCCTTGAAACACACACACACACACACACACACACACACATACACACACACTCAGTAAATTGGGTACTGAGTGCTTTTCATATATGAAAAACAATAGTAGCATATGTATGGTGCATTCATGTGATCTTGGTTAGTATTTGGACTTAATTAATGCTTTTTATATATGGAAAACTGATTAGTATTTGTACTGAGTGCTTTTCTGTATGTACTTAATTAATGCTTCTTGTTTTGTCCTGTGAGCATTCTAATTAAAAGTTAATTGATGAAGCCTGGCTATTCAAGTGAGCTTACTGGTGTTGAAACAACTGAAGCCCAGCTTATTCAGATCAAGGTACGTGAATTACTTGTTAATATAACTTTAGCTTTATTATTACTTGTTAATGTAACTTTAGCTTTATTACTGGCTGTTCAAGTGGCTGTTCAAATGTTGATTCTTTATAGTTGTTGAACAACTTCAGTGTTGGCTTCTCATTATATTTGATTTAGTTGTTGAGAAAGGGATAATTTGTAGGAAGTACTTGTGAAATAGCCCTCATTCACCAACAGTAAAAGATGTAATTATTAAATAAAAAACAGAGGCTAATATGTAATTAGGCAAATTGTAAGGAGATATTGTTAATTTACCCTTAAATTTATTTATTGAAATATGAGCAAATTAATCAGGAGCACTAGAAAATGCTTACAAATATTAAGCATACTTTAGAATACATTTGAGAGCCCATTCAAGATAATTAGCACGGTTACAAGCCACAACCAAAACTGGAGCTTAATAATTCAAAAAAGAGGGATGCATATGTGATGACTTTTAAACAGAAAAATAAATAAATAAAATAGAAGAATTAAAATGATAACATGATAACATTATAACTATTAAATTACAAACAAAAAAGCACAAGCACACACATCAGTTAAATGAAAAATGTGCAGGGGAATAATGTAACAGCCTAAGAATTTGAGCCAAGTTTTTCAAATGTGTTGAACAACTAATCTTTGAGCCAAGTTAGTGTTACTTGTATAAACAGCTCTTTCTGTGTAGATTAACCCTTTCTCTAATCTTTGCTCTCCTTTTCTTTGTGATAAGATTTAGATGTGAAATGAATTAAATGAATGGTTACTCATTGTTTGATTTCACATCAATGGTATTTGTAGTGAAGCCTGCCTCACATAGTCATATGGTTGCTTGCACATTGAAGAAGAGGAGAATAGAGGTACAAGATGAACAAAGATGATGGGGTATTATTGAATCACATAAATTATGCCTAGGTAACTGTCATGACCCGAACTCGCCCCTATGGGTTAAGGACATAACCGGCCAGTAATCAAGAGATTACCTATGACCTCAAACCATATAAGACATAACTCATCAGAGTAAATGGGCCAAACGGAAGCAAATTTAAAACTTTGTCCATAGAGCTTGTGCTTATATGCACATCATAACATTTCACATAAGTATTCGTTAATAACTCACATCAAAGGGAAGTTAACATATAAACTGTACATACAGGATCATTCAAGTCTAAGTCAGTCAAACCCAAAGTTTATATACAAAAGTAATCCAATGTTTTCGCCAACATAACAAAACTATAACAAAAGAACAAAAGAGGCGAAGACAAGTCTCGTGCGTGAGACGTTGGGCTGACTCTTCAAAACCTTGACTGTTTCTCACATATTTCACCGAGGTTGGGTTTGGACATCCCTTGGCTCACCTACATACACATGAATGAGCTGTGAGCGAAAGCCTAGTGAATAATATCAAATAAAGAAAGTATGTGAATGAGATTTACATATATCAAACGGCCTTGGGCCTATTTAGTATTCTACTTCATGTATTATTTAGTACATTAGGCGATTCAAGCCCGAACATATCAAACGGCCTCTGGCCCACTTTGTTCTTAAACGAACGGCCTCGAGCCCTAATTCATTCATGTATATCAAACGGCCTTTGGTCCAATCATTCATGTCCAACGGCCTCCGGCCCACTCATTGGACCATTCATTAATATCTAATGGCCTCTGTCCCATTCATTGGCCCATTCATTCATATCCAACGGCCTCTGGCTCATTCATTCATATCCAATGGCCTCTGGCCCATTTATTGGCCCATTCATTCATATCCAACGGCCTTTGGCCCAACCATATGGTATAACAAACATTTGTCCATAATTTAAATTAACAAAATTATAAGACTTATAATAAGCAATTGAACAATTAACATACTTCAAAATATCTTTACTAAGATATTACTCACAGTGTTCTGCCGGCGGATTTGCCCTGGAGCTTGACCCTACACATTTCATGAACACAATGGGTCACAAGCAATTCAATTCGTTCTTAATTCATACATCCCTCTTAGGCTTCTTTCTTATCCTTTTAACTCATTTATGATGCTCAATGCATGCCTAAGAGTGCTTAGAAATGAAAGAGAACAGAAAATGAAACACAGAACACTTTTACAAAATTTTTGAAACAGGGGTCCCCGCTCGAGCGTGGGTTCCGCCGCTCGAGCGGACCCTCATGGTCTGCAAAAGTACTGGTTACCTTATTTTTACGCTCGAGCGTGAATTCGGACGCTTGTGCGGAAGGTCACACTACATGGCTCCCTGCTTGAGCGGATATCCATGTCTACAAAAAGTTATAGGAGCTCGCATTTCACGCTCGAGTAGCGTTTTCCCTGCTCGAGCAGGACATGTCGAATTCTGGGTTTTCCAACAACCATGTTGAGCTTCAAACAAGTATTCAAATCAACATATCTTGCATTTTATGACTCATAGTTCTCATATACATCTACTAAAATGATGCCAACACCAATTCACCACATCATGAAGCTCAAATCACATGAATTAATTACATGCATGCTCCAAATTACACCAAACTCATTTCCAACATAACAAATTCATTCATTCAAAACTCATACTTTTATGAATTGTACATGCATGTGAGATATAGCTCTCATTCTCAATTTAAATGATGAAGAGATGATCAAAAGCATGAACTTCAATCAAAGATTCAACATGGATCATGTATTTCATGCTCAAACATACAAATTCATGGCAATTCCTTTCATGCATGAATTCTTTGACTTCGAATTCATCAATTACAACTCAATTCTTGTTCTTGGTCACATAATTACTTGAATTTTCATGATCACAAACTCAAATTCATGAATCAAGGGTTGATCACTCACCTAGGGGCTTCAATTCTTCCAATTATAGCTAAATCTTGAGCTAATCCCCCTTAGTTCTTGAATCCTCTTGCAATTCTTCAATGTTGGCCCCTCCATCTCTCACTAAATTCGGCCCTCTCTCTCTCTAGAGAGCTAATCTCAGCCAAATGAGTGAAATGAACTCAAAAACAAATGAATGTGAGTGTAATGCCCCATTTTTATAGTCTCCCACTTAATCAAATCGACTAAGGTTAATAATAGTGCTTAATTAATCGTTCTGAATCTAATTATTTTGATCCGAATAAATTTTCAATTAAATTTCATCGTAGGCTCTAAAAATTATGCCAATCATAATGGCGTAGACAATTTCGGTTTCTGTGGCTGATAAGGCCTTCAATTTAAATTCTAAAGTAGATAATCAAACAGATTTTCCTACGGTGAACAGATAGAAATTCAAAACCACATATATTTATATAAATGGCACTCAAAATCATATCAAATGCATAATCACATTCGTAATTAAGATTAATTAGCATAATATGGAGCATGGTTATCACAGTCTTCCTCCCTTTAGGAAGTTTGGTTCTCCAAACTTATTTTACCGTCGTCGGGAAACAAATGTGGATAGCGTAGTCGCATTGCATCCTCTTTTTCCTACGTGGCATCCATCCCATAGTGTTCTTTCCATTCCACTTTCACCATTGGGATGGACTTGCTTCTCAATTGTTTCACTTGTCGGTCAATGATTCGTTCCGGCCATTCGGCGTACTCCATATTTTCATCAAGAGCTATCCAGTGATAATAAATCACATGAAACGGATCTCGAAGATAACCCCTCAACATTGATACATGAACACATTATGGATTTGTTTGAATCTTGGTGGCAAAGCGACTCGATAAGCAACTAGACCAAGCCTTTCCAGAATTTGAAACAACCTAATGTAACGGGGCGACAACTTACTATTATTTTCCAAATCTGACTTGGCCTTTCATCAGAGTCACACGGATAAACACATGGTCACCAACCTCATACTCGAGGGGTCTTCTCTGAACATCTGCATAATTCTTTTGTTGGTCCTGAGCTGTTTTGAGCCTTTGCTAAATGGTTTTGATCTTCTCAAAAGTGTCTTGCACAATTTCAAGCCCAAGAAGAGCCCTATCTCCAACTTTTGTCCAATAAATCGGTGATCTATACCTTGTACCATACAAAGCCTCGTATGGTGCCATACCGATGCTGGAATGGAAGCTGTTATTGTATGCAAACTCTGCGAGTGGCAAATAATCTTCCCAACTCACTTGAAAATCCAAGGCACACATCCTTAGCATATCTTCCAAAGTCTGTATTGTCCATTCTGATTGTCCGTTTGTCTGTGGATAGAATGCAGTACTAAACCTCAATTTTGTTCCCATAGCTTTTTGCAAACTTTTCCACAATGTAGACACAAATTTGGATCTCTATCCGAGACAATGGATACCAGGACTCCGTGTAAACGAACAATCTCATCAACATATATAGTAGCCAATCTATAAGCATCAAATGTAGTCCTAACAGGTAGAAAATGTGCAGATTTAGTCAGTCTATCAATTATAACCCAAATAGAATCCATACCTCGAGGAGTCCGAGGTAGACCAACAACGAAATCCATAGTCACATGCTCCCACTTCCATTCAGGAATAGGGAGAAGTTGAAGTAGACCGCCCGGTTTCTGATGTTCAGCTTTTACTTGCTGACATTGAAGGCATTTGGACACATACTCTGCAATTTCTTTCTTCATTTTAGGCCACCAATAGCTTTGTTTCAAATCCCGATACATTTTGTTATTGCCCGGATGCATAGCAAATACTGACTTGTGAGCTTCATCCAGAACTCTTTTCTTTAGCTTCGGAATATCTGGGATAAACATTCGGTTTCGAAATCTCAACACTTCGCCTTCAATGCTAAACTCTGCTTTCGGACTTGTCTCAAATTCATCAATCACTTTCTTGAGGAATTCATCCTCTTTTTGTTTCTGTTTAATCTCATCAATGATTGTCGGTTCGGCTGAAATAGCGGCTATTAATCCGCCCTGTTCACACAATACCACTTCAATTTTAGACTTCTCAAAATCTTGTAAGATCTCTTTCTGTCCAGTAAGCAAACAAGCCATACTCCCCATCGACTTTCTGCTTAGGGCATCAGCAACTGTATTAGCTTTCCCGGGGTGATATTGGATTTCAAGATCATAATCCTTTATTAATTCAAGCCATCTCCTCTACCGCATATTTAGCTCTTTCTGCGTAAAGAAGTACTTCAGACTTTTGTAATCTATGTAGACTTCACATTTTGCTCCATACAAATAGTGTCGCTAGATTTTCAAAGCAAACACAATTACGGCCAATTCTAAATCATGTGTTGGGTAGTTCTTCTCATGTGGCATTAACTGCTGAGAGGCGTAGGCAATTACCCTTTCCGTTCTGCATTAATACACAACCCAAACCTTTATAAGATGCATCACTAAAAATTACAAAGTTTTCCGTACCTGTGGGCAATGTCAATACCGGTGCAGTGGTCAGTCTCGTTTTCAGTTCATGAAAGGCAGATTCTCTTTCGTCATTCCATTCAAATGGTTGCCCTTTGCGTGTCAGTTGGGTAAGAGGTATAGCTATCCTTGAAAAGTCTTTCACAAACCTCCTGTAATACTCGGCTAAGCCCATGAAACTGCGGACCTCTGTTACATTTGTCGGTGTAGGCCAATTCACAATTGCCTCTATTTTCTGTGGGTCCACTGAAATTCCTTCATTGTTGATCACATGCCCTAAAAAGATTACTTCATCCAACTAGAATTCCCATTTCTTTAGTTTAGCAAATAACTTCTTTTCTCTAAGTATCTGTAACACAGTCCTCAGATGTTGTTCATGTTCAAGTCTATTCTTAGAGTATATCAAAATGTTATCAATAAAAACCACAACAAATTCATCAAGGTAGGTTTTAAAAATTTGGTTCATTAAGTCCATAAACACTGCCGGAGCATTAGTTACCCCAAATGGCATAACAAGAAATTCATAATGGCCATACCTTGTTCGAAACACGGTTTTCTCAACATCTTCTGCTTTCACTTTCAACTAATGATACCCGGATCTTAAATCAATTTTGGAAAACACTTGTGATCCCTGCAACTGGTCAAACAGGTAATCAATACAGGGTAGGAGGTATTTATTCTTTATTGTTACCTTGTTCAATTCTCGATAGTCGATGCACAAATGCAAGGTTCCATCTTTCTTTTTCACAAACAACACTGGTGTACCCCATGGTGAAGTGCTGGGCCGGATAAACCCTTTGTCAAGCAGGTCTTGCAACTGTTCTTTCAGTTCTTTCATTTTAGCAGTAGCCATTTTGTAGGGAGTTTTAGAAATAGGCTGGGTGCCTGGCATAACCTCAATCGTAAACTCTATCTCCTTGTCCACCAATTCCCCTGGTAATTCATTTGGAAACACATCTGAAAATTCTCTAACAATAGGGATACTGTTCAATTCAACATTCACAGATTGTTCAGACAACACATAACACAAATAACCCTGGCATCCTTTCCTGATCAGTTTATATGCCTTTATTGCCGATATTAAATAAGGTGGAGGTACTACCCCGTTATCCACAAACACAATTTCTTCCTGTTCTGGTGGTCTAAACACAACTCGTTTTGTCACACAATTAATGGTGGCACAATGTTTAGTTAACCAATCCATGCCCAGAATTATATCAAAGTGCCTAAAGTTCAAGGGCAACAAATCCACATACAAAATAGCATTCCCAATTTGCATGTCACAAAAATGATATATAGATTCACACAATACAGATTCTCCGGATGGAGCAGATACACATAGCAGATATGGCAATAATTCTAGAGGTCTACTCAGTCTAGATGCAAATGCATATGTTACGAAAGAATGTGTTGATTCGGAGTCAATTAACACAAAAGCATCCTGATTACATATAGAAATAGTACCTAAGACAACTGCGTTAGCATTTAGTGTATCGCCCGGAATAAGTGCGAAAACTCTCCCTTGCCTCACGGTATCTCCAGTGGTAGTAGATCTCATAGTATTTCCCAGTTTTGGAATTGATGCCATTGAGCTAGCAGCTAATTTTCCACTGTTCTGATCACAATCTCTGGCCATATGTCCTTATTTACCACATTTAAAACAAGCTCTTGACACACGGTAACAAACCCCACCATGCCTTTTGCTACAAATATCACACATTGGGGATGTATCTCGGGAAGAATTAGAAGTATTCGAGGAGCCCGTATTCTGCTTCTTCAAAAATTTCTTCTTCGAAAAGAAGCCTTGTCTCTTACTACCCTTCAAGTCTGTTGTTGGTTTGGTCTGTCTAGCTATGTTAGCCTCTGATATTATGGCCCGGTCTAGCACTCCAATATAGGTTTCCAGCTTCAGGACATTTACCCTTTCTAAAATATCACTTCGAAGCCCACCTTCAAAATGCCTTGCTTTCTTGTAGTCGGTATCGATCACATGTGGTGCAAACCTGGCCAACTCAGTGAATTTGGCCTCATACTCAACCACTGTCATGCTGTCTTGTTTAAGTTCCATGAACTCTGATACGTTCCTGTCATGGACACATTGAGGGAAGTACTTATCATAGAAAACTTCTACGAATTTCGCCCAGCCAATGTCTTTATGATTCTCACACATTAACATCCACCATCTTTTTGCTTCGTCTTCTAGCGTAAAGGTGGCCAGAAGTACTTTCTGTGTCTCTGAACAAGGAAACACCTCAAACAACTTTTTAATGCCGAGAACCCACGCCTCAGCTCTTAATGGATCTAATCCCCCATGAAACTGTGGTGGTTTCATTTTCTTAAACTCTTTGGTGAGAGCTATTATCCGGTCATCATCCTGTAAGTCTGGCACATGAGGTGCCGAAGGTGGAGGTAGAGGATGCGGTTGTTGCCATTGTTGATGTTGCCTCAATGTTTCTGCCATTTCCTGAAGCAATCTTTTCATTCTATCCATTCTGGCAGTAGAAGACTCCTCTATCTCATCATCTCTTGTTCTTACCATCAGATTAGATTTGCATTGTACTTTATACAAAAGATTCACAGGTATGAATATACTAAAGAGCATACATATTCAAATAATTTGCAATGTAAGCAAATCACAAACTTATAACGCATAATCATTCACGTTAAAACATTTAAGCGTATTCTCGATGCTTTCAGATTCATACTTATCACATGAATGGATCCTAGATCTTTTCAAGACGCTTATTGCTCATTTGGACAAGTGTGTGAGTTATTAACTCGTGCTCTGATACCACTCTATCATGACCCGAACCCGCCCCTATGGATTAAGGACATAACCGGCCAGTAATCAAGAGATTACCTACGGCCTCAAACCATATAAGACATAACTCATTAGAGTAAAGGGGCCAAATGAAAGCAAATTTAAAACTTTGTCCATAGAGCTGTGCTTATATGCACATCATAACATTTCACATAAGTATTCGGTAATAACTCACATCAAAGGGAAGTTAACATATAAACTGTACATACAGGATCATTCAAGTCTAAGTCAGTCAAACCCAAAGTTTATATACAAAAGTAATCCAATGTTTTCGCCAACATAACAAAACTATAACAAAAGAACAAAAGAGGCAAAGACAAGTCTCGTGCGTGAGACGTTGGGTTGACTCTTCAAAACCTTGACTGTTTCTTACATATTTCACCGAGGCTGGGTTTGGACATCCCTTGGCTCACCTACATACACATGAATGAGCGCGAGCGAAAGCCCCATGAATAATATCAAATAAAGAAAGTACGCGAATGAGATTCACATATATCAAACGGCCTTGGGCCCATTTAGTATTCTACTTCGTGTATTATTCAGTACATTAGGCGATTCAAGCCCAAACATATCAAACGGCCTCTGGCGCACGTTGTTCTTAAACAAACGGCCTCGAGCCTAATTCATTCATGTATATCAAACGACCTTTGGCCCAATCATTCATGTCCAACGGCCTCCGGCCCACTCATTGGCCCATTCATTCATATCCAACGGCCTCTGGCCCATTCATTGGCCCATTTATTCATATCCAACGGCCTTTGGCCCAACCATATGGCATAACAAATATTTGTCCACAATTCAAATTAACAAACTTATAAGACTTATAATAAGCAATTGGACAATTAACATACTTCAAAATATCTTTACTAAGATATTACTCACAGTGTTCTGCCGACGGATTTGCCCTGGAGCTCGACCCTACACATTTTATGAACACAATGGGTCACAAACAATTCAATCCATTCTTAATTCATACATCCCTCTTAGGCTTCTTTCTTATCCTTTTAACTCATTTATGATGCTCAATGCATGCCTAAGAGTGCTTAGAAATGAAAGAGAACGGAAAACGAAACACAGAACACCTTTACAAAATTTCTAAAACAGGGGTCCCCGCTCGAGCGTGGGTTCCGCCGCTTGAGCGGACCCTCATGGTCTGCAAAAGTACTGGTTACCTCATTTTTATGCTTGAGCGTGAATTCGGACGCTCGAGCGGAAGGTCACACTACATGGCTCCCCGCTCGAACGTGAATATCCCCGCTCGAGCGGACATCCATGTCTGCAAAAGGTTCTGGGAGCTCGCATTTCACGTTTGAGCGGCGCTTTTCCCGCTCGAGCGGACATGCCAAATTCTGGGTTTTCTAGTAACCATGTTGAGCTTCAAACAAGTATTCAAATCAACATATCTTGCATTTTATGACTCATAGTTCTCATATAAATCTACTAACATGATGCCAACACCAATTCACCACATTATAAAGCTCAAATCACATGAATTAATTACATGCATGCTCCAAATTACACCAAACTCATTTCCAACATAACAAATTCATGCATTCAAAACTCATACTCTTATGAATTGTACATGTATGTGAGATATAGCTCTCATTCTCAATTTAAATGATGAAGAGATGATCAAAAGCATGAACTTCAATCAAAGATTCAACATGGATCATGTATTTCATGCTCAAACATACAAATTCATGGCAATTCCTTTCATGCATGCATTCTTTGACTTCAAATTCATCAATTACAACTCAATTCTTATTCTTGGTCACATAATTACTTGAATTTGCATGATCACAAACTCAAATTCATGAATCAAGGGTTGATCACTCACCTAGGGGCTTCAATTCTTCCAATTATAGCTAAATCTTGAGCTAATCCCCCTTAGTTCTTGAATCCTCTTGCAATTCTTCAATGTTGGCCCCTCTCTCTCTCACTAAATTCGGCCCTCTCTCTCTAGAGAGCTAATCTCAGCCAAATGAGTGAAATGAACTCAAAAGCAAATGAATGTGAGTGTAATGCCCCATTTTTATAGTCTCCCACTTAATCAAATCGACTAAGGTTAATAATAGTGCTTAATTAATCGTTCTGAATCTAATTATTTTGATTCGAATAAATTTTCAATTAAATTTCACCATAGGCTCTAAAAATTATGCCAATCACAATGGCGTAGTCAATTTCGGTTTCTGTGGCCGATAAGGCCTTCAATTTGAATTCTAAAGTAGATAATCAAACTGATTTTCCTACGGTGAACAGATAGAAATTCAAAACCACATATATTCATATAAATGGCACTCAAAATCATGTCAAACGCATAATCACATTCGTAATTTAGGTTAATTAGCATAATACGGAGCAGGGTTATCATAGTAACAGCTAAAGTGGCCATTGTTATCATGCATCGACCATTTATAAACATTGCTAATATAGTTAAAGCAAAGTCGATGAAGTGGAGAAATTCGTTTACTGTAGTGTGTGAATGATAAATATGTTCTGAATTGCATGGAAATTTCATATGATAGGTAGACACTGCTCATGCTTTATAGAATAGTGGGCTAGAGAATTTTGGAATTGATAGGTAGACGCTACTCACGCTTTTATGTCTGAACTAAAATGGAATATTTTACAATTCTTTAAGTTTAGAGAATTTAGTACATTTTACAATTCTTAAAAGTTTGGAGATTTGAATTTACTTGGGTTGGACCATAATCTTCTTATATCTATTTTATCTTTTGATTATTTTTTACTCGTTATGTACCTTAGCAGCATTCAAAAGTGCTTGTACTCAGCATTTTTAATATTTTCTATTTGAGAAGAAGGAAGTTTTGATTTTTGTGCAGGAGAATGGTGATGGAACTTCCAGGGATAATTCTAGAGTGGTGGATGGTGAAACCGAGGACTCCTGTACCAAACCAGAAATATCTAGTAAAAAATCAGGCATTGATCATTGTAGCAATGAGGAAAGTAATCCTGTAAAAACTGATGCAATGAGTAAGTTTCTGCTTCGCAATTTGTAAATTTTCATGTATTTGAATAATTGGCTTCGCCCCACCCCATGCCACCAGCACCACCACGAACACATGTACCGTACACCCACAGAGTTGAGGTTGGGTGGGAGTGGGGGGGATTTAATGTCATATCTGACCACTTGTATTTCATTGCTATAAGCGTAGCCCCAGATATTATCAATATGAGGATTGTTGTTTTGTGTATCTGTTTTAGGCTCCTTCTTCTTATATCTATGGCATACACTTGACTATACTAGTTTCATATCCTTGTGTTGCTATTAAACCTTAAAATCCAATTATTCAAAGTTTTGGGATGCATTTGTAATGTTGCTTGGTTCATGATTTATGGAATGCCAATAGAGAGTAGCACATATGGGTTTGTGGTATGTTTTTTTTGAACTGATGTTTCAGTTATTATGGGTTCTTGAAGGACTAATATGTATATATTAATCTATGTTGTATGTACTCAGATTGAACATCAAATAGAGCAACTAGATTCAAGTGTTTGAATTTCCAGTTATTATTAGGATTACTTTTATAGCAACATCAATTTATTAGCAACATCAAATAGAGCAACTAGATTCATATGTTGTATGTACTCAGATTGAACATCAAAAATTTTATTTCATATATATTCGAGTATGCAAAACTAATGATTAATTTGAAAAGATTACTTAATTTCGAGTTTTATATGTTTTTTTTTATAATTTTAAATTGGCCAATATTTAGTCAATACTAATGATTAATATATATATATATATTTTTTTGCAAATGGTTTTTGACATACAAATGTGGATATGACTTTTTTTGACAAGTACGGAAGGGCATTGTTTTTATATCTCCGTCCGTATATATAGTGGTTCATACAAATTAGTTTTTTGGCGTGGTAAATATCCAAAATTTGGCCTAATAGAAATTAGCATTGGACGTGGTACAAATTAGTTTTTAGGGCGGTATAGAATAAATTTTTGGTGTGGTATAGATTTCCTTTTGATAATTAAATTTGGTTAATCCTCTATTATGCATGGAATTAAATTATTGGGGTTGAATTATACTTAGTTCGTATGGAATTTGTATTACATTTAGAATTGGACGTGGAATATAAATTTTTTGGATGGTTGGAAGTGAAATGTGTACACATTGTTAAATGGTTGATAATAAATTCAGTATTGATGGATTATATTGTATATACAGGATACAGGTTGCACTAATAATGGATACAGGTGGTTCAAAAATTTAAAAAAAAAAAATTAATATAGTATTTGGTGACTAAATATGTTGGTAGCTAAAAATGTAAGCAAATGTTTTGGCGACCAATAATTTAGTAGCAAAAAATAACCAAATGGCTTTTTGTGACCAAACCACATAGTAGCTAAAACAAATCAGAATGAGGGAAGTTTAATTGCCGACTAAATATTTTAGTCACTAAAAACATGACATCCTTTGGCGACTAAAGTGTTTGGTCACTAAATGTACGTATTCTATTAGCGACTAAAATTTTAGTCTCTAATAGTTTAATTTAGTTTTCTGTGAGAACTTTCGGCGACTAATATTTTAGTCGCCAAAAGATACCTTTGCTGACTAACCAAAGTTTAGTAGCCAAAAGTTCAATTTCGGCGATCAATAATTTAGTCACCAAAAGATCACCTTTCCTGACTAACCAAAGTTTAGTAGCCAAATGTTTAACTTTCGGTGACCAAAAATAGTTTAGTCGCCAATACTATCGTCGACAAGGTATAGGCGACGAACTTGGTGACAAAAAAATTTAGTCGCTAATTAGATTCGGCGACCAAAAATGGGACTTTTAGCGACTAATATTTTGGTCGCCAAAACTGTCATTTCCTGTAGTGACTTATGTGGTTACCATTATTAGATCAATTTATTTATTTATTATTTTTTATTAATTATTTACAAACAAAAAATTATAAGTTAGAGTTTGACAATTACTTTTTTAGTCACTTTTTAACTTTTTTAAAATTTAGAAAAACTAATTCGTTTGATAATTGCTAAAAAAGTTGCATTTTTGGTTAATGAGAAAATTGCCCTTTTTAACTCTATTTATTTATTTATTTTTAGGTCAAGCAAAAAAAACTTTTACCTATTGACTTGTTTAGTCAAAATATAACTTTTTAATATATACCATACAAAACTTAATATGAGCAACTCAAATCATTGAAGTAAAACTGATATTGAACCATAGTGGAGGCAAGACAAGTTCATATTTTACATAAGTTGATGTACTTATCAACTTTAGCCCAACATCACTGCCACAAAAATTGGTTCCGCCCTCGCCCTCCAAACCACTACTCCACAAACAATGGCTAAAAACTCAGAAGAAATAAAATAATAAAAAAATAAATTCTCAATCAAACTAATCAAGTAAGCCTACCCTAAAAGGAGAGATTTTTAGATTCAATGTATGAGCTAATATTGGTTGGAGTGACAATGTCATAAAACCATCATACACTTCCCAACTTTTTTACATGATAGATATCAGTGTACAAATGTGGTCCTCGTTAGGGATTTTATCCATCTTTTTGAAGTGTGTTGTTGTAACCGACTAGTGATTCTAATCATACACATGCGATGTTGTTGAGAACTCCTTATCCATGTTGTAAGGTTTCTTTTGGCAAAGGTTGGGTGCTTCTAGATTGGCATATTTAAAAGTGTAATTTCTTTTTGAATCTTTTACAAGGTAATTTTGGCTTTACAGTTTGTTTAGGAATTTTTGAGAGAGAAGAAAAGAAGAGAAAAGACATTGTTCTCACTCATTTTTGTTTGATTAAACTAAAGAGAAAAAAAGAAAAGATAAAATAGTGATTATTTGTCCATCTTATTTGGATACACTACGTCAAAGAAAATAGAAAAAATTATTACGGGTTATGTTACTAATACAGCCGTTATGTTTTTTTTTTTTAGACAATTTTAATATTATACAATGTTAGTAATCATTTATTACTTTTTTTTTTTCTTCCAATCTCTTTACTTTTGGAGAGATTAAAAATAAAAGCTTTAAGAGAAATCAATTTCTCTCAATTTCCTTCCTTTTCCTCCTATTTCTCTTATCTTTAGTAATCAAAATAGGTGATTAGGACCAAGATAAATTGTTATTTTTCTTTTTCTATTGGAAATTGGGTTGGGTTTAGAACCCATACCCAATTGGGTCACTCATGGTGGCATGGCCCAAGATCCATAAGGAGAGACCCAGTCAAAGTGGTCTTGGATTAACTTATCTTGGGGATAAGAGTGTATAACTTACTATCCCATTTGTTAAGGAGATAGAGTTGTGGGTGATTATAACTCTCCCACATAATATACATATTATATTTGGGAGAGTAAGAATTTAACCATATAGGTAACAATATCTTTCTCTCTCTCCTAGACTCTCTATTATTTCTCTCTCCATAGAAACACATAATAGCTTTTGTACTATGAACAATGTGGGTAGTTCTTTAGTAGTTATATTCCACTGCTGGGAATTGTTCAAAGACATCAATAGAGGCACGTGATTCACCCACGTGATTTGTGGATTTGATTTGAGCGTAAAAGGTATGCCTGAATCTATTTAGTTTCGCAGTGTATTATTTCTTATGTTTTTCTTACATTGGTATCAGAGCCAGGTTGGGTGTTTTCCTATTATTTGTGTATGAATATATGTATAGATATGATTTGTGCATAAAAAGTGATTTTTTTGAATCATCTCTGATTGTCCTGAATTTTTTAAATGTTGTAGTCCATATAATATAGAGCATATCTACAAAGTTTTGAAAAAAATTAGATGGTTGAATTTTTTGAAAAATAGAGATTCATATTTAATTTTCGTAACTTTGACTGTATGCTGGTTTTACATGATTTGTTTTCATGTTGTGAAAATTATATTTGAAATCTTTGTTTTGAGACCTTTAAAATAGTATATTATGAGTTTAATTTCGACTTATAGATTGAAAGAAATCATAAACCCTAATTTGGGTTCGTTTTTGTATTTTTTGTGGTTTATTGTAAAAGATAAATTACAGAGAATTTGCATTCCCACTCTCATTAGAGAGAGTGGATTACATTCCCTATTTTAGACTTGTCAAAACAAAAAACCGAGACCACCATTGAATTCCTCTCGAAAAATCGAGTTGGATAGTGCGAAAATTGAGCCGAAATGGAGTTCGGGAAGTGGCACGTAGTCCTTATGCACTGAAAGCTGCTGTCATGCGCTTCCAAGCGCTGACATTTGCTCTGACGAGCTATTTGATGCGTGGACTGACAAGTTGATTCAAGTGACTAAGGCACTGATGCAAATGATGATGTCATCTGCTTAGATAAGTGCTGATATAGGCGTTGTTAAGGCTCTGTTTGTTTTCTTTTAATTTAAAAACTACATTAATTGCTTCTATTTTATTTGTTATAATTTTGATTGAAGCATGGGTTATACCGTTGGACTCATAATTCATTTTTCTACAATATGTTAAAGGTTCAAATTTTTTTGAAAAATAAAATATTTTTCATTAATAAATAACTCAATATTTTTATGTTAAATTACTCTTGGGGAGCATGATGCTGGACTTGAAATTTTTATAGTATACTGCTGCTTTGTAATCTTATTTACTGGTATGTTTTTTTTGCATTTTTTCAGATTTTGTAATATTTATTTCTGATTTTCTGTGTAATTATTAATTACTTATAATTCTAGAAAATTCCAAAAATTATTAGAAATATGTTGTGGCGTTATTTAAATACTGTACACAACATGTTAAATTCTTTTAAATGATTAAAACTTGTAGTATGTTGTTATTTTAAATAGCATGATTTATTTATATTGGTGAATTTTAATTTCATGATTAAATTAATCTAACATGTTTTCTTTTATGAATTACATTGAGATGTTATTATGTGGAGTTAAATATTTTATTGTACTTTGGACATGCCATAGTTAGTGGGAAGTTGTTCGGTTGAAAGAAATCTTTGTAGATTTGCTCCTGAAAATCAATATTTTGCACATGAATTAAATTAAATTTTGGATAATTGTCACTTGTGGCACAAGAGATGATTACAAGCATAGCGGATTTTTGATCTTGTGACTTGTGTAATATTGTCACTATTTAATTTAAATTTTTTCAGCAAAATTATATTATGATATGTTAATCAAATTAATCCCAATGTGCTCTAATTGACTTAGCTTATGGAAGTTAATTTAGTTGACCTGGACTTAGTAGAGATGTTCAAATATGAATAATGTAATCTCATTCTTTAGATGAGCAAAACAAGTCTTGGAGACTTTAGGTCAGACCTTAATTGAGCAAAAGTAAGGAAATATGACTCAATGTCGCTGTGGTTTTGTTGCCTTGTTTGGCGCAATAAAAATTGATATGTGCACTATGATTAGTGGCATGCTAAGTAGTTTTGTTTAGTGAGTTTGGAGTTGTGGGATTTGTATGCCCTCAATAGATCTAGATGTGATCCTGACTATTAAGATACACGGATTGACTTCGTAATTTGACTTTTAATAATGTTGCAACATTGGATGAAGCAATATCCAACAGTTACATCATCCAAGATATGCGAGCTTAAATGAGTTAGTCATTAAGTGTAAGACAGGTAGCCAGTATGAGTAGTGTTTTGCTCTCTACCCAACTGATGGTAGTCGATGGAGCAAAATTTCACGCACTATAATAGTGTGCGTTGAAATATCACTTGAAGTTAAAAGATTAGTGCTTAAAAGCTGTAAAATCTATTAACAGTAAGTAAGAAGATTAGCGCCTAGTGGCTGCAAAATCTATTAACACTACCAACTTATCTAAGTTTGGACATTTACTGTTTCCATACTTGAGTGTGAGACATGATGAGGTGCTTTTTTGTATGATTCCTTAGCTAGACTAACGTTTTTGAATGGCGTTTACCTCTAAGCACAAAATTTGCAGCATAGTAATGAAAAAGTCAAGGCCGACAAGGTTGTTATGACTTTAAGAATTTGGCGCATTGCTCGTGAGAGCATTGTGTTGAATTAGACTCTTTAGCCTACTTCACGCTTAAGTTGCTTCAAGAGCTGTCATAGATTGATAGCTTATTCTCTCTTTCTTGTGGATAGTAGAATTAAATGCAACTAACTATGAAGCAAGAAACAGAGACTGCAAGAGGAGTATCGTCATGTTTCAAATAGATGCAGTAAAGTGTATAGAGAATAAAATTGATTTGAAGGTGCAGGGGATTAGCACTTACTAGTTAAATTTGCGACTTAGGTGCACTAGATATCTCCATGGCATCTTTTTATGATATAATGAACATGAGTTAGTCATACGTTATTGCCTAGTTGGACCTAAGTCTTTACACTTGTCTTTGAGAACTCACACATTAGGATGATTGGAATTAATTTATGACATTGGTCATAAACCGGTGGTTTATTGTACTTAATCACATTAATGAGAAGATGACATGGATGGTTTGAGTAGGCCCTCTCGAGCCTACTCCCTTGTGGCATCTTGCTCTCAGTGAATGTATAACTTTGTTCGCAATAGTTGCGCACAAGTAAGTAGGAAAGCCACAGAAGGGCATCTGTATTGGTGCATTTACTCCACTATAATATTTGTGACTGGATATGCGTAAGGGTATGATAGCTAGTCCCAGTCTTGACACATTTATAGATTACGATACACATCTTAGTCAAGCCTATTTGATCTCCCATAAGTTAAACGTTTTGAGATGATTTTTGACATTGCACATATGAGGTTGAGATCAGTTAGATAAGAGCTTTTGTGCTTTTAGTTTTGACCAAGGTGGAGTATGTATTTGAGTTATTTTTTAGAAAGCTCTGTGAAGAGAAAGAGATGCTTAGAAAATTGATTATTCCTAGTACTCAACAACACAATGGTGTAGTAGAGATAAGGAATTAAGTATTGTTTATGTTAGGTGGATGATGAAGCAATATGTTTCCCAATTGGGAATTGCACTTTAGTTTGTTACTTATGTCACTAACCAAGTGCCCTTCATATCAGATTTTATACTCCATTTGAGTAATGGGTTAGCAGAGAGACATTTGTGGGCGATCTGATCAAGCAACTTATCTTTATTTTACTTCTCATAAGGTTGTGAAGTTAAGACCTAGAATTCTATGGCGCATTATTGTATGCTGTCTTGTAAACCCTCTAGGTCATGTGCTTATAGGTGAGCAGCTTTGTGAGAGTATAACTAGGCCACATAAAGTTTTCTTAGTAAAGGTGACGTGAATAGAGTTTTGGAACTCCATAAGATAGAGAATTCTAAGTATGACGCTTTATGTAGCCTAGTTGAGAATGGAAAGAAATTTCCAATATCCTAGGGACAATGGGAGCAACGTGACTACAAGTGGATTACTCCATTAGAGAATAATACTCGATATTCTTAGTTGTGTGGTAGTGAATGTGAAAATTTTCCACGTTATCACTGGGTGATTGAGAGAGAAACATACATGATTGCTCTGCAAGATGATAAAGAGCCTAGGATAATGCCAAAGGCTTTAGTCCCTTATTTTTAGAAAGTGGATCAATGTTGGGCATTTTAAGACAAAGTCTTTGAGGATTAACCATTTTTAGGATTTGGTTGACTTTTCGCTATGGCGCGAAACTATTCTAAGGTTATACGTGATTTGGATAGTTATTTTTTGAGGTATAAGACTCGCTAGATACTGAAAAGTCACACCATTGAGGAATGCATAGACCATGAGAAGACTTCCTCTTGGGGAGTGAGGTTACTTCGACTTAGGTTATGATTGACATGAGTTCGGAACTTTATTTTGTGGACGTTGTAACCCAACTTCTCAATGAAGAATTGGATAAGTCACTACAAGAATCTGCACTTTTAGCGACCACTTTCCATGACCAATATAAAAGTTGGTAGCTAAAAGTTACCTTTTGGCGACCAAATATGTATTAGTCGCGAATGATCATTATTTTTGGCAACCAATATGAGTTGGTCGCAGAAAGTGACGTGCTTTTGGCGACCAACTATAAATTTGGTCGCGGAAGGTCACATTTTGGCGACCAAAAAATAAGTTGGTCGCGGAAGATCAAAAATAAGTTGGTTGTGGAATTGGCGACCAAAATTTTAGTTGCCAAAAACTTATTTTCCCTAACCAAAAAATACTTTAGTTGCCATATATTGAGTTTTGGCTACTAAAACAATTTAGTCGCCGAATGGAAAATAAAAAATTATTTTTTTCTTTGGCGACCAAAAATTTGGTCGCCAAAAACTTATTTTCAGCAACCAAAAAAAATCAGTTGCCAAATTAATACTTTTAGCGACTAATATTTTAGTCGCCGTTGATTGAGATTTGGCGACTAAAAAGGTTTGTTGGCGAAGGTACCTTTTCTGCGACTAATCTAGTCTTTTCGTCACCAAATATTAATGAAATTTTTTTACTTTTGATCTTTGCCGACCAAAAATGTGGTCGGCAAATACTTATTTTTAGTGACCAAAAAATAGTTAGTTGGCAATAAAGTTAAACAATTTCAAAAGACAATTTATTTTTTGGTGGGAATACTCTTACATTACCACGCAATTTATTAGTTATGATTTTTTTTTTTTCATATTTTCTATCAATATGTACATACACCCAAACAAGTTCAGTCTCTTGCTCTATCTCTCTCTCTCTCTCTCTCTCTCTCTCACAGACTCACCATTGTTGATTTGCCGTTCACAGTCACCGTCGGTCTTCCACTGTCGTTCACCCTCGATCTTCCACTGTCGCACATCACTACATCGCCACTGCCGCTCGCATTCCTTCGCTTCAACATTGAGGTTTTTCTCTTCCTCTCTCTATTTCTCTTATTCTCTTTACCTTTGTCCCTCTTGCTCTCTGTTTCTCTATTTCCTCATTTCCCTCCACCTTATTTTCAGTGAAACTGGGATGAAGCCCGTCTGGACGCTCAGCAAGATTCAACTTATCCAACCATAAACCTCTCAACTCACACACCTCGTTCACCATATATATTTATCATCTTCGCCAAAACAGCTTTCACAGGTCTAGGGTTTCTTGCAGTTGTGCAATAATGGTAACCTCTCTCTCTCTCTCTCTCTCTCTCTCTCTCTCTCTCTCTATACATACAAATATATGTGTAGGGGCTTATAGAAGTGGATGAATGGAAACAGGGGAAGGGAACATGGAGTTTTGGTAAGAGAAGGAACAAGACCCACATCCTCTGTGTGAGGTGTGGCTGCCATAGTTTTCATCTCCAGAAGAGCCGATGCTCTGCTTGTGCTTTCCTTGCTGCCCGTAAGAGGACATGTAAGCCCTTTCTATCTCTCTCTCTCTCTATATATATATATACTGGTTGGTTGTATGGATCTAATATGGGTATATTTTCAGATCACCAGAGTGTGAAGGCGATCTAAAGGAAGATGACTGGGATAGGTCAGATGAGGTACCTCCGCAATGTACCTCTCAGATTCAAGAGTAGTTTCAGAGAAGATGATACCTCCCACCCCCTTATATTTTTTAATAGGGTTAATTTCATTTTTATATGTATGGTGTGGTTAATTTTTGTATTCATCTTTAAACTATTAATTAATTTCACTCATTTTGTTTTTAAAGTTTCTAATTTTAGATAATATGATCAATTCGAGATTGTTGATATTGTTTTCTAAATGTTATTGTTTCTTTTCTCTTTGTTTTCTATTTCTAAGTAGCTAATTTCGAATTAGATTTAGACTTCGATTTAGATTTCTTTCAATCTTGTTTTCAATTCTCTTGTTTTGTTTTCATCAATGACTTCTATTCATTTCAATGGAATCTTTGTTGTCAAATATAATCCTATCTCCTTCTGTTTGCTTCATGATCCAGGAATCATATTTTTTGTTTTGCTACAGTATTGGCTTTTGAGGCTATAATTTTCCAATTATGTAGTGGAGGTGTTTGTGGCAAGGTCTCAAAAAAGGATTTTGGGGTATCATTTTGTTTTGTGTGTGCTTGCCTTTGGAAGTGTTGAATACATTGTCCTTTTAAAGCTACTATGTTGTGTCATTTTGTATTATGTTATTTACATTTTCTTGTGTGTGTTTGCATTTTGTTATATCAATTTTTTAGTTAATTTTGATGATTGAACATATGATTAAGCTTGTGCTTGTTGAATTAGCTCTTTCAATACAAGCATAGCCCTATCTTGGCTAACTGTAATGTTTAGGAGGTAGTGACATTATGTGCTAAAAAGATCAAATTCAGAGAAGTACTGCACGCTAAGATTCTAAGATTGTTCTTAAACAGGAAGTTGCATCATCATACACTAGTGTATTTCACCTATTCTGTCCCCCCACCCTCCTTGCTAGATACCTATTTTGTCACTTGTGATCCCACTTAATTGGTATTGCTTGGCAAGGAATTGGTATTGCTTTCATGAAACATTAATGGCCCTATTTTTCTCTAAGTTTTATATTATCATTTGACCTTTATTTTTTCACTTGGGTTTTTGACAAATCATTGTTTTGTCATGGGGTTTGTTAAATGATGGTAGCACAATATTGCTAGATTTTCTCTAAGTTTTAATAAAGGTCAATTAATACTAGAAACTCATCAGAAAAGGTTTAATGGTTAGTTGGTGAAGGGAGTTCATAAGAAATGCTAGATTCTAGTAATTGAGATGGGAAAAAAATACAAGTGATAATATTTATAAAAGGGCACCTATAAGCCTTGCAGTAAGAAGCTGTGACACCTTTTATTTGGAGCAATCTTCACGATTTTTTTTTGCTAAACCTCGATATTTCTACACATTTATCTTTGTTATTTGCTTTATCAATTTGGGGATGGTCTGATATAATATATTCCTGTGTGGAGTATACATTTTATATTCCTTTGTTATAACTTTGAAATTTGGTTACCTTTTTCGAGGAAGCATAATTTGTTTGTGAATAGACAACTCAAAATCAAACAAGTATGGCATAGTCACAAGATATTTCATGTTGTACTGCACATGCTTGCTATTATTTTTTGAGATGATTTTTTATTTGTATTATTATGGGATTTATTTCTTGATTGATTACCATACATATGGCTCTTAATCGTTGTTTTGTTAGTAAACAAGCAGTGGTGGTAGATATGCATTTCTAATCATAATTTTGAAGCTAGTTTTGTCGTTGTCTGTTGTCAATTTCTTTTTGTTCTTTCTGAAATGTGTTGAGAAGTTGGATCTGTCAGCTTTATCTCAACTGCAATAGTTTTTCTAGGCGTCTACTATATTTTCTCGTAGTTTCATATTTGTAATGTATTTCATTGTTTTTGTGGCAGCTGGTCGAGTTGTTAGATAGTCCATTACACATACTTTACGCAGAATGATAGCTTGAATTATTTCTTTTGCTTCTGATGGGTTCTTATACAATTTAAAAGGCAAGTGACACAGTACCTTTTGCGTTCTGTTCTTTTTATTTTCTTGAATCTCTATTTCCTCGTATCAACGTAAGAACATGTTGCACTGGTTATGGTCTTGAGCATCTTTGGGAAATTATTTTATATCCAGAGAAAAACTACCTACATTTAAAATGTCTGTTAGTGCTACTTTTCTCCAAGAAAGCTAATAAAGACAAAAAGGGTAGAAGGAACATGGATGGCATTTTTTGCGGAAATCTGCTCATAAATATTTTGTCGAGTACCTATGCAAAGATTGTATTAAAATTTACTCATAGACATTGTAGTATTTTTAACCAATGTTCTGGACCAAGATTGCCACTTGATGATCATGCTCACCTAAGCCTTTCAGTGGTTCCCCCTGTGCAGAATTTGAAGAATTTAACCATGATTATTTCAGTTTTCAAATATTTCTCTTCTCAATTTCGGTTCTCTTTGACATGTGCTAAAAATTAATAAAATCCTATAATTTTGTCTTGTGTGCTCAGTAGTTCTATATGCACAGAAAAAAAAATCACAGTTTGGATCACTGAACACTCACAATGGTCTGGGTCCCACAGTGGGCCCTTGTGAGTGATCCATTTTGTAATTTGTTTCTGTGCAAGTATCTTTTTTTCTTGGTGTGCTTCCATTTTTAACTAGAGCTTTATCTGATTTGACTTTGTGTTTCTTAGGGAATTTGAATTTGAAACAACAATGCATTTGTGGGAAGTATTGTGGACTCATTATTTATCTGAGCACCTGCATCTATACGTCTGTGTTGCAATCCTGAAGCTGCATCATAACAAGATAATGGGGGAGCAGTTGGATTTCGACAATCTCTTGAAGTTTATAAATGGGTTGAGTGGTCACATTGACCTCGATTCGATCCTTAGGGATGCAAAGGCTTTGTGCATATGTGCTGGAGAGAATGGAGCAGCTTGCATTCCTCCCAAAACTCCGTCTTCATTGCCCACTGAGGAAAACTTATTGTACCCTCAAGAAGACGATGTATTGTAAACATGGTTTTTTATTTTCAGGAAATTGTCATTTCATGTTCACAAAATTAAGGAAGTTCCTATGGTATATGTTTTTATCTTTGATTGACTTCTTTTTTTTTTTTTTTTTTTTCTATGGTATATGATTCTTGCAAATTGCAAGTTATATTGAATGGTTTAGACGGATTATTATATATTATACAAGTCAAATGGAATTCTTTTTATATTTTATTTCTATATTCCTGAACAAAAAGAATTGAATTGGCGACTAAAATTTGGTATGGTTTTTCCTCTTTTGGCGACCAAGTGATTAGTTGGTGTTTCACTATTTACATTTGGCGACCAAAATGTTGGTAGGCGAAAGGGTATATTTGGCGACCAAAATGGTGGTAGGCGAAAGGGCATATTTGGTGACTAAATAATTAGTCGGTAAAGTTATTAATTTTGGCAACCAAAGTGTTTGGTTGCGAATAGGTCTATTGTCGACTAAAGTTTTAGTCGGGCAAACATTACTTTTGGCGACTAACACTTTTGGTCGGGGAATGTGACAATTGGCAACTAACATATTTAGTCGGAAAAACATCACTTTTAGCGACTAAAGTGTTTTAGCAACAAAATCGTTTAGTTGTGGTAATGTAACATTTAGCGACTAAAAATTTAGTTGGCAAATATAACTTTTTCCCGACTAAAAAAAATTTTTAGTCGCTAATTACTTTTCCTGGCCCTCAATTGGCGACCAAAGTGGCGACCAAAAAAATTAGTCGCGAATAACTTTTGCTGACTAAAAATGGACTTTTGCCGACTAAATTTTTAGTCGGCAAAAGTGTGATTTCCTGTAGTGAGTAGATCCATAGGGATTTACCTTCTGTTTTTATGGTGAAAAGTTAGAAGCACAAAAAGATTGCTTGTTCCAATAAATCTTTTACGCCTAAAATAGTTATCCAAATAGTGGTTCTTAGATTTCATGGAGCCATGATGTAGACATCCCATTTTTGACTGCCCCTAAGACTTGGGTGCTTTAGGTTGAACACTCGATAATGAAATAATACGCCGTACAAACATTCAATTTCCTCAGCAAAAGAGTTTCGATTTTGAGTTTCAGAGCCTAAAACCTTGCACACCCTCTAGACCAAAACCTAATTTTTTTTTTCCTAGCCTGACCACTTAGAGGCTTGCTGGCCAATAGGTGGCCGGTAGACCATTTTTTAGTGGCTGGTCGTCCCCTTTCCGGGCCGGCCGGCCAGCCATGTTTCCCGACAGACAGATATTTGCTGCTAGCTGTCCCCCCCCATGTGCATGCCTTGCACCAGCTGGCTTCATACTGATATTTCCGACTGAGGAACCTATTTTTCTATAAATAGGTGACCACCCCTCTTGATTTTAGGTTAGAAAAATTTACCAAGTGCCCAAAACTTGTAAAACACTCTCCATCTCTATCTTGCAATATACATGCACTATACATACACTTCTTAAACCAATATATTGAGGCTTCTTGCTGAGGTTAATGAGCCAAAATTTCAGCCTTTGAGAGGTTTCAACTTGTGGGTTGTGAACAAAAGAGTGTTTTCTCTTCAAAGGTATAACTCTTGCCATCTTTTGCCTACTCTTCTCTCCTATTTTTCTTGGTATTTATATTCTATTTTGGATTGTTTTTGTGGGCTGAAACTTGTGATTTAAAAGCTACCAAAGGTGGAGGGGTTAACCACCCTTTCTTGAACCTTATTCCATTACTTTTATTCTTGTGTTCCCCACTTGTTTCTCAACTTTTAGCTACTGATTTTCAGAGTTTTCAAAGGCTAAAACATGTGATTTTGAGGTCCAAAAAGTGGATGGGTTAGCCACTCTTCCTTAGGCTTGCTTACTAGCTTTGTTCCCTTCTTATTTTTGCTTACTTTTTTTTGGCTTTTTCAAACAATTGTAGCACGGTTTTTACTGTTTTTGGGGTTGTTTAATATGTTTATTCACTTTATGCCTTGAATATCATACTTGTGTTGTTGTAAGTCTTCATAGATTTTGTGGTTTAGGCCTTAGACACCAATCTATTTGAGTTGATCGGTTTTTTATTCCGTAGTTTTCATACATATGATCACTTGTAATAATCATCTTTGCAACCTCCCTCATTTTTTTTTGTTTAAGAGTTGTTTCAAATAATTGATTGTTGTTTAAAGCATAAGAAAGAGACTTTCCATGCATAATGGTTTAATCTCTTCGGAGGTTCATTACCAAGGCATTACATCTCTCTCATGCTAAGGACAACTTCTTGTTTGACACTCCTCTTCATTAGTGGACGTAATTATCACTTTTGGACAAAAATGAATAAAGAATGGAAAGGTAATAAAAAGGGCTAATAAAATGGAACTAAAAGTGGTAAAAGATGTAGTAAGATCAAATCTGGTTCAATCGGACGTTATATTGAACCTATAGTGCCTTGACTCATTGCGTACTCGTTAGTGACGTATAATGGTTCAAGGAGCAATGTCCACTCCTTTTCTTGAGGTGACTCCATGATAGGAAAGAGTTGTTGTTGGTCTTTCATTTCATTTCATTGATCTTTTTGTCCTATTGGTTTATAGATCCTCACGCAACAACTTTGCGACAATTGATGATTTGTAGACTGATTCTACTCCTCCCTTGATCAGTTTCATGATAGGGAGAGGCAGAGAGGATAAACATCCCCTGGAAACACTCTGTTTTTGCTCTATTTTAATTCTATGGCAGTAGGGTAGTACCTAAAAACAGTGGCCGGCCGCCCACCCTTCCATTCGGCCAATCATTTTTCAAGGTTGGTTGACCACCCTATTTTGTACAAATAGTGTCATTTTCATGACAGAACAAAGCAGAAGTTGAGGCAAAAAAAAAAACATTATTTTCTGACTACCAACAGAACAAAATCTAGCAGCAAAACAGAGAAGTTTTCGGGAGGATGTTCTTGGTTGCACGTGCAGTTCTTCACCTCTTGTTCAAGTTTATCATCTTGTGGCCTTTAGATTAATAGTGTATTGTAATTAATTAGTTAAATTCCTTTGAATCTGTAATAGCTAGTTAATTTAGTTAATTGATTTGGTGTTGTAATAATTAGTAAATTAGGGCATTCATTTGGACCCTCTTGTGTGAGGGTCAATTTGTAATGCTTGTAATATTTTGTATGTCTTTCAATTCCCATTTCTTTCTCCCTTTTATTTACTCGCTTACGATGGTTGCATCCATATTTTGATTTTATATCATTACCATGTGTAAAATACCCATTTTTGCATGCGTTAGGTTTGGTTCATCATTCTAACAATATTGTCATTTCTTACTCAATTGAATACGTGCGCTATCGCATACTTTGAGTTGAGCCATATATCATGTTACTAAACCGAATCTCGTAGTTGCATTTTGTATGTGTTGCATTAGCCCTTTTCATAGTAGAGCATGCATTTTTCTAATGGTTTTATTTCTTTTGGCTTGCCTTGGTTGAGCACTAAGTGAGCATTTCTTGATTTAGCATATTGCATATATGTTTGTGTTACCATATCAAGCATGTTTACCATGAGGTTAAGTGCTTAGTTGATATACGTCTTGAATGCCGATGGATCAAGGCTTTTTCGCTTAAGTTGGGATGATTTGATTAATGTACATGTGAGCTTACTTTTTCAAGTAGATATTACAACTCTTTTTAAACAAACATGAAATCAAAACATTTCAAATTGGGCAAATTAGTCTATACTTGTGTGCATCATATAGTAAAGATAGTATAATAATCGGAACAAGGGCATATACTATACATAAGAATCACATTATGATTACTGGAGGTTGATCTTTGATCGGGTGAGTGGGGTGCTCAATTCATGACTTTCCCCTCTCATACTTAAGTTCTCGAGCTGAGACACTTGGTTATGACGGACAAGTGGCCTTTGACACGAGTCATGGGTTTCCTAAATTTCCCAAAAAATATTTAGGTGGCGACTCTGAAATCTGGCAATACAGTGCATATTTGGCATTTCTGATTGTAAATCGATTTTCTAAAGATTTGTTGGATTTGGACTCTCATTTGTGTTTTTCTATTTTACATTGCACTTTGTGAAACCAGATTCAGAACCACGGGAGTCCGAACTGTAGGGCTATTGTATTCGAGGAGATTAAACCCCTCCGAGGAGCACGAAAGAACTAGCTACACATGATGGGCCAATGATGATCGATGAAAACCATTGAGGCATGATCAATGGTCCAAAAGAAGTTTTTCTTTACTGTAATGCCCTCAAAATAATCATAATGTTCTAACTCCAAACACGAATACAAAGTGATATAGATAAAGTACGAAGCTTTCATTCATCAGAGTTAATGTAAAAAAGATGACACATGCGATATACATTCATAAATTGTTCATCTTGAATTTACAACATGTATTACAAATGGCAAAACGTAATGAAAACTAAACAAATATTCATATGCCCTAGAGGCTTATATCTTTCCAAGTCACTGCTTGGTTACAACAAAATGAGTCTAGCTCAATACAATTAAGCCCTTGGCTATACAAAAACGAATACAATAAAAAAAAAGCTCTTGCTCTAAATCTTCCCAATCTATTGTCTTGGCGGAGGCATATCTCCAACACCTGAAATGGTTTTTCCCAAGTAGAGTGAGCCAAAGTCTAGTAAAAACAATCTACCACAATATATGAATCTTAACAAAGATATAAGTATAATGTGCATATACAATGCCTGTGATAAAATCATTCATATTCTGCAAGATCATAATATGCCAATTTGTATATTTCAATCCATTTTATCTCAATTCATTTCAAGTCAATTCATCTCACCTCAACTCATGAGTCAAATTCGTTGTTATCTCGACAACCTAACTAAGGATACAACTTAGTGGTTCTTTAATCAATATAACCATTTGTAGCTCGACTTTTCGTGCCCCCTTTCGGAAGACGAAGAAGCCCTATAGTATCGGACTCCCGCGGTTCTGAATCTGATTCCACAAGTGCAATGTGAAATAGATAAACACCAAAGAGTCCTAATCTGACAAATCTTTTGGAAAATTGATTTTGAATCAAATTGCCAAAAATGGACTGTTTTGCCAGATACAGAGTCGCCACCTAAATATTTTTAGAAAATTTAGGAAACCCGTGACTCGTGTCAAAGGCCACGTGTCCGTCATCACCAAGATTGTCTCGGCTTGGAAACTTAGGTACGAGAGGGGAAGGTCATGAATTGAGTACCCCTACTCGCCCGATCAAAGATCGGCCTCTACTAATCATGATACGAATTTTATTTACGTCATATGCTCTTGTTCCGATTATTAGGCTAACATTACTATGTGATGTGCACACATACAAGTATAGACTAAATTTGCAAAAATTGGAACACTAGATTTCATGTTTGTTTTGAAATTTGTTTCGAATACGTACCACTTGAAAAAGTGATCGCATATGAACATTACTCAAATTATTCTAATTCAAGAAATTAGCCTTCATCTACAGGCATTCAAGCAATTTATCATTTAATCAATTAGCCTCATGGCAAGCATGCTAAACATGGCAACAATTACATTCATGTGATATGCTAAAACGAGTAAAGGCTCACCTAGTACTCTAAGCCAATAAAAGATGACAGAGTTAGAATAATGCATAATTCCTAACTATGCAATATGACTAATGCAACACATGCGATATGTAATCTAAATAGGCTCGGCTACTAATATGGCATATGAATCAATTTGATAGCATGCGGTCTAAGTATGTATTCAAAGAAGTATTAAACTAACAATGCAAGTTAGAATGATGTGCTGAACCTTGGTATATGCAATACAAGTGGATGTAAACATGGAGAATGCTAAACAAAACATGATGTTCCTAAACTAACCATCATAAGCTAGTAAATAAAAGGGAGAAAGACGCGGGGTTAGAAGACATACACATTATTACAATATTGCGCTCTCACGAAGGAGAGTTCGAATAAATTAACTAACTAACTAACTAACTAATTAAAGCTAAGCTAATTAATTAACTATTACAAAACAAATTAAATAGTTATCTAAACTACTTAACTAATTATTACAAACCGAATTAACTAATTAATTAACTAATCTAGCTAATTGAAATAATTACAACACGAAGCGAATTAGTGTAGACGCGCCCTTGGGGCTTCGCTCTACAGTTCAGACTCCCCTTGTTTTTGTTTGTTGCGGTTCGTAATCTGAACCAAAGAGTCCAACTCTGGCAAATCGTTTGAGAAAACAGATTTTTTGAAAAGTAGTGCCAAACATGGACTGCTTTGCCAGATACAGAGTCGCCATCTAAATATTTTAAAATGGAAAATTTAGGAAACCCTGACTCGGTGCCGAAGGCCACATGTCCGTCATCACCAAAGTGGTCTTGGCTCGGGAGCTTGGGTACGATCGAGGAAGGTCAGCTGTGAGCACCCCCTTTCGCCCGGCCCGAAGACCAGCCTCTACTAACCATGATATTCGATTTTGAAAACGTTATGTGTTCTTATTCCGATTATTAGCCTAGAATTACTATGTTATGCGCGCAGCAAACAAGTATAGACTAGATTGCCTAATTTGGAAATAATCATTGCATATCCGTTTGTTTTGAAAATGCTTTGGAATTTGCTACTCGCAAGTAGGCTAAAATACGGATTTCAACGAGTTTTTCCAACTCAAGTAATCCAACCTCCACCCACAGGCATTCAAACAGTTTATCTCATGTAAGCATTTAGCCGCATGGTAAGCATACTATCATGTTAGCATTCACACGCATGCGATATGCTAAAGCATAAATACTTACATCGTACTCCGTGCCAAAACAATAAACTAGTTAGCAAACATGCATGTCCTAGTTCGTGTTAAGTGACTAATGCGTCGCATACAGAATGTGATTAGGATAGGCTCGGCTAACTCTAAAATGGCATGTGAAATGCAATCATTCGGTGCACGTATTCAAGTTAGATTTGAAAATACAATGCGGTTTGTATGATGTACCGAGCCCGGTGCATGTCAACAAATGCATGGATGCACGCATGCATTGCATAAGGTATGCTAAAATAAACGTGCCCTAATCTACCATCATAAGCAGGTAAATAAAAGGGAGAAAGAAATGGGGGTTGGAAGACATACACACCACTCACCCACGCTTATTACAGGTTTGCCCTTGCTCGGAGGGACCAAAAGAATAATACAAATAATTAACTACGCAAGCTAATTAAATATTACAAATTGCCTAATTAGGTGACAAACTAACTAAACTAAGAAAACAGTAAACCGCCTCGGGAGGAGAGCCAAATGCAGCACTTGCTCGGGTCTTGCTCGGAATTGCACTGCCATGCCTAGACTGCCTCTGTATTCCCTGCCCTGCCCTTCTGAGAACTACCAAAGTCTCAGAACTACTTCCTTAGATGCTGGGGATCACCACCGGCTAAACAGAATAGCCACCGACTGCTATATGTGGCCATCGGCACAGAATTCATCGATCGGCTGATAATTGATCGCCGGTCGGCACTAATCATTGCCGGCCGGCAATGAATTCCTGCAGAACCTGCAACTCACAGCAGCAGAGGTCAAAATCTTGCATGGCAATGTTATTCAAGCAATGTATGCACCAAACACATTCCTTATCATGTTTGTGACTGAAAGGAGGATGTGCCTCGATTCTCGGGCCACCAATCATGCATTTCCATGCATGATGGCCCAAAGAATCAAGTGTGCAATTTCCATGTCAAATGAAATGCAATGCAAATAACAAACCAAAGGGTCCTAACCTCTATCACACTCACTTCAAGAGGCCAAGTATGCACAATGCAATGCAATCCTAAACATGTTGGCTAGCATGTGGTATGGATAATGCAAGGCACTTATACAAACATACAAGCAAGCATGCAAGGCAAGCGTGCAAACCAAGTAAAAGAGGGACTTAAACATGACTTAGGCAACTCCAAAATAGGCCCAAAATCAGTAGCCAAAATGCCCAAAAATGAGGACTAAACACACATGCACACATGCAAGTAAGTTGGACCAACACTTAGGCACTAAACAAGCAACTTCCAATCACACTTGAAAGGGTATATCATGGACAACTAGCATGCAACATAAGCTTTAAAATCATGTCAAAATGTGGAGCCGAAGCAACTCAAACAAGACAAACAAAAGCATGCAAACATAGTCCAAGTATGCAAGGCAAGTCATGAAGGCTTGAACCACACTTAGTACAACCACACATGGAAATACTTAAGCAACTAAAAACAGAGTTTTAACACATAAAACTAAGCCCAAAAGGTCACCTAGATGGCATCTAAATGACATGAATCCCAAGGCATGCACAATGGTCAAAACATAGGGCATACAACACATACTCTTAAAACAACAAATAGACAACTAAGGCAAGCATACAAGCACACCAAAGGGACTGAAATGACATGTTGGGTGGTTCCAAACCACCAAAATGATGCAATTAACACATGCCATACATTCATACACTTGAGGCATACAAGCCCGGCAAGCCACAAATGTAAAGGAGCTATACTAAACATGCCAAAATTGATCCAAACAACTATGGACAAAGCTAAAGCATGGCAAAATAAGCACAAAACATTCATAAGTCCAAGCCTAAATCATGCTCAAACAAAGGCTAACAACCTAAGACATGTTAAGGGAATTACAAGGCATTACATGGCAACTATGCTAAACATGCATGGAGTACCAAAACCAACACACAACATGATTATATTATGGCATAATAAGCATGAAATGCAGCCTAGACATGATCAACACACACTTGACCATAAGGCTCCTTAAGGAAGCAAAATAGGTCATTTTCAAGGACAACAAGGAGAGGGGGTGACCCTCCCCTTTTAGAGACTTCAAGGCACCATCTCCACCACTAAAATCCCTCAAGATTTCAGTGGTGAAGAGGCCCAAACACCAAAGTCTCGAAACTTGCACAAAATGGCACAAAATGAGGCCTTTCAAGGCCTAAGAGGGGCCAAACTTCCCCAAAGCACAAAACACTCTTAATAAACTATCAAGAGGGCCTAAAAACAGAACTTTTTTATGTTATACACTAAACACAAAAACAGCTTCAAGATAAGTAAAAATAGGATGCAAAAATGGGGAATAAAAGGCAAGTTTCTCACCCTTGTTGACCACCTTCACAAGTGTTGATGTTGTTGCTTCCTTGGGCTCAAATCCAGCCAAGAACACCAAGAACAAGCTCTAGTCCTTGAAGAAACCAAGAAAAAGTGAAAGACTAGGTGTTTGTGTGCAGTAGTAAGACACAAAGCACCTAGAACACACACAAAGGAGATATATAGATAGGATATGAATGGCACTCAAACCCTAAAACCAGAGCTTGCTCTGAGTTGTTTTCTCACTAAAAAGCCAACCCTAAAGCCAAGGGGGAAGGCCTCCTCTTATAGAGGAGGCAATCTTGTAAGCTTAGGCATTAAGCAAGACAAGAAGTGCATCCCTCCATACACGTGTATGGAGGGGAAGTCAATGCCAGATAGCTGTAATAAAATATCTGAAAAAGCAGCTGAACAGTAGCCGGCTAGCCAAAAATGTCATTTTGACAAAAATGACTACCGACCGGCAACAAAGAGTGCCGGCTGGCAATATAAATTGCCGGTGGCAACAAAAACCAGCCGGTGGCCTCTAGCTAGTGCCGGTGGTGTGTGGGGATGTCTCACAAGGCATTCTCTGCCCCTCTGAGGCAAAACACAAGTGTTTGGTGCAAAACCAGACACAAAACAGTCGAGTTCGGAGATCCTGAGGCAAGGCGCGTAGCCGAGAACTCCGGGAACTCCAAACAAACGCAAACATGGATAATCACCGAGTGTTCAAGTGGTGACGTCCAAGTCTTGAGGACGGTCAAAAATGGGGTGTCTACAATTAACTATTCTAACTAATTAAGTACAAAGCCACTATTTTAAGCATGATACTAATACATACAACACGAATCTCGAGGATTGATGGAGGGCTCATGCATGAATGCGGTTTCCACCTGAGAAAGGCATTGTTTTTGCTGTTGAATGTCTCTGTTGCATTGTCATGACCCGAACTCGCCCTTATGGGTTAAGGACATAACCGACCAGTAATCAAGGGATTACCTACGGCCTCAAACCAAACAAGACATAACTCATCAGAGTAAAGGGGCCAAACGGAAGCAATTTCAAACTTTTGTCCATAAAGCTGTGCTTACATGGCACATCATAACAATCCATGCATATACATGTTAATAACTTACATCAGATTATGTAATAACATAAGGTTCTGTACATACAGGATCATTCAAGTCTAAGTCAGCCAATCAAAACTATATACAACCATAAACCAAAGTTCTCGCCAACATGGCAAAATATAGCAAACTAGCAAAAGGGCGAAAACAAGTCTCGTGCGTGAGACGTATGGGTTGACCCTTCAAAACCTTGGCTGTTTCTCACAAACTTCACCGAGGCTGGGTTTGGACCTTCCTTGGCTCACCTATAGACACATGAATGAGCGTGAGCGAAGGCCCAGTGAATAATATCAAATAAGGAAGATACACGAATAGTATTTAGAATGACATGCGCCAAACAGCCTTGGGCCCAATTCACATTTCTATCTAGTATATTTATATATATATGTATATATATCAGTTAGCTGCAGTTTCCAAACACATCAGACGGCCTCGGGCCCAATCTATTCATGTCAAACGGCTTTCGGCCCATTCATTCTTTCATTCATGTCAGACTGGCCTTTGGCCCATTTATTCTTTCATTCATGTCAGATTGGCCTTTGGCCCATTCGTTCTTTCATTCATGTCAGACTGGCTTTTGGCCCATTCGTTCTTTCATTCATATCAAACTGGCATTTGGCCCATTCATTAGGCATAACAAACATTTGTCCACCATTCAAAATAACGAACTTATAAGACTTACATAGAGGTACGCAATTAGACAAATAACATACTTCAGATATCTTTATTAAGATATTACTCACAGTGTTCTACCGGTGGATTCACCCTTGAGCTTGACCCTATACATTACATAACACATATGGGTCACAAACAATTCAATCCGTTCTTAATTCATACATTCCTCTTAGGCTTCCTTCTTATCCTTTTAATTCATTCATAATGCTCAATGCATGCCTAAGAGTGCTTAGAAGTGAAAGAGAACAGAAAACGAAACATACAACATCTTTACAAAATTTTCTGAAACAGGGGTCCTCGCTTGAGCGGACCCATTAGGTTTGCAAAAGTACTGGTTACCTCATTTTTACGCTCGAACGTGAATTTGGACACTCGAGCTGAAGGTCACTCTACATAGCTCCCTGCTCGAGCGGACATCCATGTCTATAAAAAGTTCTGGGAGCTCGCATTTCCCGCTCGAGCGGCATCTTCCCCGCTCGAGTGGACATGCCAAATTCTAGAAAATCCAAAATTGTTCTTGAGCTTCAAACTTGCATTCAAATCAACATATCTTGCATTTTATGACTCAAACTTCACATATACATTTACTAACATGATCCAACACGAAATTCATTACATTGTGAAGCTCAATTTCATGAATTAATCACATGTATATCCCAAATTACACCAAACTTATTTCCAACATAACAATTTCATGTATTCAAAACTCATACTCTTATGAATTGTACATGCATGTGAGATATAGCTCTCATTCTCAATTTAAATGATGAAGAGATGATCAAAAGCATGGACTTCAATCAAAGATTCACATAGATCATGTCTTTCAAGCTCAAACATACAAATTCATGGCAATTTCCTACATGCATGTGTATATTGACTTTCAATTTATCAACACCAACTCATTTTTATCATAATCAATTCAATTCATGCTCTTGATCACCATTTAATCTTGAATTCACAAAATTACTAACTAAAATCCATGAATTTACTCACCTAGGAGCTTCAAACCCTCAAGTTCTTTGAGTTTATCTTCCAATTCTTAAGCCTTGAGCCAAGATTGCACAATAATGTCTTCGCTCTCTCTCAAAGTTGGCTCTCTCTTCCTCTAGAGAGTTGATCTCAACCAAAATGACTTAAAAGAGGAGGAACTAAGTGTATAATGCCCCCTTTATATGAGCTCTCATAATCATAATTAATTAAGATTAAATAATTGAGCACTATAACATCAATTTAATCTAATTAATCTGATCCAAATCAATTTTCAATTAAATTTTCACCGTAGGCTCTAAAAATTACGCTAATCACAATGGCGTAGTCAATTTCAGTTTCTGTGGCCGTTAGAGCCTTTAATTTAAATTCCAAAGAAGAAAGTCAAACAGATTTTCCTACAGTGAACAGATTGAAATTCAAAACCACATATATTCATATAGATGGCACACAAAATCATATCAAACGCATAATCACAATCATAATTAAGATTAATTAGCATAGCACGGACCAGGGTTATCACATGCATAGTAGAACACTTGCATTGATTTCCACTTCTAGACCAACTCTATTCTGCTTTAGAAGAACACTGCTTGATTTTGCACTGGTGGCCGGCAAAGGGCCTGCCAGCCACTACTGACAGAACTTCCCTGCTGTAACAGAGAGCAAATAGAGTAGAGACAATACATTCTTAAGGGTTTGTTTGCACAATTTTCCCCTCCTTATCATTTGAACAGCTTAAAGGAGTAGTAAAACTTGATTCACAAACCATCAATCTATGCAATTTCATTGCATGATGGCCTATGAACTAAAGTGTGCAAGTTCAATAAATGCAATAAAACAACTCTTAAAATCACCTCCTTATCATGAAAGATCAAGGGAAGTAGTTAACAATGAACCTTGAACCATTTACATCACTAATGAGTATGAAACGACTCAAGACTCAAGGGTTCAATTAACGTTCGATTGAATCCAAACAAGTTATTATCTTGCACTTTTTTTAGACTAAATTTTATTATTTCTTTTAGGTTACCATCCATTCTTTAATCAATTAAGTCCAAATGGTGAATTTAAGTCCTCTAATGGAAAGAGGGCTCAAACCAAGTGTTGCTTTGGGCATGAAAGAGACATCATACTGTTGGTAATAAACCCCCAAAGGGATTAAACCATTAAGCATGGCATCTCAATCTCATGCTTAAAAAACCCAGTAATTTGAAACCATTTTCAAAGCAAAAGAAAAGCCAAAAAAGGAGGGAGGTTGCAGAGGTGATTAAGAGTGATCACAAGTATCGAAAGCCATAAATAAACACAATCAACTCAAATAAGATGGTGTCTAAGGCCTAAAACACCAAACTCATGAGGACAGTTACACTATAAGCATGCAAAACAAAGCTCAAATGCAACAAATACTTAAAAACAATCCTAAAATAGTCCAAAATAAGTCATAAAACATATTAGAATTAAGAAAAAAATGGCTAGATTAATAAGCTAAAACGTGGATCATGCTAGGCTAGTAAGTAAGACACAAGGAGGGGAGGCTAACCCCTTCAATTTTGGACTTGAAAATATGATTTTAGCCACTGAAATAACTCTAAAAATCAGTGTTTTAAAGCTTAAAAAAAGATAGTGCAAAGGTGGGAAACATAAGGGTAATGGTTTTGAAAGCAAGGTGTAAAGAAGGGCGAACCACCCCTCAACCTGCATTGGCCTTAAAACCCAAGTTTCAGCCCAAAAATATAAAGTTTTTACAGCCCAAAAACAGTTGGAAAATAGTAAGAAAAAGAGTGAATACAACAACTAAAGAGGCAAAACTTTATACCTCTTGAAGAGAAAAACCAATTTTATGCAATAAACCAAAGCAAACACACCCTCAAGAGCTCAAACAAGGCTTCAAGATACCTTAGCTCAAAGATGAAGAGGTTTGGTTAAGAGTGTATAGGCAAAGGTGAGGAAATTTGCAAGAGAGAGAGAATTGTAGAAAGAGAGGAAAAATTTTGCTCCAAAATTTTTCTAACCCCAAAGTAAGAGAGGAGGCTCTCTATATATAGAAAACATGAATCTGCCTCATAAATATCCAGCCATACACGTGGGAGCAGATGCAAGCATCTGTGCAAATAGTTGGCACAATTGTCACAAAATATCTATAAAAGACATTGGTGGTCGGCAATCAAGAGTGATGGCCGGCAGCCCAAAGCAGTGGTCGGTAGGCCACCATGGGTTGTAAGCTTGAAAATCCAAGGTTTTGGGTCCAAAACAAAGGCAACAGGGGTGTAGGGTTTGAAGGGCTCAAAACTGTGGCATTCTGTTGAGGACTTCGAGCACTTGACAAGCATATGGACTCATCATCGGATGTGCAAGCGATGACGTCCAAGTCATAAGGGCCATTAAAAATGGGGTGTTTACACCATTACACAAACACTTCAATTTGCCATTTTTCAAAAATTTCATCTGCGAGAATTGGCACCCATGTATATGTGTGGTTTCATGACTTTCATCCTGGACACACAGGCCAACTTAATTCAATAGAGTCCTTCCAATTTTTTCTCCCAAACATGGAGTACATCTCCTTTCTCTTTCTAAATATCATACATATACAATGTATTAAAACACAGTCATATTCAATAGCGCAGTTAAGAGATTAGTTTCAATTCACCTAATCCTCATGCAATTTCTACAACAATCATAGATATCCTCCACCGATAGCCCAAAATAGATATTTCTAAATAGATATACAATCTGCAAAACAGATAAATTATCCAAATTTCCATAGGTGAGAGATAATATACATCCAATTCCACCATTTGTGTAAACGTTCATCTAATTTCATATTCCCAATGCCAATTTCATTATTTGTACAAAATAATTATTTCAAACATTTTAGGGTAAAACTCCATTCTCTCCCAAATCTAACCCATGTGTCCAAATCAACAAATTTAACACAATACATCATCATATCTATACCCATAACCATTTTCAATACATTCATTTGAAAAACTCCTCTTTTGATTTTAAACCAAAACCCTAGGTTTGTCTAAAATTCTCCAAATCCTAATATTATTTACATAACAACAAATAACTAAGTTAAAAATCATAGGAAAGTGTAGAAAGTCCCTACCTCAAAGGTAGAAGTCGAGCAAAGCAAGGAGGAAGCTTCAAAGATTCTCAAACACAACTCTATTTGGATAGAAATGTAGCCCCTGAGACGCCCCACCTTTTTATTGAAGAGAGTAGGGTAGATAAACCACTACATTTAGGTGGAAATGTAAAGAGAAGGTAGGGTTTAGAGAGGGGGTCTCGATCTAGGGTTTTGAGAGAAAAAGATATGAAAGAGTGATATAAAAAGGTGTTGCTGTGAACTGATATACATGCAGTTCGCTCGAACGCAAGAGTTGTCGCTCGAGCGACCAGACATAATAAGTTGTTCAGCTTGAGCGCAAAAAGCTTCGCTCGAGCACAGAATGCACACTTCTAGAAGTTTTACAAATAGAAGATCGTCGGTTGAGCGCAAGAATTCTCGCTTGAGTGAAGAACACTACTCTCCCAGTATCTCTGCAGGCTTACAAAAGTATTAGGAGCTCACAAAGCTCGCTCGAGCGCAAGAAGCTTTGCTTGAGCAAAGAGGCCAAAATCTGGACAACAACAATTTGAACCAACTAGCAACCAACCTGTTCCAAACACAACCAAGACACTCTAATACTCAATTTTAATGAGGAATAAGGAAGAGAGAGACAAGAACAACAATACAGAATCATGAAACTTGAGTTCGGGATACAACAAAGGTCGGGTCAAAATCAGAATCGTTATAACCTCCCCCCTTAAAGGATTTCGTCCCCGAAATTTCAAATCAAGTTTTATAGTTATGCTCAAACCAATTATAATAATGATCATCAAACAATTCAAATTCCATGATCCATTCTCCGGTTATCTATTTTCATCAACTCGATGAACAAGTTCTAACATTGAAAGTAAAAATTCACATTTTCCCAAAACATTTATAATGTTTACATTAAATTCATGTTTTCAAAACATACACAACATATACAATGTTTTCATATTTTCAAAGCATATACAATGCTTTCATATTTCATTAATATAATCAAAATTCCAATACATGTTCAAACACCAACAAATAAGTCTGGATACTTCTCGTAGACTTCTAACTCACCTTCCCAAGTTACTTCCTCAACCCCGTGATGTTTTCACAATACCTTAACCAAGGGAATTGTCTTACATCACAAGACTTGGTCCTGGGTATCCAAGACTCTCACGGGCCTCTCCTCATATGCGGTATCCTCATTTACCTCTAAGTCGGTCCAATTCAATACGTGCGATGGATTCAGCTCATACTTCCGAAGCATGCTAATATGAAACACATCATGTACCCCGGAAAGCTGTAGAGGCAAGGCCAAACAATAGGCTACCTCTCCAATCCTCTCAAGGATCTTAAAAGGCCTAATGAATCGAGGGGAACACTTCCCATTCTTTTCAAACCTCATCAAACCTCTCCTAGGTGATATCTTCAAGAATACATGGTCTCCCACCTCAAAAGACAAAAGTCTCCTCCTACGATCGATATAACTTTTCTGGCGACTCTGAGCCGTAACCAACCTCTTATGGATAAGTGCAACTTTCTCCATCGTCTCCTAGACTAATTCTAGGCCCAACATTAGTGCATCACCCACCTCAGCCCAATATATAAGGAATCTACATGGTCGACCATACAAGGCCTCAAACGGTGCCATGCCAATACTCGATTGGAAACTGTTAGTATAGGCAAACTCCACTAAGGGCAAGTGACTCTCCCATGAACCCTTAGAGACAAAGACACAACCTCGAAGCATATCCTCTAAAATTTGAATGGTGCGCTCTGACTATCCATCAGTCTAAGGATGATACGCAGTGCTAAAAAGTCAATCTTGTGCCCAAGGCACTCTGTAGACTCTGCCACAACTGAGCGGTAAAACGTGGATCTCTATCCAAAACAATTGTCACTGGGACCCTGTGCAACCTCACTATGTCCCTAATGTAAAAGCAGGCAAGATAATCTACCGAGTCACTTACGCGTATAAGTATAAAGTGCGTTGACTTAGTCAACCGGTCAACTACCACCCAAATGGTATCACTACTCCTTTGAATCCTCGGAAGGGCCACGACAAAATCCATCATGACATGTTCCCACTTCCACTTGGCTATAGGCAAGGGTTATAACAAATCCGCTGGCCTCTGATGTTCGGCCTTTACTTGCTGACAAGTAAGGTACTTCAACACAAACACGGCCATGTTCTTCTTCATTTCCCTCCACCAAAATTGGTGGCTAAGGTCGTGATACATCTTTGTGCCTCCCAGATGCACTGTAAGGCGTGAATGATAAAACTCTAGGAGTACTTCCTCTCGACAAGACTCTGGTATGAAGAGACGATCAAGGTATCTAACACTCTAGTCGGAGTACACGGTCAAGCCCTTCTCCACATTTCCACTGGAGATCTTCTCTCGGAGGGATTCTGCCTCAAGGTCACCTCTCTGTGCTTCTATCACTCAGTTCACAAGTGTAGGTCATTCAACAACCGAAAACAAGGCTGCAGACTCAACAAACTCTCCAAGATGCAAGTCAAACTCCCCAATAGCACCCAACATCTCCCATTCCTGGATGGCAATACAAGCTACACTGCTAATTGACTTCCTACTCAAGGCATCGGCCACAACATTGGGCTTTCCGGGATGATAATGTAGTTCAAAATCAAAATCCTCTATAAACTCCATCCACCTCCTCTATCTCAGATTCAAGTCTTTCTATGTAAATAGGTATTTTAGACTCTTATGATCAGAAAACACCTCAAACTTCTCACCATATAGGTAAAGCCTCCAAATCTTCAAGGCAAAGATCACTGCCGCTAACTCTAGGTCATGAGTAGGATAGTTCCTTGTGGTGATGTGGTTTGGAAATACTCCAAGATCCAGTCAGATGTCTTTGATACTCTGATCGCTACCTAAAAAATGGATGAACACTCCGATCGGGGTTGCCAGAATTAGTACTTCGACGGACAAGTTAGTATTCTCTCCAGTTTACTTATATCTGAAGTTATTTTGTCTATTCTCACATACCTCTCTTTGGTTGACGTTCCTCTTTTTTATATTACCCTCTGGGTCCAAGGGTCCGGCCCACTATTAATCTCTCACTTGATTGCTTACTCAGCTTTCCAGTTGTGTGCTGCTTCCCATTCAGCTCTTCATATGGCCGATTTGTATATTCGGCTTTAAGAGCCCTTGGATTATAGCCGAATTGCCTTTGGCCTGATGTCTTCAAATTTCTTAGCCTTCCTTAGTATATGATTATTCTTCCCCAACAATTGCCCCTCAAACATCCGACTAACGCCAATTAGTTGGCATGTTTGGTTTTAATATATGGAAAGTCAAAAATACGGCGCTTGCACTCCTTCCAATACCGAAGCGTCAGAATGACCATGGTTTAGAAATCATTACAATTTTCCGTCCCTTCATACGCGTCGTTCATTTAATGCGATATGAAACCGCGCTATCCCGTCGAATATTTTTTGAGTATGCAAGGCTCTTTGGTTGCCTCTCAGCATCTCTCTTTCATTTCACGATCTCTATAACTTCCATCTGCTCCCTATTGTCCTTCTCTCTCTAGCCTGTAAGTTTTTCTCTTCTTTGCATTTCATCCTCATTCCAACTCCCATTTTCTTATTTTTTTTTAGTCTAGTGTATTTTCTATTCTGATTCAGATGGCGAAACATTTGAAAGCTCTTCTTTCTGTGGACCATGTTTCTGCTTTTCGACACCACTTTTCCATTCCAGATGACGTCCATCTATTACTTGTGGCAGATAGCGTAGTTGACATGGAGAGGACTGATGCGAGTACAATCATCTTTCCTCTCTTGTCAATCGCTGAGGGCGAAGTCTGTTTCCCCCTTCATCCATTTTTGAGGGCCGTCCTTTGTTACTGGGGTCTACTCCCTTCACAACCTAACGTAAACTTTTACCAAATCAAAATGGGAATAGTAAAATTAAATCTCCGACTTAGGATTAATCTAGAAATCCCCGCTATTTGGCATTGTTATGACTTAGAGAAATCATTTGGTTGGCAGGGACATTACTTTCTTAGGGCCAAGGACACTGATCACCATCAGGTGACTATGCTTGCCAGCTCTGGTAAGCGTGTTGACAACGTCATGGTCGTTGTCCGAGGCAACCAGAAATTTGGCGGAAGCGAAGATTGCTTAGATCCTGTGCCTAGACAAAAAGGCTAACCAGGTGACCGTATAGTCCCATTTCTATGCGTATTTGTTATATGGTTATTTTGCTTAGATTCCATGTACTTATCGTTTTATTTGTGCAGGTAACGATTTGAACAAAGTACGTATCTCGGCCGACGAAGCTGTGCTTGAGCAGATCAAAACTGCGCTTCAATTCTTTGGCTGTCCAAACCTCCAAAAGCAAAGGAGGGCCGCCCAAGTGCTATTGCGATACAAACCAACGTACGCTACTTTTTCGGCTGCGGATAACATTCCGATTCCAAAGGGTGAATAGCAGCTTACGACACTCATTTTCCCAAATTTCAAGAGCCTTAGGGATATTGGTCTTGAAGTTTCGGATTCAGAGCAGGTCACAAAGCAAGTCGTTGAATAGCCGAATCAGTCCAACTTGGACGGATCTAAGAGTCTAAGGGAGGAGGTTAACACGACTCTTAATTTGGCCTTTGAGGAAGCCGGCTTCAACCTTTCATCTACTTCAGGCCAAGTTGACATATCGTTAGAAGACGATATTTTCACCGACTTAGGAGATCTTTCTGGCACAAATCCTGAGAACATGGTTGGGTTGTCACTAGCACAGTTGGCCAAAAGAAAAAACGTCGAGAAGATGGCAGCCCGAAGGAGAGCCAACCGCCAGATCTGAACCCCCACCACCTGCTCCTGTTAGGGCTGAGTCTTCTACGCCTGCTCTTGTTGAGGAAACGGAGCAAACTGTCATTGAACAATCAGACGACCTGGTGGCCGAATAGAGGGGAGAGAAACGCCCTGCCGAGCACGAGGCCGATTCTTCTGAAAACTTAGTTGATAAATGACTGTGCATAGAAGAGTCGCAGGACTTGGTTGCGCCGTTTATCATACAACCTAGAATAAAGAACATGTTGGTTGCTTCTGATGCGTCGGCTTTGAAGAACACCACCGTGGCCCTAAGCGTGGCCTCGTTGATTTATCTACCAATTGACAAGGCACCGTTCCGTGCAGAGCCGGATGTGGTGTCAATTGCACTAGCCGCTCAATCGATGATATTGGTATGTAACAGACTTGAAAAATGTCTCGTTTCTTTTTATGCCAGTTATTTTATTAATCTTTTGTTTTAGGCAGCGGGCAGGATCGCAAGAATCGACCGCCATCACTATGACATTGTAGACCGCCCGAACTCGCTCCGCGCGTGCCCCTTTCGGAGAGGGCGCAAATTGGGTTCTAGCTATTACAGTTTGGACTCCTGTCACGATTTTGAATCTAATCTTACAAAGTGTAATGTAAGACTGATAAATCCCCAAAGAGTATAAATCTGACAATTGGTTTTGAAAAATCAATTTTGAATCAAAAAGCGCCAAATATGAATTGCTTTGCTAGATTTCAGAGTCACCACATAAATATTTTGTTTTGGGAAATTTAGGATGCCTTGACTCGTGCCTAAGGCCACGTGTCCGCCATCACCAAAGTTGCCTCGGCTCGGGAACTTGGGTATGAGAGGGGAAGGTCTTGAAATGAGGACCCCCGCTTGCCCGATCAAAGATCGGCCTCTACTAACATGATATGTTGTTTTTGAAAACACATGCATTCTTATTCTGGTTTATTAATCTAACTTACTATGTGATGTGCATAGCATAGAAGTATATGTAACACGCCCGCGAGGGATCTCGGCTACAGTTCGGACTCCCTTTTTTTTGTTTGTTGCGGTTCTTAATCTGAACCAAAGAGTCCAACTCTGGCAAATCGTTTTGAGAAAAAACAGATTTTGAAAAGAAGTGCCAAACATGGACTGCTTTGCCAGATACAGAGTCGCCACCTAAATATTTTTTTAAAGGGGAAATTTAGGAAACCCTGACTCGGTGCCAAAGGCCACGTGTCCATCATCACCAAAGTTGCCTCGGCTCGGGAACTTGGGTACGATCGGGGAATCTCAGTTATGAGCACCCCCTCTCGCCCGGTCCGAAGACCAGCCTCTACTAACCATGATATCCGTTTTTGAAAACGTTATGTGCTCTTATTCCAGTTATTAGCCTAGAATTACTATGTTATGCGCACAGCAAACAAGTATAGACTAGATCGCCTAATTTGGAAATAAGCATTGCATATCCGTTTGTTTTGAAAACAGTTTTGAAATTGCTACTCGCGAGTAGGCTAAAATACAGATTTCAACGAGTTGAACCAACTCAAACAATCCAACCTTCACCCACAGGCATTCAGGCAGTTTATAACACGTAAGTAATTAGCCTCATGGTAATCATGCTGTTATGGCAACACTCACACGCATGCGGTATGCTAAAGCATAAATGCTTACCGAGTACTCCAAGCCAAAACAGAAACTAGTTAGCAAACATGCATGGTCCTAGTTCATGTCAATTTGACTAATGCAACCCATACAGGATGCAATTAGAGCAGGCTCGGCTAACCTAATCATGGCATGTGAAATGCAATCAATTGATGCACGTATTCAATTTGGAATTGAAGTACAATGCAGTTAGCGTGATGCGCCGAGCCCGGTGCATACAAGACAAATGTACGGATGCACGCATGCATAGCATAAGGTATGCTAAATTAAATATGCCCTAATAATAACCATCGAAAGCAGGTAAGTAAAAGGGAGAAAGAAGTGGGGGTTGGAAGACATGCACACACGCACCCACACTTATTACAAATTCGCCCTCGCTCGGAGGAACCAAAAGAATAATACAGGCCGAATAAATAATTAACTACTCTAGCTAATTAAATATTACAAAACTCTATTTAATTAATTAACAAATTCACTAAGCTATGGAAAGCAGTAAAAGGCCTCGGGAAGAGGGATGCACGCATGCTCGGATTTGCTTCGCCCAAAAATTCATTGCCATGACACATGTTGCTTCTGTTTTCACTGTTTGGCACCTCTGAAGACTGCACAAGTCCCAAGGTATGCTCTCTGCACACTGTGGAGTGCCACCGGCTAGGAGGAATGTCCATCGGCTATGGGAAATGGTCACCGGCCGCTGATGAAGTTATCGGCCATTGATGAATTGCCGGTCGGCACTGTATGTAGCCGACCGGCCAAAACTTCCTGCAGAAACCTGTTTGACAGCAGCAGAGGGCAAACAAGGCATGACAATGTATTTTCAAAGAAATGTTTGCACCACCACACTTCATATCATGTTTAAGACTCAAGGGAGTGTGGTGCTCGACTCTCGGGCCACCAATCACGCATTTCGATGCATGATGGCCAAAGAGTCAAGTATGCATTTCAATGTCAAATGCAATGCACACAAAACATACAAGGGACCCAACCTCAATCATGGTTGATCAAGAGGCGAGGCAATGTACAACAATGTACATGCGACCTAAGCATGCAAGCAAGCATACAAACATGCAATGCAACTACATGGCACACACAATGCTAACAACATAACATGCACAACGCATTGAAACATGGCATACACAATGCAATATGGACTTACACCAACACAATTGGACCTCAGTCACACTCACATAGGAGGCCATAAGATGAAAATGAGACAACTCGAAGTGCGTGCACGCGTGCACGCAAACCGAGGACCGAATCTACGGCACGGAATGCCACTCTAACAAGACATGGCAAAACATGGAATATGGCATATGATCATGCAATTTTCAGAGGCAAAATGAGATGCAAAACAGCCCCGAATCATGGCAAAATGATACTCGATGTATGGAACGAGTCCCGAAACATGAATTTTGGTGCATGAAACGGCCTATAGCTATGCAATGCATGCATAATTTGTACATGAAGTATGAAGACAGAAGGTAGGAAACCCCAAAAAAAGCATGTTTACAGTTCAAAGCATGGCAAAACAGTGATCACAAATGGGACTAAAATGGCATACAAAAATGGCTCTGCAAGGGAGGCAATGAGGCAAGTGGTAGATGCAAAGCCCAAAAAAAAAAAGACCCTTCTACAACACTGAAGAGGGACCAAAAATATGATGTTTTTCAGTAGATGACAAGCCCCAAATCAGTATATAAACATGCTCAAAATGCAATGCAAGATTAAGGCCAATAAAGGGGCAAAGAAGTAACTGATATATGGGGGGCTCAAACAAGTGAGGGACCTTCAACAATGTTGAAGAGGGTCCCAAAATATAGCACTTTACAGTAGATGATCAAGCCCAAATCAGTATAATAACATGCTCAAAAATGCAATGCAAGATTAAGGCCACAAGAAGGCTATAACACAAAGTATACAAAATATTCATCAAACAGCCAAAGACCCTTAATGAAACATGACAAGGGGGTCAAAATATGGCCACTTTAAGCTCTGATCATGGCCGAAAAACAAAAGCAAGATAAGCTAACAAAACATGCAAAAATAGGGACCAAAGAGGGGTACAATGGCAAGTGATACATGGAGGTCCCAAAAAATGGTGAGCCCTTCTTCAATGTTGAACAAGGGCTCAAAATAAGCCTATTCTCAGTTTACATCATGCTCCAAAACAGATTACCCATAGGCCAAAAATACTACTCAAGAAAATGGCATACAAAGGGATAATGAAGGAAGTGCAAGATGGGGGTCCCAAATAGGGTAAGACCCTTAATTAAAGATTAAATAGAGCTCAAAAAAATGACACTTTCAGTTTTGGTCGGAGCTCAAATGTGCAAGAAAATATGGCTTAGATATGAACCAAGAAAATGCTAGTTTAGGGGAAAAGTGTGCTTACCCTTGTAGACCAATAAACCAGAAGGTTTTGATCCAAGGAAATGAGCTCCTAGCCTCTACAAATGGCCTCCAATGTGCTGAAATGAAGTGTAGAGGTGTGGTGCTATGGATTGGTGAGGAAATGGCCCGAGAACAAGGGTATTTGATGGTTGAATGAGAGAGATATGGAGAGGGAGGTGAGATATATTAGATATATATCTATATATCTCTGGTTTTTTGCTCAAAAATCCAACCCTTTACAATGGAGGAGGAGATCTCCTTATATAGACAAATGGAGAGACTCTAAGCTTATAAGACAAGCTAAAGAGAAAGGTTTAAGGGGAGCAAGAGAGCCAAGGCTTATTAAGGAAGCCAAGACAAGGGGTCAAGGCTTCCTCAAGAAGCCATGAGCAAAGGGGCCCAAAAAAAGGGGCAAAGGCTCCAAATAGGCACACATATGCACGGGGAGCTGGGTCTGTGCATCCCAGCTAGCACAGCTGGCATGCACCTTGCCTGCAAGAGTCAAAAGGGTCAAATTGGCCATGAAAATAGGTCATCGGCCAAATAAATTGCCGGTCGGCACAATAAATTGCCGACCTGCAATTTGTACTGGCCGGTTGGCTAAATAGAGTGCCGATGGGTGGCTGATGAGGTGAAAAAGTGCCAGTGGATATCCAGATTGAAGCCCCGGAAGTTGGATTTCCAATGGCACAAACCTTGCATTAAAATTCCTTCTGTGGAAAAAGTTATGCCCTTTTTGGTGAAGCCGCGCAGACTCGATCCAACCGGGATGACGCCCAACTTCAACCAATCATACCTCCCCCACCCGGACTTGGTTTTGAGAGATTCTTGAGTGCAAAATGAAGCCCCGGAAGTCTTCTTTCCAATGGTTATGGCCTCATAGCTTAACTCCAAGTGTATAGATAGATGAGCTTGATTTAGCGAGGACTGCTCGACTTTGTTCTACCCGGATTCATGCCGAACCTCTTCTCCAACTTGTTTTCTCCCCTCTTCTCCTCTTCTCTTCAACTTCAAACCCCGAAGGAAGGTGTTTTGAAAGATTTTTCAAAGATTTCATCTCTCTTTCATTCATCTCCACTTTGTCCTTGCTCGGTTTACCGAAAAGCGCACCATTTACCGAAATGCGAGCGTCGGAACATCGTGGGAATTTTATTTCAAAAATGTTTTGAAAGAGAGGGTTTTAAGGTCTCAAAACCATCCAAAATAATTTGGTCCAAAATGGGGTGTGAAGTTGAGATTTGTCTCTCTCTTTGCTGAAGAAACTGCACCTTTGCCCTGCACACCTTTCATCACCGAGTAAACCATCAGTCGCGCCCAAGTCTTAAGGGCGGTCAAAAATAGGGTGTCTACAGTTGCCCCTCTTTGACAGAACTCGGAAGTCATAACAATGACGTGAGTGAATGTCAAAGCCCAGAGACGACCCATTTTTGACAAGACCGAAGACTTGGACAAACAGGCAATATAATCAAAGAGATGTGCCCGCAGGCAGGGGCAAAATGCAACTGACAATGCAAGAAGCCGAACATAACTTATGATCATGCAAAGAAAACTGTAACGAAGCATAACAATGCAACAGTTTTAAGCAAGCAAAAACCAAACTACATTACAATGCAGAAAGGATGTAAGAGAATTATTGCAATTCTCACTGCGAATACAGTGTGCATGTGTGATAGATACACAAAGCGAACGTGTGTGATTGATACACTAAACGAGTGTGTGTGATTGATACACAAAGTGAGTGTGTGTGATTGATACACAAAGTGAGCATGTGATAGATACACTACATGAAGCAAAATGTCATAGATACAGTAGCTGAGTGCGTGATAGATACAGTAAGCGAGTGTGGTGAGGACAGTGTGATAGATACACAAAGGGTGAACACAAAGTATGATAGATGTACTAAGTGAACAAAGTGTGATGGATACACAAAAGGTGAACACAGAGTGTGATAGATGCACTAAGTGAACAAGTGTGATGGATACACTAAAGGTGAACACAAAGTGTGATAGATGCACTTAGTGAACAAAGTATGATTGATATACTAAAGGTGAACACGAAGTGTGATAGATGCACTTAGTGAACAAGTATGATTGATATACTAAAGGTGAACACGAAGTGTGATAGATGCACTTATGAACAAGTATGATTGATATACTAAAGGTGAACACGAAGTGTGATAGATGCACTTAGTGAACAAGTACGATTGATATACTAAAGGTGAACACGAAGTGTGATAGATGCACTTAGTGAACAAGTATGATGGATATACTAAAGATGAACACGAAGTGTGATAGATGCACTCAGTGAACAAGTATGATGGATATACTAAAGGTGAACACGAAGTGTGATAGATGCACTTAGTGAACAAGTATGATGGATATACTAAAGATAATGAAGTGTGATGGATACACTAAAGTAAATGACGTGTGTGATGGATACACTAAAGTAAATGAAGTGTGTGATGGATACACTAAAGTAAATAAAATGTGTGATGGATACACAAAATGAGAATGTGTGTGATAGATACAGAAAGATGAATATGTGCGTGATAGATACACAAAATGAGGATGTGTGTGATAGATACACAAAAGTGAGAATGTGTGTGATAGATACACAAAATGAATGAAACGTAATTGATGTACTAAGTGAATGAAGTGTGATTGATACACTAAATGAATGAAGTGTGATAGATACAGAAAATGAGAAGGTGTGTGATGGATACACAAGAGTGAATATGTGCGTGGTAGATACACAAAATGAGAACGTGTGTAATAGATACACAAAATGAAGAGAGTGTGATTGATACACTAAATAAACATGTGACAGATACATGAGGCAAACAGAGTGAATGAGGTGTGATGGATACACTAAAGAAATGAGAGTGTAATTGATACACTAAGTGAATGAAGTGTGATTGATACACTACATAAATGAGAGTGTAATTGATACACTAAGTGAATGAAGTGTGATTGATACACTACATAAATGAGAGTGTAATTGATACACTAAATGAATGATCTTAAACGGAACTTCTTTGAATAAACCGTACATACAATATCGTGCATGAATGAGGAAGAAACTTGATAGGTACAATGCATTACAATGCATGATGCTTAAGGAAAGCAATAAAAGGACAAAGCGACACTTTAGAAAGCACCTCATTGGCAAGACTTGAAGAGGTACATCCGGAATACAATCTCGGAATTTGCAGAAGTTGAAACAAACTCAGATGCTCCAAATTTTCCCTCTTTTCTTTTGCTTTGCAGTCTGGAACCAATATAGCTTCAGATAGGTCCTGGTTTTGCTGTTCGCATGACCTGGGTTGAACCCTGCGGTTTTATGAAAGAACAAATCCTGTTTTGCACAAATGTGGAGAATGGCATAACACTCTGAGCACAAGATGATTTTTTTGAAATTGAGAGATGAGTTCTTGACCGGGTATTGAGCCTACGAATGAACACGGAAAAACGACTCAACACGGAAATAAAATGCACAGAACCTAGATACGTCGAGTAACACTCGAGACGACTCAAAATAAGAATCGAGACAAACAAAAAGACACGACACTCAGACGTGCACAGGGAGCCTGTTTCACCGGGTATTGTTTCCTACCCTTTCTCACTTGTGATTCTCACATTACTCGGCACTCAATCTCTAGTTTTCTGAAAAAGCCCTTTTCTCACTTTTCTCTCAACGCACATCTCTCTATTCTTCAATCTCTCATTTTTTTTTATCCCTCCTCTGGATGGTTGATGGGTAAACAAGAAGTTGCGGGCTCTTGCCCCTAGCATTCTGCTAGATTCTCTTTCTTCTGCTCACAACAGTAAACTTCGCCCACAGAGGGGTTATGATGCGGCTGGATGTGTAGCAGGTCTGCGATTGGCATCGGTTGATGATGCTCTACTGGGGAGTTTGGGTATGATCAGATCTATCCAGATGATGGAGTGGAAGATCTTGATCCAGATGATGGAGTGGAATATCTTGCTCCATTCCAGTTCGTGCTTCGCACTTGACTTGATACCTCGCTGTTTGAAGGATGAGAGAGCTTTTAGCCCTTTTCTATTAGCTTCCGCTGTGCCCTTTTCTGGCAAGTATGATGCCCTTTCTGGCAAGTGTATTGACAATGGGGAAAAGACAAGAAGCCTGACTCAAATGTACCCCTAGTTCATCATTTCGACCATTTTTTTGTTTTGGTTTTCTGCTAAAACAATTTTGATCAGCATAAGAGTTTGATTAACATGCTTGTTCGATTTTTGATTTGAAATCATGCAAGTCAGGCTATAAGCACTGAAAATTTTCCTTTTTTTTGGGTCCAAGAAAGTGGTCTAGTTTTAGAAAAAAATGGAATAATTTTCGAGAGAATTAGTCAACCTCAGTAAAAATTCTCAAAAACTGTTTTTGCAAATGACCACTGCTCAACGAGCACGGAACCTACTCTCGAGATGTACCACCTCGGATCTGAAGGAAAATTGCCTCTTGCTTGAAGGACACTGCATGGCAACGGAAAGTTGCCCCTTGTTTGAAGTGACACCGCGGCGTTTTGAATGGCAACGGAAAGTTGCCCTTTGTGTGAATGGCACCGCGGCGCATTGTGATCAGTCCTCAGAGCGATGATTACAACCGAACTCTCGGATACAGAGAAGGCAAGGATGGTCAAAACCATTACATGGACACAATCGAATTTGAATTGTTTTACGGCTGGACTTCAGAGTGAAGTTGCCTACGTATCCCAAACATGGGAATCAAGCCTTACGTAGTTCGGGGTTAAGGTACACTCGGGTATTTAACCTCTCCTTTTTATGCTCTAACTTTTGCCAAGGCGCCTGTTGCAGGTTTTCGACCTTGCGAGCTTTGTTTTTCTGATTCTCTTCTCAATTCTTTTCTTCTTCTTTTTTGATATTCTTTTCTTTTATTTTCTTTTCTTTTGCATTTTTTTCTTCTTTTTCTTGCTCTAACTTTTGCCTGGGTCGCCCTTTCGGGTTTTCGGCCCAACGAGCCTCTCAAGGGGTAAAAGTGTAGCTTTGCCCATGTTGAATGGTTTGAGATCCCAAAGTCATCTGAATCCAGGAGAAAAGCTGCTGTTCGCTGACGATGCAGGAGTCTATCCGGTGGGGGGACTGAATTTGCCCCTAGTGTTGTGAATAGGAACTTGGTGACTCCTCTTTGACACTTCGAGTGCATCTGACATTTTTGCCCCTAGTTTGGGGGGCTTATGTTCTAGCTTCACAAGCTTCTTCTGATGACATCTGATCTTCTTGATCTGACTTTCTTGCCTCTAATTCATGGGCTGCTTTGAATCTGGCCACACAGGCCCCACATTGTGGTTGACCGTTGAACATTCTGAATGTAAGTTCAAGGTTTGAAAGCAATGGGGGGTGGAGTCTCGACGCTGAGAGCGATCCTAGGCTGCACAATCTCAAGAGCGATTCCATACAAGTCTTCGCAGGACACACACAAAACATTTTTTGAAAGTTTTTAAGAAAGTGACAAATCGCTCGCGTTGAAGACAGTGTAGAACCAATCTGGATCAAAGCTAGGGTCCTTCTCAGTACTCACACTAACAAGCATGATTTCATTCATTAAGGGCTTAGCACGCCTATCTTTCTCTCAGTTTGATCAAAGTTTTGCAAATCCTGAGGAATTTCTCCCTCTTTGTTTTCACCGCAATGTCCAAAATTTTTTGAAAAACTCAAGTCATTACAATGACTTCAAGGCACAGAAAAGACAGAGTTCTTAGTCAAATACTATCATTTCATTCAGAACTTCCGGCATAACTGGCATAAGGCAGAAGCAAACACGAGAGCGTGAAAATCACTGCTGTTTCATTCAAATCTGTTGGCACAACTGGCTCCCTGGCAGAAACAAACTCAAAAGAAAGCAAAAAGACAAATATAAAACAAAATGGTGATGCCCGAGGTAACACCCCCAGAATCACCCGACCTTTGTACAACAGGACTGACTTGATACAACAAGACAGACCCTTAATCAAAAAAACTGACTCAAGACAAAGAGACAGACTCAAAACAAAACTACAGAATTGACTCAACACCCAAGTCAGAAACTACAAAATTAGCATTCGCTAATGCTCAAAACAGTGTGTGCCATTCCCACGTCTAAAGTAAACTGAGTGCCGCCCGCAGGTGGTTCATTCCCTTCGATCATATCGCATTATCCCCCACATTCATCGATCCAGTGCCGATAAACCTTGTGAGACTGGTGCGGCGATGACATTGTTGTCAAACAAATCTTGTACATCATGGCGCAGACAAAAGCAGCTATCGGTCTCATGACCGGTTTATTGATGGTACGCACAGTACTTAGTCCTGTCATGCTTTGGAGGGAGAGGATCAGGTAAAGGCTGTTGTTCCAATGGTTTCAGATGTCCTTTCCGGATTAAGACCTCTAGAGCCTTTGACAAAGGCATATAAAGTGGGGTGAAAACCCTCTTGACTCGAGGTGGATATTTGGTTTTCTGTGAGCTACTTCCGGACGCACCGGTGAATAGGGTAGCTTTTTGTGATGTGGTGTTGGTGACCATGCCCACTTCAGAAGATCTTGCAACTGCATCACCACTGGTGGTCGCATTCGAACTGCGGGTAAATGCCCTCCTGGGCTGCTCCTTTTCCTGGTCAATAAGGCCTTGCTTTATAGCGTCCTCGATTTGTACTCCCATCTCATGTAGATCTAAAAAGGTAGGGAATGGAAGAACAATCATTTTCTGCATGAGCTTGGGTTAGAGGTTGCGCACAACCATCCGTATTTGATCCTTGTCCGTTGGCCTAATGGTCATCATTGAGGCCTTGGCCCTCCACCGAGTTACAAAATCGGAGAAACTTTCCTTCGGCTCCTGCCTAGTCATCTCGAGATCACGGGTTGTAATCTCAAATTGTGTATTGTAGGAGTATTGATCGATGAAAGCCTCGGCCATCTCATCCCAATTCCTCTTAACGTCGTCTTCCAGTTTCGCGTACCAGATGGCCGCCACACCTAATAGGGTTCGGCTGAACAGAGATAGCTTCTGTAGTCTGGTGAGGCCTATCGGCCTTAAGATATCTGAAAACAGCCTCAGGTGCACCATGGGGTCCCCGGACCCATCAACTCGATCGATTTGTGGCATCTTGAACTGATCTGGTAGCATCACAGCTGCGTCCGTATACCCATCCTCAATGTCGGGAATGGACTTGACTCTTTGGGATTTCTTAAACATCTTTTCTAGCTTACTCAGCTTCAGCGCTGTGGGGTCCGCTTCGAACTCGAAGGGAGAATCCGGCACATTGACAGGCATGGGTGCCTTAGATAGTTGCGGTAGAATCGGGGGCGGAGCTGGCCTCGTTGGAAGGTCTATATCCTCTTGGACATTTTGGACATTTGGCGTCTCCCCAGGTGCTGGAGCTCCTAGTGGGGGAGGAACTTGTTGTGAAGCAGACGCGCCGCTTTGCTGTTGCAGCTTGGTGATGAGCTCAGCCTGCTGAGCCATGATTGCAGCTTGCTGCTTAGAAAATTCCGCTTGGCGGACAGCGTCATGTTGCATGAGTTTCATAGTTTCTTGCATTTGACGCATCATTGCCTCCATCCCTGATGTATTCTACTGATCCATCTGACTGACCTGTTCACTAGAGGGGTGGATAAGGGCCACTGATCTGGTAACTGCTGAACTGGTGATCTGTGCCTGACTAGCCTTCTCTAGCCCTGATTACCCTTGAACTGAGTCTCTGACTTGACAAAGTCTATCAGTATAAATCCAATGTACTTGGGAAATAGTGGAGCCTTCTGAAGCTATGGTTCCAAGACTACCTAGCAAAAGGGAAAACAGACAGCATCTCAGCTCAACTTCACCAAAATAGATACGAGCAGAGCTGAACGACTGTGTTCTATTACTGATCACTGTTCCCCGAAATCACTGCCCCAAATCTGAATCTAATACCCGCAGATATAACTGATTCTCAAAAATACTAATACTGGTGCCCGCAGGCCTGATGCCTAGACTCGCAAACTGGTATATGCGTTCCTGTAGAGATACACTCTAAAAGCACATAGCAAGTAAGAGAGAGCCAAAACACCCCTATGCTGGGGTAGGGTTTCCCTGTCCTATTTTGTCAGGAGCTGGGGTTTCACTACGCACGCAGCGGTTTCAAACAACCTAAAATCCGGTAAGCAACCTGTCCTAGTTTGGAATGGTCACTATGGATTCCGAATATGCACTAGGTCGAATGGTCGAAAAGGGTGCCCCGGTAAAATCGGGGTTTGTGTTCCCATACTGGAAAAGCCCGCAACCGGTCAGCCTTATGGTCATGCCTTGACAAGACAAGCCTCCAGCAAACCGCTCAGGAATAGCAGATGGCCAACACGGTGTCCTAGGCGCACCAATGCACATGCAATGCAAAGAAACACATAAGTGTAGTCAAAACAGGATATCACGAGTTCGAGTCAAGCTCTCTAAAAATCCCCAGCAGAGTCGCCAGAAACTGTAACACGCCCGCGAGGGACCTCGGCTACAGTTTGGACTCCCCCTTTTTTTTTTTGTTGCGGTTCTTAATCTGAACCAAAGAGTCCAACTCTGGCAAATCGTTTTGAGAAAAAACAGATTTTGAAAAGAAGTGCCAAACATGGACTGCTTTGCCAGATACAGAGTCGCCACCTAAATATTTTTTTAATGGGAAAATTTAGGAAACCCTGACTCGGTGCCAAAGGCCACGTGTCCATCATCACCAAAGTTGCCTCGGCTCGGGAACTTGGGTACGATCGGGGAAGGTCAGTTATGAGCACCCCCTCTCGCCCGGTCCGAAGACCAGCCTCTACTAACCATGATATCCATTTTTGAAAACGTTATGTGCTCTTATTCCAGTTATTAGCCTAGAATTACTATGTTATGCGCACAGCAAACAAGTATAGACTAGATCGCCTAATTTGGAAATAAGCATTGCATATCCGTTTGTTTTGAAAACAGTTTTGAAATTGCTACTCGCGAGTAGGCTAAAATACAGATTTCAACGAGTTATTCCAACTCAAACAATCCAACCTTCACCCACAGGCATTCAGGCAGTTTATAACACGTAAGCAATTAGCCTCATGGTAATCATGCTGTTATGGCAACACTCACACGCATGCGGTATGCTAAAGCATAAATGCTTACCGAGTACTCCAAGCCAAAACAGAAACTAGTTAGCAAACATGCATGGTCCTAGTTCATGTCAATTTGACTAATGCAGCACATACAGAATGCAATTAGAGCAGGCTCGGCTAACCTAATCATGGCATGTGAAATGCAATCAATTGATGCACGTATTCAATTTGGAATTGAAGTACAATGCAGTTAGCATGATGCGCCGAGCCCGGTGCATACAAGATAAATGTACGGATGCACGCATGCATAGCATAAGGTATGCTAAATTAAATATGCCCTAATAGTAACCATCGAAAGCAGGTAAGTGAAAGGGAGAAAGAAGTGGGGGTTGGAAGACATGCACACACGCACCCACACTTATTACAAATTCGCCCTCGCTCGGAGGAACCAAACGAATAATACAGGCCGAATAAATAATTAACTACTCTAGCTAATTAAATATTACAAAACTCTATTTAATTAATTAACAAATTCACTAAGCTATGGAAAGCAGTAAAAGGCCTCGGGAAGAGAGATGCACGCATGCTCGGATTTGCTTTGCCCAGAAATTCATTGCCATGACACATGTTGCTTCTGTTTTCACTGTTTGGCACCTCTGAAGACTGCACAAGTCCCAAGGTATGCTCTGTGCACACTGTGGAGTGCCACCGGCTAGGAGGAATGTCCATCGGCTATGGGAAATGGTCACCGGCCGCTGATGAAGTTATCGGCCATTGATGAATTGCCGGTCGGCACTGTATGTAGCCGACCGCCCAAAACTTCCTGCAGAAACCTGTTTGACAGCAGCAGAGGGCAAACAAGGCATGGCAATGTATTTTCAAAGCAATGTTTGCAACACCACACTTCATATCATGTTTAAGACTCAAGGGAGTGTGGTGCTCGACCCTCGGGCCACCAATCACGCATTTCGATGCATGATGGCCAAAGAGTCAAGTATGCATTTCAATGTCAAATGCAATGCACACAAAACATACAAGGGACCCAACCTCAATCATGGTTGATCAAGAGGCGAGGCAATGCACAACAATGCACATGCGACCTAAGCATGCAAGCAAGCATACAAACATGCAATGCAACTACATGGCACACACAATGCTAACAACATAACATGCACAACGCATTGAAACATGGCACACACAATGCAATATGGACTTACACCAACACGAGTGGACCTCAGTCACACTCACATAGGAGGCCATAAGATGAAAATGAGACAACTCGAAGTGCGTGCACGCGTGCACGCAAACCGAGGACCGAACCTACGGCACGGAATGCCACTCTAACAAGACATGGCAAAACATGGAATATGGCATATGATCATGCAATTTTCAGAGGAAAAATGAGATGCAAAACAGCCCCGAATCATGGCAAAATGATACCCGATGTATGGAACGAGTCCCGAAACATGAATTTTGGTGCATGAAATGGCCTATAGCTATGCAATGCATGCATAATTTGTACATGAAGTATGAAGACAGAAGCTAGGAAACCCCTAAACAAGCATGTTTACAGTTCAAAGCATGGCCAAACAGTGATCACAAATGGGACTAAAATGGCATACAAAAATGGCTCCGCAAGGGAGGCAATGAGGCAAGTGGTAGATGCAAAGCCCAAAAAAAAAAAAGACCCTTCTACAACACTGAAGAGGGACCAAAAATATGATGTTTTTCAGTAGATGAAAAGCCCCAAATCAGTATATAAACATGCTCAAAATGCAATGCAAGATTAAGGCCAATAAAGGGGCAAAGAAGTAACTGATATATGGGGGGCTCAAAAAAGTGAGGGACCTTCAACAATATTGAAGAGGGTCCCAAAATATAGCACTTTACAGTAGATGATCAAGCCCAAATCAGTATACAAACATGCTCAAAAATGCAATGCAAGATTAAGGCCACAAGAAGGCTATAACACAAAGTATACAAAATATTCATCAAACAGCCAAAGACCCTTAATGAAACATGACAAGGGGGTCAAAATATGGCCACTTTAAGCTCTGATCATGGCCGAAAAACAAAAGCAAGATAAGCTAACAAAACATGCAAAAATAGGGACCAAAGAGGGGTACAATGGCAAGTGATACATGGAGGTCCCAAAAAATGGTGAGCCCTTCTTCAATGTTGAACAAGGGCTCAAAATAAGCCTATTCTCAGTTTACATCATGCTCCAAAACAGATTACCCATAGGCCAAAAATACTACTCAAGAAAATGGCATACAAAGGGATAATGAAGGAAGTGCAAGATGGGGGTCCCAAATAGGGTAAGACCCTTAATTAAAGATTAAATAGAGCTCAAAAAAATGACACTTTCAGTTTTGGTCGGAGCTCAAATGTGCAAGAAAATATGGCTTAGATATGAACCAAGAAAATGCTAGTTTAGGGGAAAAGTGTGCTTACCCTTGTAGACCAATAAACCAGAAGGTTTTGATCCAAGGAAATGAGCTCCTAGCCTCTACAAATGGCCTCCAATGTGCTGAAATGAAGTGTAGAGGTGTGGTGCTATGGATTGGTGAGGAAATGGCCCGAGAACAAGGGTATTTGATGGTTGAATGAGAGAGATATGGAGAGGGAGGTGAGATATATCAGATATATATCTATATATCTCTGGTTTTTTGCTCAAAAATCCAACCCTTTACAATGGAGGAGGAGAGCTCCTTATATAGACAAATGGAGAGACTCTAAGCTTATAAGACAAGCTAAAGAGAAAGGTTCAAGGGGAGCAAGAGGGCCAAGGCTTATTAAGGAAGCCAAGATAGCTGGTAGGCTTCTTGAGGAAGCCAAGACAAGGGGTCAAGGCTTCATCAAGAAGCCATGAGCAAAGGGGCCAAAAAAAAGGGGCAAAGGCTCCAAATAGGCACACATATGCACGGGGAGCTGGGTCTGTGCATCCCAGCTGGCACAGCTAGCATGCACCATGCCTGCAAGAGTCAAAAGGGTCAAATCGGCCCTGAAAAGAGGTCATCGGCCAAATAAATTGCCGGTCGGCACAATAAATTGTCGACCTGCAATTTGTACTGGCCGTTCGGCTAAATAGAGTGCGGATGGGTGGCTGATGAGGTCAAAACGTGCCAGTGATGTGTTGATTGAAGCCCCGGAAGTTAGCTTTCCAATGGCGCAAACCTTGCATTAAAATTCCTTCTGTGGAAAAAGTTATGCCCTTTTTGGTAAAGCCGCGCAGACTCGATCCAACCGGGATGATGCCCAACTTCAACCAATCATACCTCTCCCACCCGGACTTGGTTTTGAGAGATTATTGAGTGCAAAATGAAGCCCCAGAAGTCTTCTTTCCAATGGTTATGGCCTCATAGCTTAACTCCAAGTGTATAGATAGATGAGCTTGATTTAGCGAGGACTGCTCGACTCTGTTCTACCCGGATTCATGTCGAACCTCTTCTCCAACTTGTTTTCTCCCCTCTTCTCCTCTTCTCTTCAACTTCAAACCTCGAAGTAAGGTGTTTTGAAAGATTTTTCAAAGATTTCTTCTCTCTTTCATTCATCTCCACTTTGTCCTTGCTCGGTTTACCGAAAAGCACACCATTTACCGAAATGTGAGCGTCGGAACATTGTGGGAATTTTATTTCAAAAATGTTTTGAAAGAGAGGGTTTTAAGGTCTCAAAACCATCCAAAATAATTTTGGTCCAAAATGGGGTGTGAAGTTGAGATTTGTCTCTCTCTTTGCCGAAGAAACTGCACCTTTGCCCTGCACACCTTTCATCATCGAGTAAACCATCAATCGCGCCCAAGTCTTAAGGGCGGTCAAAAATGGGGTGTCTACAGTATAGACTAAATCACTCAATTTGGAACAAAACATCTCATGTTTGTTTTTCAAAAATGGTTTGAAGATACTACTCGTAAGTAGGTTAAAATACGGATTTGCCACCCTTAAGTGGGCTTAAAACATGATTTGCCACAACACAAGTGGGCTTAAAACGCACATTTTGATGAATTGTTCCAATTCAAGTAATGAAGCCTTCATCCACAGGCATTCAGACAGTTAATCACTTAAGCACATAGCCTCATGGCAAGTATGCTATCATGGTAGTCACTTACACACATGCAAGGATGCTAAAGTGTAAACACTTACAGTGTACTCCGAGCCAAAACAACAACTAGTTAGAAATCAATGCATGATCCTAACTATGTTAAGTGCCTAATGCAACATATGCAAAATGCAACTAAATGGGCTCGGCTATCTAAGATAGCATATGAATGCGACATTTGATACATGTATTCAAAGAAGTGTATTGAAATACAATGCGGTTTGAATGATGTGCCGAGCCCGGTGCATGCAAGACAAGTGAATGATGCAAACATGCAAAGGATAAGGTATGCTAATTGAAATATGCCCTAAACTAATCATCAAAAGCGGATAAGTGAAAGGGAGAAAGACATGGGGTTGGTGTGAAGCCCCCGAAATATGCACTTACTTTTAAGACCCTAATGATGAATTATTTTCTTAAAGCCCTCGATTACTTGAATTATTTCGAATCTTGTCGGTTAGCAATTTTATTTTCTTTTTTTCAAAACAGAAATTTTCCTAGCCGGATTAGGTTCCTTAACCTAATTTAATAAATTACATGTATTCAACACCAAGCCCTTAATTCGTTGATTGCTTGCAAATTAAACCCTAGAGTCGAAAACACATCACGGACGAAACCATACAAACCTTAATCGACCCTGGAAGCTTAGAAATCAATTATAACACTCTAATATTAATTATTTAACTCTTAAATTTTAGATTAATTGCTCTAAACCCTAACTTCCGGATTTTACAGTCTTCATTCAGTTATTTACCTTTAAATTCAAAACAAGATAATACAAACTGAATTATTATTATTATTATTATTTTTTTCCTAGACACTAATTTATTAACTCTTCACTTGAAATAGATATTTTAATTAAGCCCAAGCCCTCACATTTTTATTAAATCACAAATTGACCTCAAATAAGTACCATCATATATTTTTATATATATATATATACACTTGTAACCTAAAATCTTTTTTAACATTATGTTTCATAATTTCCAAGATTTGTACACCAAATAAATAAGAAAATCTTCCCAAATTTTGAGGACATGACTAGGCATCATCATTATACTATAGTACAAACAAATCCCTTGAATCTTGGAGCAATAATGACCTTAGTACCAATAAAGATTTGCTATGAGTATTTAAATTAGCCCTAAATCTAACCAGATCATAAGTAAATACATAAATAAGATTCCAATACACGAGTTTAATTCCAAGCCCTCATTTCTTTTATTAAGCATTACCCCAAAAAAAAAGTACATGTACCCTAATGTTATTAGTACCATCAATCTTGTAAGATATATATATATATATATACACACCTTGAAGAGTGTGCTCTAGGACCAAAACAAATAAAATAATAACCCATCACACTCCTAGGGAAGAGTGAGAAACCAATTTCCAAGAACCACCATGATGGAATTCTAGAAATACACAACCTAATACCTAGACCTAGGATGCTAATTCCCAAAACTAGTTTCATTACAAACAAGTGTTACCTAATCCTTGAGTAAACCACTTTCTATTCATTTGAACTTCAAACAAATCCTAAACTTTCCATCCATTCTCAACTAGTGGGCATTTAGGACATTTTGCATCAAAACTTGTCTATAAATACCAACACCCCCTAGCTTGCAAGCACATATAACACACCACACCCACACACACATTTTGGCTAGAGAGAGAGAGAGGAGAGCAAGGAAGAGAAGTCTAGGAGAAGAGGAGGAAGGAAGAAGAGAGCTTCCTTGTGCAAAGCTTAGTAGGTAAGCCACAACACAACCTTCTCTTTCATTTTCCTTTTTCAAATACATGTTTCTAAGGGTTCTAAATAATGTTTTCAAATATGTTATTGATGAGTTACTTGTGTTAAAAATGCTAAAAGTTGAGCATTGATTCCATCTCTCTTGTATTTTTCCCATTTTGGCACAAACCACCTTCTTTTCTACCAATCTCTCAACTTTTCAAGAGCACTCTTTCAAACAAATTTTCTGAGTTAAACATGTGATACTTAGTATATTTTCTTCACAAAAGAAATGAAACTTTCCCATGGTGGAACTCCCTTTTTATAATTTTTCTTGTTTTGGGCATTCTACCTAAAAATCTGTTTTTGCAGCTACTTTCAAAAATTCCAGAAAAATGTACAAAAATATTCTGAACCTCCATTTTATGTCAAAACCTCCCTTAAAGAGTTAGCTTTCAACTAAAAATGGTTTCATCAAAAAACATTAAGCGTTTTGAAAGAAAATCAAGTTTTCGTAACGGTCGACGGATCTGGACAGATTCTGGACAGCGCTGGACTATTTTCTAAATAACTTAAAATCTAGAAAAGCAAACCCATTTCCGAAAAATGTTCTAGAAACTAGATCAAATTCTCTACAAACCATAGGAAGACCGAGTTCGGTGGATGATCTAAAGTAGTCCTTTTGTATTAATCTTCGCGTGATGATTAATCTGGAAATTTGTTATGTATGGATGTTTTGTGCCCTTGTATTCATGAAAATGTTTAATGGCTTATGATCATATCTTGGCAAGATGTTGTATGTGCATTTTATGATATTTATCTTTCTTATCTTGAGGATGCATGCTTATGTGGATATTATTATATTGTTTAGTTGGACTAACCCTGACTTAAAACACTTAATTCAACGGGAAACCTAATTGGGTGGGTATTGGGTTTTCGAACACTTGAGTAATGAAAAGATGAGAATGTGTGGTATATGGCTTGTTGGGATGCGTTCTCTATTCGAGGTTAAATCTTGCGCAAGTGGTTTTCGGAACCCTTGAACGGAGCGGTTGTATTCGGACCCTAGGTGGTTTGGTGTGAGGAGGGATTCGGGCAAGGCCCTATTTTACCGTCTCTTTTGAGGCCCTGCGGTTGGCGCTACGCGGTATATAACCGTTGGTAGGCATCCGAGGTTAGTTCTGCAACAAAGCAGCAAAAGAGGGGGCATACCGAATAATCCGCGTCCGATTCTTTTGGTTGGGAGGATGAAATCTCTTTGGGGGATTTCTAGATTACTAACATCTAACCTAACCATTTATTTATTTATTTATTTATTGGAGTATCATGCTTTACTACTTGATGTTATATTTTGTGATTGTGTATTGGATTGGGAAAAAAGGGTGGGGTGTGTGTGTGTTTACTGGGCATTCAAAGCTCACGGCGTGTCATGCCAGGTGCCGAAGAGGAGCTTATAGCTGGAGACGACAAACCCGAAACCTTCGAAGACTTTTGGCTATCTTAGGAAAGTTAGAAACCCCTTTTGATATTTTGTAAGACTCATATGAAGATTTAAGTTTTCTCTTGGGATGTAATATAATGGATCAGGCTTTTGAAATTAATGATATTTGAGGTTGTTATGTACTTATGTTCTATATATTGATATGTATGAACCTTATTGTTGCTTATGAGACCTTGTGTCAATACCTTTTAAGATCTGTCAAAAGGGTAGTGCGCTGCCTAAGAAAGCCGGACTTAGAAGGGAGGCTAATTTGACTCCTCCGGCGATCTGGGATCTTATTTGGTTATTGACCATAGGACTCATTAGTGACTCTCCCTTAACTGCAACCTATAGTGTAGATTCGGGGCGTCACAGTTGGAAGACATTCACACACACATGCACACTTATTACAACATTTGCCCTCTTGACGGAGGGTCCGAATAAAATGAAAGCTAACTAGCTACGCTAATTAAGCTTAACTATTACAAACCAACTAATTAACTAACTATTCAAGCTAATTAATTATTACAAACCAAATTGAATAACTAGCTAATCTAAGCTAATTAGAATATTACAAAGCACTAAGCTAAATTAATTACAGCACAGGTAATTAACAACAACTAGCTAACAAAAGCGATAAATGGCCTCGCGGGCGAGGGAGATATGCATGCTCGGTTGCGTCCTCCCGGAAATCCACCGCCTTACCTCAAGACGCCTTTGTTTGCACTCTTTTGAATCTTTGAAGATTACACCGATTTCCAAATTGCTTTTTTCTGATCTCAAGAACACCTTGAGGGCTGAAATTCCTCCTGTTGCTGCAACAGAGCACAGACAGAGGCAAGATAGTGTATTTGCAAGGAAATGTATGCATTTCCACACTCCTTATCATATCTCAAGCTCAAAGGAGTATGGCACTTGACTCTCGAGCCAACAACCAAGCATTTTCAATTCATGGTGGCCAAAGGATCAAGCTTGCGCAAAACTCAATGAATGCACACATAAGACTCGAAAAGCCTCCACCCTATCATGCACAATCAAGGGCGTCGGCGACCGAGAAATGTGACACGTTTCATCACTATGAGTATGAAACATCCGACATTTCTCGTGTTTGGATTAACGTCCGATCCAAACACATGCAATACAAACAACATGCTTATCTTGGCCATGTTTTACTTGATTCATTTTGTTTACACATTTTAGATTACCAATTAGTCCCTTAATCGGTTAAGTCCAAAAGTGAGAGTCCTCTAGTTTTGAAAGAGTGAATTAGTGGGATGCAATGGCATATATTTCAGCACTGAAACGACATGCTAAAGACGATAAATCATGCAAGACATGCATGCAAGACATGTTAAAGGCCAAAAACACTAAGGCTAGTGAAGAGCATCACACAAGAGGCATGTAATACATAGCACAAATGACCAAACCAACCCCGGACAGAGGTTAAACATGCCAAAACAGAGGCCTAATCATGCTGAAATGGGAGCTCAAAATGCTAGAAGAACATGCACACATGTTGGCCAATGAGCAAGGCATGATACACAACCCTTAAAAGCTATGAAGAAGTGAAGCGTATGAGAGTGTGACTACACTATATACACTGAAATTACATGCCAAATGGTGCCATACTATGCAAACATCACATGCACAACATGTTAAAGGCCCCAAAACTCAAAGCTAGTCAAGGCCCTTTACACTACAACCATATTAAGCAATGCTCAAATGACCTTAGCCATTCAAAACAGATCTAAGGCAGGTCAAAATAGTGACAAAAACCTGCTAGACTTGTAGCATAGATGGCAAGAAAAATAAGCTCATGTATTGGCTCACAAACAAAGCATAATGCTAAACTTTTCAAAAGCATTGAAAGAGTGATTTAAGTGGAAGTATGGCAAAGATATAAGCTCTGAAATTACCTACCAAATGATGCCATATCATGCACACATCACAAATATAGCATGCTAAGGGCCTCAAAACTCAAGACTAGTGAAGCCAATTACACTATAGCTATACAAAGCTAAGCATGCATGACCAAAACCACTCAAATCAGACCTAAAGCATGTTAAATCAAAGCCAAAAATGTGCTGGAGTAGAGCATACACATGCTAGATCAATAGGCTAAAACACCGAATACACTAGGCTAGTGAACAAAATTGCACTACAAGTGCAAGGAGCATGCAAGAGGCAACCAAAACAATCCAAAACAGAGTTATGACATGGAAAATAATGGCTAAAAACATGCTTGAACTAAGAAAATTCAAGGCACAAAGACATGCTACTTTGAAAGGCTACAAGTAAGATTACACTACAAGTACAAGAAACATGCAAGAGGTGACCAAGACAACTAAAAACAGAGTTATGGAAGGTCTAAAAAGTCACAAAAATGAGTCTAAACAAAGCCACTAAGAAGTAGAAACACATGCTCTTTTGATGGGCCATCAACACATGCAAGAAAAGAGGAGGAGGGACCACCCCCACCCATTTGGGACCTCAAAACCACTTTTTCACCACTGAAATTCCTCTGAGTTTTAGTGGTAAGAAGGCCAAAAAGAGATGGTTTCAAAAGCTTTAAAAGATGGCAAGAAACTTAGCAAATAAGGCACAAAAGAGTGAGAGACACCCCTAACTCAAACAAAGCCTGAAACAACCTTTTTAAACACTTTAAAACAAAGGTTTTTGTAGTTGAAAGCAAGGCCTAAAATAGCATGCAAAGGTGGCCAAACTTGTGTGCAAAAATAAGCTTAAAAGAGGAAATTACTCACCCTTGAAGTACAACTACAAAACCAACAACTTCTGAGGCAAAATCAGCCCTTAAGAGCTCAAATAAGACTTCCAAGCACCTTAGCCTCAAGGTAGAGGTGTTTGATCAAGAGTCCCTTTGCAAATGCACCAAGAATTCCCACTTTCAAGCACAAAAATATAGAAAGACAGAGAGAGAGAGTGAATTTTTTTAGAGAGAGAGGCTCCCAAACTTTCAAAAACCTCCTTTCAAAATGAGAGAAAGCTTCCATATATAGAAATTCAAGAGCTTTGGGACAGAAATATCTGAGTTTGGAAATATCTAGAGCAATGCACAACAGCTGGAGCAAAATATCTGCAAAATCTGGGCTTTCTGGGCACAAGACCAGCTACTTTTTCTGGTCGGCAAGAATGCCTTCTGGTTGACAAAGGCCATTTGTGGTCGACACACTCCCTTAGTGGTCGGCAACAAAAACTAGTCCCAGCCCCCGACTTCAAACAAGCATAAATCCTTCATCTGGACTCCTTTGTAGGTCATTCTTGTGTGCAAATTGAAGCCCCGGAAGTAATATTTCCAATGGTGGAATCCTCATGTCAAAATTCCATGTGTGCTAAGAGATATCCTTCTTTTAGTGAAGACTGCTTAGTTTTGGTCCAACCGAATTGATGTCCAACTTCAACTAGCCATATCTCCCCCATCCGGATTTGGCTTGAGGAGATTATTGAGTGAAAAATGAAGCCCCAGAAGTCTTCTTTCCAATAGTGGTGGCCTCATATCTGAAATCCAAGTGTACAAATGGATAGGCCCGATTTAGCGAGGGCCGCTCGACTCTCTCTTAACGGTTCATGCCCAACTTCTTCCCCAACTAGGTTTCTTCCCTCTTCTCCTCTTTTCTTCAACTCCAAACCCCTAAACAAGGTGTTTTGAAAGATTTTTCAAAGATTTCATCTCTCTTTCATTCATTTCCACTTTGTCCTTGCTCGGTTTACCGAAAAGTGCAACATTTAACGAAATGCGAGCGTCGGAACAATGTAGGAACTTTATTTCAAAAACATTTTGAAAGAGAGGGCCTGAAGGTCTAAAAACCATTCAAAATGGTTTTGGTCCAAAAAAGGGTTGTGAGGTTTGGATTTGACGCTCTTCTTGCCAAAGAAATCGACCATTTGCATAGCATAGCTTGTATCACTAAGTAAGCAATCAGTAGTGCCCAAGTCTTAAGGGCGGTCAAAAATGAGGTATCTACAGTTGCCCCTCTTTGACAGACCTCGGAAGTCATGAAATGACGTGAGTGAATGTCAAAGTCCAGAGACGACCCATTTTTGACAAGGCCGAAGACTTGGACAAACAAACAAAATACAAATAAATAAATGGTTGCGCCCACAGGCTTCCTATGTATCTTTTTGCAGGGAATCAAACTAGCATAGTTCAGGGTCATGATACGAAATGATACATAATATAACAAAACAGTGTAAATGACATACAGTGTAATGAAACAATGCAAATGATATGCAATGTAATTGAGATAATCGAACCACAAGCAGTGCAAAACCACACAAATATCATAAAGAGATGGAGATGCAAAATCAAACTATGTTGAACATAGAAAAGGTGCCGGAATCCTCAAACCACAATTCTCTTAGTGGAGTAGGCATATGCACATGTAGAACTATGTGTTTCGCAGAAAGAATACAAGTAATTAGGTGGCATAATATAAGTGAGGAATGATCTGCTGTGGAAAGATCATGATCCTAAATGCTGAATACAACAAAACAAACTATGATGCAATGGATGCAATGGATGAAGTGAGTAAGGCGTAAGCCGAACCACATTTTTACCTAGTAAAGGTATGAACACAAAACTAGACCACGTCTAACACAGAAAATGTGCTGACACCCTCAAACCACAATTCTCTTAGTAGAATAGGTGCGCACACATTATCACAGAACCATGTTTCAACGAAGGAAAGTATGGGCACATGCCAAACCAATCTTAACATGGAAAGGATGCAGGCGATAAAACAGATATGATGCGGTAGATGCATGCGATAAATGCTATGCAACACTTATGATAGATACAATGATGCAGCTAGGAAGTGATGCTCTCGAAAGTACCTTACAGGGGCAATTGGTGATGACTCACCTTATGCTGCTGGGGATCTTCCTCTTCTGCATCTTGCACTTCCAAACTATAGGTACCACTTTTCTTTCTGGCTATGCTCGTAGCTTTCCCTATTCTCCAACTGGGTGACATACTAGGTTGGTTCAATATCTAGGATTGAGACGCATATACCCGCTACCTCAACCTATGGGGCTTCCATACAGATTTCAAGCCAGGGATACACCCCTGGGTATTTAAACTAGACTTTAGTCTCGAAAATTCTGAACCTTTGCATTCTAGGCATCGGCCATTCGAACTCTAGTTTCCACCGTCTCAATTGATCTCTTAGGAACTCATCGCAAACACAAGCAGGTGGCTATACCAGACCATCGGAAGTCGTTTAGGCACGACAAACATCAAAGGAATTGCACCTTTAGAGGATTTAAGGTCTCCTAGACCACAGAGTGCACAAGACAGTGCGAGTAGAGATACAGGATTTAAGGTCTCCTAGACTAGAGGATTTAAGGTCTCCTAGACCAGAGATTGCACAAGACAGTGCGAGTGATACAAAAATACAATGTGCACAAGACAGTGTTATGCAGGTGCATAAGACAGTGCGATGCAGAGTGAATACACAAAACAGTGCTAAGAAGATGCACAAAATAGTGCGATGCAAGAGTGAATGCAGAAAACAGTGCTATACAGGTGCGCAAGACAGTGCAATGTGGATTAAATAAACAAAACAGTGGGATGCAATGCACTAACAAGTACAAGTAAGGTGTACAAGATAGCGCGATGCAATGCACTAACAAGTACAGGTAAGGTGCGCAAGATAGCACGATGCAATGCACTAACAAGTGCAGGTAAGGTGCGCAAGATAACGCGATGCAATGCACTAACAAGTGCAGGTAAGGTGCGCAAGATAGCGCGGCGCAATGCACTAACAAGTGCAGGTAAGGTGTGCAAGATAGCGCAACGTAATGCACTAACAAGTGCAGGTAAGGTGCGCAAGATAGCGCGATGCAATGCACTTACAAGTGCTATAAGCATTTTCTATGCAAGATGAGAGCATGTAATGAAATGCACAAGATAATGAGATGCGCAAGAAATCGCGAGTGTAAACTACACAAAACAGTGCGATGCGCAAGAAAGCGTGAATGTAAACTGCACAAAACAATGTGATGCGCAAGAAAGCGCGAGTGTAAACTGCACAAAACAGTGTGATGCGCAAGAAAGCGCAAGTGTAAGATGCACAAAACAGTGCGACACGCAAGAAAGCGCGAGTATAAACGCAGGATTTTAAGGTCTCCCAGACCAAAGAATGCACAAGACAGTGCGAGTGGCATACAAACACAAAGGTGCACAAGATAGTGCAAGTGGCACAAAACCACAAAGTGCACAAGATAGTGCGAGTGATACGAAATTGTGAAGTAGATGCACTGAGTGACATTATTGTGCGATAGATGCATGATGTTGATTGAAAGCATGTTCTATGCATGAAACAAGCATATTCTATGCAAGAAACAAAAGCATATTCTATGCAACACTGAAATCATATTCTATGCATGATTGAAAGCAAAGCATATCCTATGCGAAATCGAAAGCAAGCATATTCCATGCATGAATCATAACGATGCGCGGCACGCATGCAACAAAAGTGTTTATGAAAGTGCACATTCTATGCAATAGAGGGGCATCAAATATGTTCTTTGGTGCTTCCAATTTACCTCTCAGAGGACTTTGCAACGTGCTTAACTAAAAAAGGACACACCCCGTTCAAATTGGCAAGGGGTAACATTTGCATGCTGCTTGGATTACCATTCCGGCTTGAAGCAGGCTTACACTTGGGATTGAGACACACTCATACTCCAGAGAAAGGCGAGGCGTAAGAAGGTGCACCTGAAATGCAGTCTCCGACTTTGCTGAAGTTGAAACATTAATCTTTTGCTTTGCAGTCCGGAACCTATATAGCTTCAGATAGGTCCTGGTTCTACTGTTCTCACATGACCTGGGTTGAACCCTGCAGTTTTATGAAAGAACAAATCCCGTTTTATACAAATATGGAGAATGGCAAAGCACTTTGAGCGCAAAACAATTTGAAATTGAAATTGAGAAATGAGTTTTTAACTGGGTATTGAGCCTACGACTGACCACAGTCAAAACGACTCAACAAAGGAAAAACAAAGGTAAAACAACCTGAACACATCTATTGACGCTCGAAACGACTCAAAACAAGAATCGAGACAAACAAAGCAAAAGACATGACACTCAGACGTATTCCAATGGTAAGAGACCTCTCAGTTCACGAGGAGCCAGCTTCTCTGGGTATTGTTTCCTACCCTTTCTCATTTGTGATTCTCACATCACTCTGGAACTCAATCTCTTTTTCTCTGAAAAGCCCTTTCTTCACTTTTTCTCTCATCACACATCTCTCTATTCTTCAATCTCTCTGATTTTTTTTATCTCTCCCCTGGGTGGTTGATGGATAAACAGGAAGTTGTGGGCTCTTGCCCCTAGTATTCAACTAGATTCTCCTTCTTTCGCTCACAACAGTGAGCTTCCCCACAGAGGGGTTGTGATGCTACAAGATGTGCAGCAGATTTGCAACTGACATCGGTTGACGATGGCCCTGGCTGAACTTGATCGAGATATGCTACAACATGTCCCACCGGCCAGGTATACAATTGATTAGTCTCATAGACATTGCGTTTTCTAGATCCCTATTCTGGGTCAGACGCCAATTTTTGATTTGATCATCCAGATGAGGGAACCGAATATCCCGCTCCAGTTCCAGTTCGTGCTTCACACTTATCTTGATACCTCGTTGCTTGGAGGATGTGAGAGCTTTCTGCCCTATGCTGTTAGCTTCAGTTGTGCCCTCTTGGCGAATATGGTGCCCTTTTCTGGCAAGTAGAATGCCCTTTTCCGGCAAGTATGTTGACAACAGGGAAAAGACAAAAAACCCGACTCAACTGTGCCCCTAGTCCATCATTTTGACCCTTTTTTGGTTTTGGCTTCTGCTAAAACAATTTTGATCAATATGAGAGTTAGATTAACATGCTTGTTCAATTTTCTGATTTGAAATCATGCAAGTCAGGTTGTGAGCACTGAAAATTTTCCTTTTTTTGGGTCCAAGACATGGTCCAATTTTGGAAAAATGGAATAATTTTCGAAAGAATTAGTCAACCTCATTAAAAATTCTCAAAAACTATTTTTGCAAATGGTCACTGCTCAACCAACATAGAATCTACTCTCGAGATGCACAACCACAGATCCGAACTTGAATTGTTTTGCAGTTGAATCTAGTAACAGGACAGGACAACCCAATTTGAATGAAGACAAGCCAATTCGCACATGGATAGGATAGCCAAGTTGAACAAGGGTAAACCAATCAACATAGATGAGCCAAGCAGGCTAAAAAAAAGATTGGGGCCGAACTTCAGGATGAAGTTGCCTACGTATCCCAAAGATGGGAATCAGGCCTGACGTAGTTTTGAGTCAAGGTACACTCGTGTATTAACCTCTCCTTTTACACTCTAACTTTTGCCAAGGCCGCCCTTTTTGGGTTTTCCACCTTGCGAGCTTTGTTTTTCTTTTCTTTTCATCTTTTCATCTTTTCTTTTTTTTTTTTTCATTTTTTTTTTCATTTTTCTTTTCATTTTCTTCTTTTTTCTTTTTGTTTTGCTCTAACTTTTGCCTGGGTTGCCCTTTCGGGTTTTCGGCCCAGCGAGCCTCTCAAGGATAGAAAAAAGTGTAACTTTGTCCATGTTGATCGGTCGTAGGATCTCGAAGCCATCTGAATCCAGGAGAATGGCTGTTGTTCACTGATGATGTAAAAGTCCATCCAATGGGGGTTGAAGTTGCCCCTAGTGTTATGGATAGGAACTCGGTTGTCCTTTAGCAAAACTTTCTTCTTCCAGCTGTTGGAATTTGGCTTTCTTGCCAATCTTCATTGGTTTGCGGAATGACCCATATTTGACTCTTTGAGCACATCTGACATTTTTGTCCCTAGTTCAAGGGCTACTTTTGATTTGGCTTTGGAAGCTTCTTTTGATAACATCTGATCTTCTTGATCTGACCTTCTTGCCTCTAGTTCAAGGGCTACTTCAAATTTGGCCTGACGGGCCTCCTATTGTGGTTGACCGTTGAACATTTTGAATCCAAGTTCAAGGTTTGAAAGCAAAAAGGGTTGAGTCTCGAGGCTGAGAGCAATCCTATGCTGCACAATCTCAAGAGCGATTCCACGCATGTCTTCGCAGGACCACGCAAAACATTTTTTGAAACCTTTTAAGAAAGTGACTAGTCGCTCGCGCTGAAGACAGTGTAGAACCAATCTGGACTAAGCCAGGATCCTTCTCAGTACTCACATTAACAAACAAGATCTCATTCATTAAGGGCTTAGCATGCCTCTCTTCCTTTCAGTTTGATCAAATTTTTGCAAATCTCGAGGAATTCCTCCCTCTTTGTTTTCATCACAGCGTTTAGAAAAGTTTTGAAAAACTTAGGTCAATGCAATGATTTCAAGGCACAGAAAAGTAGGTGAAAAACTACTGTCATTTCATTCAAATCTTCTGGCACAACTGGCGCAAAGGTAGAAATAGACATAAAAGAAAGGGTGTAAAAGACAAACACAAAACAAGATAGTGATGTCTGAGGTAACACCCCCGAAATCACCCGACCCTAACTCAACAGGACAGACTCGATACAACAAGACAGACCCAACTGACTCAGTACAAAAAGACTGACTCAATACAACACAACAAGACTGACCTAACACCCAAGTCAGAAAGGAAAGTAAACAAAATTCGCAAATGCTCAAAATAGTGTGTGCCATCCCCATATCTGGAGTAAACTGAGCGCCATCCGCAGGCAGTTCATCCCCCGTTCACATAGTCACATTATCCCCTAAGTTCACTGATCTAGTGCCGATAGACTTTGCAGAGCCTGGTGCAACGATGACCTTGTTGTCAATTAGATCTTGTATTTTGTGGCGAAGACAAAAACACATGTCAGTGTCATAGCTGGCTTGTTGATGGAAGGCACAGTGCTTGGCCGAATCATGTGAGGGAGGGAGGTTATTTGGTAGTAGACGCGGCTCTAGGGGCTTCAGATGGCCTTGTCCTATAAGGATTTGGAGAGCTTTGGACAAAGTCATGTGGAGGGGATTGAAGACCCTCTGGCCTCAGGGTGGGTACTTTGAGGTTTGTGGAGTGTTGGATGTACCAGCAAAGGGGTTGGGAGGTGCTGGCTGGGTTTGATGATCTCTTCCGAGTGTGGGATTGGAGCTGAAAGGGATGTTTCTAGTACGATATCCTTTCTTCCGGCTTGCCCCTCGATTCAAAATACTCTCATCCTGAGTAGCAAAAATGTCATCCACAATCTTTGCAACAACTGCGAGCACTTGCTGTTTGTTTAGTCCTTCGGCTTTCAAAGCCTCAACAGCCCACTGAAGGTGTTCATGGGGACCAATGCCTGCCGCTACCTTGTTCTTACCACCTGCCTCCACTTTGCCAAAGGATTGACTTTCTTCCAATGCAGCCTGTCCCAAGATTGGGGAGCCTTTTGGTGTGAAATTTTTGGCATGTGATGTGGTTGATGACGGAGCCACTATCCCAAAGGCTAGATCTGCCACTGTTCTTTGAAGATCTTCAATCATTCTCATCAACTCAGAAGTAGTGGGTTCACGGGTTTGAGACGATTGGGGTTCAAGTGCATCCATCATGCATAAGTCCATGATGTCTGGGATGAACACCTCAAGCTTGGGTAGATGGGCCCGGGTGATGTATATACTGGGGTTGTAAGCAGACGGCAATGTATGGATTAGATTGAGGTAGGCAAGAGATATTTGGTCATTGGGCTTTGGAGGTGGAGCTATCGTCCGGTTGTCGATGAGATTCTGGACCTCATGACGAAGGCGGTAGCAACGATCAGTGTCATGACCGCGCTGTTGATGATACACGCGATATTTGGTGAGGTTATGTCTAGCAAGGAGTGGGTCAAGCAAAGGTTGAGGATCAAGGGGTTTGAGATACCCTCTTTCCATTAAGACTTTTAGTGCGCTGGTTAGGCTCATACAGAGGGGAGTGAAAGTTTTGCCTTGAGCTCGGGTTGGGCTGGCTATTTGTAGGCTGGTATTAGCAAAAGGGTCGGCTGTGGCGACTGTATTGATTTCAGTGGGTTTGGGAATAGCGCTACTACCAGCATTGGTACTCCCTGAAATCACCCTCCTTATCGGTTCACTTGTTTTGAGAATAATCCCTGTGTTGAACGCATTCTCGACCTGAACCCCCAGTTTATGCAAACTTTTGAAAGTGGATAGTGGAACGACTATTAACTTTTGCAACATATCAGGCTCAAGGTTACGCACAATCATCTGCACTTGGTCCCTCTCAGAAGGCCGATCTGTCATCTGTGCTACCTTTGCTCTCCATCTTGCAACAAATTCCACAAAAGGTTCTGTAGGATTCTTATGGGTTGCTTCAAGCTTTTGGGTGGTCATTTCAACTTGGGTATTGTAAGAATACTGATCAACAAAGGCTTTAGCCAATTCTTCCTAGTTCTGCTTCACTGTATTCTCCAACTTGGTATAACAAGCGGTTGCTACACCCGACAGGGTTCTTCCATACAGAGAGAGTTTTTGCGGCTTAGTTAGACCCATCAGCTTCAGGACATCCAAGAAAAGCCGGATATGTACCATAGGATCTCTAGACCTGTCGAAACGGTCAATATGTGTCATTTTGAATTTGTCTAGAAGCCTTATGGCAGCCTCGGTGTACCCATCCTCAATATCTGGAATAGAGTTAAGGCCCTGTGTCTTTTTGAATTGCTTCTCAAGGTTTCCAATTTTCACCGCGATTGGATCGAGATCATTAGCATCAAGGGGATAAAGCCTCTCATTAGGCTGCACCAGGGGTCTGAGAACTCAAGCTTGAGCTAACCCTTCTTGGGGATCTAGACCCCGTAAATCTTCAGCTGGCGGAAGTGAGTCAAAGTTCAGCTGGGGTCCCAAGACCAGATGTGTGGCAGATGCCCCAGATGGGCATTGCGTTTCGGCATTGGTCTCGTCTTACCTGGTGATTCCATGGTTTAATGCTGTTGTCACGGCAAAAACTTATTCCGAACTCTGTGCCATCACGGGTCTGCTGAGTTTGAATAGAGGTGATGTGACTGGTGACTATTGGATCGGTTGAACCGGTGAGCCTTGACTTGCTTTTCTTTGCCTTGCCTCGGCGAAGGAAACACTGGTTGCCCTTGAATAGAATCTCTGACCTGACAAAGTCTATCAACACAGGTCCAATGCACTCGGGGGATATTGGAGTCTTCTGAAGCTATGGTTCCAGGATTACCTTGCGAAAGAAGAAAACAGACAGCATCTCAGCCTGGTTTCACAAGAGCGGATATGATCACAACTGAATGATTGTGCTCTCTACCAAATTCTGCCCAAAACAGATACCAATTTGGCAACTGACATGCACATCCCTGTACAGTTTCACTGTAAAGCACATACCAGTTAATTGAGAGCCAAAACACCCCTATGATGGGGTAGGGTTTCCCTGTCCTATCTTGTCAGGAGCTAGGGTTTCACTACGTACGCAACGGTTTCAAATAACCTACATTCGGGTAAGCAAACTATCCTAGTTTGGAATGGTCTCTATGGCTTCCGATATGCAACTAGGTCAAATGGTCAAAAAGGGTGCCTCGGTAAAAACCAACGTTTGTGTTCCCATCGTGGCAGAGCCCGTAACTGGTCAGCCTTATGGCACGCTTTTCCAAGTAAGCCTCTGGTAAACCATTCAGGAATAGAATATGGCAAACACTGTGACTTAAGCGTACCAATGCAAATGCAATGCAAAGAAACACATAAGTATAAACCAAAAAACATATCATGAGTTCGAGTCAAGTTCTCTAATTCAACAGCAGAGTCGCCAGAAACTGTAGACCGCCCGAACTCGCTCCGCGTGCGCCCCTTTCGGAGAGGGCGCAAATTGGGTTCTAGCTACTACAGTTCGGACTCCTGTCACGGTTCTGAATCTAATCTTACAAAGTGCAATGTAAGACTGATAAATCCCCAAAGAGTCCAAATTTGACAATTGGTTTTGAAAAATCAATTTTGAATCAAAAAGCGCCAAACATGGACTGCTTTGCCAGATTTCAGAGTCGCCACCTAAATATTTTGTTTTGGGAAATTTAGGAAACCCTAACTCGCGCCTAAGGCCACGTGTTCATCATCACCAAAGTTGCCTCAGCTCGGGAACTTGGGTACGAGAGGGGAAGGTCCTGAAATGAGCACCCCCGCTCGCCCGATCAAAGATCGGCCTCTACTAGCATGATATGTTTTTTTTGAAAACACATGTGTTCTTATTCCGATTTATTAATCTAACTTACTATGTGATGTGCACAACATAGAAGTATAGACTAAATCACTCAATTTGGAACAAAACATCTCATGTTTGTTTTTCAAAAATGGTTTGAAGATACTACTCGCAAGTAGGCTAAAATACGGATTTGCCACCCTCAAGTGGGCTTAAAACGCACATTTTGATGAATTGTTCCAATTCAAGTAATGAAGCCTTTATCCACAGGCATTCAGGCAGTTAATCACTTAAGCACATAGCCTCATGGCAACCATGCTATCATCGCAGTCACTTACACACACGCAAGGATGCTAAAGCATAAATACTTACAGTGTACTCTGAGCCAAAATAACAACTAGTTAAAAATCAATGCATGATTCTAACTATGTTAAGTGCCTAATGCAACATATGCAAAATGCAACTAAATGGGCTCGGCTATCTAAGATAGCATATGAATGCGACATTTGATACATGTATTCAAAGAAGTGTATTGAAATACAATGCGGTTTGAATGATGTGCCGAGCCCGGTGCATGCAAGACAAGTGAATGATGCAAACATGCAAAGCATAAGGTATGCTAATTGAAATATGACCTAAACTAACCATCAAAGGCGGATAAGTGAAAAGGAGAAAGACATGGGGTTGGAAGACATTCACACACACACGCACACTTATTACAACATTTGGCCTCTCGACGGGGGGTCCGAATAAAATAAAAGCTAACTAGCTACGCTAATTTCAGCCCTCAAAGTGTTCTGATCTTAAGAACACCTTGAGGGCTAAAATTCCTCCTGTTACTGCAACAGCGCACAGACAGAGGCAAGATAGTGTATTTACAAGGAAATGTATGCATTTCCACACTCCTTATCATATCTCAAGCTCAAAGGAGTATGGCACTTGACTCTCGAGCCAACAACCAAGCATTTTCAATTCATGATGGCCAAAGGATCAAGCTTGCGCAAAACTCAATGAATGCACACATAAGAGTCGAAAGGCCTCCACCCTATCATGCACAATCAAGGGCGTCGGCGACCGAGAAATGTGACATGTTTCATCATTATGAGTATGAAACGTCCCACGTTTCTCGTGTTTGGATTAACGTCCGATCCAAACACATGCAATACAAACAACATGCTTAACTTGGTCATGTTTTACTTGATTCATTTTGTTTACACATTTTAGATTACCAATTAGTCCCTTAATCTGTTAAGTCCAAAAGTGAGAGTCCTCTAGTTTTGAAAGAGTGAATTAGTGGGATGCAATGGCATATATTTCAGCATTGAAATGACGTGCTAAAGACGCTAAATCATGCAAGACATGTTAAAGGCCAAAAACACTAAGGCTAGTGAAGAGCATCACACAAGAGGCACGTAATACATAGCACAAATGACCAAACCAACCCCAGACAGAGGTTAAATATGCCAAAACATAGGCCTAATCATGCTGAAATGGGAGCTCAAAATGCTAGAAGAACATGCACACATGTTGGCCTATGAGCAAGGCATGATACTCAACCCTCAAAAGCTAAGAAGAAGTGAAGCGTATGAGAGTGTGACTACACTATATACACTGAAATTACATGCCAAATGGTGCCATACTATGCAAACATTACATGCACAACATGTTAAAGGCCCTAAAACTCAAAGCTAGTCAAGGCCCTTTACACTACAACCATATTAAGCAATGCTCAAATGACCTTAGCCATTCAAAATAGATCTAAGGCAGGTCAAAATAGTGGCAAAAACATGCTAGACTTGTAGCATAGATGGCAAGAAAAATAAGCTCATGTATTGGCTCACAAACAAAGCATAATGCTAAACTTTTCAAAAGCATTGAAAGAGTGATTTAAGTGGAAGTATGGCAAAGATATAAGCTCTGAAATTACCTACCAAATGATGCCATATCATGCACACATCACAAATATAGCATGCTAAGGGCCTCAAAACTCAAGACTAGTGAAGCCAATTACACTATAGCTATACAAAGCTAAGCATGCATGACCAAAACCACTCAAATCAGACCTAAAGCATGTTAAATCAAAGCCAAAAATGTGCTGGAGTAGAGCGTACACATGCTAGATCAATAGGCTAAAACACCGAATACACTAGGCTAGTGAAGAAAATTGCACTATAAGTGCAAGGAGCATGCAAGAGGCAACCAAAACAATCCAAAATAGAGTTATGACATGGAAAATAATGGCTAAAAGCATGCTTGAACTAAGCAAATTCAAGGCACAAAGACATGCTACTTTGCAAGGCTACAAGTAGGATTACACTACAAGTACAAGAAGCATGCAAGAGGTGACCAAGACAGCTAAAAACAGAGTTATGGCAGGTCAAAAAAGTCACAAAAATGAGCCTAAACAAAGCCACTAAGAAGTAGAAACACATGCTCTTTTAATGGGCCATCAACACATGCAAACAAGAGAAGAGGATGGGGGGACCACCCCCACCCATTTGGGACCTCAAAATCACTTTTCCACCACTGAAATTCCTCTAAGTTTTAGTGGTAAGAAGGCCAAAAAGAGATGGTTTCAAAAGCTTTAAAAGATGGCAAGAAGATTAGCAAATAAGGCACAAAAGAGTGAGAGACGCCCCTAACTCAAACAAAGCCTCAAACAACCTTTTTAAACACTTTAAAACAAAGGTTTTTGTAGTTGAAAGCAAGGCCTAAAATAGCATGCAAAGGTGGCCAAACTTGTGTGCAAAATAAGCTTAAAAGAGGAAATTACTCACCTTTGAAGCACAACTACAAAACCAGCAACTTCTAAGGCAAAATCAGCCCTTAAGAGCTCAAATAAGACTTCCAAGCACCTTAGCCTCAAGGTAGAGGTGTTTGATCAAGAGTCCCTTTGCAAATGCACCATGAATTCCCACTTTCAAGCACAAAAATATAGAAAGAGAGAGAGTGTGAATTTTTTTAGAGAGAGAGGATCCCAAACTTTCAAAAACCTCCTTTCAAAATGAGAAAGGTTCCATATATAGCAATTTAAGAACTTTGGGTCGGAAATATATGAGTTTGGAAATATCTGGAGCAATGCACAACAGCTGGAGCAAAATATTTGCAAAATCTAGGCTTTCTGGGCACAAGTGGTCGACCGACCACCTCTGGTGGTCGACCAGCTACTTTTTCTGGTTGGCAAGAATGCCTTTTGGTCGACAAAGGCCATTTGTGGTCGACACACATCCCTTTAGTGGTCGGCAACAAAAACTAGTCCTAGCCCCCGACTTCAAACAAGCATAAATCTTTAATCTGGACTCCTTTGCAGGTCATTCTTGTGTGCAAATTGAACCCCCGGAAATAAGATTTCCAATGGTGGAAGCCTCACATCAAAATTCCATGTGTGCTAAGAGATATCCCTATTTTAGTGAAGACTGCTCAGTTTCGGTCCAACCGAATTGATGTCCAACTTCAACTAGCCATATCTCCCCCATCCGGACTTGGCTTGAGGAGATTCTTGAGTGAAAAATGAAGCCCCGGAAGTCTTCTTTCCAACGGTGGTGGCCTCATAGCTGAAATCTAAGTGTACAAATGGATAACCTGATTTAGCGAGGGCCGCTCGACTCTCTTTTAACGGTTCATGCCCAGCTTCTTTCCCAACTAGGTTTCTTCCCTCTTCTCCTCTTTTCTTCAACTCCAAACACCTAAACAAGGTGTTTTGAAAGATTTTTCAAAGATTTCATCTCTCTTTCATTCATTTCCACTTTGTCCTTGCTCAGTTTATCGAAAAGCGCAACATTTAACGAAATGCGAGCGTCTGAACATCGTAGGAGCTTTATTTCAAAAACATTTTGAAAGGTAGGGCCTTAATGTCTAAAAACCATTCAAAATAGTTTTGGTCCAAAAAAGGGGTGTGAGGTTTGGATTTGACGCTCTCCTTGCCAAAGAAATCGACCCTTTGCATAGCAAAGCCTACATCGCTAAGTAAGCAATCAGTAGTGCCCAAGTCTTACGGGCGGTCAAAAATAGGGTGTCTACAGACGTCATCGAGCAAATCAGCTTGCTTAAAGGCGAAATCGAAAAGAAAAAAGGTAAGGCTAAAGAGGTGTTAGCCAAATTGGTGGTGGCCTCTCTTAGAGCCGAATTTGAGGCAAGAAAAGTCACGGAAGAGTGAGCGAGGGCCAGTGTCGAGGAAGAGAAGGCCAAATGCTCCGATCAACTCAAGCTGGCTACCGAAGAAAGGGCGAACGCGAGTGATGAAGCACTCAAGTTGGCTAAGGAGGTGATTGCCAAACTGGAGGTCGATTTGGAGAAATTAAATAAGGCAAAAGAAATCACCGACTCCGAGATCTCCTTGGAAAAATATGTGGAGGAAGTACCCAAGTTTGAAAATTGGGGCTTCAAACATGGCTGGCTCAAAGCCCTGATTGCTGCTAATGTGACATTGGAGTAGCCAATTCCATACGAGCAGCTAGAGGTTAAGCCGTTGGAGTCTGACCCTAAAGAATGAGTAGTGTCAATGTAATTTTTCTTTTTGTTTGGTATTTTCTGTACGTAGTTTTTTGGAAATTTTTGCTTATTTATTTTGTTTAGAAGTCAAATATAGGGCAATTTTCATGTGTAAAATAACGACTGTTTGTACTCAATTTATTAATGAAAATCACCTTTTTGTCTGTCTTCTGCATGTGCTAATTAATAGCTAAGTAGGGTGATGTAACGTAATTCGGTGATAAAATTAATGGCCAAGATAGTGTAAGGATATGTAGCACAATTCGGCTATAACATAATCTGCCAAATTAAATATACGGCTCAATGCCAAACTCGACTGGCCAAGTGGGGTGATGTATTGTAATTTGACTATAACATCATATGCCGAGTATAATGGTATATGTGCCCTTGCCCCATTTGGACAAGTCATTCCAAAGCTGAATAATCATATGTCTTGTGCCAATTTGAACGTCATTGAAGAACCGAATAAAACATACGGCTTGCAACATCACATTGAATAAAATCTGCCGATCAGATGGGGCATTGTAGTTTGTCAATACATTTATAAATAGAGGCCAAATAGATTAATGAATTTGCCCTTGCCCCAGCTGATTAATGAACCGAACCACCGAATATGTGTAGTTCATGGATTGGGTGGGGCACAGTAACTTGTCGGAGCAATGCATTGAAAGTAGGTCAAATAGATTAATGAATCTGCCCTTACCCCAGTTGATTAATGAATTGAACTGCTGAATATGTATAGTTCATGGATTGGGTGGGGCACCGTAATTATTCGGCAAAATGCATTGAAGCGATCGCTTTGGGAACGCTGCACTCGTAATTAATAAGCGAGGTTGGGGCTAGGCGCGTGTGGGCTCTGTGCTGTCGATAAATATATGGTGCTCAAATGCAACAGACTGCGAGAGCGAAAAGAGCGTTGTGTCAAACTGAGGAAACTTGGATGTCAAGAAGAATATTCTTCAACAACAGAGGGGAGGGTAGGACACTGTTGAACTGAACTTAGAGATAAATCGAGGAGGTGGCGAACCTGCGCGAACGGGAAACAGGACGTCGGAGGAGCGTGAGAGGCGTTGCTCCCCCTGTCATCGAAGTAGGTCTCCAAGAGAGGGTGGGGTAGAGAAGTCATCCAGGAAGGAGAGGCAGCAGGAGCTCCCCCTATTCGTGAAATGAAACCAGCAGGCCACCACACCCGTTGAGTTTTGCGGTTTTCGTTGGGAATAAACTGATGACTGAAGCAGATTCGATTGTCCGCGATCCAAATGTGGCAATCGAGTTTGCTCGACAGATTTTTCCATCCAAAGTCCAGCAATCAATGGTCAGTTGGCCTGATTACGAAGTTTTTCGAGAGGGCGTCCATGGAGCGGTAAAAGGACTATACACCTCTTATGAAATCAGCATGCGTCTTCGTGCCACACAAAGAGAGATAAAGCATAAAGATGGCCATATTCAGAGCTTGGAACATCATGCAGAGAAAGCTGAGAACGAGCTGAAAACAACTAACGCTTCGAAAGCGTAGTCGGTGAGTCAAATGAACCCGATCGTGGCGGAAAGAGTAAACCAGTGTCTTCAAGATCATGCGATTGTTGACCAAGATACAACAAGCATGCTCGCAAGAGAAGCAATAAGAACGAAGGCCTACGAACAAGGTTTTTTTTACGGCCGGAGAATTGGTATTGAAAAGACGAAGAAAAAGTTAGTTGAGGATGTTTGTCGGTGCGGAAATCGTGGATTTAAGCATGGATGGATTAAGGCTCTACAGGTCGGGGGTATCGATTCGGCGTCACCTCTATATCAGAATTATAAATTTCCCTTCGAAGCTTACGACACCAAGAAAACCGACGATGAAGAGGGTGCCGAATAGATTTAGATATGAATACACATTATTGTACTTTTGAATTCATGAAAAGCCATGTATTTGTGCTTATTTAATGTAATAAATATTTGCTATATTCTTTCGATTATTATTTGTATCTACTTGTGACAATTGTATATTGATCCATGCCATTCTATTGCCAAATTTGGTCCTTCTGAATTCAGAGGATTGCTCAGCCGTTCGTGGTTATAAATGAAGGGTGCTCCGAATTCGGAGACTTATTCGGCCCAATAGTGACATCCACGAATGGGGCTCCAAATTCAGAGTCTTATTGTGTTGGCCAATCGTGATATCCGCGAAAGGCGCTCCGAATTCGGAGGCTTATTCGGCCAAAATGTGACATCCACGAATGAGGCTCCGAATTTGGAGACTTATTGTGTTGGCCAATCGTGATATCCACAAAGGGTGCTCCGAATTCGGAGGCTTATTCGGCCCAAACGTGACATCCATGAATGGGGCTCCGAATTCAGAGTCTTGTTGTGTTGGCCAATCATGATATCCACGAATGGGGCTCAGAATTTGGAGTTTTATTATGTTGGCCAATCATGATATCCACGAGGGGCACTCCGAATTTGGAGGCTTATTCGGCCTAAACGTGACATCCATGAATGGGGCTCTGAATTTAGAGTCTTATTCGGCCCAAACGTGACATCCACAAATGGGGCTCCGAATTCGGAGTCATATTGTGTTGGCCAATTGTGATATCCACGAAGGTCGCTCTGAATTCGGAGGCTTATTCGGCCCAAACGTGACATCCACAAATGGGGATACGAATTCGGAGTCTTATTGTGTTGTCCAATCGTGATATCCACGAAGGGCGCTCCGAATTCGGAGACTTATTTAGCCCACACGTGACATCCACATATGGGGCTCTGAATTCGGAGTCTTATTGTGTTGGCCAATCGTGATATCCATGAAGGGTGCTTCGAATTCAGAGGCTTATTCGGCGTAAACGTGACATCCAAGAATGGGGCTCCGAATTCGAAGTCTTATTGTGTTGGCCAATCGTGATATCCACGAAGGGCGCTGTCACGCCCCGAACCCGCCCTTATGGGTTTAGGCCATAACCAGCCAGTAATCATGAGATTACCTACGGCCTCAAATCAAACCAAACATAACTCACCAGAGTAAAGGGGCTAAACGGAAGTAAAATTAAAAAATTTGTCCATAGAGTTGTGCTTACATGGCACGTCATAACAAACCATACATATGCATATTAATAACTCACAACAAAACATGTACTACACAAGGTTCTGTACATACAGGATCATATAAGTCTAAGTCAACCCAAGAAAAATATATACAATATATTCAAAGACTTCGCCCAAATGACAAAATAAAACAGAATGACAAAAAGGAAAAGACGGGTCTCGTGCGTGAGACGCAAGGGCTGACTCTTCAAAACCTTTATTGTTCCTCACAGACTTCACTGGGGTTGGGTTTGGACTTCTCTTGGCTCATCTACAAACACATGAATGAGTGTGAGCAAAAGCCCAGTGAATAATATCAAATAAAGGAGTTATACAAACGGTATGTAGAACAACATGCTTCAAACGGCCTTAGGCCCAATTCATATTTTCATTTATGTCAAACTGGCCTTTGGTCCATTCATTTATTCATGTCGAAACGGCCTTGGGCCCATTCATTCATTCGTGTCAAAACAACCTCTGGCCTATTCATTCATGTCAAAACGGCCTCTGGCCCATTCATTCATGTCAAAATGGCCTCTGGCCCATTCATTCATTCTTGTCAAAACGGCCTCTGGCCCATTCACTCTATCATTCAGATCGAACTGGCCTTTGGCCCATTATTTGGCATAGCAACATTGTCCACCAATCGAATCAACGAACTTATAGAACTTACATAGAAGTAAGTAATTTGGACAACAACATATTTCAGATATCTTTGTTAAGATATTACTCACAGTGATCAGTTGGTTGGTTTGCCCTGGAGCTCGACGCTACACATTCCATGAACACAAAAGGGTCACAAACAATTCAATCTGTTCTAAATTCACATTTTCCTCTTTAGGCTTTATTCTTGTCTCTTTAACTCAATTACAATGCTCAATACATGCCTAAGAGTACTTAGAAGTGAAAGAGGATGGAAAACGAAACTCAGAATGCCTTTTCAAAATTTTAGAAAACACAGTCCTCGCTCGAGCGTGGACTTCCCTGCTCGAGCGGACCCATGAGGTCCGCTTGAGCAGGAAAATGCTCAATACATGCCTAAGAGTACTTAGAAGTGAAAGAGGACGGAAAACAAAACTCAGAATGCCTTTTCAAAATTTTAGAAAACAAAGTCCTCGCTCGAGCGTGGACTTCCCTGCTCGAGCGGACCCATGAGGTCTATAAAAGTACTGGATGCATCAAATTTACGCTCGATCGCGAATTCTGGCACTCGAGCGGAAGGCCACACTACATGGCTCCCGGCTCGAGCGTGGACTTACCCGCTCAAGCGGACGTCATGTCTGCAGAAAATACTAGGAGCATGAAATTCACACTCGAGCGGCGGTTTCCCCGCTCGAGCGGACATCAAATTTTATGGGTTTTCCAGAACATTCTTGAGCTCCAATTCGACATTCAATGGTTCTAGATGCATGCTTTTGGCTCAAACTTCACATAATCATATATTAACATGGTACCAACACCAAATTACAACACAATGGAGCTCAATTTCACAAATTAATCACATGCATGTCCCAATCTACACCAAATTCACTTTCAACATAACAATTTCATGCATTCAAGCTCATACTTCTTATGAATGGTACATGCATGTGAGATATAACTTCCATTTCAACTCAAATTGTACAAATGGTGGTCACAAGCATGGATTCTAGCCACAATTCTACATGGATCATATTTTTCATGCTCAACTATACAAATTCATGGCTATTATGCACATGCATGCATTTTATGACTTCAAATACAACAAAATCAACTCAATTACCTTATAATGAATTTAATCCATGTTCTTGACCATTATTCAAACTTGAATTCGAGATCAATTACCTACCTAGAGGCTCAATTTCTCCAATCAATAGCAAATTCTTGAGTATAGCTTCAAAGTTATCAAGCTTCAAGGCCAAAATTGCACAATTCTCCTCTCTCTCTCTCTCTCTCTCTCTCTCTCTCTCTCTCTCTCTCTCTATAGCCGGCCTTCTCACCCTCTCAAATGTATATCTCAGATTTTGAGCTCAAAAAGAAATCATGCGAGTGTATATGGCCCTTTATATAAAGCCCCACTAATTCCAATTAATAATAATAAATAATTGGGCACTAATTCATCAATTTAATCAATTTAATCTGGTCCGAATCAATTTTTCAATTAAACTTCACCATAGGCTCTAAAAATTAGGCCAATCACAATGGCGCGGCCAATTTCGGTTTCGGTGGCCGATAGGGCCTTCAATTTAATTTCTAAAGCAGACAATCAAACAGATATTCCTACGGTGAACAGATAGAAATTCAAAACCACATATTTTCACATAATGGCACATAAAATCATATCAATCACATAATCAGATTTATAATAAGGACCAATTAACATAAAACGGAACAGGGTTATCACAGCCTTTGGTCCTCCAAACTTATTTTACCTTCGTCGGGAAACAAGTGTGGATAATGTTGTCGCATTTCCTTCTCTTTTTCCCACGTGGCATCCATCCCATAGTGCTCTTTCTATTCCACTTTCACCATTGGAATGGACTTGCTTCTCAATTGTTTCACTTGCTGGTCAACAATTCGTTTCGCCCATTCGGTGTATTCTATATTTTCATAAATGGCTACCCGGTGATAATCAATCACATGAAACGGGTCTCGGAGGTAACCCCTCAACATCGACACATGAAACACATTATGGATTTGTTCAAATCCCGGTGGCAAAGCAACTCCATACACAACTGGGCCAAGTCTTTCTAAAATTTGAAACGGCCCGATGTAACGGGGCGACAACTTACCCTTCTTTCCAAACCTGACTTGGCCTTTCATTGGGGACACACGGATAAACACGTGGTCACCGACCTCATACTCAAAAGCTCTTATTCGAACGTCTGCATAGTTCTTTTGTTGGTCCTGAGCTGTTTTGAGCCTTTGCCGAATAGTTTTGATTTTCTCAGAAGTATCTTGCACAATTTCAGGCCCAAGTAAAGCTCTATTCCCGACCTCTGTCCAACAATTTGGTGATCTGCACCTTCTACCATACAAAGCCTCGTATGGTGCCATACTGATGCTGGAGTGGAAGCTGTTATTATAAGCAAATTCCGCAAGTGGCAAATAATCTTCCCAACTCCCCTAAAAATCCAAAGCACACATCTGAAGCATATCTTCCAAAGTCTGTATTGTTCGTTCTGATTGCCCATCTATTTGTGGGTGGAATGCAGTACTGAACCTTAGTTCTATCCCCATAGCTTCCTACAAACTCTTCCACAATCTAGATACAAATTTCGGATCTCTATCCGAGACAATAGATACCGAAACTCCATGTAAACGAACGATCTCATCAACATAAATAGTAGCCAATCTATAAGCATTAAATGTAGTTTTGATAGGCAAAAAATGTGCAGATTTAGTCAGTCTATCAACTACAACCCAAATAGAATCCATACCTTGAGAAGTCCGAGGAAGGCCAACAACAAAATCCATAGTCACATGCTCCCACTTCCATTCAGGAATAGGGAGAGGTTGCAGCAGACCGCCTGGTTTCTGATGTTCAACTTTAACTTGCTGACACTGAAGACATTTGGACACATATTCTGCAATCTCTTTCTTCATCTTAGGCCACCAATAGGTCTGTTTCAAATCCCGATACATTTTATTGTTACCCAGATGCAAAGCAAACGCTGATTTGTTGGCTTCATCTAAAACCCTCTTCTTTAGTTCCGAAATGTCTGGGACACACATTCGGTTTCGAAATCTCAAAACTTCATTTACAACGCCAAACTCTGCTTTCGGACTTGTCTCAAATTCATCTATCACCTTCTTGAGGAATTCATCCTCTCTCTGTTTCTGTTTGATTTCATCAATGATTGCCGGCTTGGCTGTAATAGCGGCTATCAATCCGCCCTGTTCACACATTACCACTTCAATTTTAGATTTCTCAAAATCTTGCAAGATCTCTTTCTGTTCAGTAAGCAAACAAGCCATACTTCCCGTTGATTTTCTGCTCAAGGCATCAACAACTGTGTTAGCTTTCCCGAGGTGATACTGAATCTCTAAATCATAATCCTTTATTAGTTCCAGCCATCTCCTCTGTCGCATATTTAACTCCTTCTGCGCGAAGAAGTATTTCAGACGTTTGTGATCCGTGTAGACTTCACACTTTGCTCCATACAGATAATGCCGCCAGATTTTCAAAGCAAAAACAACTGCGGCCAATTCTAGGTCATGTGTTGGATGATTCTTCTCGTGTGGCCTCAACTGTCAAGAGGCGTAACCAATAACCTTTTCGTTCTGCATTAACACACAACCCAAACCTCTATAAGACGCATCACTGAAAATTACAAAATTCTCCGTACCTGAAGGTAGTGTCAAAATTGGTGCAGTGGTCAATCTTGTTTTCAGTTCATGAAAGGCAACTTCTCTTTCGTCGTTCCATTCAAACGGTTGCCCTTTGCGTGTCAATTGGGTAAGAGGCACAGCTAATTTCGAAAAGTCCTTCACAAACCTCCTGTAGTACCTGGCCAAGCCCATGAAACTGCGGACCTTTGTTACATTCGACGGTGTGGGCCAATTCACAATTGCTTCTATTTTCTGTGGGTCCACTGAAATTCCTTCTTTGTTGATAACATGCCCTAAGAAAACAACTTCATCCAACCAAAACTCCCATTTCTTTAGCTTAGCAAATAATTTCCTTTCCCAAAGTATTTGTAGGACAGTTCTCAAATGATGTTCATGTTCAAGTCTATCTTTAGAATATATCAAAATGTCATCAATAAAAACCACAACGAATTCGTCAAAGTAGGTTTTAAAAATTTAGTTCATTAAGTCCATAAATGCTGCCGGAGCATTAGTCACTCCAAATGGCATAACAAGAAACTCAGAATGTCCATACCTCGTTCTGAATGCGGTTTTCTCAACATCTTCTGCCTTTACTTTTAGCTGATGATACTCGGATCTCAAATCAATCTTGGAAAACACTTGTGATCCCTGCAACTGGTCAAATAGGTCATCAATACGGGGTAGGGGATATTTATTCTTTATTGTTACCTTGTGCAGTTCTTGATAGTCAATACACAAATGTAGGGTTCTATCCTTCTTTTTGACAAACAATATAGGTGCACCCCATGGCGAAGTGCTAGGTCGGATAAACCCTTTGTCAAGCAGGTCTTTCAGCTGTTCTTTCAGTTCTTTCATTTCAGCAGTAGCCATCCTGTAGGGAGTTTTAGAAATAGGCTGGGTGCCTGATACAGTTTCAATAGTGAATTCTATCTCCCTCTCTACCAATTCCCCCGGTAATTCATTTGGAAACACATTTGGAAATTCTCTAACAATAGGGATACTGTTCAATTCAACATTCACAGATTGTTCAGACAACACATAGCACAAATAACCCTGACACCCTTTCCTGATCAGTTTGCATGCTTTCATTGCAGATATCAAATAAGGTGGAGGTACTACCCCATTACCCACAAACACAATTTCTGTATGTTCTAATGGTTTAAATATAACTCGTTTGGTCACACAATTAATAGTGGCACAATATTTAGTTAACCAATCCATGCCCAAAATTACATCAAAATGTCTAAAGTTTAAGGGCAACAAATCTACATATAGGATAGCATCCTCAATACGCAAGTCACAAACCCGGTATATGGATTCACACAATACAGATTCCCCAGATGGAGCAGACACACATAGCAGATATGGCAGTAATTCTAGAGGTCTACTCAGTCTAGATGCAAATGCACATGTCACAAAAGAGTGTGTGGATCCGGAGTCAAGTAATACAAAAGCATCCTGATTACATATAGAGATAGTACCTGAGACAACTGCGTTGGCATTCCGGGTATCGCCCGGAACAAGCCCAAAAACTCTCCCTTGCCTCACGGTATCTCCGGTGGTAGTAGATCTCATAGTATTTCCTAACTTCGGGATCGATGCAGTTGAGCTAGCAGCTAGTTTCCCATTGTTCTGATTACAATCTTGGGCCATGTGCCCTTGTTTACCACACTTGAAACAAGCTCCTAACACACGGTAACAAACTCCACGATGCCTTTTGCTACAAATGTTGCACATAGGAGATGTGTCTCGGGAAGAATTCCAAGTATTTGAGGAGCCCGCGTTTTGCTTTTTTGAAAATTTCTTCTTTGAGAAGAAGCCTTGCCTTTTGTTACTTTTCCAGTTAGTTGTTGACTTAGTCTGTCTAGTTATGTTAGCCTCTGATATGATGGCCTCGCCTAGCACCCCAATGTAGGTCTCTAGCTTCAAGACATTCACTTTTTCTAAAATGTCACTTCGAAGTCCACCTTCAAAATGTCTCGCCTTCTTATAGTCAGTATCAATTACATGTGGTCCAAACCTGGCTAATTCAGTGAATTTGGCCTCATACTCAGCTATAGTCATGTTGTCTTGCCTAAGTTCCATGAACTCTGCTACTTTCCTATACTGAACACATTGTGGGAAGTACTTGTCGTAGAAAATCTCCAGAAATTTCACCCAGTCAACATCTTTATGATTTTCTCGCATTAACATCCACCATCTTCTTGCCTCGTCTTCTAACATAAAAGTGGCTAGAAGTACTTTCTGTGTCTCTGAACATGGAAATACCTCAAACAGTTTCTCAATGCCGATGACGCATGCCTCAGCTTTCAACGGATCTAATCCACCATGGAACTATGGTGGTTTCATTTTCTTGAACTCTTTGGTGAGAGCTATTATCCGATTATCATTCTGATTATCTGGCACAGGAGGTGCCGGAGGTGGAGATGGAGGGTGTGGTTGCTGCCACTGTTGTTGCCATTCCTGTTGTTGCCTCAATGTCTCTGCCATTTCTTGAATCAATCTCTCCATTCTATCTATTCTGGCAGTAGAGGACTCTTCTATCTCATCACCTCTTGTTCTCACCATCTGATTAAACTTACATTATACTTTACACAAAAGATACACAAGTATGCATATACTAGATAGCACACATATTCAAACAATTGCAATGCAAGCAATTTACAAACTTATAGCACATAATCGTTCGTATCAAAACAGTTAGGCATATTCTCGATGCTTCCAAATTCATACTTATCACATGAATGCATCCTAGATATTTTCTAGACGCTTATTGCTCTTTTGGACAAGTGTGTGAGTTATTAACTCGTGCTCTGATACCACTCTATCACGACCCGAACCCGCCCCTATGGGTTTAGGCCATAACCGGCTAGTAATCATGAGATTACCTATGGCCTTAAATCAAACCAAACATAACTCACCAGAGTAAAGGGGCCAAACGGAAGTAAAATTTAAAACTTTGTCCATAGAACTGTGCTTACATGGCACGTCATAACAAACCATATATATGCATATTAATAACTCACAACAAAATATGTACTACACAAGGTTCTGTACATACAGGATCATATAAGTCTAAGTCAATCCAAGAAAACTATATACAACATATTCAAAGACTTCGCCCACATGACAAAATAAAACAGAATGACAAAATGAGGAAGACGGGTCTCGTGCATGAGACGCAAGGGCTGACTCTTCAAAACCTTTGTTGTTCCTCATAGACTTCACTGGGGCTGGGTTTGGACTTCTCTTGGCTCACCTACAAACACATGAATGAGTGTGAGCAAAAGCCCAGTGAATAATATCAAATAAAGGAGTTGTACAAACGGTATGTAGAACAACATGCTTCAAACGGCCTTGGGCCCAATTCATATTTTCATTTATGTCAAACTAGCCTTTGGCCCATTCATTCATTCGTGTCGAAACGGCCTCTGGCCCATTCATTCATGTCAAAACGGCCTCTGGCCCATTCATTCATTCTTGTCAAAACGGCCTTTGGCCCATTCATTCATGTCAAAATGGCCTCTGGCCCATTCATTCATTCTTGTCAAAACAGCCTCTGGCCTATTCACTCTATCATTCAGATCAAACTGGCCTCTGGCCCATTCATTTGGCATAGTAACATTGTCCACCAATCGAATCAACGAACTTATAGAACTTACATAGAAGTAAGTAATTTGGACAACAACATATTTCAGATATCTTTGTTAAGATATAACTCACAGTGATCGGTTGGTTGGTTTGCCCAGGAGCTCGACGCTACACATTCCATGAACACAAAAGGGTCACAAACAATTCAATCCGTTCTAAATTCACATTTTCCTCTTTAGGCTTCATTCTTGTCTCTTTAACTTAATTACAATGCTCAATACATGCCTAAGAGTACTTAGAAGTGAAAAAGGATGGAAAACGAAACTCAGAATGCCTTTTCAAAATTTTAGAAAACAGGGTCCCCGCTCAAGCGTGGACTTCCCTACTCGAGCAGACCCATGAGGTCTGCAAAAGTACTGGATGCATCAAATTTATGCTCGATCGGGAATTCTGGTGCTCGAGCGGAAGGCCTCACTACATGGCTCCCCGCTTGAGCGTGGACTTACCCGCTTGAGCGGACGTCATGTCTGCAAAAAATACTGGGAGCACGAAATTCACGCTTGAGCAGCGGTTTCCCCGCTCAAGCAGACATCAAATTTTCTGGGTTTTCCAGAACATGTTCTTGAGCTCCAATTCGACATTCAATGGTTCTAGATGCATGCTTTTGGCTCAAACTTCACATAATCATATATTAACATGGTACCAACACCAAATTACAACACAATGGAGCTCAATTTCACAAATTAATCACATGCATGTCTTAATCTACACCAAATTCACTTTTAACATAACAATTTCATGCATTCAAGCTCATACTTCTTATGAATGGTACATGCATGTGAGATATAACTTCCATTTCAACTCAAATTGTACAAATGGTGGTCACAAGCATGGATTCTAGCCACAATTCTACATGGATCATATTTTTCATGCTCAACTATACAAATTCATGGCTATTATGCACATGCATGCATTCCATGACTTCAAATACAACAAAATCAACTTAATTTCCTTCTAATGAATTTAATCCATGTTCTTGACCTTTATTCAGACTTGAATTCCAGATCAATTACCTACCTAGAGGCTCAATTTCTCCAATCAATAGCAAATTCTTGAGTATAGCTTCAAAGTTATCAAGCTTCAAGGCCAAAATTGCACAATTCTCTCCCCTCTCTCTTTCTCTCTCTCTCTCTCTATAGCCGGCCTTCTCACCCTCTCAAATGTATATCTCAGATTTTGAGCTCAAAAAGAAATCATGAGAGTGTATATGGCCCTTTATATAAAGCCCCACTAATTCCAATTAATAATAATAAATAATTGGGCACTAATTCATCAATTTAATAAATTTAATCTGGTCCGAATCAATTTTTCAATTAAACTTCACCGTAGGCTCTAAAAATTATGCCAATCACAATGGCACGGCCAATTTCGGTTTTGGTGGCCGATAGGGCCTTCAATTTAATTTCCAAAGCAGACAATCAAACAGATATTCCTACGGTGAACATATAGTAATTCAAAACCACATATTTTTACATAATGGCACACAAAATCATATCAATCACATAATCACATTTATAATAAGGACCAATTAACATAAAACGGAATAGGGTTATCACAGGCGCTCCGAATTTGGAGTCTTATTCGGCCCAATCATGATATCCATGAAGGGCGCTTCAAATTTGGAAGATTATTCAGCCCAAACGTGACATCCACGAACGGGGCTCCAAATTCGGAGTCTTATTCAGCTTAAACGTGACATCCACGAATGGGGATCCGAATTTGGAGTCTTTTATTCGTTATGAAACCATTTTTAACGAGACTATAATAAGAAATGGCATTGCATTAGGGAATTGAAAGATGTATACATAACATATTAGCAACAATATGAAACAAATTAGCACACCATACAAGTTGGCTTAGTGATAAAATTTGTGCAAATGTGTGGAATTACAGGGGCACGGCAAACTTCTTCCAGCCATGTCTTTGAGCCGATACGCCCCTGTTCCAGCGATTGAATCAACCTGATAAGGGCCGTCCCAGTTGGGCCTAATTTTCCGTCTACCGGATTCTTAGTATCAAGAAGCACTTTCTTGAGGACCAATTCTCCAGGTGTATAACGACGCAACTATACGCGCTGATTATATGATTTAGTGAGTTGTTGCTGATACCGCACCATGCACGCAAGGGCACGATCTTGGCGTTCTTCAATCAGAGTCAAGTCTAAAGCCAACATCATGTCATTACGGCCCATGTCAAAAACCTTGGATTTCAGCGTGGGTAAGCTGATCTCCAAGGGGATAATTGCTTTGGTTCCAAAGCACAAAGCGAATGGCGTTTCCCCAGTGGATCACCTTGGAGTTGTGCGATGAGCCCACAACACACTGGGCAACTCTTCGAACCATCTACCTCTACCTTTTGCCAGCGAGGAAAAGTAGGGCCGGATACCATACGTATTGCATAATTCTCGATAGCCGCCACAATCAAATTGGGTGTCGTTGTCTGAGACAAGTGCTTTTGGTATGTCGAATCGTGTTATGATGTTTTTCATACAAAACGCTTAACATCGACATCTTGAATATGTGTTAATGCCTCTGTTTTGACCCATTTTATAAAATAATCTGTTGCAACTATCAGGAATCGCTTGTTCCCTAGAGCTCGTGGTAATGGTCTGACGATATCAAGTCTCCATTGAGTGAACGACCATGGACTGGTGATAGAGTTTAACTTCTCGGCAGGCAGATGAGTTAAAGGGGAAAACTTCTGGCATTGTTTGCATTTCTTGACATAATTCTCAGCCTCTGTTCGCATGGTCAACCAATAATGCCCCTGTGTTACGGCTCGATGGGCCAATGAGCGTCCACCATAATGGGCACCACAGATACCTTCATGTATTTCAGCCAAGAGTTCCTCAACTTTATCTGGGTGAACACATTCTAAGTACGGCCTAGAAAGGGATTTTTTGTAGAGCTTTCAATGCGGATCGAAATAGTATCGTAGGGCTTTATTTCGCAGTTTGTGGGCTTCTTTTTTATCCATTGGGATTTGTTCTGAGGAAAGGAATGCAGCGATAGGGTCCATCTAACTTGGTCCTGGTTCAATGACGTTAATCTGAACTGGTTCAGAAGAGGTAATGCTCGGCTTAGGGATGAATCCTACTTCGATTGTCCGTTCGATTTTTGAGTTGATGGCAGAGGCTAGGCAAGCAAGGGCATCTGCATGCGTGTTCTGATCCTGGGTTATTTGATTCAATTTGTGGTGGTCGAATTTCGTGAGTAAGGAATTCGTCGTTTTCATGTAGGCTGCCATGTGGTCATTTTTTGCTATACACTCCCCTTTCAACTAGTTGATGACAAATTTCGAGTCACAGAAAACAAGTAATCACCGTGCACCAAGGTGAAGTGCATTCCGAAGGCTGGTTAGCAATGCTTCGTATTTGGCCTCCTTATTTGATGCATCAAAACCCAATTTGACCACCTGCTCGATTATTGCCCCTTCGGGGGTCATGATTACTACGTCTGCCCCACTGCTACGTTGGTTGGATGACCCGTCACAATACATCTGCCAAATGTCTCCAACATATATTCTCCAGTTGGGTTTAGGTTGCACTTGATCGGACTTGAAGTCGGCAAGGCATTCCGTGAATTTGGCTACAAAGTCGACGAGCACTTGCCCCTTGATGGCAGTTTTAGGCAAATCTGGATATCATACTGGCCGAGTTCCAAAGCCAATTTCGAAACGCACCCTGATGCTTCCGTGTTACAGAGCGCTGACTGGAGCGGATAGTCCGTTAGTACCCCTATGGTATGCCCTTGAAAGTAATGCATCAGTTTTCTTGCAGCCATAACGAGAGCAATGATGAGCTTTTCCAGTGGTAGATAACGTGTTTCGGCATCAGCCATTGCTTTGCTTACATAGTAAACTGGTCGCTACTCCCTGAGTTCTTCCCTTAAAAGTACGGTGCTGATCGTCGGGTCAAATATCGCCAGATACAAAATGAGCGGATTGTTTGTCGAGGGGGTTTCCAAGAGTGTTACTAATCGCAGATAAGTTTTCAAGCCATCCAAAGCAGCCTGGCACTCGGGGGTCCATTCAAAAGCATTGCCTTGCCGAAGTGTATGAAAGAATTGTCGGCAGCGATCTGTGGAACGGTTGCTAAACCTGTTGGGCGCGGCGGCCATTCCCATCAGCTTTTGAGCCTCTTTGACTGACTAAAGAGAGCCTAGTTCTAGAATTGCTGTGATCTACCTCAGGTTGGCCTTTATTCCCGGTGGTTAACAATGTAGCCAAGGAATTTCCGATATCCGATGCCGAATGCAAACTTTGAGGTGTTTAGTTTCATTCTGTACTTTCGAAGAATGCTGAATGTCTCTGCCAAATCGGCTAGATGGGCGTGCTTTTCCTTGGATTTGACCACCATGTCGTCGATGTATACTTCCATGGTGCGGCCGAGCTATTTCTTGAACATGGCAGTAACCAGTCTCTGGTAAGTTGCCCCCGCATTCTTCAGCCCGAAAGGCATGACCTTGTAGCAATAGGTTCCTCTTGGGGTAAGGAATGTGGTCTTTTCTTGATCCTCCGGATGCATGGCAATTTGGTGATAGCCTCTGTAGGCGTCCAAGAAGCTCATACGTTGATGATGTGTCGTTGCATCTATGGGTTGGTCTATTATGGGGAGGAAAAAACAATCCTTGGGACAAGCTTTGTTCAAATCCTTGAAATCCACACAAACGCGCCAAGATCCATTCTTTTTCTTTACAACCATGGTATTGGACAACCATGTAGGATAGGTTACTTCACAAATTTCCCCGGCATCAAGCAATCGGTCAACTTTTTCAACTACAGCCGAAGCATGCTCTGCGGCTGACTGTCGACTTTTTTGAATGATTGGCTTACATTTTGGATCAACATTTAAGCGGTGCTGGGCCACAGATGGATCCACCCCTGGCATCTCGTATGGTGTCCATGCAAACACGTCGAGGTTGCTGAGTAAGAAGGATAGAAGCTCGTGTCTGTCAACTTCGTTCAAGGGAGTGCCGATCATGAAGAACTTGTCAGGACTCCCATTAATTTCGATCCGATCCAGGTCTTCAGTTTCCTTTTCACTGAGGATTTTCCCAATGTCCTCGAGGCTCTCCCGATTTGGTACTTTAGTCGAATTCACTTCCAGTTCCTTTGGTCTCTTTGCAGCAGCAACAATATAGCATGCCTCTGCCATTTTTGAGAACCCCGAATTTGTTCAATGTCATACTCAGTCAGAAAATGAAGTAATTGATGGTAAGTGCTTGGCACAGCTTGCATGGTATGCAACCAAGTTCTTTCCATGATGAGATTGTATGGTGACGGAAGTTTGACAACCAGAAATTCTATATCTACTGATCTGGTGCCCACCCGAACTGTTTGTGTGATCTTGCCCAAAGGATACTCGGGATTAGCGTTGAAGCCGAATAATGGGTAATCAGCCAGCAACAAATTCGAGTCAATGAAGCCGAGTTTAACAAACGTCTTGTGATACATTATTTCTAAAGTGCTTCCCTGATCGATGAGAACACATTCAATGGTGAATCTATTCACGCATGGCTCGATGACGAGGGGATCGGCGTGGGGGAGAATTACTCCAACTAAGTCGGTGTCGTCGAAACTAATCCTCCCAGTTTCATGGGGCCATTTTGCTGGTGTGATTGGCTTATATAGGCTAGGTTGCAATTGAATTGTATGTACCTCGGCTGACGATGGCAAGCTGTATATCATGTGAATTACACCAAGTGGAAGTGAGTCTGGCTGTAGGGCTACCGGTTTTGATGGATTATTCTTTCAGACGTGTTGCACCAGCCGACCGTCTTGTACCAGCTCCTTCAAGTGGTCCTTCAGTGCATAACAACTATTAATGTCATGACCATGCTCCTTGTGGTATTCGCACCGCTTATCCTGTCTCCTTGTATTGGGAGGTCCCATCATTTTGGACGGCCATTTAAAGAACGGAAGGTGTTGGACTTTTGACAAAATCTTGCTAATTGGCTCTGCTAATTCCGTGTACTTCTTGTCCGAGCGTCTTGCGCCCTTGCTCTCCACTTGATATTGTTCATTTGATCGGTGTGAACACTGATCGCTTGATCGGCGCAAATCACGCCTTTTGTCTTGTTTAGCCCGATTTTATGGTTCGAGGCTCCTTGATAGCACGACGCTTATTGGCTGAACGATACCAGATGGAGCCTTCTTAACGGCTTTCTGTCCGACTTTGACTCGCAGGGCATCATCTTCCACCTTACAATATTCTTCAATGCTAGTTCCAATTTATAGTACTATCTGACGGCCAATGGTCCCAGGCTACTTAGAAACATTTGACACATGAGGGCTTCATCGTCAGCATGTAGTGTCATCGCTTGTTTATAATGACGAATATGGTCAGTGGGGTCTGATTTTCCATTATATAGGGTCATCTTGCATTGCCCCTATCTTGGATGAATCTATAAACACCCCTTCCCCAGATACCACAAGGCTTAAGAACATAACCTCTCTCAGCCAATATTCACATTTCCCAAACTTGGCATATAGTTTATGGGCTCTAAGTAACTCAAGTACTACTTGTAAGTGTTCCTCGTACTCCTTCTCAAAGGCTGAGTAAATCAAGATGTCGTCCACAAAGACGACCTCAAAACGGTCTAGAAACTTACGAAAGATCTGGTTCGTCAAATCCATAAACACAGCTGGTGCATTGGTTAGCCCAAAGGGCATCACTAGAAACTCATAATGGCCATACCGCGTACAGAATGGCATCTTTGGGATATCCTCCTCCCTCACTATCAACTGGTGATAATCCGATCTTAAGTCTATCTTAGAAAAGTAACAAGACCCCTTCAACTGATCAAATAAGTCATCTATACGAGGCATCAGGTACTTATTTTTAACAATTACCCTGTTCAACTTTCGATAATCTATACAAAGTCGCAATGCACCATCTTTATTTGTGGCAAAAAGAGCTAGTGCCCCCTAAGGTGAAGTATTAGGGTGAATAAAACCCTTATCTAAAAAATCCTGGAGTTGAATCTTTAACTCACTCAACTTGGTAGGTGCAAATCTATACGGTGTCATAGAAATCGGTGACGTGCCACACACCAAATCAGTAGAGAACTCGATCTCTCGATGAGGTGGTAAACTGGTAAGATCATCCGAAAAAACATCCGGGTATTCACAAACTACCCTTGGTAACTCAGCTTTGGCTTCATCACACTCAGTACTCAAGAAGTTAGCAAGAAGGTAACTAACGCCCACACGGGTCATACACCGGTGATAAAACTCTATCAACCTAGTCCCCAAAGAAATAAAAGCAATTACCACTCAAGGTACATACAGTGACCCTCTGACGATAGCAATCTATAACAGCCAAATATGATGAAAACCAATCCATATCCAAAATAACATCAAAATTAGACATATCAATCAATACAAATGCAAAAGGAAGTCAGTGACTGGCAACCTCTATTTCACAACCCCAACACCCCTGTTCCAAGACAATTTTACCACCAATAGATGACTCTACACTAAGAGGAGATGCTAACCGAGCCAATTCTAACCCCAAAACTGATGCAAATGCAGATAAAATAAATGAATGGGTTGCACCCGTATCAATCAACACATTAGTAACTGAATTGCAAAACACGAAGGTACCTTTCACTTTCGAGGGCGCTAGTACTAGATCTGGTGCGGTAACAGCATACACACGCCTTGTAGGTCTCTGCTCAACCTGCTCACCTCTCGGAGTATAAATCTGATGTACTGACTGGGCCGAAGAGGCTCTCTAATTGGCCCTCAAGGCCTGTGCTGACTGTGTAGGCTGGTGGCTCTGTGTCTGTCTCGAACTAGACACACCGAGTGTGCCACACAACTAAGGGCAAAATCTCTTCATGTGCCGCGCCTGCCCACACTGATAACAAGTGAGCGGCTACCCTCTTCCCTGGCTCTGACTCTGACTCTAAGAAAGAGCCGACGACGATGCAGATCATTGCCCTCCTTTTCTCTGTAGGCAAGCTGGAGATTTGTGACCCAACTGGCCATACTTGTAACAAGTGAAATCTCCTTGACCACCTCTCCCAGAACCTGAACTTGGCACTAGAAAAGTGGACCTCAACTGAGCTCCTAAGGACTGCTGTGGAGCAGGACCCCTCTGTCTCTTATTGTCCCTTTGAACATCCTGACTCCTCCTGAAGCCCCTCATCCTCTCCTACTCCATCTGCATCACAGTTTCAAGATAAGTTGCCGCCTTCACAAGGCATCCATAATCTCTAATCATTAACCCGACCACCTTGAACATTAGCCCAGTCCTCAATCTCTTCTCGAACTCTAGACAACGACGCTTCTCAGTCGCCACAAGTTCGGGTGCAAACCCTGACAAGCTCGTAAATGTGGCCTCAAACTCGGCCACCGGAGTGTTCAACTGTGCCAGCTTGGAAAACTGGTCTCTCAGGTTCTCCCTAACTGTGGTAGGTAGAAACTTGTCTTGGAAGGCACTGACAAAAGCCTCCAAAGTCACCCCAATACGCCTACGCATGTACTTCTACCACTGGCCTGCATCTCCTTTCAATTGGAAGGATGCCAAGGTCACTTGCAACCGGTCGTCCTCAATGCCAAACATCTCGAACGGTTTCACTATTTGCTCTAGCCACTCATCTGCCTTTAGTGGCCCCTTGGGATCACCCATAAACTCATCTAGATTCGATCGGAAAAACTCCCGCTTCAAGAAAAATGGCCTTGCCTCAACTACTTGGGCCTGGACTTGATTCTCAGCCCTGAGAATGTCCATAGACTCCTACAACACTTTGGTCATTTCGCAGGCTAAGGCGCCCATGGCCTATTGACCGACTAGTTCAGCCACATTGGCTTGACCAACGCCCTCTTCCTATGCTGGAATATCATTTGGTATTGTCATCTCTTGCCATCTAGGCCTACCACGCCTACCACCACGACCACGTCCTGACATCCTAATAAAGGTAACAAAAGAGATTAGCACATTTACAAATGTGCCGAAGCTAACTCACTCACGTCCTAATATGGTGGACAACAGTAATTCACTCCACATAAGCACATAGTCACATAAACACATACAAACTTTGTTCCCGAATAATGACCGTCTTGCGTCATTGCCAGAGCTCCAATTAGAAATAGCAATGATCAAGTGCTCTTCTAATAGAACTTCTAGAAACTCATAGACTCAATCAACATCCTAGAAACTAAATCCCATACCTATATAATCACATAAGCATGTTATCATGTAAGTACTTCGTACATACTAAAGTCTTTGCCAAGCGAGACAAACCCATTTTGGTAATAACCACTTCCCACATACCCAAAATATTCAAACCCGGTATGCTCTGATACCAAGTTGTAACGCCCTCAAAATAATCATAATGTTCTAACTCCAAACACGAATACAAAGTGATATAGATAAAGTATGAAGCTTTCATTTATCAGAGTTAATATACAAAAGATGACACGTGCGATATACATTCATAAATTGTTCATCCTGAATCTACAGCATATGTTACAAATGGCAAAACATAATGAAAACTAAACAAATATTCATATGCCCTAAAGGCTTACATCTTTTCAAGTCACTACTTGGTTACAACAAAATGAGTCTAGCTCAATACAATTAAACCCTTGGCTATACAAAAACGAATACAATAAAAAAGAAGTTCTTGCTCTAAATCTCCCCAATCTATTGTCTTGGTGGAGGCATATCTCCAACACCTGAAATGGTTTTTCCCAAGTACAGTGAGCCAAAGCTCAGTAGAAACAATTTAACACAATGTATGAACCTTATCAAAGATATAAGTATAATGTGCATATACAATGTTTGTGATAAAATCATTCATATTCTACAAGATCATAATATGCCAAGTTGTATATTTCAATCCATTTTATCTCAATTCATTTCAAGTCAATTCATCTCACCTCAACTCATGAGTCAAATTCATTGTTACCTCGACAACCCAACTGAGGCTACAACTCAGTGGTTCTCTAATCAATACAACCATTACACAAACACTTCAATTTGTCATTTTACAAAAATTTTGTCCGCAGGAATCGACATCCATGTATACGTGCAGTTTCGGGACTTTCACCCTGGATACACATGCCAACTTAATTCAATGGAGTCCATCTCATTTCTTCTCCCAAACATGGAGTATATCCCCCTTCTCCTCCCAAATATCATACATATACAATATATTAACACACAGTCATATTCAATGACACAGTTAAAAGATTCGTTTCAATTCACCAAATCCTTGTGCAATTTCTACAACAATCATAGCTATCCTCCACCGATAGCCCAAAACAGATATTTCTAAATAGATATACAATCTCCAAAACAGATAAATTATCCAAATTTCCATCGGTAAGAGATAATACACATCCAATTCCACCATTTGTATAAACGTTCATCTAATTTTATATTCCCAATATCAATTTCATTATTTATACAAAATATTTATTTGAAACATTTTAGTGCAAAGCTCCATTCTCTCCCAAATCCAACCAATGTGTCCAAATCAACAAATTTAACACAACACATCTTCATATCTATACCTGTAACCATTTTCAATACCTTCATTTGAAAAACTCCTCTTTTGATTTTAAACCAAAACCCTAGGTTTGTCTAAAAACCTCTAAATCCCAATATTATTTACACAATAGCAAATAGCTAAGTCAAAAATCATAGAAGAGTGTAGAAAGTCCCTACCTCAAAGCTAGAAGTTGAGCAAAGCAAGGAGGAAACTTCAAAGATGCTCAAACACAACTCTATTAGGATATAAATGTAGCCTTTAAGACGCTTCACCTTTTTATCAAAGAGAGTATGGTAGAGAAACCACTAGATCTAAGTGAAAATGTAGAGAGAATGTAGGGTTTAGAACGAGAGAGGGTCCCGATCTAGGGTTTTAAGAGAGAAAGATATGAAAGAGTGATGTAAAAAGGTACTACTTCGAACTGATATACGCGCAGCTTGCTCGAGCACAAGAGTTGTCGCTTGAGCGACCAGACACAGTAAGTTATTTTGCTCGAGAGCTTGAAGCTTCGCTCAAGTACAGAATGCACACTTCCAGAAGTTTTATAGACAGAAGACCGTCGCTCGAGCGCAAGAATTCTCGCTCAAGTGAAGAACACTACCCTCCTAGTATCTTTGCAAGCCTGCAAAAGTACTAGGCGCTTACAAAGCTCGCTTGAGCGCAAGAAGTTTCGCTCGAGCAAAGAGGCCAAAATCTGGACAACAACAATTTGAACCAACTAGCAACCAATTTGTTCCAAACACAACCAAGGAACTCCAATACTCAATTTTAATGAGGAATAAGGGAGAGAGAGAGAGAGAGAGAGAGAGACAAGAACAACAATACAGAATTATGAAACTTGAGTTCGGGATACTACAAAGGTCGGATCGGATTAAAGTCAGAATCACTATACTTACTTAGTCATTATGAGCCAGGAATTTATAAGGTTGCCGCCACCTAGGGTTAACAGTCCTCTGTTTTAGACATGATTTGCATGGGTGATGTAATTTATATGCTCGGAGGCATGATCCTTAGGAACTGATCTGGGAGAATTCTCAGTTTGTCTTTGATGACTTACATAAAGAATATCCTAGAATAATTCTAGATGCGAAATTGCAAACCCATTGACTTATCTATCGGTAAAAGTTAGAACTTTAGTTATTGTGTGAATCCTTAGATTGTCTTTGGGAGAAATAGATGACCTGTATTCCTTGATCTTTTGTTGTGGGAGCCTGAAGTACGCTATGTGGGTGTATTATGGCATGATGAGTGTTATGTTTTGTAAATGGTCAATTGAGTAGTTTAGACATTGACCTTGCTCATTAAACAGTGGATAGGATGCTTTACTAGTAGTGTATAAATTTGCCTCCTGTAAGATTCAATGTGCTAGTTGGGCACATCTTGAATGAATGCAAATTGGTCACCAAAATATCTTTAGAGAGGTAATTGCGCAAAAGGTAATGATCTTGAACCACTTCATGTGAGGTGCATATGGTGGATTCTATTGTATATGCTTATCGCAAGAGGTGCTGATAGGGCTTATGTTTGAAATCTAAAATTGCACAAGCTATGGTTGTGTTTTTTCAATCAATCACTTATGTTTGTGAGACTATGTGTAACATGCCCAGGGGGTACCTGCGCGCGTTAAACAGTTTAGACTCCCGAGATCTCTTTGATCTACTCTCACGAGTGCAATGTGAAATGTAGACGAGAGTCCAGATTTGGAAAGTTTTATTAAAAATCCATTTTATTGCAATTTTGTCAAAAATGGACCGCATCATCAGATTTCAGAGTCGCCACCTAATATTTTGGGAAATTAGGAAACCCATGACTCGTGCCAAGGCCACTGTTCGTCGTAACCAAGGATGCTTGGCTCGGAACCTTAGGTATGAGAGGGGAACGTCAATAATGAGCACCCCACTCACCAGATCAAAAGATCGGCCTCTACTAAACCATGATATGACTTTTATTTTTTTTTATATGTTCATGTTCTGATTATTTTAGTAAATCCTAAAATTTACTATGTGAAACATACAAGTATAGATTAGTTTGCTCAAATTGGAACAATTCAATTTCATGTTTGTTTGTCGAAAAGGGTTTGAATTTGCCACTTGACAAAGTGGGCTTAAAGTTTGTGAATTTGCCACTACAAAGTGGGCTTAAAACGTACATTTATTGAATTATTCCAATTCAAACAACAAGCCTTCATCCACATGCATTCATACAGTTATATCAAGTAAGCAAGTAGCCTCATGGTAGAATACTAACACATAGTAAGAAAAACACACACAAATGGGATGCTAAAGCATAAAAACTCACAGAGATATCGACGTCCCTCGAACAACTACAAAACAAAGTTAGTAAAATATGCATGATCTTATATACAGAATCCTCATGCAATTCACTCATGAGATGCACTAAAGATTCGGTTTCTAAAATATGGCATGTGAATCATCTCAATAACATGAGGTAGCGCATAGAATCACAGAAGAATTGATTAAACCCACACATGTAAATGTAGCTGAATCTTAATGCATGAGACATGAATGTAAAGCATGGATATGCATGGCATGTCAGATATATATACATATGTACAGTTAGGGAAAGCTATTAAAGAATGGGATAGATAAGAAGCGGGGTGGGGAATTATTACAACACCTGAATTATTACATATCCGAATGAGAGAGAGAGATGAGGGAATAATAAAATAAAATAAAATATCACAAAACACTCAAAATAAAAATAAACAAAGTAAAATAAAAATAAAATGAAGCAGGGACACACCTTGCATAACTAAGCACTTACTAATAAAAAAACCAACTCAAGCCCTGTACTGATAAAACCCATATTAATCCACAAATTGAACCCACTCACTTAAAGCCCAAGCAAAACCAACTCAAGCTTTGAAGCCCATACTGATAGTCCATGCGAAACCAACTCAAGTTTGGTAGTCCATCCCTCTTTCTCACTCCCCACGGTTTGGTCTTCACTCTCTATATAGATATTCTCTCAGCTCACCATGGATGGAAAGATGGTGTTCTTACATATGTTGGCCTGCATGTAAATGGCGGTAGTCTTCGATAGTTGCACAACCAGCCGGTCACAGTGGCCTTTGGGTTTGGCAGCTATGGAGCTCCGATTGAAGACGAAGAGCGCTGGGTCGATCCTCGAGAATAAGAGAGCTAGGTTGGTCTCACTAGAGAGAGAGAAAGAGAGAGAGCTTTCGTTGGTCTCCTTCGTTTGATGTCAGGAGAGTGTAAAAGAAATTGAGAGAGAGAGAGTAGATGTGCCGAGAGAGAGAGCCAGCCTCCCCTCATGCACACCACCGTGCTCGATGTCCCTTGTGTCTGTGTGTTTTTTAGCTCCTGTGTATGTCTTCCATGGAATGGAGAAGAAGATGGTGTGTGTGTCCCGAGTGTATGCGTGTGTGAGAGTTGTGTGTCTCTGGCCTCGGCGACACGATGGTGGTACCCGGTGTAGTGGTGGTGGCGCTGCAAGATAGCCAAGGGAGAGAGAGTTTCGGAGATGTGTTGTCTTTTTGTTCTACTCCTCTCTATCCCTCACCTCCAACCCGAGTCACCTCCAACCCGAGTGTGCTGTGTATGTTTTTGTGTGTGTGAGTGTGTTATGTGTATCGGTTGTTCTCCCTCAGCTGCTGCTGTGTGTGGGTGTATCAGTGTGTGTGTGTTGAATGTGGGTGTGTCGTGTGTTTGGTGTGTGTAGTGTGTGTGTTGAATGTGGGTGTGTCGTGTGTGTGTTGAATGTGGGTTTGCAGATGAAACTTCCCTCCCTCTCAGTCTCTCTTTAGAAAATTCTCTCTCAAAAAAATCACTCCTCTCCCCCTTTTTTCACTCATGAACACCACACTCTCTCTCTTCTCCCTCTCCGATCCTCCCCTCAAATAATCATTTCCCCTCAAATAATACACTACCCACTCCCTCTTTTCTGTCGCTCTCTTTTTAATATTTTCCAACTTCTCACCTGCCCTTTTCTTTTTTTTTTTTGATTCTTTTTTCCCCGTGACCATACATGCTCCCTCCTTTTCTAAAAAAATAATTGTTCTCCACTGCCCTTACACAACCTCACCAAAAGTCTTATCTCCATCCCCCCACTCATTCATCCTCTTTTTTTATTTTTATTATATATATATATATATATTTATCATTTTCTTTTTTTTTTTTATCAAATATCAAAATTATTTATACCAATTTAGATAAAAACATCAAAAACTATGTACAACACATAAAATTATGAAATACTAAAAATTAGTAATTTGGCCAACATGGGTGAGGTTTGGGATTAAAGTTTATTTTGATATTTTCTACTGAGAAATTCATAAAATAGTATATTCTAACTTTCATCATGGGGTGTTCAAAAGAAAGTGCCCAAGTCTTAGGGCCGGTCAAAATGGGGTGTCTACAGTTGCCCCTCTTTGATAGAGCTCGAAGTCATTTCATGATGTGGGTGAATGTCAAAGCCCCGAAGACGACCTTTTTGATAACGTCGTAAGACTTGGGCAAACAAACAAGATACAAATGTAAGTGGTTGAACTCGAAGGTTGCTTACGTATCCCTTTGCAAGGAATCAAACAAGCGTAGTTCAGGGGCAAGATGCTAATGATATGCAAGAAGATTGTGAGAACTAGACTTATGCAGTACGCGAAGCTGATTATTTTTGAAAAACTTATGAACATGCAAGAGAGGAAAGACCTCAACCAAGAGAAATCAACATCCTAACACGTCTCACGTGAAAGGAGCAAAGATGGTGTAAACAACAGGCGCACTTGATGTTTTTAACCGAGTGAACCAACAACCTAACACGTCTCACGCGAAAGGAGGAAATATGGTCTAAACAACAGGCGCACTTGATATTTTTAACCGAGTAAATCAACAACCTAATACGTTTCACGTGAAAGGAGAAAGGATGGTGTAAACATCAGGTGCACCTGATGTTTTTAACCGAGTACATCAACAACAACCTAACGCGTTTCACGTGAAAGGAGGAAGGATGGTGTAAACATCAGGCGCACCTAATGTTTTTAACCGAGTACATCAATAACCTAACGCGTTTCACGCGAAAGAAGGAAGGATGGTGTAAACATCAAGCACACCTGATGTTTTTAACCGAGTAAAACAACAACCTAACGCGTTTCATGCGAAAGGAGGAAGGATGGTGTAAACATTAGGCGCACCTGATGTTTCTAACCAAGTAAAACAATAACCTAACGCGTTTCACGCGAAAGGAGGAAGGATGGTGTAAACATCAGGCGCACCTGATCTTTTTAACCGAGTAAAACAACAACCTAACGCGTTCCACCCGAAAAGAGGAAGGATGGTGTAAACATCAGGCGCACCTGATGTTTTTAACCGAGTACGTCAACAACCTAACGCGTTTCACGCGAAAGGAAGAAGGATGGTGTAAACAACAGGCGCACCTGATGTTTTTAACCGAGTAAAACAACCTAACGCGTTTCATGCAAAAGGAAGAAGGATGGTGTAAACATCAGGCGCACCTGATGTTTCTAACCGAGTAAAACAACAACCTAATGCGTTTCATGCAAAAGAAGGAAGGATGGTGTAAACATCAGGCGCACCTGATGTTTTTAACCGAGTAAAACAACAACCTAATGCGTTTCACACGAAAGGAGGAAGGATGGTGTAAACATCAGGCGCACCTGATGTTTTTAACTGAGTACATCAACAACCTAACGCGTTTCACGCGACAGGAGGAAGGATGGTGTAAACATCAGGCACACCTGATGTTTTTAACCGATTTGGGTGGTGTAAACAGATAGGTACACCTGCTGTTTTTAACTGATTTGCAATCCAAACGCATTTCACGCGAGAGGAGGAAGGGTGGTGTACACAGACAGGCGCACTTGACTGTATTTTAATCGAGTAAAACAACAACCTAATGCGTTTCACGCGAAAGGAGGCTGGATGGTGTCTACATCAGGCGCACCTGATGTAGGAAGGATGGTGTAAACATCAGGCGCACCTGATGTTTTTAACCGAGTAAAACAACAACCTAACGTGTTTCATGCGAAAGGAAGAAGGATAGTGTAAACATCAGGCGCACCTGATGTTTTTAACCGAGTACATCAACAACCTAACGCGTTTCACGCGAAAGGAGGAAGGATGGTGTAAACATCAGGCGCACCTGATGTTTTTAACCGAGTAAAACAATAACCTAACGCGTTTCACGCGAAAGGAGGAAGGATGGTGTAAACATCAGGCGCACCTGATGTTTTTAACCGAGTACATCAACAACCTAACGCGTTTCATGCGAAAGGAGGAAGGATGGTGTAAACATCTGGCGCACCTGATGTTTTTAACCGAGTAAATCAACAACCTAACGCGTTTCACGCGAAAGGAGAAAGGAGTGGTGTAAACAGACAGGCGCACCTGCTGTTTTTAGCCGAGTGAAATCAACATCCTAACGTGTCTCACGCGAGAGGAGAAGGAGTGGTGTAAACAGACAGGCGCACCTGTTATTTTTAACTGAGTGAATCAACAACCTACCGCGTCTCACGCGAAAGGAGGAGGGGTGGTGTAAACAGACAGGCGCACCTGTTGTTTTTAACCGAGTGAAATCAACATCCTAACGCGTCCCACGTGAGAGGAGAAGGGGTGGTGTAAACAACAGGCGCACCTGTTGCTTTTAACCGAGTGAATCAACAACCTACCGCATCTCACGCGAAAGGAGGAGGGGTGGTGTAAACAACAGACGCACCTGCTGTTTTTAACCAAGTGAAATCAACATCCTAACGTGTCTCATGCGAGAGGAGAAGGGGTGGTGTAAACAGACAGGCGCACCTCCTGTTTTTAACCGAGTGAATCAACATCCTAATGCGTCTCACGCTAGAGGAGAAGGGATGGTGTAAACAGACAGGTGCACTTGCTGTTTTTAACCAAGTGAATCAACAACCTACCACGTCTCACGCGAAAGGAGGAGGGGTGGTGTAAACAACAGGTGCCCCTGCTGTTTTTAACCGAGTGAAATCAACATCCTAACACGTCTCACGCGAGAGGAGAAGGGGTGGTGTAAACAAACAGGTGCACCTGCTATTTTGAACCGAGTGAATCAACATCCTAACGCGTCTTACGCGAGAGGAGAAGGGGTGGTGTAAACAAACAGGCACACCTGCTGTTTTTAACCGAGTGAATCAACAACCTACCGCGTCTCACGTGAAAGGAGGAGGGGTGGTGTAAACAACAGGCACACCTGCTGTTTTTAACCGATTGGGTTTTGATAATTGGACTTATATGCTACGCGAAGCCGGGTTGGATAATTGGACTTATATACTACGCGAAGCCGGTTTGATAATTGGACTTACACGCTACGCGAAGCTGGTTTGATAATTCATGATTTGTGCAATGCAATACAATACAATGTCATGGAGTGATGATAAAGCTATGAAGATGGCAACATGGGTGGCAAGCTTTGTGTAAAGCACACAAAGCAAGCCACATTTCTACCTGGCTATGTTTGCAACTTTCCCTATTCTCCAACAGGGTAACAGACTAGGTTGGTTCTGTTTCCAGAGTTGAGGCGTATACAAGCTATCTCAACCTATGGGGCTGCCATACAGATTTTAAGCCGGGGATACACCCCTGGGTATTTAAACCAGACTTTAGTCTCGGAAATCCCGAACCTTTTGCGTTCTAGGCATCGCCATTCGAACTCTAGTTTCCACCGTCTCAATTAATCTCCTAGGAACTCATTACAAACATAGTCAGGTGACTGTACCAGACCGATTGAAGTCATTTGAGCACGACAAACACCAAAGGAATTGCACCTCTAAAGGATTTAAGGTCTCCTAGACCATGAAAGTCGTTTGGGCACGACAAACACCAAAGGACTTGTACCTTCAGAGGATTTAAGGTTTCCTAGACCCGAAAAAGAACAACAAGCACACTTGCTGTTTTTAACCGATTGAATGGCCACGGATGCCGCTTTACTTCCTGATCATATTCACAACTTTCCCTATTCTCCAACGAGATGACAAACTAGGTCGGTTCAGTATCCAGAATTGAGGCGCATACACGCTACCTCAACCTATGGGGCTGCCATACAGATTTCAAGCCGGGGATACACCCCTGGGTATTTAAACCAAACTTTAGTCTCGAAAATCCCAAACCTTTTGCATTCTAGGCATCGCCATTCGAACTCTAGTTTCCACCGTCGCAATTGGTCTCCTAGGAACTCATTGCAAACACAACCAAGATAATACACAAATATTTACATATAAATACACACATATATGTACATATGGTATACACATATGCATATACAGACAACATATAGACAGATATATACAGATATATACACAGACATATATAGTATATATACATGTATATACGACACAGACATGTACGGACCTATACACAAACATATACGGATATATACACAGATGGGAATATTCCGTTTGCAACCGTCAGCGGGAAGATGCCGTTACTAAGAAGGCATATTCCATTTGCTGGCGTCAGCATACGTGCGCAAAACACGCAAAAAAAAAAGGAAAAACACAAAATGTATGGATGTGGGGATATGGGGTTTCGACCCTCTGATTTCAAGTTTGGCCTCCGAGTCCTCAACCACTGAGCCACGCAACTCTTGTGACAAAATATTCAAACAAATATATATATATATATATATATAAGTATATGAGACATATATATACATAAAACCAAAACAAAACAAAAGAAACATTTGTTGTGGGGTTCGAACCCCTAACCTTGGGCTCAACCTTCCAGCCTTCAACCACTGAGCCAAACCACTGAACCCAATCCACTCTTGTAACCAAATGTTCAAACAAATATATATAATACATAGATATACAATACATATACATATATATATACAACTCTCTCGCCTCTCTTTCTGTTTTTGTCTTACTCTCTCTTTCTTCATCTTCTTCGAGCGTTGTGTCTGGCGTGCAATTTCAACAATCGCGGCGCCTGATCGATAGGTTATCCAATCTTGCCCCAATTGTCAATGATCGTCTCGAGCCTTCCTCCCTCTTTGTCTTCTTCTTTGGCTTCATCCTCTTCTTAAGTTGAGGCCTGCGAAAGAGAGAGGCAGAGCAAAAGCCTGCAAACTTTCTCTGTCACCACTCTGCAACCACTTTCTTTTGCATTACTCTTCTCTGCCATGGCCTCTTCACAAGGTTCTCTCACTCTTTTTCCAAACCTAAACGAGTCTACGATAGAGATGACCAATTTCAACTCCCCTGAACCTCAACCACGAGCTCCTCCTCCTTCTCCTGTTTTTAACTTTCCAGCAATGTCAGTTGAACAAATCATGGTGGCATAGTCTGACATCAAAGCAAACTCGTATACGCTGAGGTCATGTGTGGAGACCGTGACTGCGGTCTCCAACTTGTCCCGTCGGCTGCAAAATAGAACGTGTGAGGTGCATCGATTGAATGCACAACTTTCTTTACTTTAATATATGTACAAAGATTCTCGGGGGAAAGCTAGCAGATTGAAGAAACAAATCAAGGAGTTGAAACGACAAGTGACCCTCGCAACTCGTCATGGGACTACCTTTGACGGCCAGCGAGGGATAATCTCCTTTGGAAGCTCTGCCAAGGCCGAGGCAGAGTCTTCAAGAGCTTCGAAGAAGTAAAGATAAAGCGAGGAAGCTGATGGTAAAGTCAGGCAACGAAGCTGTGTGCAAATAAAGCTGGTTGTAATCTTCGCCGCTGAGCTACTACCGGAAAACTGAGAAAATGCTACTCTCTCTTTTTGCTTTTTTTGTTGTTTTTGTTTTTGTTTTTGTTTTTGTTTTTTGTTTTTTTTTTTTTTTTTTTGTTTTGTTTTGTGTCTTTGTGATCGGGGATGTCCTCCCCTGACTACAATAAAATCAATTTAGTTTTTGCACATCGATGGCGTGACTGGCATATCACTTTGAACTTGAAAACATTTTTGTTTGATTGAATCTGAGAATGATTGAATTTTTGAACTCTGAATTAGACATTGACTCTTTATTGACCTGAATCAACAAATGACCTAACGAACTGAAAAAAAGAAGCAAATTAATCCAAACACACTTATATACACTGACTAGTATAAATACACCGACTGGTATAAATATACTGACTGTTATGAAAGGAACACCCTTATATATACTGACTGGTATGAATACCCTGATTGGTATGAATACACTGACTGGTATGAATACACACTTATATATACTGAATAGTTGACTCGAGCGGTGGAGAAGACAGAATCTCTAACTCGACTATGCCCCTAGTTCATTGCCTTGACTCTTTTTTGTCTCTTGATTTTTTGTAAACATGTTTTGATCAACATGAGAGTTAGATTAGCATACTTATTCCATTTTCTGTTTCAAATCATGTAAGCTAAACTGTGAGCACTGAAAATTTTCCCTTTTCAAATCCAAAGAATGGTCAAAGTTTTGGGAAAATGGAACAATTTTCGAGAAAAATTAGTCAGCTTCATTCAAATTAATCAAAACCTATTTTTGCAAATGGCGACTACTCAACTAACATGTAATCAACCATTGGGGTGCATAGTCCCAAGCCAGATAATCAATGGTGATATCCGAACCAAGCAAACCGAACCAAGCCAAACCGAACTGAATGAAGCCGAGCAGAACTGGACCAAACCGAACCGCCGAACCAAACCGAACCAAGTTGAATCGAAACCGACTGAACTGAGCAGAATGAAGATAAACCAATCAAACATAGATAGGACAACCAAGTCGAGTAAAGATATACCAATCAAACATGGACAAAATGAATTAGTTAAAAAATTATTGGGGCCGAACTTCAAGATGAAGCTACATACGTATCCCAAAGATAGGAATCAGGCCATCGTAGTTCGGGCTAAGGTTCACCCGGGTATTGACACTTTTCTTTTGTGCTCTAACTTTTGCCAAAGCCGCCCTTTCGGGTTTTCAACCTTGCGAGCTTTTTCATTTTTCATTTTTCATTTTTTTCATTTTCATCATTTTTTTTTTATCATTTTTTTTATTTTTTGTTTTTCTGCTCTAACTTTTGCCTAGGTCGTCCTTCTGGGTTTTCCGCCCAGCGAGCCTCTCGAGGGTTTCAGTTTAGCTTGTCCATGTTGATTGTGTGTGAGATCTTTAGGCCATCAAAATCTATAACAATGACTGCTACACTTGACCAGGAGATATGATGATATAGGGATTAGGCTACTTGGGTCTGATTTTGCCACTAGTGTAGTGGATAGGAACTCGACTGTCCTTCAATAATAAAATTCATTCTCTCAAATCTGGGTTTGGCCTTTCTGGGCGGTCTTCATTGGGAAACGATTCAGTTTTAACTCTTTGATCACATCCAACCTTTTGCCCCTAGTTCAAGGGCTACTTCAAATCTAAATCACATCCGACCTTCTAGCCCCTAGTTCAAAGGTTGCTTCCAATCTGAATCACAGGCCCTACATAGTTCTGGCTAAGGGTCACTCTGGTATTGACACTCTCCTTTTACGCTCTAACTTTTGCCAAAGCCGCCCTTTCGGGTTTTCAACCTTGCGAGCTTTTCATTTTTCATTTTTTTTTCTTTTTTTGTGCACTAACTTTTGCCTGGGTCGCCCTTTCGAGTTTTCAACCCAGCGAGCCTCTCAAGGGTGGTACCTTATTGCCCCTAGTTCAAGGGCTGCCTTCATTTCAGCTATCCAAGCCTCACACTTTTGTTCCTAGTTCAAGGGCTATTTCAAATCGATATCACATTCTCTGCCTTGAGTTCAAGGTCTGTTTCCAATCTGATCACATCATTGCCCCTAGTTCAAGGGCTATTTCCAATCTAAATCATATTCGACCTTATTGCTCCTAGTTGAAGGGCTGCCTCCATTTGAATCACATCATGACCCCTAGTTCAAGGGCTATTTCCAATTCGGCTATGCAAGCCTTACACTTTGAATGATCATCGAATACTTCGAATCAAGGTTTAGAAAAAGTTTTGAAAAACTTTGGTCAATGCGATGAATTAAGGCACAGAGAAGTAGGCAGACTCTATGGCATTTTTTTTTTATTTATTAAAAAGAGACTATGACTGAGCAATGACAACAAACTTTTGACAACATACTCAAAAGAAAATGACAAAGAGGACCTAGACAGGACGGAAATGTCTAGGTTAGCACTATCGAAATCAACAGACTCTGACTCATTAGGCTGACTCGAGCCTGACTCCAACTCTACAAACTTGGTGGAGTCAAACTTAAACTCAATACTTAATTCAGAACTCAGAATAAAACCATTCTCAAATTGCCAGTTAATGTGTGGGCCATCTAGAATATTCAAAATAAAGCTCGTGCAATCAATAGGTGGTCACTTCCCAATTACAGAAACAAAACGAAACTTCTAATTATGCCCTCGTTGAAAACACACTGAACCTCACAAACTGAAATGTCTAAACCACTCATTCAAATTTGAGAACCCTGTATAGATCCAATACATTGCACATAACACATAGTAGGAAAGAGAACAAACACCCCTATGGAGGGTAAGATTATCCTGTCCTAGCTTTGAAATGATCTAGGGTTTCACTATTCAAACAAGTGGCATCATACATCCTAGAAATGGAAGAGCATCTGCTCCTAATTTTGGAAGGTATTATAGCACACTATATGTACAAGGTTGGCTCTACTCTAGGTGTTGAAGTCAAGGTGACGTTACCAAAGAGTCCTTTGGGTCATAACCAATGAAGATCTTAGGAACTCAAAAGAGTCAATATTAGCCTCTCTTCAAAGTTTGAGAACTTTCAGATCTCAAAAGATTATAACACAAGGCCTCCAAAGTAACGTAGAGATAGGTGTGGTGTCACAAAAAGTATGCCTGTGCTCCCACCAGCATCTAGGCAACACAGGGACTTTAAGTGCACCAATGCATGCAATGCAATAAACATATAATTGAAAATAAAAGTCATATCATGGAGTTCGATTCAAGGTTTCATAAATTCCCAGTAGTGTCGCCAGAAACTGTAACATGCCCGGGGGGTACCCGCGCGCGTTAAACAGTTCGGACTCCCGAGATCTCTTTGATCTAGTCTCACGAGTGCAATGTGAAACGTAGACGAGAGTCTAGATTTGGAAACTTTTATTGAAAATCCATTTTATTACAATTTTGGCAAAAATGGACCGCGTCATCAGATTTCAGAGTAGCCACCTAATATTTTGGGAAATTAGGAAACCCATGACTCGTGCCAAGGCCACTGTTCGTCGTAATCAAGGATGCTTGGCTCGGAACCTTAGGTATGAGAGGGGAAGGTCAATAATGAGCACCCCCACTCACCCGATCAAAAGATCGGCCTCTACTAAACCATGATATGACTTTTATTTTTTTTTATATGTTCATGTTCTGATTATTTTAGTAAATCCTAAAATTTACTATGGGAAGTATACAAGTATAGACTAGTTTGCTCAAATTGGAACAATTCAATTTCATGTTTGTTTGTCAAAAAGGGTTTGAATTTGCCACTTGACAAAGTGGGCTTAAAGTTTGTGAATTTGCCACTGCAAATTGGGCTTAAAACATACATTTATTGAATTATTCCAATACAAACAACAAGCCTTCATCCACAGGCATTCATACAGTTATATCAAGTAGCCTCATGGTAGAATACTAACACATAGTAAGAAAAACACACACAAATGGGATGCTAAAGCATAAAAACTCACAAAAATATCGACGTCCCTCGAACAACTACAAAATAAAGTTAGTAAAATATGCATGATCTTATATACAGAATCCTAATGCAATTCACTCATGAGATGCACTAAAGATTCGGCTTCTAAAATATGGCATATGACTCATCTCAATAACATAAGGTAGCGCATAGAATCACAGAAGAATTGATTAAACCCACACATGTAAATGTAGCCGAATCTTACTGCATGAGACATGAATGTAACGCATGCATATGCATGGCATGTCAGATATATACATATGTACAGTTAGGGAAAGCTATTAAAGAATGAGATAGATAAGAAGCGAGGTGGGGAATTATTACAACACCTAAATTATTACATATCCGAATGAGAGAGAGAGATGAGGGAATAATAAAATAAAATAAAATCTCACAAAACACTCAAAATAAAAATAAACAAAGTAAAATAAAAATAAAATAAAGCAGGGACACACCCTGCATAACTAAGCACTTACTAATAAAAAAACCAACTCAAGCCCTGTACTGATAAAACCCATATTAATCCACAAATTGAACCCACTCACTTAAAGCCCAAGCAAAACCAACTCAAGCTTTGAAGCCCATACTGATAGTCCATGCGAAACCAACTCAAGTTTGGTAGTCCATCCCTCGTTCTCACTCCCCACGGTTTGGTCTTCACTTTTATATAGATATTCTCTCAGATCACCATGGATGGAAAGATGGTGTTCTTACATATGTTGGCCTGCATGTAAATGGCGGTAGTCTTCAATAGTTGCACAACCAGCCGGTCACAGTGACCTTTGGGTTTGGCAACTGTGGAGCTCCGATTGAAGACGAAGGGCGCTGGGTCGATCCTCGAGAATAAGAGAGCTAGGTTGGTCTCGCTAGAGAGAGAGAGAACTTCCGTTGGTCTCCTTCGTTTGATGTTAAGAGAGTGTAAAAGAAATTGAGAGAGAGAGAGAGAGTAGATATGCCGAGAGAAGAGCCAGCCTCCCCTCATGCACACCACCGTGCTCGATGTCCCTTGTGTCTGTGTGTTTTTCAGCTCCTGTGTATGTCTTCCATGGAATGGAGAAGAAGATGGTGTGTGTGTCCCGAGTGTTTGCGTGTGTGAGAGTTGTGTGTCTCTGGCCTTGGCGACGCGATGGTGGTACCCGGTGTAATGGTGGTGGCGCTGCAAGATAGCCAAGAGAGAGAGAGTTTCGGAGATGTGTTGTCTTTTTGTTTTACTCCTCTCTATCCCTCACCTCCAACCCGAGTCATCTCCAATCCGAGTGTGCTATGTATGTTTTTGTGTGTGTGAGTGTGTTATGTGTATGGGTTGTTCTCCCTCAGCTGTTGTTGTGTGTGGGTGTATCAGTGTGTGTGTTGAATGTGGGTGTGCCGTGTGTTTGGTGTGTGTAGTGTATGTATGCTGGGTGTCTTGTGTGTTTGGTGTGTGTAGTGTGTGTTGAATGTGGGTGTGTCGTATGTGTGTTGAATGTGGGTTTGCAGATGAAACTTCCCTCCCTCTCAATCTCTCTCTAGAAAATTCTCTCTCAAAAAAAATATCACTCCTCTCTCCCTTTTTTCACTCATGAACACCACTCTCTCCCTCTTCTCCCTCTACGATCCTCCCCTGAAATAATCATCTCCCCTCAAATAATACACCACCCACTCCCTCTTTTCTGTCCCTCTCTTTTTAATTTTTTCCAACTTCTCACCTGCTCTTTTCTCTTTTTTTGATTCTTTTTTCCCCGTGACCATACATGCTCCCTCATTTTCTAAAAAAAATAATTGTTCTCCACCGCCCCTACACAACCTTACCAAAAATCTTATCTCCATCCCCCCACTCATTCATCCTTTATTTTTATTTTTATTTTTATTTTATATATATATATTTTTATCATTTTCTTTTTTTATCAAATATTAACATTATTTATACCAATTTAGATAAAAACATCAAAAACTATGTACAACACATAAAATTATGAAATACTAAAAATTAGTAATTTGGCCAACATGGGTGAGGTTTGGGATTAAAGTTTTTTTGATATTTTCTACTGAGAAATTCATAAAATAGTATATTTCAACTTTCATCATGGGGTGTTCAAAAGAAAGTGCCCAAGTCTTAGGGCCGGTCAAAATGGGGTGTCTACACTATGGGATATTGATGCTATTACGTTGTGTGTCATAATGATTAGCAGATGATGATGTCAACAAGCAAGATTGGCTCACTCATATGAGCAATCACCCTTGGTGCTTGGGAGCGAGCAAGGATGAGACTAGTGGTTTATTTTAATTGGAGCCAAGAGAGGCTTAAATTATCCATTATATATGTCGCCTTGGTTGCAACCAATATGAGGTTGTGTTAAAGACCAAACATGGATGTTGGTACCCACTTTCCATGTTGTGCGTATTATGACTAGCCAGATGCGAGATCTCATTTGGCGCCTAGAATGCGAGCAAATAGAGAATTCGAGTTAGGTGTTAGAAAGTGACTAGACTAAGATTAGTACGGTGTATCGAGTATGATGTCACCCTTTAGAAGAGTTACTTCATACTACATGTGCTTGGCGATTGAGTAATGAAGTGAGAGAATGGATCCATGTTTCCTTATCGTGTGAGTGTTATGTGTCATTATTGATGTGGCCTTAATTTATGTACCCTTTTGTGACCTTTGACTATGTCATAAAGTAAGGGGATGATGTTATGCTACTTTGGTATGTTACCTACAGTCATGTATGATTCGGCCTTAAGGGACACACTGGAAAAGCGGTCCATTCTAAACTAAATGGCATGAGGGCAAAGGGAAGATAATCTTGTATTAAACCACTATTGTATATTCACTGTCAACAACTCACATCGCTCTGTATGAGAGGCGGATTGAGTGTGAATACATTTTAAGAATTTAGAGGGTCAAACATGCTCTTTTGAGTGATTAAAGATGTTTTTGGATCGGTGTAATTAGATGGGTCTAGAGGGTCAAACATGCTCTTTTGAGTGATTAAAGATGTCTTTATGCTGGCTCTTTATTCTTAGCGGTCACACGATCTATTGGCTAGTATGATCGTGTTTGATGGATAGATTAAGATAAAATGTCATGCTAGCGCATATTCAAGTAGGAGATGTTGGAAATTGGGTTAGGTTTAAAACGCATACCCAATTGGGTCGCCTATGGTGGCATGACCCAAGACCGATAAGGAGAGACCCAGTCAAAGTGGACTTGGATTAACTTATCTTGGAGATAAGAGTGTATAACTCACTATCCCGTCTGTTAAGGAGATAGAGTTGCAGGTGGTTATAACTCTCTCACATAATATACGTATTATATTTGAGAGAGTAAGAATTTAACCATACAAGTAGGTCTGGGCATAGGGTTATCCGAACAGCCCAATCCGTCCAACTCAAACCGATCTGCATACAAATGGGTAGTTTCGCAGACACAATGCGGGCAGATACAATTTGGAATATTGCATTATTGCGAGTTGCAGGTTTTACCTGCACCTGTAAGAACCCGCCTACACTTACACTTTCTTTTTTTTATAAAAAAACTTGGACCATTGATTTCATTCATCCTATCATAGATGGAATTTGCGAGTTTTCAAATGTTTTTATTTTATTTAATAGGCTTGAATGGATGAAGTTTAACAACAATTTATTGTTATTTTATTATTGCATTTTGGATGAATGTAAAGTTAATGAAAAATTACTTTTAGGTAAGTTTAGGATTTTGAATGATTTGCTTGTGTTAGGAATTGATTTTGTTGTGTTTTTAATTTTATAAGTTTTAATTCATTAATTATTAATGTTGAGCATTTTAGAAAATGAGGGGAAAAGGGCCCAAAATAAATATTTACAAAATGTGAAAAAAAAGGCCCAAAAATAATTTTTTAAAGAAAAAAAATCCAATTTGCAAACCATCCATTACTGCGCGCACATCCACGAATCCTACCTGCACAAATCGCAACCCGCAATGCGGGTGGGTGTGGGTTTAATTTTTCTCAAACTGTACATATGCAGGTAGGTCCAAACTGCAAACCAAATCGTCCAAAACCAAACTACGAGCACCCTTACATACAAGTAATCAGTATCTTTCCCACCTCGTCTCTTTCTCTCTCTCTCTTTCTCTCTCTCTCCCCTAAACTCTCTATTTTTTCTCTCTCCATAGAAACACAGAATAGCCTTTGTACTGTGAACATTGTGGGTAGTGCTCTAGTAGTTCTATTCCATTGCTGGGAATTGTTCGAAGATATAAATGGAGGCACGTGATTCATCCACATGATCCATGGATTCGGTTTGAACGTAAAAGGTATGCCCAAATCTATTTATTTCCACAATGTTTATTTATTATTATTTTCTTACATTTTCTTTTATTTTCAAATCACTATCTCACACACACACACACACAGACATACATACATACATACTCACACACAGATTTAGGGTTCATGGTTGTTAGAGAGAGTGGTAGCATAGAGTAAAGCTTTTGCAAGTGAGAGAAAAGGGTGTAGTAGCTAGGGTTTTGTAGGTAATGAGATAGGTGGCAAGGTGGGAAGGGAAGTAGGTGAAGTTGTTAAATTTTGGAAGAGATTGTGGTGGAAGGCATCAAAAAGGGGATACAGGGACTAGGGTGATGTGTAGGTAGGAAGAAGGGGGTTGGGGTGGTGCGCAAGTGGGGAATGGCAGAGGAAAAAGGGGCATGTAAGGAGAAATGAGCTTCGGGTGTGAAGGCAATAGAAACGAGGACGTTGCATGTGATGTGGTGGCCAGAGAATGGATACAGGGTTTGAGGTGGTAGGAAGAAGCAACAGAAAGCTAATGTTGTTAGAGATTTCCTAAAATCTTCGAAACTTTATTTGTATTTATTATGTTATTTTATTTTGTTATTGTTATTTATTTATTTGTTTATTTCTTTTTCAAACAATCTTATTTATTTATAATTCAAATAGTGTTTGAATTCAAAAGCAATGTGTGTGTCTGTTCCTTAAAAGACATCAAATGGTCTTTATATACAGGACTTTAACTCAGGCAAAAAATACATAACGTATTCTGATTTGCTTTCTTTCTCTCTCATCTTTATTGTTTTTTTCTATATTCTATATTTCTGGACAACCGATACAGACTTGGCAAATCCATTTGGTGCAACTGTGCATTTTTATCAAATCCCTCTAAATTTTTGTGTTGTATTTTGGAGTCGTTTGTGTTTGTTAGAACCTACACAGGAGGGAGCGCATAACAATTTTAGGACAGCGTCTTTGATGTGCCTCTCACAATTACACATGCTATTTTCTTAACCTTATTCTCCTTCTTCTTCTTCTTCTTCTTCTTCTTCTTCTTCATCTTCAGTATTCTGTTTTATATATATATATATATATATATAATTTTATCAAAATGTATAATATCTATTTTCAGATTTTGTTTTATTTAATATCATTATTTTGTAAAATTAATTTAGAGAAATTATTGTTCAATTCTCACAACAATCTAAAGTTGTTATTTCTATAAAATATTTAATATTTTCATTATTTGTATTTTACAATTTAATTTGTTGGTCTTGAACAAAAAGGTTAAAAAAAAAAATCTAAAATTTATGTTCTCCATCTATTTAGTAACATTGAATAGTAAATTTGTATTGCACAAATCTATTTAATCTTCTTGACTTGTATATTGATTCTATTAGATAAGTTTTGAGAGTTAGCACTTGTTTGTTCTGTGTACTTTTATTCTCTATTAATTATTCTTAGGAAAGTTGTAGAATAAAATCAAAGTTTTCACATGATAAATATTATATTATTTAAAAGTGTATAGTTATCTGATGTGTTTTTAAGTATAGACCATTTCATACAATTTATGATATTTAACTAGCATTGTTCATATTATAAATTATTCTGTTCAAATTTATTTTGTATCAAATATTGTCACATTTTACTAGTGTATCTATCCTTAAATTGTTGGTAATTAAATTTACACTTATAATAATATTAGTGTTTGTTTGATTGTTATTTGTTGTAGATTAATATACTCTTCTGCTCTCTTGTTCTTTAAATATTTAAAATGACTAATTTAGAAGAAGCTGCTAGTGTGAAAACTGAGAAATTCAGTGGCCTAAATTTTGAAAGATAGCAAAAACAAATAAAATATTAGTTGACTATGTTGGGTTATTTGGGTCTTGTGTCTACCATAGAAGACAAAGATTTTGTGCGGTCTTGGTTGTATCACCCGAACAAATTGAATTTCATTGCTATAGCAGGATCCTTAGTGTTTTGTCAGACCATTTGTATGATGTGTATCACTCAACCACCTATAGATGCTGGTATTGATAAGTTCATTGTCTCCAATTTTAATGGGTATAAAATGAAAGATAACAAACTTGTAGGAGACCAAATACATGAGTTTCAAGAACTACCCCCATCTTGGAATGACTTTGCTAAGCTTCTCAGGTACAAACAAGGAGATTTGTCATTAACTCAACTAATCAATACATTTAGGGTGGAAGAAAAATATAGATCAAATCTAGAGACTGGAAATAAGAAAAATCCTAAGGTAAATTTCGTAGAGAGTGGGAATAAAAATAGTTTTAACAATAAGAACAACTTCCAATCTAGAGGTAAAAATTTCAATAACAACTTTAAGTATAAACCTAGAGGTCAAAATGACAAACACCATAATAACAACTACTAAGCCAATGCTAATAATTCTGAGGAATAAGGGTGTCACAACCCAAACCCGCCCCTAAAAGTTTAGGTCATGACTGGCCTGTACTCAAGCCCTAGAGATAAAATTTCAAAATATTAAAATCATATCGAGGCCTAAAGTGGAAGCAAAATGAAAATAATAATGTCCATTGAGCTTGTGCATACATGACGACTAAAATAATTAAAACATTTAACTACACTTTCCATATTTACATATACAATAACAAAGCTTATACAGATCTCACACACTATATGAAAGACTTCAAACAAAACTAGGCTTGGCGAAATAACACTACGCCTCTACACGGAGGCATTTCTTGGGAGGCTTGACAGAGAGGTGGATTTCGGTACAAACTCTAATGTTGATCCTTCGATGGCTCAACTACACATATATATAAAGTAAAAGGGTGAGTTAGTGCCCAGTGAGTAATAATAAAGTAAAGAGGTTAATGAATGATGTCCTTAACATTAGGAAAACATATTTCACAATTCTAAAATGTATCTTAAATCATTTTAAACCAAACATTTATCGTATCAAAATTCATGCTTTTGCAAATGGAATACATATCTACAACCTTTACAAAACATTTTACGTGGTACATGGTACGTGGTACGCCCACTTATACAAATGGTCGGAATCACATTTCAAAATAAGACATCCATTCATTCATATAAAATAACATTTCATAACATTAATCATATAGCTATGTAAAAATATTTGTATTCATATCATATTTTTTAAAAGATCTCGGGTCCACGTATAACAAAACGGCATCGGGTCCAATTATATATCAAAACGACCTTAGGTCCAAACATATCATATCGTATCACTGTATCTTATCATGGAGTAGATGAAATATCGACATGCCTTCACCTCTCCCGGGGCCTAATTCATGTATGTATGGACCTAAGAGGTGACTCGTACGGACTCTAGAGGTGACTCCCACTATAGCACTTAGTTCCGTACAATACTTTGTTCCATACCAGAAATCAATAGGTCTTAAAGATCGAACAATTCATATCATGTCATAGCATAAACAGAAAGGATAAATGGAACGGCCTTGGGCCACCATATCATATTACAAACAATTCACATTTCTTGTTCAAAACTCATTTCACATTTCTTGGAAACTTGTGCATTTTGACAAAATACGATATTTAGAGGTTCATGTCATACATAAATCAAAATAGGTAATGAAAAACATATCTTTACTATACTATTACTCACAGTGATGGGCTTCTGGTAGTAGTAGGGCGATGTCCTCTTCTTGACCTACAAACACAATTACATAACACAACACATCGAAACATAGAATTATGCTCTTGATCAAATTTACTTCTCTTAATCTTTTCTTAATCAAATCAAAGAAACTGATCCCTTACTTTTCCTTAACCAATTATTTATGTTGGTTCTAAATTCATTAGTCCTCAATAGGTCATAATTGATATCCAGGAAAATAGGAAGAAACGAAAGGAAACTGGGTTAGGAGAGAAAATGGCATGAAACGGTTGGAAAGAAAGTGAACAACCTTCACTAATTTGAGCATATCTAGTTGTGTACTTAGAATTTGGATTTGAGACCACCACCATTAGAAACTAGACTTCCAGGGGCTTGAATTTAGGCTCAAGAATCGCCTAAAACAGAGTCTGGATGAGAGAGATATACCTATTTAAAGTTAGCTGAAACAGGGCAAATTGCACGTGCGGAAATCCAAACCGCACGTGTGGTTCTGGGCTTCCGGCAGCAAGTCTGAAATTTTAGTATGTTCTAAAGTAGTTTCTTTGCATATTCTTGGGTGAAGGCTCATTGAAACTCAACATAAACTTCATAGATTCATTGATAAACATGGGAATAAGATTGTTTTCCAAATCAAAAGCATCAAGACTTGGTTTAACTGAAGAATCAAGAATGTTTAACAAGAATTGATAAACTCTATTTTTGTTACAAAACCTAACTTTTCTTCCAAATTCATATGGATCTTCATTTCATATGGAATTTTATGAGTTCAAACCATACAAATCCTCAAGATTAAGGCCCACCTCACAATCAACTTCAAGAGAAGCAAATATAAGCGAATTAACTCTCAAATCTAACAAGTGAAAGGAATCCATGTTTAATGTCAAGAGTATAATTTGCTCAAGCTTATGAGTTACAAACCCTACTCATTTGAGTGTGAAATCTCTAATTTAAGTCTTGATTTTACACAATTAAAGAGGTTTTCTAAGAGTTTTAGTTGATCACACATACCTTGAGCCAATCTCTTGAATTCTACTTCAATTCCTTCAATTTCCCCATGTTTATTCTTCATTCTTAAGCTTTTTCTTCTTCTTCTTCTTCTTCTCTCTCTTCTCTCCAGATTTTTCTTTTCCTTTCTTTTTGTTGAGTCTAACTCAATAAGGTTCATATACTTATATCTATATATAAAAGATATAATATTTAATAAATCAATTTAATTCATTCTGAATCAGATTTTTACAAAACTTTATATTAGGCTCTAAAAATCATGCTAATCACAAATATTTAATTGGTTTTGTTTTCTGCCACCTCTAAGGTCCTCAATTTTTAGTTTAAAGCTATAAATTCAACAAATTTTTCTACAATCGATAGATACAACTTCAAATCCTTATAATTCACATCCTTAAACATGCAATTCCACATCAACAATATAAAATCATGACTAATCACAAGTCCCACATAATTTAATTAACCTAATTTGACATGCATTAGAGCCCAATTAATTATATTTAAATTTATTAGTCTAAATCAAAATTTTAATCAAACTCCCAAAAGGCTCCAAATATCAAATTAAGCTTATTTCCATAATCAATTGTGATTTCTCACATCACTAAGGCTCTCAATTTTAGGTCAAACTCAAAGTTTCTGTCAATAAATTACATACTCAAATTGAATACGTCATAAATAAATTTAATTCACAATAATCTTAATTCTCACTCCTCATAACATAATTAACTCCAATTCGGACTCAATTAATCAAATTTCAATTTTACAAATTTGAATCAAATATCTAATTAAGCCCCCATATGGTTCAATGCTCGCAATTAAAATAAGTCAACTCACTAATTATTCTTTCTTGAGCCAATTAGGCTTTCAATTTCTAATTCCAGAATAAATCTTTAATAGAATCGTATACGAATCAGTCTCCATAATTTTCATAATTCCCAAATTAAATTAGAATAATGGACAATTAAACTTCAAATCTCCATCATTAATTAAATATAAAGTATTACATGATGGGGTTATTACAAAGGGAGTGGCAAAAGGTTGTGCTATGTGTGTGAGATAGCCAATCACTATGCTAAAGATTGCTTTTTAAAGAAGAGTGAGGAATATAAACCAAGGTTCAGCAACAAGCAAAATATTAAAGGTCATAATACTCAAGTGAATATAATTTTGAAGAAAGAAGAAATTATCGGACCATGTTTTAGGTATAATCTTGAAATTAATTCTACATTTGAATATCAAGATTGGTTGTTAGATTCTGGAACTAATATACATGTATGTTTTGATTGTGGTTATTTTAAAACTTTCTAGAAATCAAGTGGAGGAAGTGTAACTTTGGGAAATGGATCAATAGCACTGATGCTTGGCATTAAAGATATAGATTTGAAGATGACTTATGGAAAGATCTTAACTTTGACGGATGTGCGATATGTTCCTGAAGTTAGAAAAAATATTATTTGTGGATCATGTTTAGTACAGTTTGGATACAAAGTTGTAATGGAATCAAATAAAATTGTAATAAGTAAAAATGATATTTTTTGAAAAAGGATTTGTATGTGATGGCTTATTTAAATTAAATATATCTTTTGAAGTTAATAATATTTCTCATAATGTTTTAATCTTGAAGTTTGTGATTTGTGGCATGAAATATTTGGACATGTGAATTTAAGGAAAATTAAGAAAATGATGGGTTTAGAACTAGTACATAAGTCACCTATCGATATCAAACGCAAATGTGAAATATGTGTGCAAGCAAAACAACCTAAGAAATCTTATAAATCTATTAAAAGAAATTCACAACTCCTAGACCTTATACATAGTGATGTTTGTGATTCTAATAAACCACCAACCAGAGCATGAAATAAATATTTTGTAACATTTATAGATGATTGTTCTAGGTTTTGTTACTTGTATTTAATTAAAACTAAAGTGAAGTGTTTAGTAAATTTAAAATTTATAAAGTTAAAGTTGAAAATCAATTAGAAAGAAAGATTAAGAAACTTAGATTTGATAGAGAAGATGAATATAATGTAGGTACCCCAGTACTTTTTGTTTAGAACATGGATATGATAAATGCAATTTAATTAGTTCTGGCTTACCGGAGAGCTTGGGGAGGGAAACAATAATAACTGCTTGTGTTATATTAAATAGAATGATTGTCAATGAAAATGATAAAACACCTCATCAAATCTTGAATAAAATGAGTACCTAATTTTAAAATGTTGAAAGTGTGGGGGTGTTTAGCAAATGTAGCAATTCCAAAACCTACACGTAAGAAAATAGGACCTAAAACTATTGATATCGTTTTCTTAAGATATGTTCAAAATAGTAATGCTAATATATTTTTAGTAATAAATTATGAGATAAGTGAAATCACTAATAATACAATAATTGAATCTCGAGAAGCTACATTTTTTTTTGAAGATATTTTTCCATATAAAACTAGGATCTCAAATCAGGTTGTAGATAGAACATCTATTACTAGTACTAGTGTTATTCCTTTGAGAGATGATTCCGAACATCTAGACATAGAACCTAGAAGGAGTAAGAGAATTGCAATAGAGAAAAACTTTGGAGATGATTTTTATACTTTTTTAATTGAAGGAGTGCCAAATACTTTTATAGAAGCTATGTCATCCTTTGATGCCTCATTTTGGAAGGAAACCATTAATTGTGAGATTGAATCAATAAATCAAAATAATACTTGAGAATTAACTAATCTACCTCTTGGGAGTAAAGCTATCAGTTGCAAATGGGTATTTAGAAAGAAATTAAAACATGATGGAATCATAGATAAACATAAGGCAAGATTAGTAGCCAACGAATTTACACAAAAGAAAAGAATAGATTATTTTGATACCTATTCACCTATTTCTACGATTACTATCGTTAGAATCTTAATTGCTCTAATATCTATTTATAATTTAGAAATTTATCAAATGGACTTTAAAATTGCATTTTTGAATTGAGATTTCGATGAAGAGATTTATATAGAGCAACTTGAAGGTTTTGTGGTTAAAGGACAAGAACATAAAATTTGCAAGTTAATTAAATCTTTATATAGACTTAAGCAAGCTTCTAAATAGTGGCATGAAAAATTTGATAAGGTAATTCTAGAATTTGGTTTTAAGATTAATGATCATGATATATGTGTATATTATAAAGAAGATAATGGAGATTGTATTATTTTGTATTTACATGTTGATGACATCTTATTATTCAGAACAAATTTAGAGATAATAACAAATATGAAATCTTATTTGTCTTCGAAATTTGATATGAAAGATTTATGAGAAGCTTATATAATTTTGGGTATGAAATTAGAAAAAACAACCAGTAGTATTACATTAAATCAATCTGGAATCCTAGAGAAGATGTTAAAAAGTTTGATTATTATAATCTCAAACCTATTTCAACCCTTTTTGATCCTAGCATGAATTTAAAGAAAAATAATGGTGCAACTATATATTAACTTAGATATTCGCAAATTATTGGATCACTTTTCTATATTGATAATAAGACTAGATCTGATATTGCCTATGCCGTTGGGAGATTAAGTAAACACACTCACAATCTTAGTATAGATCATTGGGTTGCCATGGAAATTTTTTTAAAATATGTAAGACGAACTTTAGATTATTTACTTTGCTTTAGTGGTTTTCTTGATGTGCTTGAAGGTTATAGTGATAGTAATTGGATGATAGATAGCCTAGATGTTAAGTCTACCACTAGATATATATTTATGTTAAGTGGAGCAGTAATATCTTGGGGTTCTAAAAAACAAACCATTATCTTTAGAAGTACAACATAATAAGAATTTATAGCTTTAGATACTGTGTGTATTGAAGCTAAGTTGATTAAAAATTTACTCCTTGATATTCCACTTGTGAAAAATCATGTCATGCTATTTCCATACATTATGACAATAAAGCTATAATAGAACTTGTGAGACAAACATATACTAATAAAAAAATGAATAAGCATATGCAAGTAAGGTACAATTCTATAAGAAGTTTGGTGAATGAAAATGTTGTATCTTTGAATTTTGTGAAATTTGAAAAGAATATCGCTGATCAGTTAACAAAAAGTTTATCTAAGAGTGTAGTCTTAGATTTATCAAGCAGGATGGGTCTAAGACCATAGGGAGTCAACTAAGGTGGTAACCCACTTTCTGTGATTGAAGAAAGTTCAATGGGTAGGAACAATCCTTATAACGTGGCTCATATTCCAGCACTCTAAATAAGGATAATTTTTAATTAAATTTATTATATATGTTCTCCTGCTCATCCCTAGATATTAGTGCTGATGTAAATGTAATAGTTAATGGTTAAGAAGAGTACTTACTCTAAATGAATCTGACGTAGGCATACTTTCACAAGATAGACATCCGTCATTCCGTCTTCAGATGATTCACCTAAGTGAGAGCATCATGACGCGCGACCGTGGGAATAGGGTCGTTTCCAAAAACCCTCATGAGAATCAAGATTGAACACATGGTTGCTAATAGTGCTAACTCGCGCCATAGTTATGTATCACACCATGTGTGACATGTTAAATTCTGGTAAACGAGATTTAGTTCAAGATCTGGTTTACTAATATTCCTTCAAAATGAAACTATGAACACTAACTGAGGTTCAAGTTTCATAAACACTTACACCCATTATATGATTTTAGTGTTGCCCATATTATTATTATTTTTTATATTTATTTGATGATTTTACAAAGTTTTGAATCTTATGGGGGATTGTTGGAGATTTCCTAAAAGCTACAAAACTTTATTTATATTTATTTATTATATTATTTGTATTTATTTATTTGTTTATTTCTTTTTCAAACAATCACATTTATTTATAATTCAAATAGTGTTTGAATTCAAAAGCAAAGGGTGTGTCTGTTCCCTAACAGACATCAAAGAGTCTTTATATATAAGACTCTAACTCAGGCAAAAAATACACAACGTATTCTAATTTTCATTCTCTCTCTCTCTCTCTCTCTCTCTCATCTTTATTGTATTTTCTATATTTTATATTTCTAGGCAACCAATACAGACATGGCAAATCCATCTGGTGTAACTATGCATTGTGTTAGATCCTTGTGAGTTTTGAAGTTGCATCTTGAAATTGTTTGTGATTGTTAGAACCTGCACGAAGGGAGCACATAATGACTTTAGGACAACATCTTTGACATGCCTCTCACAATTATACAGGCTATTTTGTGGGCATTCTTCTTCTTCTTCTTCTTCTTCTTCTTCTTCTTCTCTTGTTCTTCAGTATTTTATTATATATATATATATATATAATTTTATCAAACTATATAAAATCTATTTTTAGAATCTATTTTATTTAATTTCATTATTCTGTAAATTAATTTAGAGAAATTATTGTTCAATTCCTACAACAGATGTATAGTAGGTGACATGGAGTAAGGAATGGTGAGGCAAATGTCGATGGGTAAGAATGGGTAGTAGTGAGTGGTGGATGAAAGGAAAAGAGTGGTAGTGGTAGTGAGTGAACGACTAGTTGGTGTGGGGAAAGATATGGTTGAATTCAGAAATTAATGCCCCATTAGGTTTTAATTTCAAAATCATTTTTTCTATTTTTTTTTTTTTTTGAAAAAATAGAAATTCATTTAACAAAAATAAACATTGAAAATATATTTTTCAATTTAAAAAAATCATTTTTGCCCTCAAAAAACGTAAAACCATAAAAAAATGATGAATGTTTTTCCATTTAATTAAAAATTTTAACTAAATTAGATATTATTTTTTAACTAAATTAGATATTTTTTTTTTTTGTTTTAAATTTCAAAAAAGGATTTTGAAAATCAACCAAACTAATATTTATAGATTTTAGAGATTAAATTCTTAATATATGCACCGGTTAAAGTAAAGAAAATTTGTTGAGAAGTCTATTTCTAATAGGATGCATGCCAATAGGTCCAATAGTTATTTTGTTTTGGTTGTAAGGACACAATTAAATTAATGAAACTAATTGATGAGAATGACAAATTATTATTTTTAAGGATAATATTTATTTTTTTTTATCCACTGTCGGTTGCCAGCGTCAGTGGCTAGTTGTGATAGCCGACGGTGGTTAGTGGTATTGGTGATATGAACAGGTAGGTAAATTAAATGAACAGATAGGTGACTAAAAATATATTTTTTAATTTAAAAAAAACATTTTTACCCTCAAAAAATGTAAAACCATAAATAAATAAATAAATTGATGAATGTTTTTCCATTTATTAAAATTTTTAACTAAATTATATATATATATATATTTGTTTTAAATTTGAAAAATAGATTTTGAAAATCAACCAAACTAATATTTATAGATTTTATAGATTAAATTCTTAATATATGCACAGGTTAAAGTAAACAAAATTTGTTGAGAAGTCTATTTCTAAGAGGATGTATGCCATTAGGTCCAACAATTATTTTGTTTTATTTGTAAGGACATAAATAAATTAATGAAACTAATTGGTGAGAATGATAAATTATTATTTTTAAGAATAATTTTTTTATATTTTTATTCACTGTCAGTCGCCAGCGCCGGTAACTGGTGGTCACAGTCAGCGGTGGTTAGTTGTAGTGATGATATGAATAGATAGATAGATTAAATGGACAGATAGACAACTAAAAGTTAAACACGACTGCTGCATTTCGATATAGTTGTAATTTTATTTAGGGAAATTTAGCCATAAATTCCTCCTAACTTCCTTTTCTTATTAAAAGGACCCAAAAAAAAAATAGTACTTTCAAAATCCCTTCATAATTATAAATCATGTATGAAGGACAAAATTTATTATTCGAATATTTTATTTGACCATTATACCATATCTTTCTTCTCTTTCTTTTACAGCGTGCGCGTGCACACACACACACACACTCTCTCTCTCTCTCTCTCTCTCTCTCTTTCTCTCCTCTAACTCGATGGTTGTTCATCGTCTATTAGTGTCGGTTATCCTCATCATCAGTCAACAACCACCATTTTTACCGTCAAACCACCACCATCTCAGATTTGATACCTACGAACTCATATTTAATATCAATAACTTCAGATATGAGATATAATACTAAAAAAAACCTTAGATTTGACCCAAAAAAATGAGAAATCGAGATATTGCAATGAAAAATCTAGAGTTTTTTTGTTTGTTTTTTAATAGATCTAAAAATAAAGGTTCATTCACTTAATATGTACTCTGTTTTTGTAACAATAAAATTTTACTCTTTTTTTTTCATTACAGAGTAAAATTTTATTCTGAAACAAGCTGCGAGTATAGCGATTTGGGCTTAGACCCGACCCATTTGTTGCCTTTGAATCGGGGAACCATATCAGAAGCGGTCGTCTTTCCATTTTCTCTTGTCAGATTTTGGGTTGAGGGTCGACACCATCCTTAGTGGTGTCGACGCTATCTTCTTTCTTGTGTTTTGTTCGGCTCCTGGGGTCAACACAAACATTGGTGGTGTTAGCACCACCTTGTTGTTATGCCCTTAAGGTGGCTACTGAAATTTGGGGTCGACACTAGGCTTAGAGGTGTCGACACTTATCCTGTTATTGGCCTCTGGAGTCAACACCAGTCTTGGTAGGGTTGACCCTCCCATCACTGCTTTGTCTAAGGTTACATACTAAAATACAAGATCGACACCTTGAGTTATTAGGGTCAACACTCCCCTTGCTGTTTTGTTCAGAGTTACATTATGAAAAATAGAGTCAACACCACTGTCTCCTAGGGTCGACCTTCATCTTTTGCAAAACATTAGTGTCTCAGCTTTTCTTCCCGAGGGTCGACACCATTATTGTGAGGGTCGACCCCTGTGAGTTAATTCCTAATTTTTGGTTCAGTTTTGGGCCCTGCTTTTTGGGGATTTGACTTATTCTTTCCTTTGACTTTAGGGCTATTATTCTACCACTATAAATCGACCTCAAACACACTTTTCTCACTCACTTTTCCTTTCTCCCTCTCTCTTTTCTCTCTTTAATCTGTGGCTTCTCTCTTTTCTCTAAAAACTTAACTTTTCTTACCTAGATCTTGAGATCTACTCACTTAGAGGTACCTTTTCATCTTGGTCCTTTGAAATAAATTGTAAATCATCTCAAGGGCTTCCTTTTGATCCGAGTGGCTCGTGATTTCATTGACGCTGAGTTTTTCCGAGTTCTTCTCTTTCATCTTCTAAGCTTAAGGTAGGGATTCTCCACACTTCCTTATGAGTTTTAACTTAGTTATTTGTTTTTATAAAAACCACTTGTGAAAGAAATGGATTTTTGAACAATCTCAGGTTTTGGTTTGAAAACAAAATAGGGGTTTTCAAATGGTTTATCCGAAATGATTGTAGATAGATGTGTATGGTTGAGACATGATGAAATGAAGGGTTTTACCTTAGGAAGTGATTTTATAAAGAAAAGAGGGTTTTTGCCTAGGAAATTTCAAATGTTGATTTTGTATTGATTAATGGAATTGATATTGAAATGGTGACTGCACGAGCACAAAATAATCTTCTCGTATAATCCTGTTGATCAAGTTTGCACTCCTTTAAATATCGTCGCTTTGCTACCTGAACACACACGTGAGCTGGCTGGCGGGTGTATGCCAAAAACCCCTCTGATGCCTAAGTGAGAAAGTAGACAATAGACAATAAGCTCTGTGTATTTGAGAGTAAGAATTGCAATACCTATGCATAGTTCCTGTCATGAGATTTTATAAATTTTGCCTGGCACAATCTTAGTAAGACTCTAAATCTCCTTAGTATAGTCCTCCTAGAAATCACATTCCCAAGGATAATGCCTACTCTGATAACACGCTACTCACTACCAACCAAGTGAGATGGTTCAAACCCTTTATCTCGGCTGTCAATACGGTCAATCGAACTAACTTGGCTCATCTCGGTGCTTGACATAACCAAGATGGTGCTCTACCGACCTAAACTTAGCTAGGCCGTCTCCACTAGTGATACCTCGGTCCGGTCCTAGACTACTTTTAGACAGCTTGGTCCAGGCCCTAGTGACATATCTGACTGGCCCAAGACAGGGCTACCTAAGCTCCTACCTCGATCTATAGCTCGGTCCAATGATTAAAACGATTAACTTAGCTCGGCCCAATGTATTCACATACATTACCCTCTCAATTGCCCCTTAATTCCATCTATGAAGCATGATTGGGATTACTATCTTCCAGCCTTGCTAAGATATTCACACCAACTGAGCCGAAATATTCAAGCCAACCGAGCTAAGACTGTTTGGCTTCCAGAATCTGCTCCGGTCGTATAGCCTGTCTTCCCATGTTTCTGACGTTGTGTTCTATCTAGGACATGTGGCACGCGTTGATTGCTTCCATTCATTGTGACAACCATCATACATTGCCCAAAAATTCGAACAATCCGGCCTTTTCACCTTATGCACATATACAACCCACACATACGTCCCTTCACATCCACTATTCATTGTCGTTCATTCTTACACTTTAAGCTTCATACCTCCCACTGCTCATCGTCGTTAACCTTCACACTCTGAGCTTCATACCACTTCCTCGTGCTTCACCGTCATTGTTAAAACGCTCTTACATATCAGAATCAGTCTCTTCGCTTGAATCTGTAAGTTTTCTGCTTTTTCTTATATTTTCTATGAAAATGTTCATGTTGTTCTTCAAGTTCTTGATGCTTGATTACTGAACCCAACATAAGCATAATGGAATAACGTCTGTTTTAGCAAAAAATGGCAATAGCACCCCAAAATGGCATACTTTAGGAAGACCCAATAGGAATTGAAACCAGATAAGAACATTCATTTTGATCAAAATGATATAGTGACCGAACTAAGAACTTGTTTGTGCCCCATCTAAGAAACAGGGACCGAGCTACAACTTGTTGGTCTTTTGCCAAACTAAAAGTAACCCCATCCATGACTGAGCTAAAAAACCTTGCACCTAGGCAAAACCGAGCTAAAACCTTGCCCACTCACTAGCCGAACTAAACTCTGGCTACCATACGCTCTTGCCGTAGCCCGGTCAATCACTGGGGTGTAACACTTTTATTTCTTACTTTGCAAACTAGGTTGGCCAGGCACTCCTTCCCCACCTTACCTGGCGGTGCTGCTCAATCGAGTTTTTAGCCTTGCTAGCTAGCCGAGCTACTCCCTAAATTATTTCTGAGTGATCGACGCCCATGGGCAAGTACGCTTTTTGGTGAGTGAGCTCGGCGCTATAGCCGAGTTCCGAAGGGATTACAACATCCCTGACGACGTACAATTCACTCTAGCCAAGCAAGATAACACGCCATGGGGAAAGCCAGGCTACGTTCTTTTCACCCTACTATCCATCGTAGAAGGCGGACTCCACTTCCCTGTCCCACCACTTATTTGTGAGTTCCTTAGGCAAACCAAATTATGCCCCACCTAATTATCCACTAGCACCTATAGGATTATCAACTAAATAACAGAGCTAAACCGCCGCCTCGGCTTTAACCTCGAATTAGCTAAGCTATTCCATCAATACTCGCTTGGCCAAAATGATGACAGTTGGTCTACTACCTCAGAATAAGAAAGGGCCGAGAGAAAATCGTCAAGTGTACACCAGATAAAGACCTAAATGACAATGATTTTCTCTAGGTGTCAAGAAATTTTGAAGACCAGGAAGCCTAGATACCTATGGACACCCCATTTTTGACCGACCTTAAGACTCAGACGTCACCAACTGAGCGCTCGGTGATGTTGCATATTGTGCTCATTCTGAAGTTGCGGAATCTCGGCTGCAAGCCTTGCCTTCGGACTTCGGGGCTCTTTTGTGCTTTGCCTCGATTTGTGAATCGGGTCCCGTTTTCTCCGTTTTCTCTTTCTGAAGGGAGGGAGAGGTCTCGTAGATCATCTCTCAGTGGCCGTAGGCTACATTTCGTGGTCGTAGGCCATTTTTCCCGTTTAGAGCTCGGTTCTTGATTTTCGGAGCCGTCGGCCGTGTGCCTCGGTTCGAGACCGCTTAACCACCTCCGTTTGCTCTGGTTTTTGGCATACACCTTGTTTCTCCCTTTTGAGGGACACTGTGGCCCGAGAGACCAACTTCGTGGTCGAACGCCACCTCCGGTGCTTAATAGTCAATTTTCGAGCCCCCAGACCGCGCGTTTTGGCCCCCGAACCTTCGTTTTGCATCGGTTTGGGTTCATTTTTGGCGGAGACCTTATTTTCATTGTTAGAGAGGTTGTAGGAAGGTGGGAGGCCAGAAATTGTTCTGAAAGCCAGCTTTATTTCTTCATCGCTCTTCATCGCCCATTTTCTTCACTAGAAAGCTGACTTTTTCCATTCCCGGGCCACTTTTTCTGAATTTCCACCACACCATTGTGTTGTACACACTTGGGAGGCCACTAATATGGATAGGCTGGCCATCAATTGTTCTTGACCCTTTTGAACCCCTCTAAAAAGTTGGTTTTTCTCTCTCCTGGGTTACATTTTCTGGATTTTGACCATACAACTGTGTTGTACACACATGGGAGGCCACCTTTTTGGGGTGGCCGGCCACTAATTTTTCTTGGACCTTTTGCACCTGGACGGCTGGCCAGGGGAGGTGGCCGGCCGGCCACCTGAACCTTCTGCACCTGGCCGGCCATTATTCTCTCTCCTGGTGCATTCCAACTGTGCCAGCTGTTTTGCACCAGACCCCTGCCCGAGGGTCTGCCCTTTTGGGGGGGAAATTTGAATTGTTTTTCCCCCCCCTTTTCTTTCACTCCTTTTCCTCTATAAAGCCAGCACCCCACCTCCATTTCTAAGGGTTAGAAACCAGCTGAGGCACCATTATACATACAACCTTATATCTCCCTCATCCAAGCCTCCAAACACCTTGGTTCTTGGCCATTTCACCCTACACCTCATAGCCTACCACCTCCACACTCCATTCCAGAAACTTGGAGGCCATTTGCAGAGGTTGAAAGCTCAGAATCTTGGACCAGAAGCTGTTGGAAAGTTTTGCTACAAGGGTAAGCTCCTATTCTCCCCATTTTTGCACTATTTTGTTCTATATCTTAGCCCCTTTTTCTTACATTTTTGGGCTCCGACCCAAACTGGAAACAGTCTTATTTTGAGCTCATCTTCATTTTTTATTAAGGAATTTTTTCTGTTTGAGGTCATCTGCTGCCCCTTTCCCTTTATCTCTCTTTTAGGGCTATTTCTTGCATGATATATTAGCCTTGCTTGTTGGAATTTATGGGCTTTGAGACAAACTGTAAAGTGCCTTATTTTCAGCCCCTCTTCAACTTTGTTGAAGGGCTATTTGCTGTTTGAGGCCAGCTACTGCCTCTTGCTCTCTATCTCTCTTTTGGGGCTATTTTTGCATCATATTTTAGCCTTACTTGTGAGCATATTTAAGATTTTCCATAAACTGTAAAGTATATTTTTTTGAGCCCCTCTTCAACTTTGTTGAAAGGATCTTTGCTGTTTGAGGCCTTTTACTGCCCTGTTTGTTCAATCTCTTTTTTAGGGCTTATTTTGCATAATACATTAGCCTTATTTGTGAGCCTTTTTGGACCTCGACCTAAACTGAAAAAAGTCTTGTTTTGACATAATATTCATGTTTTATTAATTTCTATTCTCTATTTGGGGTCATCTTCCCCCTATGCATGCTTCATCTCTTCATGATTAGGGCTATGCATTAGAACACTTGCATTGGCCATGGTTCAGCCTCTTAGCCACTGAAATCTAGCGGATTTTTAGTGGCTTAGGTGTATTCTTGAAAGCCAAAATCAGAGAGGGGTGACCCCCTCTCACCTTGTTTTACTTGATGGTCTTTTTGGCCTTCCAAAAAGGCCCTATCTTGCATGCTTTGTTGACTAATTTTAGGGCCAATTTCATGAGTTTTAGGGCAATCATATTTGATTTCAAGAGTTAATTTTTCCATTCTAAGTGTCCTTGATGCATGTGTTTAATAACCCCTTGTATGCCCTTCCAAAGGAGCCCCTCATTTTTACATGCATTGGCTGCATTTCCATGTTTATTTGGGCATATTTTCACATGTTTTGTTCACTGATTTTTTCTGGTTTGGTGAGATTTCATATGCTTCATATACATGCCATGTAAACCATGTTTGCTAGTCAAAGTCGCATGCTATTTTAGTCCATCTTGCTAGCATCTTTTGGCCATGCTTTGAACTAAAAATGTTCATGTTTTGGGACTGCCTCGGCTCTGTCTTTATACTTCATGATCAAATAATGCATGCTTTCTATAGCTATAGGTCAATGCATGTGCCTAGTTTTGTGTTTCAGGACCATCCCATGCATCGGGTGCCATGTTTCCATGTTTCGGGATCATTTGGCATCACATTTCAGTGTTGGAACTTGCACATTTGTATGCCATATTTCATGCCTTGCCATGCCTTGTTAGAGTGGCATTTGTGCCTTAGGATCGGTCCTCGGTTTGCGTGCATGTGTGCACGCATCTCGAGTGTCTCATTTTCATCTCATGGCCACTGATGTGAGTGTGGTTGAGGTCCACTCATGTTGGTGTAAGTCCATTATGCATTTTGTATGCCATTTCAATTCATAGCATTGCGTATGCTAGATTGTATGTTAGAGCATCGTGTATGCCATATTACATCGTGCATTGTGTATGCCATTTCATAGCATTGTGTATGCTAGGTTGTATATTAGTTGCATAGTGCATGCCATCTCATTTGCATTGTGTTTGGGATAGGAGTTAGCCCGAGCACGGGAAATGAGGGACGTTTCGTACTTTGAGTGACGGAACGTGTCTCAATTCCCAATCGCCGACACTCCGGATTATCCATGATAGAGTTTAGGCCTTGTTGTGTTTTCATGTGCATTCATTCCATATTGAGTCATGCAAATCGACTCCTCGGCCATCATGCATCGAGATGCGTGATTGGTGGCACGAGGATCGAGGACTACACTCCCTGAAGAGTAGTCAAGCATACATATGTGAAAATACATTGCCATGCCCCTTTCTTGCTCTCTGTTGTGGCAAATCAGAAACCGGCAATCTTTTGGGGCTTCGCGCAATATTCCGAGCTTAATTGTAAACAGAGGCTAATTGGGGCATCAATGGATTTCTGCACCAAGCAACCTGAATATACATCATTCATCATCCGGAGTAGAGTTGAGGCAGTCCCTAGCTTGCATGCTAATTTACTGCTTTCCTAGATTAATTTGTTAATTAATTAAGATTTTGTATTTATTCGAACTGTAATTATTTATTTGGGACTGTATATTATTTATTCAGACCCTCTGAGCGAGGGCACAATTGTAATAAGTGTGCGTGCGTGTGATATATGTCTTCTAACCCCACGTCTTTCTCTCTCTTTTATTTACCAGCTTATGATGGTTAGATTAGGGCATGTTTCAATTAGCGTACAATATGATAGCATGTTTGCATTCATTTATCTGTTTTGCATGCACCGGGCTCGGCGCATCATAACTCACTACATTGTATTTCAATTCCAAGTTGAATACTTGTTAGCTGTAGCATTCCATATGCCATGTTTAGAATAGCCGAGTCTATCTTACTTACATTCTTGCATGTGTTGCATTAGGCATTTCTGTATAGTTAGGATCATGCATGGATTTCTAACATAGTTTCTGTTTTGGCTTGGAGTACTCGGTAAGTTTTTACGCTTTAGCATCCTTGCATGTGTGTGAGTGACTGCCATGATAGCATGCTTACCATGAGGCTATTTGCCTGAATGCCTGTGGGTGAAGGTTGGGTTATTTGGATTGGAACAATGCATTGACTGTGAGTTTTAAACCCACTAGATAGTGGCAAAAACATCTTTTCTAAGACCACCTGAGGGTGGCAAAATTTGTATTTTAAGCCTACTTGCAAGTAGCAAACCATCTTTCAAAAACAAGCATGAAATGTTTTGTTCCAATTCAGGCGACTCGGTCTATACTTGTATGCTGTGCGCATCACATAGTAAATCTAGGCTAATAACCGAAATAAGAATGCATAATGTTTTCAAAACTGGATATCATGGTTAGTAGAGGCCGATCTTTGATCGGGCAAGCGGGGGTGCTCACGAAGTGACCTTCCCCAATCGTACCCAAGTTCCCGAGCCGAGGCAACTTTGGTGATGACGGACACGTGGCCTTAGGCAACGAGTTAGGGTTTCCTAAATTTCCCAAAAATAAAATATTTAGGTGGCGACTCTGTATCTGGCAAAGCAGTCCATGTTTGGCACTTCTTTCAAAAATCTGTTTTCTCAAAACGATTTGCCGGATTTGGACTCTTTGGTTCAGATTAAGAACCGTGACAATTTGAGTCTTGAACTGTAGTGAGCCCAAAATGAACAGAACGGGACTCATCCCTCACGGGGCGTTCGGGGACATCTACATACCAGGCTATAATATTAAGTGGAATAAGGGAACAACTGGTAAGGATAGTGCGGTTACATCTTCTTACTATTTCAACTCCTGCTGTACTAACCCTTGTTTTATTCCTTGGCAGATTTGAACCACCTTAAATCAACTTACGCCTACGCCGATCAAAATGCCCATTGCGCCGTGTTGCGCTACCCCAATCAAGATTGGACCGAGCTCCTAAACTTTTAGCCGACCTATTGTTATAGTGGTAAGTTGAAGACTAAGGTCACAAACTTCCTTCTTGAGCCATCGTCGGAACCAGACCCAAATCTCTCCCAAATTAATCTTATCTCACTCTCTGTCGAACAAGAAATGGCAAAGAGAAGAGCGGTCAGAGCGTTGACTACTGAACAGGCCTTGGCCTCCCACGCCGCAGTGGAGGCCGAGATTCCTCCAGTCGCTCAGCCAATCAAGACAGTCATAGTTTTACCATCCGTCCAAGCTACTACATCTCAGCCAAAGAAAAGGCCTCGCACTTCTTTCGTCGAGCCACAACGCCTAGTAGAAGAAAAGAAAACCAAGTAACCTGAGGCTGGGCTGTCTGAGGGCCGTGCTAAGCCATTTTTCCTTCCAACATGGGCACCAACTGTGACCTTTAAGGGTCATGCTGTGACCACATCCAATTCCATTAGCGCGGAGAAGGATCACCTCCTCGCTTTCAACTTATCAAAAAGCCATTGCCTTTCAGCCGATATGGAAAGGCATGAACAACTAACCGAGCTGAAGGCCATTCGGTCAGCAACTAAATCACTCGTCTTGGTAAGCTCAATATTTCTAATCTTTATCTATTTGAACTTCTTGCTTAGTATTTCTAACTATTTTTCTGACCATACTATAGGCCGTGCAGAAGAATCATGCTGCCCACCGACGCATGCTAGAGTTGAGGAAAATAGCTCGGGCCTCCATTGCCGATGCTAGAGCTAAAGCTGCCAAGTTCAAGGATCTCCAGGCCAAGCTGACCGAACTGACTACCAACCAAGATCAATTGGCTGAACTTCTTAGTGCAATCGAGGTGGACAAACAAAAGCCTTGGCCAAAAAAAAGGATAGCTACCTTCGAGAGTTGGCCAAGCTGGAGAAGAAGAAAAATGCCGAGATAAAGGCACTGCAGAAGCAAATGGAGGACGCTAAGGAGTGCTGTTTCTAAGAAGGCAACAAGACCTACGTTAAATAGTATAAAGCCGCCAAAGACATTTTCTTCAAGAATGGTTGGAAAGCCACGGCAGAGAGGCTCAGCCAAGCACCAAACTCTGATGTTTTTCTGAATCCCCCTCCCCACTTCATACGAGCTATATGGTGGAATACGCCAATGCCACTCAACAGAAATTATTGGTGGTAGAGGAGGAGAGCCCGACACCAAACAATACTCCATTGGATCTTCTTGTTCGATCGAAGGGGCCTGACTAGACTGAACCAAGTCTGGTAGTCGAAGAAGGCATCACCGAGCTAACTATAAAGGGTGGTACTGGAACTGACCTAGCAAGCAGTGAAATCGGTGATGGTGCCGATGCCGAGCTTGAAGATCTGTTTGCTTGACCGGGATATGACTTCGGGGTTTTTTTTTTTTTCTTTGCTTTTCTTATTTTCTTTGCTATGTAACCGGTTTACATGCCCCACCTCTTGTAATCTTCTTTTATCAATGAAAAATTACCAAACTTTTTGCACGTCCATTATGTTGCTTCATTTCTTTTCATACTCCTTTGCATGCCATGTTGAACTAGCCAACTCGACCATAGCTAACCCTGCCAACGTCTTTGGCCGAGTTTAATCACTCTGGCCAAAGTTTCCAAAACCTATGTTGGTCAAATATGCCAACCTCTTTGGTTGAGATAACCATCTCGGCTAAAGAGTGTGAAAAATATATTGGTCAAACCTGCCAACCTCCTTTGGCCGAGATAAACATCTTGGTCAAAGAGTGCAAGGATGTGTTAGTAAAAGCTACTAACCTCTTTTGGCCGAGATACTCATCTTGATCCAAGTGTACAAAAAACTTGTTGGTCAAACTTGCCAACCTTCTTTAGCCTAGATACCTATCTTAGCTAAAGAGTCAAAACACTTTGTTGGTCAAACCTGCCAAGCTCTCATTACCTCCTAGTTGCACAAAAAGTGCAAAAAATAAAAAATAAATAAAAAATAAATTTGTTGGTCAGACTTGCCAACCTCCTTTAGCCTAGATACTCATCTCGGCTAAAAAGTGCGAAAAACTTTGTTGTTCAAACCTACCAACCTCTCATTGCCCCCAGTTGGGCAAAGAGTGCAAAAAATTTTACAACTAGAATAAGCACAAGTACTGAAAGAAATCATACCCAAAAAAAATGTCTACTTGTTTTATTGAATGTCAAAGAAAATTACAAGTTTTTAAAGAGCTAAAAATAATATACTTTGAGATTGGCCGTGTTCCATGGCCTTGGGATAGCTCGGCCGTCCACGTCTTCGAGGTGGTACACTCATTTTTCTCCACGTCTTCAAGGTGGTACACTCATTTTCCTGCTAGACCAACCACTTTGTGCGGCTCCTCCCAATTGGGTCCCAGTTTGCCATTGCCAGGCACTAAAGTGTTTCCCATTACTTTGCATTATACCCAATCTGTGATCTTGAATTGCCTTGGGTGTACCGCCTTGTTGTATTTTCTGGACAATTCCTGTTGATACGAGGTGATGTGTACGCCCTTTCTCTTCTTTTTTCAGCAAGATCTAGCTCCAAGGATATGGCCTCTTTATTCAAATTTGGATCAAAATTTTCGCTTCTAATAGTGGCCAGGCCAACTTCCAGGGGGATTACTACTTCCATGCCATAAGCCAAGAAAAAAGGTGTTTCGTCGGTTGACTACCTAGGTGTAGTTTGGTATGCCCATAAGACGTGGGGAAGTTCCTCAGCCTATTTTTCTTTCGCTTTTTCCAGCCTCTTTTTTAGACCATCCAAGACTACTTTGTTGGAAGCTTCAACCTGGCCGTTGGCTTGGGGGCATGCTGGCATAAAGTTGTAGAATTTGATCTTGTGCTCTTCACAAAAACCCCTAAAGATTCTGCTATCAAACTAGGTGTCGTTGTCAATTATCAAGGCTTTGGGAATTCCAAATCGGATTATGATGTTTTGCCAGACAAACTTCTTGACTTCTTTTTCTTTGATGGATGCAAGCGCTTCTGCCTCCACCCACTTTGTGAAGTAGTCTGTCGCCGTAATTAAGAACTTTCTATTGCCTGGCGCGGTTGGGAGTGGTCTCACTATGTCTAAGCCCCACATTGCAAAAATCTAAGAACTGGTCAAAGGTAAGAGCTCTCTAGCTGGTTGATGGATTTGATGTGCGAACTTCTGACATTTCTCGCACTTCTTGACATACTTTTTTGTGTTTGCTTGTATATATGGCCACCAATACCCCTGTGAGATAGCTCGGTAGGTCAGAGATCTACCCCCTTGGTGGCTTCCATAAATGCCCTCGTAAATTTTGAACAAAAAGGCCTCAACCTTGCTAGGATGGACACACTTCAAGTACGGTCCTGTGAAGGACTTTTTGTACAGTGCTAGTGATGGAGAGAACCAAAATAACTGTGACTTCGCCCTTATCTTGTTGGCGTCTTTCTTGTTCTCTGGCAAAATGCCATCTTTTAAGAACACAACAATGGGGTCCATCTAAGAGGGACCTAGCTCGGCACAGCATACCTCGGCCACTTCAGGTTCCTCAATGCTCGATCTTGGTAGAAAGTCCACTATCAATGGGTATGGGATAGATGTGTCAGCCTTCGACGCAAAATCGGCCAGTTCATCTACCTTGCTATTTTCTTCTCGGCCAATTTGCTCTATCCTCACAACTTCAAACTTCATGATCTCCTTTTTGACCAACTCTTGGTACTTGGCCATTCTATCATTCTTCGCCTTATAATCGCTTGAAATTTGGTTGACTATTAGTTGGGAGTCGTTGTACACCATCAGTTCGGTGGCCTTCATTTGGCAGGCTGACTTCAAACCGACTAACAGTGCTTCGTACTCCACCTCATTATTGGATGCTAGAAAATTGAGGTTGATAGCTTACTCAATGGTCAAGCCATCTGGTGAGATGAGGACTATCCCAAGTCCAGCCCTGTGTTTGATGGACGCTTCATCTACAAAAAGCTTCCACATCTCTCCTACGAATAACTTCCAACAAGTGGAGGGATCTGAGGATGCTTTAGGATCAGGGACGTTAACCATGTCTTCTTTTAAGTTTTTTTTCTATTGCTAGGATTTGATCCTCACTACCTGACTGTCTTACCACTTGTAGACACCCCATTTTTGACCGTTCTCAAGACTTGGACATCACTGATTGAACACTCAGCGATTACCCTTGTTTGTGTTCGTCTTGAGTTCCCGGAAGCCTTGGCAACGCGCCTCGCCTCAGGATCTCTCGACACGACTGTTTTGTGCTTGGTTTGACACCAAACACTTGTGTTTTGCCTTTGAGAGGTAGGGCAGGGCTTGTAGACCATCCCTACCCATCACCGGCCATGGCTTGAGGCCACCGGCTGTGTTTTGTGGCCACCGGCCAAATGTTTGGCCGGCCGGCACTATAGATGGCCGGTCGGCTGTCTTTTTTTGGTCAATTGTATCTTTGGCTGGCCGACTACTGTGCATCTGCTTTTGCAGATATTTTGTCACAGCTGGCTTGCATTTGGCTCCCCTCCATACACGTGTATGGAGGGATCTCTCTCTTTAGAGGCTTGTCTTGTAAGCTTTACAAGACAAAAAGCTCTATAAAGAGAGGTCTTCTCTCTTGTTTGAGAGGTTAGACATTTTAGGCAACATTTTTAGGGTTTAAGTTCTAGGGTTAGGGTTTGCTCATCTTCCATCCCTATATCTCTCTCTTGTGTGTGTTTAGGCTTAGATTTGCACACAAACACACACTATCACACCATCTCTTGGATCTGAGGCCCTTGAAGGTTATTTTTAGTGTTTTGAAGCTGGTTTCAACCTAAAGAAGCTGCTGGAGCTTCATTTGTGAAGAAAGTCTTCAAGGGTAAGAAGTTTTCCCTTTTATTCCCCATTTTTGCATTATATTTCTACCTACCTTGCAACTATTTTTTGGCTTTGTGTATAACACATAAAAGTTCTATTTTTAAGCCCTCTAAATAGTTGTTTAAGGTTGCTTCAAGCCTTGGGGTTGTTTGACCCCTCTTAAGCCTTGTAAGGCTCCATTTTGTGCCATTTTGAGTGTGCTCCGGGACTTTGGTGTTTGGGCCTCCTCACCACTGAAATCTTGAGGGATTTCAGTGGTAAGGATGGTGCCATGAAGTCTTAAGAAGGAGAGGGTCACCCCCTCTCCTTATTGTCCTTGAAAAGGGCCATTTTTGCCTCTTGAGAGAGCATCTAGCTTAGGCTCATGTTGACCATGCCTTGGCTGTTATTTATGTTTATTTTGCCATGAAATAGCATTGTTGTGTGTTGGTTTTGGTACACCATGCTTGTTTAGCATACATGCCTTGTAATGCCATTTTTGTTGCCTTAACTTGCCTTAGGTTGTAAACCATTGTTCTAGCATGCTTTAGGCTTGGCTTTGTGAAGCTTTCATGTTTGTTTTGCCATGATTAAGGTCTGTCCTTAGTTGTTTGGGTCGACCTTGGCATACTTAGTATAGCCCCTTTGCATTTTTGGCTTGTTGGCCTTAAGTATGTGAATGTATAGCATGCGTTACTTGCATTGATTTAGTGGGTTGGGACCATTTTCCATGTCATTTCAGTCCACTTAGCATGCTTGTATACTTGCATTTCATGGCTTTTTGATGTTTCAAGAGTTTGTGTTTCATGCTCCTTGAAAGTGCATTTGTGCATGCATCCATGTGTAAGTCATTTAGATGCCATCTAGGTGGTTTTTGGGGTTCATTTTGACATGCTAAAACTCTGATTTTAGTTGTTTAAATCATGCCATGTTTGGTCTTGATAAGTGTAGTCCAATGCCTCTTTGGTGAGCTTTAGGCTTTGGGCTTGATTGCATGATAGGCTTGCTTTGTTTAGTTGGTTTGGCACCTCATATAGCATGATTTTCAGAGCTTAGTATACATGCCACTAGTCCATGTTTCCCCCTTTCGAGTGTGCTTGAAAGTTGCTTCATTATGCTTAAGTCTTGAACCATATTTTCATGCATGCTTATGTGTACATTTGCCTTCACGTACTTAGCATTTTGGCCACTGTTTTGGGTTTCCTTAAGGGCTGCCCTAATAAGCTTAAGTCCATCCTTTGCTTGTTTGCATGTTTACCTTGCATGTTTGTACTTGTATGTGTATCTTGCATTCCCATGTTGCATATTTAGGTTGTATGCCTAGGTTGCACTACATCTAGCATGCATGCCTTGTCCCTTGATCTAGTGATAAGGATTGGGCCTTTGGTTGTTTGCGTGCATTACATTCGACATCAAAATGTGCACACTTGGTTTCTTAGGCCATCATGTATGGAAATGCGTGATTGGTGGCCCGAGAACCAAGGTTCATGTCCCTTTGAGTCGTAAACATGATATGGGGTGTGATTGGTGCATATATTGCTTGAAATGCATTGCCATGCCAAGTATTTTCCTCTGCTGCTGTCAAACCAGATTCTGCAGGAAGTTTTGTCCGGTCGGCTACATTTAGTGCCGACTGGCCACCATTATTGGCCGATGGATCAAAGTTATGGCCGGTGACCATTCTGCATGGCCGGTGGTGTCCCCCTTTAGCCGGTGGTGTCTCCTGGCACCAATAGTGCAAACCCTGAGACTTTGGCACACCTCAGAGGAGCAGAGCAGGGAAAACAGAGGCATCTTGGGCATGTCGTTGGATTTTCGGGCAAAGCCGAGCGCGCATTGTATTGAGCCTTCGTCCCGGGATTGTTTATTGCTTTATTAGATTAATTAATTTGCTTAAATTAATTTAGTTGGCCTGTAATAGTTAATTAGCTAGAATAGTTGATTATTTATTCAGTTTGTATTATTCTTTCGGTCCCTCCGAGCGAGGGCAAAGTTGTAATAAGTGTGGGTGAGTGTGTGTATGTCTTCCAACCCCCACTTCTTTCTCCCTTTTACTTACCTGCTTTGATGGTTAGTATTAGGACATGTTTACTTTAGCATACCTCATGTTATGCATGCGTGCATCATTCGTCAGTATTGCATGCACCGGGCTCGGCGCATCATGCTAGTTGCATTATACTTCAAATTTAACTTTGAATACATGCTTCCTGTGTACCTCACATGTCATCCTTAGATTAGCCGAGCCTATTCTAGTGACATTTTGTATGCGATGCATTAGGCACTTAACATGGACTTGGATCACACATTGATTGCTGACATGTTCTTGTTCTAGGCATGGAGTACTTTGTAAGTATTTTATGCTTTAGCATCCTTGCATGCGTGTGAGTGTTGCCATAATAGCATGCTTACCATGTGGCTAGATGTTTATATGTTAAACTGCCTGAATGCCTGTGGGTGAAGGTTGGATTGTTTGAGTTGGAATAACTCGTTGAAATCCGTGTTTTAGCCTACTTGCGAGTAGCAAATTCAAAAACACTTTCAAAACGAACGGATATGCAATACTTATTTCCAAATTAGGCGATCTAGTCTATACTTGTTTGCTGCACGCATAACATAGTAATTCTAGGCTAATAATCGAAATAAGAACACATAACGTTTTCAAAAGAGGATATCATGGTTGGTTCAGATTTAGAACCGTGACAAAATCGAGTCCGAACTGTAGCGAGGTCCCCCACGGGCATTGTTACACCACTTCACTTTCAGATGCGTCCTTGCTCGTAGTAGTGTAGCCTGCTCCTTCTCCTCTCCTACTGTAAGGTTGAATGGTTCGCTGTGCAGTTGACCGATTTGCTTTAAAGGTTGCGCTATTCCTGTGACACTGTTCCCCCTTTGCTCAGTTGCCTCAGTCAAGTCGACCGGGCAATCATAATGACTTCCTGGAGTAAACTACGCCACGAAGTCTGCCAAAGCTTGGGCCTTAATTGCGGTTCTCGGTTGGAACTTGATGTCGAACTGTCCCAACTCCATGGCACACTTTAATATTCGCCCCTAAAAATCCGCCCTCTCAAATAAGGCCTTTAAGAGGAATGTTGTTAGTATGATCATAGTGTGCGTATAGAAGTAGTGCGATAATTTTTTTGAAGCCATCATCAAGGCTAGAGCCAACTTCTCTAGCGGTATGCATCTCATTTCGGCACCCAAGAATGTCTTGCTCACATAAAAGATAGGCAAGTGCTATATTCCTTCGGCTCGCACCAATACTGCGCTAACTGCGTATTGAGAAACTATTAAGTAAAGGAAACGTTCCTCTCCTGGTACTAGGGTTGCCAACAGTGGTGAAGAGGTCATATATTTTTTCAAGCTCTCCAGAGCTCGGTCGCATTTGTCATCTCACTCAAACTTGGCCTTAAGTGCCTAGAAGAATGGTCGACACCTGTTTGACGACCGACTTATGAATCGATTTAGCACGGCAACTAAGCCCATGAGATGTTGTACGTCCTTGACTGTGTTGGGCCTCTTCAGATCTTGAATGGCCTTGATTTGAGAGGGATCGACTTCTATACCTCGGTTGGTTACTAGAAAGCCAAGAAATTTGCCTGACCTCACGTCAAACGCACATTTGGATGCGTTCAGTCGCAGCTTATGGGTTTTCAAAATTCGAAACATCTCAGCTAGGTCCTTGAGATAGTGTCCCTCGTTTTTGCTCTTAACCACCATGTCGTCTATGTAAGCTTCCATCATTCTGCCTAACAAGGGCTCAAACATTTTGGTGACCATTCGCTAAAATGTTGCCTCTGTATTCCTTAGGCCAAAAGGCATAACCTTGTAGCAATATAACCCCCTTGGTGTTGTAAATGATGTAACCTCCTAGTACGATTCATACATAGCGATTTGATGGTATCCACAATACGTATCGAGAAAGCTAAGTCGGTTGTGACTTACAGTTAGGTCCACCAGTTGGTCTATCCATGGTAGAGAGAAACTATCTTTTGGGCATGTTTTGTTCATCGCCTTATAGTCCACACACACACGCCACTTGTTGTTCTTCTTTGGCACTACCATGGTGTTGGAGATCCACTTGGGATAGTGAACCTCTCTAATTGCCCTTGCCTCCAATAGGTTTCTACCTCTTCAACCACTATCTTGGCGTGGTGAAGTGCTGATCGGCGAGTTCATTATATAATTGGTCTGGCGGTCGGGTGGAGATTAAGTTGATAGCAGATAAAAGTTAGAGGTCAAGAATTCCATGATCTCTATTCTCTCGGTGTTGGACAAAGATAAGCTGAGCAAAAAGAAATTCTCTGGGAACTTTTCATCTATTCTTACATCTACAAGATCTACCATTGCTTTCTGTTTGGCTGCCTTACTGACACTCGCGGATAATTTGTTGCTCTCTTGTTCCTGTACCATCTGCACGAAACCTTTAGCAGCCCGGCTGCCATTCCCCATTACGAAACATTTCTTGGACATGATTTGGTCTCCCAAGATTTTTTCAATCACTCCCGCTTCGTTGGGGAGTCGCATCACCTGATGGTAGGTTGATGCTACTACTCGCATGACGTGCAACCATGCTCTCCTCAAAATAATGTTGTAAGTGGAAGGGACTTTCAACACCCAGAATTCCACTTGTTTCGTCATCGTCCCAGCTTTAACCCCCAAAATTATCTTGCCAACTGGCCATTTTGGCATAGAGTTGAAACCGACCAAGGGAGATGTCACGGATGCAAAGTCTTTGTCCTCCAGTTTGAGTTGTTTGAAGGTCTCATAGTACATTATCTCGCACGAGCTCCCTTGGTCTATCAAGATCCATTTGATGTCAAAATTCTTAATACGCAGAGTCACCACTAGCGCATCATTGTACGGGCTTTGCAACCTTGCTAAGTCCCTATTAGAGAAGGTGATAACGTTTTTCGCTTTCATCTTATCTTTTTTCATGGTAGGTTGTACACTCAATACTTCCCTCATGTGCTCCACCTTCTTAATCATTCCTCTAAGCTCGTAGACTTGCTCAGGCTTGATGATCCCATGTATCACATTAATTACACCTTGAGGCAGAGCTTTGACTAGTATCCCATTTGGCTCTTGCAGTCTTGGGGAGCTGGTCGAGCTCCCATCTCAATATATTGCTCCAAGTGGCCTGCTGTAGACACCCCATTTTTGACCGCCCACAAGACTTGGGCACTACTGATGGTTTACTTGTTGGAGAAAGGTGTGCAGGGCACAGGTTCAGTTTCTTCGGCAAGGAGAGAGGCGAATCTCAACTTCACACCCCATTTTGAATCAAAGCTATTTTGGATGGTTTTTAGACCTTAAAACCCTCTCTTTCAAAACATTTTTGAAGTAAAATTCCCACGATGTTCCGACGCTCGCATTTCGGTAAATGGTGCGCTTTTCGGTAAACCGAGCAAGGACAAAGTAGAAATGAATGAAAGAGAGATGAAATATTTGAAAAATCTTTCAAAACACCTTATTTAGGGGTTTGAAGTTGAAGAGAAGAGGAGAAGAGGGAAGAAAACTAGTTTGGGAGAAGTTCAGGATGAATCCGGGTGGGAGAAAGACGAGCAGTCATCGCTAAATCAAGCTTATCTACCTATACACTTGGAGTTGAGCTATGAGACCACCACCATTGGAAAGAAGACTTCTGGGGCTTCATTTTTCATTCAAGAATCTCCTAAAGCCAAGTCCGGGTGGAGGAGATATGATTGGTTGAAGTCGGGCATCATCCCGGTTGGATCAAGTCTGCGCGGCTTCACCAAAAAGGGCATAACTTTTTCCACAGAAGGAATTTTAATGCAAGTTTTGTGCCATTGGAAAGCTAACTTCCGAGGCTTCAATCTGGACATCCACCGGCACTTTTTAACCTCATTGGACACCCATCGGCACTCTATTTAGCCGACCGGCCAGTACAAAGTGTAGGTCGGCAATTTATTGTGCCGACCGGCAATTTATTGTGCCGATGACCCTTTTTCTTGGCCGATCTGACCCTTTTGACTTTCCCAGGCATAATGCATGCCAACTGTGCCAGCTGGGATGCACAGAACCAGCTCCACGTGCATATATGTGCCTATTTTGAGCCTTTACACCACCTTGGCCCCCTTCTTTGCACCCTTTGCTCAAGGCTTCTTGAGGAAGCCTTGACCCCTTGTATTGGCTTCCTCAAGAAGCCTACCAGCTGTCCAAGCTTCTCCAATAAGCCTTTACCTCCCCTTAGACCCCTTTGACCCTTTGAAGCTTGTCTTAGAAGCTTAGCATTGCCTATATAAGAGAGGACCCTTCTCCTTTGTTTGGGTTGGAGATTTTGGAGCAAAAAACCAGAGGGAAGAGATATATATCTGATATACATACATACACCCTCTATATCTATCTTATCCAAGCCTCCAAACACCTTTGTTCTTGCACCATTTGCCCTACAACACCTAGCACATTTCCTCCATCCTCCATTCCAGCACTTGGTAGGCCATTTGCAGAGATTAGAAGCTTAGAAACTTAGACCAAGGGCTGCTGGTTTGTTTCTCTTCAAGGGTAAGCATCCATTTCCCTTAAACTTGCATTTTTTAACTTCATTGGTTAGCCTTATTTACAAGTATTTTTGAGCTTCGATGTAAACTGTAAAGAGGCTTATTTTGAGCCCTTATTCAACATTGAAGAGGGATCAACACTGTTGGGGACCTCCATGTATGACTTGCTTCATTACCCCTACTTGGTCCCCATTTTTGCATGTTTGTTTAGCTTATTTTGCTTCTGTTTTTCGGCCATGATCAGAACTAAGAGTGTCCATATTTTGACCCCCTTGACATGTTTCATTAAGGGTCTTTGGCTTTTTGATGCATTTTTTGTATACTTCATGTTATAGCCCTCTTGTGGCCTTAATCTTGCATTGCATTGCATTTTAAGGGTGTTTGTATATTGATTTGGGGGCTGTCATAAACTGTGAGTAGTCATATTTTTGGTCCCTATTCAGTGTTGTCAAAGGGTCTTTTTCAGTTTGGGCTTTTCATCTACCACTTGCTTCATTACCTAGCTTGAGGGCCCGTTTTTGTATGCCATTTTAGCCCTGCTTGTGCTTTCTGTCTTGCCATGATTTGTACTGAAAAAATGCTTGTTTTGGGACTTCCTTGCTTCTGTCTTCATGCTTCATGTCCAGATTATGCATGTTTGATATAGCTATAGGTCATTTCATGTGCCTAATCTTGCATTTTGGGTCCGTTTCATGCACTTAGTGTCATTTCGCTACATTTCGGGGCTGTTTTGCATCATTTATCGCCTCTGAAATTCACATGCTTGTATACCATCTTGCATCCCTTACCATGCCTTATTAGAGTGGCATTTGATGCCTTAGGTTTGGTCCTCGGTTTGCGTGCATGCGTGCACGCATTTTGAGTGTCTCATTTTGCCATGGCTACTGATTTTGGCATGCTTGCAAGCTATCCATGTTAGTTTAAGTCCATCGTTGCATGTTGTTGCATACCATGTTTGTTTACATGTTTAGGTTGCGCGCCTAGCATACATTGTTCATTTGCATGCCCATGTTGCATACTAGATCACATGCCTAGGTTGCATTACATTGGCATGCATGCCTTGCCTCTTGATCAAGTGATAGAGGTTGGGCTTTATGTGTTTGTTTGGTTTGCATGAAATTTGAAATCAAAGTGCATACTTGGTTTCTTGGGCCATCACGCATCGAAATGCGCAATTGGTGGTCCGAGGATCAAGGAACATACCCCTTTGAGTCAAAATCATGATAAGGTATGTGTTGGTGCACACATTCACTTGAAATTTCATGCCATGCACTGTCTGTCCTTTGTTGCTGTCAAAACTGTCTTCTGCAGGAAGTTTCTGCCAATCGGCAACATACAGTGCCGACCGGCCATTTGTGAATGGCCGATAGCTTCATCAGCAGCCGATGGACATTCCTCATGGCCGGTGGGAATTTCCTCCAGCCGATGGTATTCTACAGTGTGCAAGGAACGTGTCCCAGGACTTTGGCAGTCTTTGGAGAGGCAGGGCAGTGTAAACAGAGGCAGCAGTGGCATGGTGCGGGTTTTCCGGGCGAGTCGGATTCGAGCATGCATCATTCGCGCATCCCGAGGCAGGGGCTGTGGCCACATTTCCTTTTTGCATTTAATTTGATAATTAGAATTCTGTAATAATTTATTCTGTATTCGGACTGTATTATTTGGGACTATATATTCTTTTGGTCTCTCTGTGTGAGGGCATATTTGTAATAAGTGTGGGTGAGTGTGTGTATGTCTTCCAACCCCCATTTCTTTCTTCCCTTTTATTTACCTGCTTATGATGGTAGATTAGGGCACATTTAAAATTAGCATACCTTATGCAATGCATGCGTGCATCCATGCATTTGTTGACATGCATCAGGCTCGGTACATCATACAAACTTCATTGTATTTCAATTCCAAATTGAATACGTGTTATTTGTAGCATCCCACATGCCATGTTTAGGATAGCCGAGCCTGCCTAGATTACATCTTTGCATGTGTTGCATTAGACATTTCAGTATGCTTAGGTCCATGCATGGATTTCTAATGAGCTTCTGTTTTGGCTTGGAGTACTAGGTGAGCTTTTTGTGCTTTAGCATATCGCATGCGTGTGAATGTTGCCATGATAGCACGATTACCATGAGGCTAGCTGCTTATGTGATATAACTGCTTGAATGCCTGTGGATGGGGGTCAAATTACTTAAATTGGAAAAATACATTAAAACTGTGAGTTTTAAGCCCACTAAATAGTGGCAAAACCATTTTTTTTCTAAAGCCCACTTGAAGGTGGCAAAATCTGCATTTTAACCTACTTGCGAGTAGCAAATCATTTTCAAAACAAACATGCAATGTTTTATTCCAATTTAGGCGATTTGGTCTATACTTGTTTGTTGTGCGCATAACATAGTAATTCTAGGCTAATAACCGGAATAAGAATACATAACGTTTTCAAAATTGGATATCACGGTTAGTAAAGGCCGGTCTTCGGACCGGGCGAAAGGGGGTGCTCATAGCTGACCTTCCCCGATTGTACCCAAGCTCCCGAGCCAAGACAACTTTTGTGATGTCGGACACGTGGCCTTCGGCACCGAGTCAGGGTTTCCTAAATTTCCCATTTTAAAAAAAAATATTTAGGTGGCAACTCTGTATCTGGCAAAGCAGTCCATGTTTGGCACTTCTTTTCAAAAATCTGTTTTCTCAAATGATTTTCCAGATTTGGACTCTTTCGTTCAAGATTAAGAACCGTGACAACAAAAGGGAGTCCGAACTGTAGCGAGGTCCCTCGCGGGCGTGTTACACCTGCGCACACTAACTCTTCCAGATATTCCCTCAGTGGCATGCAATTTTTTAGTTTGGTGCCCTACTTCATCATGGAAGGTGCACTGATATCTATCGTTGTAACCACTTTGTGCCTCTCCCAACTTGGCTAGCCGTCGAATGAATGGTTCATCGCGTATCTTGCTAAGAATCCGGTAGATAGGCTTTTTGAACACCGTGGTGATGGCAGTGCAGACTCTCAACCTCCTTAGATGGGAGTCCTCACCATTTGGTCATCTGTCTTGACCATTTTTGCTTGGCCGGTCCTCTGAGTCAACAGTGTTAACTTTTGCCGCAGGCTTTTTGTCCGACATCACTATTGTGTCGGACTTCGCCTTGGTGTGAGTGCCATCTTCATCTACCTTGATGTGCTAGTGTACTCTCTCCATCAGAGCTTCCATTGTGAGGGGTAGCGTCATTGTCACTGAATCCCTCAATTTATGGCCCGCCGGTAAACCCCGTTTATACTGTGCGATAGCTAGGTTGGTGGGGCAATCACCTAACTGGTTGAAGGTCTCCCAATACCTATTGTTGCAAGCCTTCAACGTTTCCTTCTCACCTATGTCAATAGCGAGCAACTGGTCTATCTTGACGAGGGTCTTGGTGTTTGTTTTAAACCTAGTAACAAACGCCTCTGCCAATTGTGCCCATGAAGCAATGCTACCCTCTGGCAATCTTTCAAACCAAATCAAGCCTAGGTCGCCTAGGCTTGATGGAAACAGGATACACATTAGAGCCTCGTTCCATCGATGTATGGCCACAACTTGACGGAAGTGGCGAAAGTGCATGTAAGGGTCTGACTTCCCTTCATACGTTGTGAACTTAGGCTGGTTGAAGCTAGTGGTAAGGGTGCATTCTCTATTGCTAGAATGAATGGTAAGCTTTACAATTTTGCTAATGCTTTGTCTGCTGGTTCCTAAGCAAGGCACGACATTGGTATTCCAACCTCGATACTTCCATGTGTCCAAAGAGCCAGCTGTTGTACAGCAGAGATCCTTTGGGGGTCGCATGCTTGGGCGTCTTCTCTCCTTTGAGCCTTTTCTTCTAGCACGGTCTACAGGTTCGCTGACCTAGGCAACTCTATATGCTGAGAAGTGGTTTGATGCATGTGGGAGGGTCGATAATTGCTTTTCTTTGTATAAGACCTTTCAGTCCTCGTTCTCTCAGACCTGGAGTAACGAGTTATGGAGGTTCTCGATTGTGTGTCACCTATCTTGAGGCTTCTGCTTTCAAATTGCGATAGTGTGACTCACCTGTCACAATCCTCTGAGTAGCGAGAACGTGTTCTGCCCCCATTTGCACTTTATCTGGCATTTCATGATCTCCATGTCAGTCGCCATTCTCCTTATCAGTTTGTCTTGCTCTTTCATGTGATCCTCTAGAACCTGAGAATCCATCCTCCGTCTCTATCCATTTGGGCTTTGAGATTGATGAGGGCTTAAGCCCCATTTCTGGGTTTCGTCGCTGGGGATCCAATTCTACCATGAACGGAACAAAAGGAAAATCCTCGCGCCTCTTGTCCTCCTTGGGAGTTTGTCTATTAATAGCAGAATGAGGCAAGTCTTCGTTGTGTGCCATTGAACTTAGTTGAAGTAAAACTCAATCAAAAGGTTTATTCTTTGTGATTACTTTCCACAAACAGCGCCAATTTTATGATCATGAAATAATCTTCTCATATAATCCTATTGATCAAGTTTGCACTCCTTTAAACATCGTCGCTTCGCTACCTGAATACACACGTGAGCTGGCCGGTGGTTGTATGCCAGAAACCCCTCCAATGCCTAAGTCAGAAAGTAGACAATAGACAATAAGCTCTGTGTATTTGAGAGTAAGAATTGCAATACCTATGCATAGTTCCTGTCATGAGCTTTTATAAATTTTGCCTGGCACAATCCTAGGAGGACTCTAAGTCTCCTTAGTATAGTCCTCCTAGGAATCACATTCCCAAGGATAATGCCTACCCTGATAACTCCCTACTCACTGCCAACCAAGTGAGATGGTTCAAACCCTTTATCTCGGCTGTCAATACGGTCAATCGAGCTAACTTGGCTCATCTCGATGCTTGACAAAACCAAGATGACGCTCTACCGAGCTAAACTTAGCTTGGCCCTCTGCACTAGTGATACCTCGGTCCGCTACTAGACTATGTCTAGATAGCTTAGTCCAGGCCCCAACAACATATCTGACTGGCCCAAGACTAGGACACCCAAGCTCGTTCCTCGACCTACAGCCCAGTCCAATGATTAAAACGATTGACTTAGCTCGGCCCAATGTATTCACATAAATTACCCTCTCAGTGACATTGAGTTGTTATGGATGAGGATGGTGGAGTTAGATATGTATTATCACTCACATCTTGAAATTTGAAAATTTTATTTTTATTAAAATTATCTATTTGTTTAGAGATACCTGTTTTGGGCTATCGGTAGAAGATAGCTAAGATTGTCGTAGAACTTGCATGAGAATTAGGAGAATTAAAAACTAATTTCTCATCCATTTGCATAGAACATTGTTGCATATTTATTTCATTGGAAATGTATCTTATAATGAGAAAATAGGTGAATTTGGAAAGGAGTTTTTATTACATCAAATAAGTTGGCCTGTATGTCTAGGGTGAAAGTCTCAAAAATTCCGTGTATACATGGGTGTCGATCCCGCAGACGAAATATTCGTAAAATGGCAATAGTACTGCTTGTATAGCTTACGTTTACATGGGTACCGGTTTACGATTTCCCGTGGATGAAATTTTTGAGAAATGTGATACTTGTTCTAGAGATTCCCAGAGATATGATTCACCGCCCAATTTTCTATTGGAAAGAGAATGTTTTATGAACTGTGATATAAACATGTCATTGCATGGTTTGAAAGAGATATAAAATGTTTTGTCACCAGCATTACATATGTATCTCACCCTTATAGCTTTATTAAGATTCATATGCTATGTTGGATTAAATCTATTGGGCTTTAGCTCACCCTATGTGGGAAAACCATTTTCAGGTGTTGTCGATATGCCTCCGCCAAGGCAATTGCTTAGGTGGACATGGAAGCAAGGGCTTTATTTTGTTTATTTTTTTGTATTTAATTGTACAAGCCTAGGGCTTTAACTGTATCAGATTTAAATCCATTTAGTTGTAACCAAGCACTGTTTTGGAAAACTGTAAGTCCTTAGGACATTTCTTATTTGTTTGATGTTCATTTTATTATGTAGCATATGCTATAGATTCAAGGATAGACTTATGAATGTATATCTGCATATGTTACTCTTTAGGAAACTTAATCAAAAACTAATGGAAGATAATTACTTTATCATTGTTGATATTTATCAATGTTGTGGATTGGTTATTGTATTTATTTCGAGGTGTTACAACTTGGTATTAGAGCGTACCGGGTTTGAATACTTTACGTACATGGGGAGTAGTTCTTACAACAATGGGTTAATCTCACTTGATAGAGATAGTTATACGTATGGTGTGCTATGTGATAACATGCTTATGTGACTAGGTGGGTATGGAATTTAATTTCTAAGATATTGATTGGGTCTACAGGTTTTTAGAAGTCCTGTTAGAAGAGCGCTTGATCACTGCTATTTCTAATTGGAACTCTGGCAGTGTTACGAAATAATCATTAGTTATGTGCTTATATGGCGTGAATTATTTGTTGTCCACCGCATTCGGATACCAATGAGTTAGCTTTGGCACATTTGTAAATGTGCTAATCTCTGGTGTTACCTTTATTAGGATGTCAAGACGTGGGCGTGGTGGTAGTAGGCGTGGCAGGCCTAGATGGCAAGAGGTGCCATTACCATATGAGATTCAGGAGCAGGAGAAAGGGGTTGGTCAGACCAATGTAGCCGAACTAGTTGTTCACTAGGCCGTGGGCGCTTTGGCCTGAGAAATGGCTGAAGCTTTGCAGGAATCCATGGACATTCTCAGGGCTGAAAATCAAGTCCAGGCCCAAGTAGTAAAGACAAGGCCATCTTTTCTAAAGAGAGAGTTCTTACGGTCGAATCCAGATGAGTTTATAGAGGATCTAAAAAAGCCCTTGAAAGCAGATGAATGGCTAGAGCAGATGATGAAGACATTCGAGATGCTTGGCATCGAGGATGATGGGTTGAAAGTGACCTTGACATCCTTTCAGCTAAAGGGAGATGCAGGTCAGTGGTGGAAGTTTGTGTAGGGATGTGTAGACACCCCATTTTTGACCGTCCTCAAGACTTGGACGTCACTGTTTAAACATTCGGTGATCATCCATGTTTGTGTTCGTCCTGAGTTCCCGGAGGTCTCGGCCACGCGCCTTGCCTCAGGATCTCTCGACTCGACTGTTTTGTGTTTGGTTTTGCATAAAAACACTTGTGTTTTGCCTTTGAGGGGTAGGAAATGGCTTGTTGGCCATCCCCACACATCACCGGCCATGGCTTGAGGCCACCGGCTGTGTTTTGTTGCTACCGGCCAAATCTTTGGCCGGTCGGCACTATCTTTGGTCGGTTGACCATCTATTTTGGTCAAATTGCATTTTTGGCTGGCCGACCACTGTGCATCTGCTTTTGCAGATATTTTTATGCCAGCTGTGCTAGCTGGCATACACTTTAACCCCCCTCCATACACGTGTATGGAGGGATTTCACTCTTGCTTAGCTTATTTTGTAAGATTTGCAAGAGTGAATCTCTATAAAAGGAGGGCCTCTCTTCCCTCCCCAAGGGTTACAAAAAAATTTCAAAGCTTTGAGTTTTAGGGTTAGGGTTTGTTCATACTCTATCTCTATATCTCTCCCTCTCTTGAGTGTTCTAGGTGTGTTTAGTCTTAGTTTTGTGCACAAACACCTACCATTACACTACACCTTAGTTGCTAAGGCATTAGGGGCTTGTTCTTGGAGCTTTTGGACTGGTTTGGACCTAAGGAAGCTACTGGTCTTCCATTTTTGAAAGAGGTCTTCAATGGTAACAATCTTACCTCTTTTCCTCCATTTTTGCATAGCTTTTTAACCTATCTTGCAACTACTTTTAGACTTTGTATATAACTAATAAAAGTCTTTTTTTTTTCATTGCTTTAAATAGTTGTTTAAGGGTGTTTTGAGCTTTGAGGTTGTTTACCCCCTCTTAAGCCTTGTTTGGCCTTTTTTTTGTGCCATTTTGGTGAGCTCCGGGACCACTTTGTTTTGGGCCTCCTCACCACTGAAATCTTGAGGGATTTCAGTGGTGAGGATGGTGGTTTAAGGTCCCAAGAAGGAGAGGGCCATCCCCTCTCCTTGTTATCTTTAAACTTGCTATTTTAAGCCTCATGTGTGAGCACCTTCTTTGAGACCATATTGGCCATGTTTCAGTAGGTATTTGGTAGTATTTTTCCATGTTCAACCTCTGTTTTTACTTGGTTTAGACACATCATGCTTGCTTTGCATGCATGTCTTGTAATGCCATGAATTGCCTTAACATGCCTTGTACTTTGAGCCTTGTTTCTAGCATGTTTTTGGCTTAGCTTTGTGAAGCTTATATGCATGTTTTGATGTGCTCGAGGTCTTTTTTGGGTCATTTGGGTCATCCATGATTTGCTTTGTATAGCTACCATGTAATTCCCCTTTTGAGCCTTGAGTGTTGACCCCTCTAGCATGCTTTACTTGCACTATGTCAGTGGTTTGGAACCACTTGTCATGTTATTTTCAATCCTCATGGTGTGCTTGTATGCTTGCATTTGATGTCCCTTTAATGCTTTATAAGGTTGTCATCTTATGCTCCTATGTTTGTGCCTTCATGCATGCCATCATGTTTAGGCCTCTAGGATGCCATGTCATTGTGTTTTTTTAGCTTTGTTTTAACATGCTAAAACTCTGATTTTGGTTGTTCAATTCATGCCATGTTTGGTTTTGTTAAGGGTAGTTCAATACCTCCTTGGTGAGCCTAAGTCCTTGGGCTTGGTTGCATGTCTTGCTTGCATTGATAGGTTGATTTGGCATCATCCCTCATGTGTATTTCAGAGCTTAATATGCATGCCATATTGTCCATGTTCGCGTCCTCTTAAGTGTGCTTGAGAGTTGTCTCTTTATGCTTAAATGTTGGTCCAGTTGCATGCATGTTTGTATGTATAATTGTCCTTCATTTCCATAGCAATGGCCACTATTTTGGACTTGGTTGAGAGCTGTCCCCTTCGGTTTAAGACCATTCTAGCATATGGTTGCATGCTCGCCTTGTGTGTTGTTACATATTTGGCCTTGTTCCATGTTTGTCACATTGCATATTTGCATGCTTAGGTTGTAATGCATTTGGCATGCATTATACTTAGCATGTTGTCCATGTTGCATCTTGCATGTTTGCATGGTTAAGATTATACTTTGCATGTTTGCTAGCTTGCACACTTGCTCTCATGCCTATGTTGCATGTTAGCTCACATGCCTAGATTGCATTGCATTGGCATGTATTGCCTTGCCTCTTGAATTGAGTATGATAGAGGTTGGGTTTTATTTGTTTGTTTGATGTGCATTTCATTTGAAATCAAAATGCATAACTTGGTTTCTTGGGGCCATCACGCATTGAAACGCGCGATTGGTGGTCCGAGAATCAAAGACCATACCCCTTTGAGCCACAAACATGATAAGGGATGTGTTGGTGCACACATTTGCTTGAAATGCATTGCCATGCCTTGTTTTGCCCTCTACTGCTGTCAAAACAGGATTCTGCAGGAAGCTTTGGCCGGCCGGCCATCTTTAGTGCCGATCGACCAACAATTGGTGGCCAAGAGCACAACCAGTGGTCGATGACCACTCCCTCATGGCCGATGACCATTTCTCTTAGCCAGTGGCATCCCACAGGGTTCATAGAGTGCACCTTGGGATTTATGCAATGATTAGAGGAGCATAGCAGGGAAAACAGAGGCAACTTGTGCATGGCAGTGGACTTCCGAGCGGAGTCGAGCACACATTGCATTAGGACCTCTTCCCCGAGGTTGTTTACTGCTTTCTTAACTTAGTTAATTTTCTTAACTAGTTAATTGTTTGTAATATTTAATTAGCTTGTAAGTTAGTTAAATGGTATTATTCTTTGGTCCCTCCGAGTGAGGGCAAATTTGTAATAAGTGTGGGTGCATGTGTGCATGTCTTCCAACCCCCATTTCTTTCTCCCTTTTACTTACCTGCTTTGATGGTTAGTATTAGGACATATTTAAATTAGCATACCTTATGCTATGCATGCTGTGCATCATTCATCAGTATTGTATGCACCGGGCTCGGCGCATCATGCTAACTGCATAGTATTTCAAATCTAACTTGAATACGTGCTACTTGTTGCATTCCACATGCCGTCCTAGGATTAGCCGAGCCTGTTCTAGTGACATTTTGTATGCGTTGCATTAGCCACTTAACTTGAATTAGGATCATGCATGATTACTAACTAGTTCACTGTTTTGGCATGGAGTACAATGTAAGTATTTATGCTTTAGCATCTCACATGAGTGTGAATGTTAACATGACAACATGCTTACCATGTGGCTATATACTTAATTGATAAAATGCCTGAATGCCTGTGGGTGAAGGTTGGATTGTTTGAATTGGAATAATTCATCGAAATCCGTATTTTAGCCTACTTGCGAGTAGCAAATTTCAAACCATTTTGCCAAACAAACAGAAATGCGATGCTTTGTTCCAACTTAGGCAATTTAGTCTATACCTGTTTTGCTGTGCGCATCACATAGTAATTCTAGGCTAATAACCGGTTTAAAGGCACACAAAGTTTTCAAAACTAGATATCATGGTTAGTAGAGGCCGATCTTCGGATCGGACGAGAGGGGGTGCTCATAGCTGACCTTCCCCAATCGTACCCAAGTTCCCGAGTCGAGGCAACTTTGGTGATGACAGACACGTGGCCTTAGGCAAACGAGTCAGGGTTTCCTAAATTCCCCCATAAAAAATATTTAGGTGGCGACTCTGTATCTGGAAAAGCAGTCCATGTTTGACACTTCTTTTCTAAAAATCTGTTTTTCTCAAAATGATTTGCCGGATTTGGACTCTTTGGTTCAAATTAAAAACCATGACAATTCGAGTCCGAACTGTGGCGTGAGGCCCCCACACGGGCGCGTCTACAGGATGCATTTGAGGAACTTAGAAGGCTTTTGTCAACGCCTTCTAGGATAAGTTTTACCTCCAATAGTTAGAGAGAAGTTGAGGGAGCAGTTCTTGAAGCTCAAACAATTGAACACACCGGTAGCCGAGTTTGAGACTACTTTCACTAGTTTGTTGATGTTTGCACCGGAGCTTGTGGCGAAGAAGGAGTGCCGTTAATTAGAGTTTGAGAAGAGGTTGAGGACTGGACTTCTTTTCAAGGTGGTCACATCCATGATTAGGGATTACAGCCACCTTGTGGAGGCTGAAGCTTACTTAGAGACTATAATTCAGCGGATGAGGGGCTCTAGGTAGAGAAGTCAAGAGGTTTAGGGAGAGACTTAGGACAGTAAGAGGTAGAGGGTTTCCACCCCACAACAATCCCATGCAGCATAGTCTAGATCTACCTTTCCTATACCGAGTTCGGGTTTAGGGAGAGGTAGTCAAGGAGGTTTCACTTGTTTCAAGTGTGGCCAGTTGGGTCACAAGTCTCCAGCTTGTCCGAAGAAAGGAGGAGGGCAATAGTCTATCGTTCTTAAAGCCAGAGTCAGGGAAGAGGGCAGCCGCCTACCTGTTATCAGTGTGGGAAATAGGGGCATGTAAAGAGGTTTTACCCTCAATTTGGTGGCACACCTGGTGTATCGATTTCAAGGCAGACACAGAGCCATTAGCCTACCCAGTCAGTACAGGCCTCAAGGGCCAATTTGGGAGCCTCTTCAGCTTAATCTGTGTATCAGACTTATGCTTCAAGGGGTGATCAGGTAGAACAAAGACCTACAAGGTGTGTGTATGCTGTTACCAGTGCCAGATTTAGTGCCAGTACCTTCGGTAGTGAGAGGTAACTTCTTGTTATATAATTCTATTGCGAATGTGTTGATTGATACAAGGTGCATCACATTCTTTTATCTCGTTTGCATTTGCATCAGCATTGGGTTTAGAAGTGGCTCGGTTAGCATCTCCACTCAGGATAGAGTCACCAGTCGGTGGTGTGGTTGTGTTAGACCAAGGGTGTCAAGGTTGCAAGATAGAGGTTGCTGGTCGACTACTTCCTTTTGCATTTGTGTTGGTTTATATGTTGAGCTTTGATGTTATATTGGGTATAGATTGGTTGTCATCTTATCGGGCTATTATAGACTGTTACCGTCAAAGGGTTACTGTATATACCTCGAGTGGTGATTGTTTCTATTTCTTGGAGGACAAAGTTGATAGAGCCTTGCTACCAGTATGTGATCCGTGTGGTTAGGGCGAGCATAGTCTCGTACTTGTTACATTCTTGAGTGTTGAGAGTGATACGGTTCTAGTTGAATTGTCGATGGTAGTTTATAAATACCCAGACATCTTTCCTGACGATCTCACTAGTTTACCACTTCACCATGAGATTGAGTTCTCTATTGACTTAGTGCCTGGCATGGCACCGTATAGATTTGCACCAGCCGAGTTGAGTAAGTTAAAGATTCAATTCCAGGAATTGTTAGATAAGGGCTTTATCTGCCCTAGTACATCGCCTAGGGAAACACCTAGTTCTATTTGCCAAGAAGAAGGATGATACATTGCGACTTTGTATTGACTATCAAAAATTGAACTGGGTAACTGTTAAGAACAAATACCCAATGCTTCATATAGATGGCTTGTTTGATCAGTTAAGGTGTCTTGTTGCTTTTCTAAAATAGATTTAAGATCAGATTATCCTCATTTGAGAGTGAAGGAAGAGGATATCCAGAAAATGGCATTCCATATCCGGTATGGCCATTACGAATTCCTAGTGATGCCTTTTGGGTTAACCAACACACATGCCTATGTTCATGGATTTAATGAACCAGATCTTTTTTGAATTCTATACTATTTTGTGGTCATCTTTGTTAATGACATTTTGATTTACTCACCCTTTGAAGAAGAACACTTGCGAGTTGTGCTTGAGTTGCTTAGAGCCCACAAATTGTATGCTAAGTTCGGGAACTGTGAAATTTGGTTGAAAGAAATCAAATTCTTAGGCCATGGTGTCCGAGAAATAGGTGACTATAGATTCCTCCAAGATTGAAGCAGTGCAAGATTGAGAATACCTTAAGAATGCCTTTGAGATTCGTAGTTTCTTGGGGTTGGCCGGGTATTATCGTCGGTTTGTGAAGGATTTCTCTAAATTAGCCTCATCATTAACTAGGCTAATGAGGAAGGGAATCAAATTTGTGTAGAATGAGACTTGTGAGAAGTCGTTCCAAGAGCTTAAGGTTAGACTCACCACTGCTCCAATGTTGATCATCTTGGAGAGGGGTTTGGGTTATTCGGTATATTGTGATGCATCTCAGGAAGGTTTGGGTTGTGTCTTCATACAAGTAGGGAAGGTAGTAGCCTATGGCTCACGTTAGTTGAAAACACATGAGAGAAGCTACCCTACTCATGACCTAGAGTTAGCAATTGTAATCTTTGCCTTGAAAATTTGAAGACATTACTTGTATGGTAAGAGATTTGAGTTATTTTCTGATCATAAGAGTTTGAAGTATTTGTTTTCACAAAAAAATTTGAATTTGAGGCAAAGGAGGTGGATAGAGTTTATAGAAGATTATGATTTGGAGTTGCACTATCACCTGGGAAAAGCCAATGTAGTGGCTGATGCCTTGAGAAAGAAAGACCATTAGCAGTGTAGGGAGTATTTCCATTCGAGAATAGGAGATGTTGGGTGCCATTGGTGAATTTGACTTGCATTTGGGCGAGTCCGTCGAGTCGGCTGCTTTGTTTATGGTGGTTGCACAACCTACACTTATGAGAGAAGTTATAGAAGCACAATGGGGTGACCTTGAGGTAGAAACCCTTCGGGAGAAGATATCTAGCAGGAAGTTAGAGAAAGGCTTGAACGTGTATTCTGACTCGAGTGTTAGATACCTTGACCGTCTTTTTGTGCCGAAGTTTTGTCGAGAGAAAGTACTCCAAGAGTTTCACCATTCACGTCTTATGATACATTTGGGAGGCACATAGATGTGTCATGACGTTAGTCGCCAATTTTGGTAGAAGGAGATAAAAAAAGATGTAGCCTTGTTCGTATCGAGGTGTCTTACTTGTCAACAAATGAAGGCCGAGCATTAGAGGCCAGCGGATTTATTACAACCCTTGCCTATAGCCGAGTGGAAGTGGGAGCATGTTACAGTGGATTTTGTTATGGGTCTTCCGAGGACTCAACGGGATAATGATGTTATTTGGGTGATAGTCAATCAGTTGACCAAGTCAGTGCACTTTGTACCTATGCACACAAGTGACTCGATAGATTATCTTGTCGACCTTTATATTAGGACATTGTTCGACTTCATGGGGTCCCTGTGACTATTGTTTCAAATAGAGATCCACATTTCACGGCTTCGGTTGTGGCAGAGTCTACAAAATACCTTGGGCACTAAGTTGACCTTTAGCAGTGCTTATCATTTTCAAACTAACAAGCAGTCAGAGCGTACCATCCAAATTTTGAGGATATACTTCGGGGTTGTGTTCTTGACTTTAAGAGGTCGTGAGAAAGGACACTTACCTTTAGTGGAGTTTGCCTGCAATAATAGTTTCCAATCAAGTATTAGTATGGCACCGTTTGAGGTCTTGTACGGTCGACCGTGTAGATCTTCTGTGTGTTGGGCTAAGGTGGGTGATGCACCTATGTTAGGTCTTGAGTTAGACCGGGAAATAACGAAGAAGGCTGCGCTCATTCACAAGATGTTGGTCGTGACTTAGAGTCGTCAGAAGAGCTATGCCGACCATAGGAGGAGACTGTTATCCTTTGAGGTAAAAGATCACGTCTTCTTAAAGATATCACCTAGATGAGGTTTAATGAGGTTTGGGAAGAGTTGAAAGTTGTCTCCTAGGTTTATTAGGCCTTTTGAGATACTAAAACGGATTGGGGAGGTAGCTTACCGTTTGGCCTTCCCGCTACAGCTTTCCAGGGTTCACGACATGTTTCATATTTGTATGCTCCGGAAGTATGAGATCCATCACACATGTTAGACTGGACCGAGCTAGAGGTAGATAAGGATGCCTCGTATGAGGAGAGACCAGTTAGGGTTTTAGACACTCGAGACCAAGTCTTGCATGGCAAGATAATTCCTTTGGTAAAGGTGTTGTGGAAACATCACGAGATTGAAGATGCAACTTGGGAAAGTGAGGTAAAAGTCCGTGAAAAGTATCCGGACCTATTTGTAGATGTTTGAACTTGTATTGAAAATCTTGTCATGTTAATGTAATATAAACATTGTGCATGTTTTGGAAATGAGAATTGTATATTCCGTAATGAGAACGTGTTTATCACGGTGGTGAGAATGAATGACCAGTGGATGGGTCATGTTGACGAAATTGAATTGCTATCATTGTTGTAATTGGTTTAAATATGATTTTGTTGTTAATTTAAAATTTCGAGGACGAAATTCCTTAAGGGAGGAGGTTATAGCAATCCAGGCTTAGACCCGACCCATTTGTTGCCTTTGAATTTAGGAACCATATTCGTAGTGGTTCGTCCTTCTTTCTTCTTTTGTCGGATTTTGGCTTGAGGGTCGACACCATCCTTAATGGTGTTGACACTGTCTTCTTTCTTGTGTTTTGTTCGGCTCTTGGGGTCGACACCACCTTGTTGTTCTGCCCTTAAGGTGGCTACTGAAATTTGGGCTTAGAGGTGTCGACACTTATCCTATTATTGGCCTCTGGGGTCAACACCAGTCCTGGTGGGGTTAACCCTCCCATTGCTGCTTTTATCCTAGGTTACATATTGAAATATAGGGTCGACACCTCGAGTTCTTTGGGTCGACCCTCCTCCTGCTGTTTTGTTTTGGGTTGTATTCTGAAAAATATGGTCGACATCACTCTCTCTTAGGATCGACCCTCATCTTCTGCAAAACATTAGGGTCTCATCTTTTCTTCTTAAGGGTCAACACCACTGTCGTGAGGGTCGACCCCTGTGAGTTAATTCCAGATTTTTGGTTCGGTTTTGGGCCTTACTTTTTGGAGATTTGACTTATTCTTTCTGTTGACTTTAGGGCTATTATTCTACCACTATAAATAGACCCCAAACACAATTTTCTCACTCACTTTTCCTTTCTTCTTCTCCCTTTTCTCTCTTTAATCCGTGGCTTCTCTCTTTTCTCTCAAAACTCAACTTTTCTCACCTAGATCTTCAGATCTACTCACTTAGAGGTACCTTCTCATCTTGGTCCTTTAAATAGATTGTAGATCGTCTCAAGGGCTTCCTTTGATCCGAGTGGCTCGTGGTTTCATTTACATTCAGTTTTTCCAAGTCCTTCTCTTCCATCTTCTAAACTTGAGATAGGGATTCTCCGTACTTTCTTATGAGTTTTAACTTAGTTATTTGTTTTTATAAAAACCACTTGTGAAAGAAATGGATTTTTCAACAATTCGGGTTTTGGTTCAAAAACAAAATAGAGGTTTTCAAATGGTTTATAGGAGATGATTGTGGATAGATGTTTATGGTTGAGGCATGAAATGAAGGGTATTACCTTTGGAAATGGTTTTATAAAGGAAAGAGGGTTTTTGCCCTAGAAATCTCAAATGTTAATTTTGTATTGATAAATGGAATTGATATTGAAATGGTGACATCGAGTTGTTATGGATGAGGATAGTGGAGTTGGATATGTATTAGCACTCACATCTTGAAATTTGAAAGTTTATTTTTATTGAAATTACCTATTTGTTTAGAGATACATGTTTTAGGACTATTAGGTGGAGGATAACTAAGACTGTCATAGAAATTGCATAAGAATTAGGAGAATTAAAAACTAATTTTTCATCCATTTGCATAGAACACTGTTGCATATTTATTTCATTGGAAATGTATCTTGTATTGAGAAAAGAGGTGAATCTGGGAAGGAGTTGTTGTTACATCAAATAAGTTGGCCTATGTGTCTAGAGTGAAAGTCCCAAAAATCGCGCGTATACATGAGAGCCGATCTTGCGGACAAAATATTTATAAAATAGGCAATAATAGTGCTTATATAGCCTACGTTTACATGGGTGCCGGTTTACGATTTCCCGCGGACGAAATTTTCATGAAATGTGATTGTAGACTGCCCGAACTACGCTCCATGCGCGAGGGCGCGAATTGTAGGTCTAGCTACTACAGTTCGGAACTCCTATCATGGTTCTAAATCTAATCTCACAAAGTGCAATGTAAGACTAATAAATCACCAAAGAGTCCAAATCCGGCAAATCGTTTTGCAAAATCGATTTTAATCAAAAAGCGCCAAACATGGACTGCTTCGCCAGATTTCAAAGTCGCCACCTAAATATTTTGTTTTGAAAAATTTAGGAAACCCTGACTTGTGCCTAAGGCCACGTGTCCGTCATCACCAAAGTTGCCTCGGCTAGGAAACTTGGGTACGAGAGGGGAAGGTCCTGAAATAAACACCCCCGCTCGCCCGATCAAGGGATCGGCCTCTACTAACATGATATGTTGTTTTTGAAAACACATATGTTCTTATTCCAAGTTTATTAGCTAGCTTACTATGTAATGCTGCACAGCATACAAGTATAGACTCAATCACGCGGTTTGTAGAACAAACAATTCATGTTTGTTTTTGAAAGTGGTTTGAAAGTGCTACTCGCAAGTAGGCTAAAGCGCGGATTTGCCACCCTCAAGTGGGCTTTAGAAAAACATGATTTTGCCACTTCAAGTGGGCTTAAAACTCACAATCATCGAGTTATTCCAATTCAGGCAATCAAACCTTCATCCACAGGCATTCATGCATTTAAACACATAAGCACATAGCCTCATGGCAGCATGCTATCATGGTAGTCACTTACATACATGCAAGGATGCTAAAGCGTAAACACTCACAGTGTACTCCAAGCCAAAACAAAAGCTAGTTAGAAATCATGTATGATCCTAGCTATGTTAAGATGTCTAATGCAATACATGCAAAAATGCAACTAAAATAGGCCCAGCTATCTGGAATGGCATATGAATGCAACACTTGATAACATGCTTTGAAACACGTATTCAAGAAAGTGTATTGAAATACAATGCAATTTGTACGATACGCCAAGCCCGGTGCATGCAAGACGAATGAATAATGCACGCATGCAAAGCATAAGTATTCTAACTGAAACATGCCCTAAACTAACCTATCGAAAGCTGATAAGTAAAAGGGAGAAAGAAATGGGATTGGAAGACATGCATCACACACACGCACACTTATTACAACATTTGCCCTCTCGACAAAGGGTCCGAATGAATAAGCTAAGCTATTCTAGACTAAACTGAGCTAACTAATCTAATTAAACTAATTAGACTAATTATTACAAACCGAAACCAATTAGCTATTCTAGTTAACTAACTAGTTATTACAACACAAATCGATTAGTTAAGCACGTTAACTAATTAAGTACAAAACCGACGAACTAGCTAACTAAGTAAAGCAGCTAAGTAAAGCAGTTAAAAGAGGTCCTCGGGGCGAGGGGTGCATGCATGCTCGATCGCCTCGCTCGAAAATCCATTACTATGCCCAGAATTGCCTCTATTTGCATTTGATTTGATCTCAGAACACTACACAAACTTCCAGATTGCTTCTGCTCCAACATGGGGACCTCCTGGTGGGATGCCAACCAGAAAAAGGGGGCTGTAGACCACCTGTAGGCCTAGAAAAATTGGTTGTAGACCAGAAAAACTAGGTTGGTCGACCACCTTTACTGGTCTAGCCGACCTAGAAAATCTGCCAAACTCCAGTTTTGCTGCAACAGAGAACAAGAAGGAGCATAGCAGTGTCTTTGCAAGATATGTGTGCACAACCACCTTCCCTATCATTTCTCAAGCTCAAGGGAGTGCGGTACTCGACTCTCGGGCCACCAACTGAGCATCGCAATGCACGATGGCTGAGAAGCCGAGTTTGCACAAGTCAATGTCAATTAATGCACAAATAACACATAAGGGCCTCCACCTCTATCATGCATGATCAAGAGGATCGGCGACCAAGAAACGCAACACGTTTCATCACTTTGAGTATGAAACGTGCAACATTCCTTGTGTTTGGATTAACGTTCGATCCAAACACAATGCAACACAAACAAGATGATCAACCTATCAATGTTAATGTGGCATGCACAAGGTTCTATCATGTTAACAATGCATGCAAGACATGTTTAAAAGCTAAGGAAAACAAAGCTAATGAAACATACTACATATGAGGCATACACTATCAATCTCAAATGGTCAAACCAATTATGGACAGACCTAAGACATCTCAAAACTGGTGGCAAAAACACATTAAGACTTAGGCACAAAAGGGAAAGATGTGCATGCTCATTCATTCATTCGCTCGCAAGCAAGGCAAAAGATTTAACTTTCAAACACATTGAAAGAGTGACAAAGGTGAGAGTGTAGCTACACTATATGCACTGAAATCATGTGTGAAATGATGTCCAAATCATCCAAACAACACAAGCATAGCATCCTAAGGACCTTGAATCATTAGGCTAGTCAAAGCTATTGCACTACAACCATGCATAACAAATGCCATATGACCTAAACTACTCAAAACAGAGTTGAGGCATGCTAAATCAAGGCCAAAAACAAGCTAAAACATAGGCTCAAAAGGCAAGCAAAATGTACTCATTCATTGGCCCACAAACAAGGCATAATGCATAATCCTCAAGGGCAATGAAAGAGTGATAAACATGGGGGTATAGCAAAGACATAAGCTCTGAAATTACATTCCAAATGATGCCATATCATGCACATATCACAAATGAAGCATGCTAGAAGGCTCAAAGCTTAAGGCTAGCAACGGCACTTGCACCATAGCCATATCAAGCAACCCCCAAAGGGCTAAGATGATTCAAAACAGTCCTAAAACATGCCAAAACAAGGCCAAAAACATGCTTGAACATAGCCTAACATATACTAGAACGGGAGGCATAAAGCATGACGCATGCAAGGCCGATAAGCATGATTACACTACAAGTGTAAAAAGCACATGAGGGATGCTCTAACCAACCAAAAACAGAGTTGTATCATGGCAAAATAAGACCAAAAACACACTGAGATGGTAGCCCAAAAAGCTTAGGCAAGCATGCATGCCAATTGGCTCATGATTGAGACATAAAGCATAACTCTCCAAAAGCATTGAAAGAGTGAAGCATAGGAGAGTATGACCACACTTCATGCACTAAAATCATGTGAGAAAAGAGGCCAAAGCATGCAAACAACTCAAGTAAGCCATGCTAGAGACTATGAAACTCAAAGCTAGTAAGCAAGATTGCACTATGGCTATACAAAGCAAGGCATGCAGGACCAAAACCACTTAAAACAGAGCTTAAGCATGGCAAAACATGAGTGAAAGCTTGTAGGAGTGGAGCCAAAAACATGCTAAAATACTGGTCCAAAGCATGATGCATGTTAAGGCTATAGGGAGGATTGCACTACAAGGGTATGAAGCATGCAAGACGCAATCAAACTAACCTAAAAAAGAGCTAAGGCATGCTAAAATAACACCAAAAACATGCTGAGATAGAACCAAAATAGGCTAGCATGATGGATCAAAGCATTGAGCACACAAGGCTAAATGGCAATATTACACTACAAGTGTAAAAAGCATGCATGAGGTGACTCAACCAAGTCAAAACAGAGTTATGCCCTACTGAAATAACGCCAAAAACAAGCTAAGAACAAGCCAACACATGCTAGAAAAACATGCTCAAACATGAGGCCATCAACACAAGCAACCAAGACACAAGGAGAGGGGATGACCCCCTCTATTTTGGACCTCAAAACACACTTTCTACCACTGAAAATTCACTAGGTTTTCAGTAGCTAAAAAGCCAAACAAAGATGACCTCAAAGGCCTAAAGAGATGGCACAAATCAAAGCTAAACAAGCCATCAAAGGGGGTAGACCACCCCTAACTCAAACAAAGCCTCAAACAACCATTTTAAGCATTTTAAAATAGAACTTTTTACAGTTGAAAGCTAAGCCAAAAGAAGCATGCAAAGATGGCTAGGTAAGCAACTAAAACAAAGCTTTAAAGAGGATAGAGACTCACTCTTGAAGAACCACAGCAAAACAGCAACTTCTAAGGCAAAAACCAAGCTTTTGAGCTCCAAACAAACCTCCAAGAATCTCAGCTCAAGAGTGAAGGTGTTTCACTAGGTGTTTAGTGCAAAAGTGTGAACAAAACTCACTTTAAGGCACAAAATGGAACAAATATAGAAACAAAGGGAGAAATCAAGATAGAGATAGATATGTTTAGCCCTAAGCAAATTTCTGAACCTCTGGAAAGGGAGAGGGACCTTCCCTCTTTTAGAATTCCAAGCCTCAAGCTTGTTGAACAAGCTAGAAACTTGGTGCAATCCCTCCATACATGTATGGAGGATGCCTTCTGTGCCCAACAGCTGGCACAACTGGCAAGGAAAATATCCGCAGAAAATGCAAGAAGGCCGCCGACCAGTTAAAGTGGTCGACCGACCACTCCCCCTAGTCGACCAACTACAAAAAGTGGTATACAAGGAATAAAACTGGTCGGCAAGGGAGGAAGAGGGTCTACAGAGAGAGTAGAAGGTGGTGGCAAGCTGTCGACCACCTTAGGTGATCCACAGACCACCCACCCTAGCTGGCTGACCACCAAAAGTGGTCTACAGGGGAGGAAAAGTGGTCTACAAGGGGAAAAAACTAGTCTACACCCCTGTTCCACCCTTTAGGCAAAGGGTAACAAGGTTTGGTTCGAAAATAAACCAAAAAGGAAGCAAGAAAAGAGTCTGCAAGGCGAAGGCACTTAGCCGGAAGCCCCGAAAACTAGTCTACGGGTACAAAAAGTGGCCTACAAGAGGGAAAGATAGTCTACGGCTACAAAAAGTGGCCTGCAGGCCTCTGTCTCCCTCTAGGCAAAGGCAGCAAGGCATGGTTCAAAAACCAGGCCAAAAGGAGAAAGTTAAGAGGTCTCAAGACAAGGTGCTCAGTCGAAGGCTCCAGAAACTCAAAACGAGCACAAACATGCAGAATCATCGAGCACTCAATCGATGACGTCTAAGTCTTAAGGTCGGTCAAAAATTGGGTGTATACAGTGATACTTGTTCTGGAGATTCACAGAGATATGATTCATTACCTAGTTTTCTATTGGAAAAAGAATGTTTTATGAACTATGATATAAACATGTCATTGCTAGGTTTGAAAGAGATATAAATGTTTTGTCACTAGCATTGCATGTGCATCTCACCCTTATATATTTCTTAAGATTCATATGCTGTGTTAGATTATTTCTATTGGCTTTGGCTCGCCCTATTTGGGAAAACCATTTTCAGGTGTTAACGATATGCCTCCACCAAGGCAATCGCTTGGGAAGACTTAGGAAGCAAGGGTTTCATTTTGTTTATTTTGTTGTATTTAATTGTACTAGCCTAAGGCTTTAACTTTATCAAATTTAAATCCATTTTGTTGTAACCAAGCACTGTCTTGGAAAATTGTAAGCCCTTAGGCATTTCTTATTTGTTTGATGTTTATTTTATTATGTAACATATGCTATATATTCAAGGATAGACTAATGAATGTATATTTGCATATGTTACTCTTTAGCAAACTTAATCGGAAACTAAAAGAAGATAATTACTTTATCATTATTAATATTTATCAATGTTGTGGATGAGTTATTGTATTTATTTCGGGGAGTTACAGTGAGGATGGCTTTACAGAAGAGTGTTGTGTCATGAACCAAAGTAAAATTTTACTACTGGAAGAATAGAGCATCATGAGAAGAAGAAAAAGAGATAAAGATGCAGAATTTGAAAAAACAGGATCAAGAGAGGAAAAAGAAGAAAAAGAGAGATAGAGAGAGAGAGAGAGAGAGCATAAATGGTGAGTCACACACACACACACACACATACACACACATACACACACACATACATAGAGAAAAAGAGAGCACGAACCATTAGAACCAAAGAGAGAGAGAGAGTGTATGAAGGAACTAAAATTTGAGATTTGCGAACCTGCCGCAAATTGTCATTTTTTGGCGACAACGACTATGAATGATCTCAGATCTGAAGTTGTGGATGCGATAAGTGACGGTGACGATGAAGACAGTAGAGAAAGAGTTCCATAGTGAGTGGCGGTGGCGCCGATGGAGAGCGGCAGTTGGCTCAGATGAAGATCAACGGTAATAAAAGCGAGACAGAGAAAAAAGAGATTGAGATGAGAGAGAGTGATTGTAATCTGATATACATATATATATATATATATATGAGGGCATTATAGTAAAATAAATAAGTTTTAAAATACCAGGAAGTTTTGAAAGAATCTATTTAACTTCTTGTCCTTTTAAAGGACAAGTTAGACATTGAAGAGTTTATCACTAAATCTCCTTTTTATTTATTTATTTGTATGTTTTGCATACAGTGAAAGAGAAGTCATAGTTGTAGATTAATTGGTATGAAAGTTCTAAGTACATATTTACCTTTAGAAATACACCAACTATTATTTACACCGATAGAATGGATGATAATTTTAAAATAGATTTTTTTAATGACTCCAATCCAAATAACTTTCAAAATGGTCCTAAATTCATGTGATAGTCCTCCAAAAAAAAAAAATCAAATAGTTTATATAAATAGGATTAATTAAGTGAATTTGGAATTTAAAAGTTAATTTTAGCCTAAGCTTGGTATAGTAAAATTCGACCCTATGTCAAATCGGGCCAGACTTAATGTAACACCCCGAAATAATTACAATAAGATCAACCCACGATAGATATTTAATAATAACAGATGTCTGAATATAATGTTCTCTCATTCATAAGGTTTCATCTCTTTACAAAAGTGTAACACATGCAGTAATACATTCAAAAGTCCTAACATCTGAATCTATAGCATATGTCATAACAAAAGATATGAAATAAAAGTTAAACAGATATCATAATGCCCTATTAGCTACTAACTTTCCAAGACGATGCTTAGACAACAAAAGTGAGTTTAAACTCATTACAAATAAAGCCCTAGGCATGTACAAAATAATTACAACAATAACAAAATAGAATCTTTTAACTCTAAGTCTTCCCAAGCTATTGCCTTAGCGAAGGCATATCATCAGCACCTTGAAAATGGTTTTCTACATAGGGTGAGCCAAAACCCAGTAAAGATACTCTAACATAGTAGTATAAATCTTAGCAAAGTTATAAGGATGAATGCAAATGCAATGCTCATGTCAAAACATTTTATATCTCTTTCCAAAACTCCACCGATACCTCAAAACAGATAACTAATTTCCAACAAATATATACTTTCCAACATTTCGAGATAGGAGTAATAATTCATATCCAACTCCACTACCATCATCATCATCGTTCTAACTCCATATAACCAACACCAATTCCATTTTCCCTTTACAAAATCAAATATTTACAATTTAGGGCAAAACCCTATTTTCTTTATAAACCAATTCCAAGGATCAAAATATATCATTTTACCACCACTCAACAACATTTGCAATTCAACCATTTTCAAAAATCTATTTGAAAACTCCTCTTTTGATTTTAACACAAAAATCTTAGGTTTTTATCAAAAATTCTCAAATCACAATATCCTTTTTTAAAAGACAAATAACTAAGTTAAAAATCATAAAAAGAGTCCAAGTAATCTCTACCTCAAAGAAGAAGACTCAAAAAAGAGATGGGTAGAACCCAATGGAGCCGAAAACATGAACTTCTCTGATTCGAACGAAACCCTCGACGTGCTCTATCTTTTTATCAAAGGGATTAGGGTGTAGAAATTGATGGATCAATGTGTATTTGGGTCAAATGTTCAAGAACTAGAGAGAGAGTGTGTGTGTAGATCCAAAGTTTTGAAATGTTTGGAGAGAGAAAGATATGAAAAGACCGCTCGATCGCAAGAAAGACCGCTCCAACGAAGAATGCCATACTCCCAGTAATTTTGTAGACCTAAAAAAATACTGGAAATTCTCAAAGTTTGCTCGAGCGAACAAGCAAAAATCTAGGCAACATAATTTTAAAAGACTAACTCCCAACATGTTTCAAATACAGCCAAGACACTCTCATAAACAAACTTAACAAGAAATAAGATGGAAGAAAACATGAACAACCATCAATATAAGAAATCCCGAATCCAAGACAATAATGAGTTAGATTTAAATCATAGTCGCTATATTTAAGATAATATATATATATATATATATATTCTTTTATATATGCAAACTTGACCCAAAATCCGGCCCAACCAATCAAAGCCACCCCACTTTTAACCAGCCTAAAATTTGACAAGCATGTAGGGACCAAGATGACTATATAATTTCATTGTGAGATTTGTCAAAAAACAAAATCTACGGAGTTATAATTAACTAATTTTGAATATCCAAAAGAATAAGTAATAAAATTATTGATTTTGTTGTGTTATATTTTATAAAGTCTATAATTCTTGAAATCGAACCAATGGGGCCTCTTTGCCTAGAGCCCAAACTAGCTGTAAGGGCAAAATGCTAGCTACCTTTAATTTTAAACCTTCTAAATTTTTTGGTAAATGCATTTCTAAAGAACGTGGGGACAACAACCATTGGAAAATATATATATATATATATATATAAAGAAAAATAATACTTTTTAAAGAGAATATTTTTTAGTATTTTTTGAAATAATTAATAATTTATTTTGGCCTCTTTTGACAACTTGGTTATAATCTGCTTTTTGGATTATAACCCACCTCCTCTCTCACAAAAAAGTTGCTTATAAGCTGCTTATAAACAGCTTTTTACCAAAAAGTTGATTATTACCAACTTCCCAAAATAGGTCATTTGTTGATTGAGTGGTCAAATGGTCGTGAAGGACCTAAAACTTGAAGTTGAATTTATTATTATTAGAAAAATACATGAGTCACCTAATTTATTGTTTTTAAAAATATTCTTAATAATATATTTGATAAGTGTCAAATTTAAATTGATCAAACATTCCATTATGTAAAATCTAGTCTCAATATCACATTATTAGAAAGTCATTTAAAGGTAATAAATTAGGTAGATATTGTTGTTATTATTATGGAAAAAGATTGAGGCCTCGAATTTGAGGTCTCGAATATGGCTCGAATTGTTTTTTTATTCTTTTTTCTTTTTGTTAAACTGGGTTGGTTTGGTTATTTTTATTATTATTTTTTATTTATTTGTTGGATTGTGTTAGTTTGGTGGTTTTTATTTATTTATTTATTTGTTGGGCTATTGTAAATTTTTTTTTTTTTTTTTTTCAAGGATGGTTATGTGTAGGGGTGGGTTTAGAGTTTAGGATTTAAGGTTTAGGTTTTTATTTCTTCCGAGTCTTTCTGATTTGAAATAAAAATACAAGTAAAGACTCGTACAAAACTATATGAAATTAACAAATTTTAATCCAGCAGTCTAACTGATCAGTCAATTTTATCATCCAATCAGTCTAACCCAACTCACTCATCTTATCAATCCACATAGGCTAAATTGTTTTTTTTTTTTTTCCCCTCTTTGTTGGGCTATGTTGGTTTTTTTTTTTTTTTTTTTTTATTTGTTGGGTTATGTTGGTTTGATTTTTTTTTTATTATTAGAATTTAGGTTTTAGGGTACACATAAAAATCCTTCCAAAAAAAAATCAAAAAAAAAAAAAAAAAACCAAAACCAAACCAACATAGCAAAAAAAACAAAAAACAACAACAACAACAACTTTTCGAGGTAAATTCGTGCCTCTCCTTTCAAGGCCTTTAGCACGGTTGTATTATATATATGTATTTGGGTTTTAAGATATATTTATATATAGTGGACTTCTTTTGGGTCAGATATTTTTATGGGTTAGGTTTCTCTCATATTTATATCTCAATATGAGAGAACTTGAAGGAGTTATGGAGCCCACTACAGGTGTTGTTTTGATGATTCGAACAATTTACTTTTTAAGACTCGTTGACTAGAATATTTATGCAAAAAATTACAATGATCAGATATTAATAGTTATATGTTTGAATCAAATTTATATTTAAAAAACGGATAGTTATTCTTGAAATTATATTTGTCGTTTATTTTTTTAAAACAAATATGATTCAGACATATAGTCGATGTTCAATCATCTTAATTTTTTGCGTGAATATTCTACTCAACGAGTTAAAAAAAGTAACCAATTCGGATCACCAAAATCGATTTTAAAATAGACCTATTAAACCCAAATGCTTTCTCAAGTTAAGATGATAATTTAAAAGAAGGCAAATCATTTTTTTATACTAGACTCTTCATATTGGACTTTGAGGACCAAGGGCAACTCTAATTACTTATATTGGGCTTGGTTTAAATTGCAAACAAAAGTACTAAAAAGTTCCAAAAAATATGATATGGGAGTGATATTTTACAAATTATAAATTATTTTAATGGGTCTTTGCTTTAAAATGAATGGACATAAATATTTTATATCATTTTTTTATATTTTTTTTTGGTATAAATTTTTTATTTGTATATTATTATTTTTTACAAATTAAGTTTAAAAATAAAAATAAAAACTAGTTTGTTTATTTTTGGTTTAAAATGTTAACAACAGAAAAAAATAAATAAAAAATAAAAATAAAAATAAAAAATTTACAGTAAACTTTTTTTACTAACAAATAATCAATTTTTTTTATATTGTTTTTTTTTTTGGCATTGACCAGATACACTAACATTTTAGCAAACAACTTTATCCTTAAAATAAATAAAAAAATAACCCTCCTAAAAATTTCATTGCCAAACTAGGCTTAAGTTGAGGTCACACTCACACATTAAAAAAAAAAAAAAAAGGCACTCAACACAAGGTTCGTATTCAGCAACTAGCTCTGTATAAAAAATAAAAATAAAAAAGTGCATTGTAATTTAATTTTGATAATTATTTAAAATACAAATATAAAATTGATCAGGTTAGTTCGTTGGTTAAAACTTTTTTACACATGAATTAGGAGATTAGGAGCTAGAGTCTCCATTATTATTACAATCATTGACTTTCATTGTACAAATATGATACATTAATAATAATAAATTTATTTGCAGGCTTTCAATACTCTTAATACACATCATTATTTACATTTTTTTAACTATAATTTTGTTCCACAATCAAATTACCTTTTGTGACAACCCGTCACGTATTATATTTATATCTGTTCAATTTTGAGTGTGATTTATGTGTTTAATGTGAATTTGAATGCCTATCTATTTATTATAAGAATATTTGTTATGATTTTTATTTAAAGCTGAAATTGAAAACCGTATCGATTTTAGAAACCGAAATTGATTAGTTTAATAAGAATAACATAATTTTTAAAGCCAATTAAGAGGTTTGATTTAAAATTAATTTAATTTAGAAAAATTAAGTTTTTATTAATTAATTTAAGTTTCACTTAATTAATCTAATTATTGATTAAGGCCCTAAGCGAATCAAACATATATATATATATATGAAGAAAAATGTTGATTTAGCTCATCATATATACAAAAATCTGCTGAGATTAATCTAGAGAGAGGGAGCTCAATTTTAGAGAGAAAAGAACTAGACTTGGAGAATTTTTGCTTGAGAATCGGATAATTGAGGAAGACAACTCAAGTTCTTGCTAGAATTAGTGTTATTGAAGACTTTAGGTATGTGATTACTCCTTAATTTATGAATCAAAGTCATCAAATGTGTGAATTCAAGAAGATTATGTGATTAAATTTAAGAATTGAGCTAGAATTGTAGGAATGGAAGCTAATTCATATATGCATGCATGATTTTGAAGAATTCTACTAATTTTGAGCATGATTATGTTGTTTAAGCTTGAATGGGAAGTTGCATTATACATGCATCCATGATTTATAGAGCTTTGAAGTTTAATTTCATGGTTTGAGAGTTGTGGAAGAAGAATTTGAAAATGAAGTCAACATGCATGAAGATTTAAGTTTTATTTTGAATAATTTTTGAAGTTTTGAGCCAAGAGTTTGAAATTGAGTACATGGTTATGTTTTTGAAAGAGTTTCTAAGTGTTTGTAAGGTTGAGAACAAGCCATGCAAGCTTATGATTTGAAAATACATGTTTTGAAGCTCAAACTCTGTTCTGAAAATTCCAAATTTGACCTCACCGCATGAACGAACATGTGATAACCCTACTTCGTATTATGCTAATTAATCTTAATTACAAATGTGATTATGCGTTTGATATGATTTTGAGTGCCATTTATATGAATATATGTAGTTTTGAATTTCTATCTGTTCGCCGTAGGAAAATCTATTTGATTATCTGCTTTAGAATTTAAATTGAAGGCCTTATCGACCATAGAACCCGAAATTGACTACGCCATTGTGATTAGCGTAATTTTTAGAGCCTACGGTGAAATTTGATTAACAATTGATTTGGGTCAAAATAATCAGATTCAGAACGATTAATTAAGTACTATTATTAACCTTAATCAATTTGATTAAGTGAGAGTCTATAAAAAGGGGCACTATACACTCAACTCCTCTCTTTTTATTCAATTTGGCTGAGATTACTCTAAGGAGAGAGAGAGAGAGAGGGGGTTGACTAGAGAGAGAGAGGGGGGAAAGCAATTGAAGATTTGAGCAAGAAGCTTGGAAATCTTGAAGATTAACTCAAGAATTGGCTAGAATTTGGGTGTTCGAGGCTCCTAGGTGAGTAAATTCATGGATTTTAGTTTGTAACTTGGTGAATTCAAAGTTGAATGGTGATCAAGAACATGAATTGAATTGATTATGATGAAAATGAGTTGGTTTTGATGAATTGGAAGTCAATATACACATGTATGTAGGAAATTTCCATGAATTTGTATGTTTGAGCTTGAAATGCATGATCCATATAGAATTATGGTTAAAGTTCATGCTTTTGATCATCATTTGTATCATCTAAGTTGAAAATGGAAGTTGTAGTTCACATGCAAGTGCAATTCATAGAAGCATGAGTGTTGGATGCATGAAATTGAAGTATTGATGATGGGTTTGATATGAATCGCGCGTGTGTGTAAGTAATCCATGGAAATTAAGCCTCATAATGTTGTAATCTAGCATTTGTATCATGTTAGAAGGGTTGCATGTGAAGTGTAACATGGTATGCAAGTTATTTGAGTTTGAATACAAGTTTGAGCCTCAAGAACAGTTCTGGAAAACCCAGAATTTAGCATGTCTGCTCAAGCGAGGAAAACGCCGCTCAAGTGTGAAATGCGGGCTCCCAGAATTTTTGCAGACATTGATGTCTACTCGAGCGGGGACATTCACGCTCGAGCGGGGAGCCATGTAGTGTGACTTTCAGCTTGAGCGTCCGAATTCACGCTCGAACGTAAAAATGAGGCAACCAGTGCTTTTGCAGACCAAAGGGGGTCCGCTCGAGCGGGGAAACCTGTGCTCGAGCGGGGAACCTTGTTTCTGAAATTTTGTAAAGTTGAATTGAGTTTCATTTTCCGTTCTCTTCCATCTCTAACCGCTCTTAGGCATGCATTAAGCATTGTAAATGAGTTAAAAGGATAAGATCGAAGCCTAAGAGGAATATATGAATTAAGAACGGAATGAATCGTTTATGATCCATTATGTTCATGAAATGTGTAGGGTCAAGCACGAGGGCAAATCCACCGGCAGATCACTGTGAGTAATATCTTAATAAAGATATCTGAAGTATGTTATTTGTCTAATTGCTTACTTTCATATAAGTCTTGTAAGTTCGTTACATTGAATTGGGGACAAATATTTGTTATGCCATATGATTGGGCCAAAAGCCGTTGGACATTGACTGGGGCAAAGGCTGTTTGACATGAATGATAGTCTGACACGAATGATAGTCTGACACGATTGATAGTTTGACATGAATGATAGTCTGACATATGAATGCTTGGGCCAAAGGCCATCTAACACGATTGTTAGTCTGACATGAATGAAAGTCTGACATATGAATGATTGGGCCAAAGGCCGTCTGACATGAATGATAGTTTGGTATGAACGATTGGGCCGAAGGCCGTCAGATATGAATGATTGGGCCGAAGGCCATCGAATCTGAACGATTGGGCCAAAGGTCGTTGGATACGAACGATTGGGCCAAAAAGGCCGTTAGACATGAATGGATGGGCCAAAGGCCGTCGGGTATGAGTTAATTAGGCCCGAGGCTGTTTAATACGTCTAGAACTTTAGTTGATTGATACATTAAATAGAAACATGAATTGGGCCCAAGGCCGTCGGATGTAATTGTTTCAAAGATTGTTCGTGTATCTTCCTTATTTGATATTATTCACTGGGCTTTCGCTCACGCTCATTCATGTCTATGTAGGTGAGCCAAGGGACGTCCAAACCCAGTCTCGGTGAAATATGTAAGAAACAATCAAGGTTTTGGAGAGTCAGCCCAAATGTCTCACGCATAAGACTTGTCTTCGCCTCTTTTGTTCTTTTGATATAGTTTTGTTATATTGGCGAAAACATCGGATTACCTTTGTATATAAATCTTGGGTTTGACTGACTTAGACTTGAATGATCCTGTGTATGTACAGAACTTCGTGTTATTATCCCTTTGATGTGAGTTATTAACAGGTATATAAATATGGATTGTTATGATGTGCCATGTAAGCACAGCTCTATGGACAAAAGTTTTAAATTTGCTTCTGTTTGGCCCCTTTACTTTGATGAGATATGTCTTGTTTGGTTTGAGGTCGTAGGTAATCCCTTGATTACTGGCCGGTTATGTCCTTAACCTATAGGAACGGGTTCGAGTCATGACAGAACAAGTTGTCGCTCGAGCGCACATTTCATGCATCTAGCATTTTTACAGAGACATTGTATAATGGCTCGAGCGACCAAGTGTCCGCTTGATCGATCTTAGTACATTTACATATTGGCTCAAGCAACCATCGAGCCTAGATTTTGAGCATCCAGAAGCTTTACAGACCGCTCGAACGACCAAGTGTTCGCTCGAGTGACCTCGGTGTATTTGCATATTGGCTCGAGCGAGCGTCGAGCCTAGATTCGGACCATCCAGTACTTTTGCAAACCATGTGGCCTACTCAAGCGACCAATGTTGCACTCGAGCAAAATGTCTTGTTTCAGCATATTTGGAAAAGTCATATTCTGTCTACATTTGCATTCTCACTTCTTCTAAGCATTCTTAGGCATCAATTGAGCCTTCCAAATGAATTAATGAATGAGAACTTGGTATAAGAGAATTGGAGTAAGTTACGAATGATTTGATTAAGCAATGAACCTCAAAGTGTGTATATGTTTATGAATTATGTAGGTTCATCCACGAGGCCGTATCAACAACCGAATCACTGTGAGTAATATCTTAGTAAAGATATTTTTACAAACATTATTTTCTAAGTGTTATTAATGTAGTAAGCCTTTTCAAATTTATGATTTTGTGCTATGAATGAGCCGTTTATCTGTTTGATTCTTAAAAGATCTATAAGTATGATTGACAAGAATAAAAGCATATGATGGACCTAAGGTCATTTTGTATAATTGAAATAGACCCAAGATCATTCTGTATGTTAGATAAGGTGGACTCAAGGTCGTTCTGAATATCTGATAAGTCTGAATATATGTTATGAATTGACCAAATGGTCATTATATAGCTGTAAATGATTGGACCCAAGGTCATTTTGTTAAGTTATAATCAGTTTTGTTCTGCACATCCATTATATGTTGGACCTGAGGTAGTTCCGCTATCTATTGGACCCAAGATCATTCCATTATGAATCGTATATGATATGGAAAGGTTTATATTTATATAATATAACTCATTCATATAATCTCTTTACTCTGATATTATTCACTGGGCGTTAGCTCACTCTATTATATATATGTATGTAGGTGAGCAACGGGATGTCCAGCCCGCCTTAATGAACCAATCAAGTCTACCTAATCTTTGTGAAGTCTATCAAGAAGCGCCTCACGAGTGAGGCTTTTGTTTTCTTTGAACTTTTGTTTTCTTTTGTTGGTCATGTTTGACCAAGGTTGTACATAAGCTTTTGGATATGTATGATGATGACTTGTGAATGATCTTGGACATGTATTATCTATTTGTATATGTATGGATGTGAGTTATTAACATGTAAGATGCTTTTCTTTACGCCATATATACACGGCTCATTGGACAAAATTTTATTCAGTTTTCATTTCTAGCCCTATATAACTAAATATGTTTTGGAATTTTGTTTGAGGTCGTAAGTAATCCCATGATTACTGGCCAGTTATGATCCAAACCTCTAGGGGTAGGTTTAGGTCGTGACACCTTTTTGGACAAATTTCTAAACCTTAATTTCTCTATACATACCACCATTACCACTAGCTTTTTACTGGCCAGTTATGATCCAAATCTCTAGGGGCAGGTTTAGGTCGTGACACCTTTTTGGACAAATTTCTAAACCTTAATTTCTCTATACATACCACCATTACCACCAGCTTCGACCATCTCCGAATGTCGTCCATCTTCTCTACCATCGCAGTCCGATCTCTACTGCTGGTCATTGATAATAGTCCCCATTGCTATTACTAGCAGAAAGAGACCTGAAAACCCCAGATCTAGGGTTGGAAAAAGAGAAAGAAAAAAAAAGAGAGAGAGAAAGGTTGGCTATGGTAGTTAGGGGCTGTGGTGGTTGAGATAGGATTCAAAAGATGAGGCAAAGGTGCTAGAGTATGAGGGTGCAACGCGATCGCGATCGCAACGTGGGGCTGCACGATCATAATTGCAATCAAGATCATTGTGATCCAAATAATGATGAGCAACAAGAGTAGTGGAAGAAGCCTAGAGAAGGTCGTTGGAATTGGAGGAAGGTTATGGACGAGAAGTGGCGGTTGATGGCAGTGGCGGCACTAGTGGTGTGTGGTGATGTTGGAGTTAGGGTGACAGCATCTAGGAAGCTACTAGCGTTGGACACTGTGATTGATGGGGTTGGCAAGAGGGGAAAGAGGTTGTAAAGGGACAACAATCGAAGGTGAGAGGTTAGGGAAAGGGCTACAGCGGCCGATGATGGTAGTGATTAGGGTTTGGGTTTGTTGAAAAAGGTAATTTGGTATTATTTAAAAAATAGGAGTTTGTAGTGAGATAAAATCAGAGTTTTCAATTTAGGTATGATGTGAATTGAGTAAATAGGGAGAAGATTGTATGAACTGAGAGATTTAGTGGTGTGCAAATAGAATTTTCCAAAATAAAAACATGAAGTTTTCTTATTCTCTTTTTAATTAATAGGTGGGAGATTATTTTTAAAAAGGGTACTTTACAAATACACCTCTAAGGTTTACTTAAAATACGAATTGTTCTCTATAATTCTAAAATTACATTTTGTACATTGACATTTCGAATATCATTACAATTGGTCCCTTCTATTAATAAACCATCAACTTAATTAACAGTTTTTAATAGGGTAAATTACACTTACATCCCCTCAGGTTTGGTTTAATACATATCATCCCCTGACGTTTGGGAAATTGCACTGACCCCTTTGTTATTGTAATTATTTAGACGAAATTCACGTTAGTATCAAAAAGACATTGAATTCATACATTCTCTTTTCTTGCTTTGCTTTACTCTCTTTGTTTTTTTTTCCTTCCTTTCCTTTGATTTACTTTTTTTTATTTATTATTTACTCTTTTTTTTTAATGTAATTTCCTCTATTTTTCTACAGGAGTTGTTATCTTTTCTAAGTAAGGGGGTTTGTGAAATGAGACTATTAACCACAAGGATGGAAATGTGATTTCTAAACCTTAGGGGTGTTAGTGTAATTTACCCTTTTTATAATATCAAAATTTTATTTCAATTAATAATTCATGTAATTTTATTATTGTATATAAAAGAAATTAGAAATTTTATTTTTTCAGTTAATTCTATTAAATAAAATTTTTTGACAAAGGGATATTTATAATTTTTCAAACTACAGGGGCAATCAGTATTTTAAGCTAATTTCAACAGGTGTATTTGTAATTTACCCTTATAAATAAGAGAAGAAATCATAATCTAACAATATATATATTTAGAAAGGAAAGGATTGTCTCTAGTTGGAATACTCCACTAGATGGTCTATTTGGGCTCATTTTGGATTCGTCTCAATGATTCAAACCATTCAATATGTAGGCTTGTCAAGTACTTCATCCATATAAAAAATCCCATTGTCACGCCTTGGATTTACAAAGTCCGGCCTACGTGAAAAAACCTAAAACCAATAAGTAAAAGACAACAAATCAAATAGAAACAAATAATATCTCTCATACAAATGGGTACAATAGTGTCACACAATATATGTGTTATTCTGATTTCATACACCCTACATTCACATCTATGTGGAATAGATGTTCTTTGACTAAACATACAATAGGTGATATATATATATATATATATATCAAATTGAAATACCCAAAGGCTTACATTACTTACAAAGGATGTAACCCTTAAAAAAATGGCACACGACCAAATAAACAAAACAAATGACCCAAGGCCTACAACTCATGGAACCCCCTACTCGGCTTCAAACACAACTCCAGCAGTTGACATCCACATCTATATCCACATATGACACCAAACACTTGAAAAACATTCAACCACGTAGGGTGAGCATAAGCCCAATCGAGAATATTTTAAAAACTGAATATACTCTACCAGCGTAAATAATCATGATGCAGTACATATATACAATATATCCAAATGCACTTTCAAACCCATTTGGTTTCTTAACAAAACAAAACATTTCTTTCCAAATACCAAAACCTTTTGTCTACTCAAAATGTTTTCCGCAATCACAACACATGTTTGATAAAAGTCCATTTCCAAAACAAATTCAAGTATCTCCATACCAACCAGCAAACATATTGCTAAATCAAATGCGAATACATCATTAAATAATAGCAAATACATTGCTAAAATCATTTTCAACACATCATTTTTCAAACCAAAATGACAATAAATAAAATGGGTAAATCTCCAGAGCTAGTGTTCATTACGATAACTATACAAGTCACTATGCCATTTTTTCAAGATTATCCAGATGGAATCGACACCTACCGCGCGGGTTTTAGATCTTTCACCATGGACACACAGGCTAACATAGTTCTGCTCTAACACCCTCTTATAGCTTTACCGCTTTATTCACCATTTTATTAACACAATACATGTCGCGTCCCAAAATTTGAACAATTAAATATTAAATTAGGATTAAATCTCAATTCCATCATCCAAATCCTAAAGGTGAAACAAAATCTAAATGTTTTCGTCTCAATCTAGTTTAAATGAATTTCAATTCTCAAAAAAAAATTACAAGGGATAAAAAAAATTTATTAAAACACCAACTAAACCATCCATCATAAATTCATAACTATCCAATACCTCCAACATTAAAGTAGCAACAAATAGTCAAAACAACTGAAATAATGTAAAATTAGAAAATAACTCACAATGCCAAATTATCAAAATACTAAGGTCATAAAAAATAAATAAACTAATACCAACCCTAAACTCAAGAAAACAAAAAAGTCCGAGAGACATGTCCTACAACCATAGTTATTTCTCGTTACCGACGTAGTGCCAACTAATCCTGCAAAAGAAGCTCAATTGCATTCAAACATAATACACCCAAGATGCCAAGAGACAAAACGGGTTAGTATACAAGAATATTGATATGAGTACAAGATTTGATACCCATGTGTCCACCAAACATAAACAAAAGTACATTTGATTCTTATTATGGGACAAGAAAAGTAGTTTCACCCTGCATCGAGACGAATGGGTAGTTTCCCGAGATACGGTGGCATTTAGTTTCTTGCCCGTACATTACTAAATATAAATTGACTATAAAAAAAAAATTTAAAAAAATTGTGGTTCAGCCTTGCATAAAAAGTTAGTAAGACCCACCATTTTGCAAAAATAAAATTAGTATAATTTAATCATAAATAAATTACTGAAGAAGTATATAAATGCACCGCTTCATACCTAAATCATTCGAAAATTGAACAGATTGAGAGAAAAACTTGATAGAAGAACGTAGACGGAAATTGACTGAAAAACCTGAAGCTGAAAACGAAAAGAAACTGCCCTAATATGATTTTTTTAGAAAAGTTCAAAACACGAAAAGTGTCCAGAATAAAGTTTTACTTCAGTTTACGTAAAATCAATGAAAATGAGCTTGTTTCGTGGGTTAAAACAGCATCTAAAATCTGCATTGCTAAAATGAATAAAAACTATTATAACCAAGACTATCTAATTACAAGTTCTAATCGATTTATTTAGTAAAAAGTTAAAATACAAAAGTTGTTTAAAATTACGTATACATGTCTATGCCCAAATTTTGTAATTTATTGAGGTCATTTCTTATTTTTTGAGGTATACAAATCAATACAATTCAAACTATACAAATAAGTTCATATTTAATTCTTTGTACCTTAACTCTACCACTTTGGCCCTTTACTTCTAGCCTACACATACATCCTATGTACCTTCTATATACCTAACACCGCTCCGAAGCCAAACTTACACGGGGATATTGTCCCGAGTTTGACCCACACTCCCCAGACGGTTAGCATATACGTACACGCATAAATGAAAGCACTCGTCTACTCCTAAAAACGAGGTAACAACATATATATACACAACCCCTTATCTACTCATGAGGACAAACATAACAATGTCGAGCATAAGGCATTCAACTAAATCTCATAATCCTCACCTATTTTTTTTTTCTTTTTTTCTTTTTTTACACTATTTCTCGCCAACACTCAAATAAAACAACAATTCACAAAGTCATGGCAGAGTATACAAAATTTATCTATGGATTCTTAGTTTATTTTAATTTCATATATCTATGAATGTGATTCTATCCATAAAATAAATATATATAAAAACCCTAAACCTTACATACACAACAAACCAAAATAATTGAAATCAAACCATCATCTATATGCAAGTACAATACCCAACCAACATCAAATAAATAAAAACAAAAAAGCAAACATAAATCATGGAAAGTGGGTATTGCACTCATAATTATTTTTTCGAAGATTAAAGAAATAGTTGCAGAATTAATGAAATTACCAAAATAAAACACTAACCCTTTTATTTTTCTCTCTTCCTCTCCTCTCTTTCCCTCGTCTCTCTTTTCTCTCTCGGCCGCACACTATTATAACCTAATTTACTATTATATTATATTTTTGTATATAAATACAACATATATAAATATGCTATATAAGATCAATATATATAACACCTTTTATATATATAAATATAAATGTATATAAATATCATATTAAATTAATTAAATAACACATTAAATTCCCATGTACCCATGCAATTAATAAAGCAATAAAAAAATAAAGTAATAATAATAAATAATGACTTAAGAAAAATTAAGGTCGTTACAACATACACACCTCAAAAGAATCTCGTCCCGAGATTCGATAGGGGAGAATACTAAGCAAAAAGCTTTGGATGCATACACCGAACTTTCTCTTCTAATTTCCAAGTGATATCGTTCTTATCCTCGCTCCATTGCACTTTCACCAAGTTCACTTTCTTGCACCGCAACTGCTTTACATCCCGGTCTAGAATAGTAACCAGTCGCACCACATACGTTAGATCGTCACTAATCTCTAACACTTCTAGTGATACTACTTGGGAAGGCTCTTGCACACACTTCCGCAATAAAGATACATGGAACACGTTGTAAATAATAGCTAAAGCAGGTGGTAGGGCTAATTTGTAAGTCACATTACCAATTCTCTCAGTAATCTCGTATGGTCCCTCAAATCTAAGTGCCAACTTTCCCTTCTATCCAAACCGCATGATACCCTTCATCAGTGAGACCTTTAAAAATAGAAAATCTCCAACATTCAACTCAACCCCCTTACATTTTCTATTAGCGTAACTCTTTAGACGACTCTGTGTAATCTTAATGCGTTCCCGAATAATGTTCACCTTCTTTGTGATCTCTTTTTTCAACTCTGACCCTAACTACGATGCATCTCCTATCTCTATCCAACAAGCAGATGATCGATATGGCCGCCCAAAATAAATACAACAAACCCTTCTCATAAACGGAAGTATAATTGAAACAACACGCTTTCATTAATCAGAGTTTAATATACAAAAGTGACAGATACAATAAGGAATAAAAGCTACATAGATATTCATATATGCCTTATTGGCTTACATCTTTCCAAGTCATTGCTTGGGTATAACAAAAATGAGTCCAGATCAACACAATTAAAGCCCTAGGCTTGTACATTATCAAAACAAAAGAACAAAAAAGTGAGTCTTCAGCTTCAAAGGGTGAGCCAAAGCCCATTAGAAAAATCTAGCACAATATATGAATCTTAACACAAATACAATTATGATATGCATATATAATACCCATGATAAATTCATCCATAACCCCTTTTAAAAAACCATATTGTGCCAAGCTTTATATCTGCATCGATTTATTCTCAATTCATAAGTCATTTACGTTTCATTCAGGCAACCAAACTGAGGATATAACTCAGTGGGTCTTTAACCAATACAGCCATCATACAAACACTTCTATTTGCCATTTTACAGATATTTCAGTCCGGCGAGAATCGGCACCCATGTATACGCACAGTTCTTAGGACTTTCACCCTAGACACACAGGCCAACTTAATTCAATGGAGTAGAACCTATTTCTTCTCCCAAACCTAGAGTACATCCTATTTCTTCTCCGAAATGTCATATATTTACAATGTATTAAAGACATAGTCATGTTCAATGCTAACGGATGAAGATTAATTTCAATTCACCTAGTCCTCATGTAATTTCTACAACAATCATAGCTATCCTCCATCGATAGCCCAACACAGATATTTCTAAATAGATATACAATTTTCAAGACAGATAAGCTATCCAAATTTCATAAGTGAGACATAATACATATCCAACTCCACCATTTATATAAACACCCATCCAATTTCACATTCCCAATACCAATTCCATTTATTTATACAAAATAACTATTTGAGACATTTTAGGGCAACACTCTAATTTCTTTCAAAAATTCATCCCAAGTATCAAAATCAACAAATTTATCACAACACAATCTCTTATCTACTCCCATAACCATTTTTAATACATACATTTAAAAACCCCTCTTTTGATTTTAAACCAAAACCCTAGGTTTGTTCAAGATCCTCCCAAATTCCAATTTTGCTTATACATCAATAACTAGCTAAGTTAAAACCTATAGAAGAGTGTAGACAGTCCTTACCCCAAGCTTAGAAAGCCAGGGAAGCAATAGAGGAGTTTCAAAGACGCCAAAACCAAGCTTTGTTCGGACCAAAATGGAGCTCTAGGAGAGTTCTATCTTTTTCTCAAAGACACTAAAGTAGAGAAACCAACGGATCTAGGTGTTTTAGAAGAGAGAATGTGAGTTTTAGAAAGAGAAAACTCTAGATCTAGGGTTTTTGAAATGTTTAGTGAGAGAGAGATATGAAAAAGTGATGTAAAATGACCTTTTTACTGAACTGATATACGCACAGTCCGCTTGAGCGCAAGAAGTGACTGCTCGAGCGCCCAGACACAATAAGTTGTTCCGCTTGAGAGCAAGAAGTCTCACTCGAGCACAAAATACATACTCGTCAGTAGTTTTGCAAGCAGTAGACCAACACTCAAAGCGCAAGAAAGGCCTCGAACTAAGACTGCTTGAGTGTAGGAAACACCGCTCGAGTGTAGAATACACTCTCCCAGTAATTTTTAGGCCTGCAAAAGTACTGAGAGTTCACAAAGCCAGCTCAAGTGCAGGAAGTGACTGCTCGAGCAGAGGAGAAAAATTCTAGGCAACAAAAGTTTGAAAACCAAGCTAGCAACCTAGTTTCAAACGCAACCAATACAATCCTAATAGCCTAAAATCAAGGAGGGAGAAAAGGAACAAGACAAAGCCAACAATACAGAACGATGAAACTTGAGTCCAAAATACAAAATGGGTTGGGTCTAAACCAAATCACTATAATCTCCCCCCTTAAGGAATTTCGTTCGCGAAATTATAAATCAAAGTTTAAAACTGTGTTTAAACCAATTATAACAATGATAATTAATCAATTCCATCACCGTGACCTATTCTCCAGTCATCCATTCTTATCAATTCGATACATAAGTTCCAACATTAAAAGTACAATTCACATTTTTCAAAATATATACAATGTTTATATTAAACCCGTGTTTCCAAAACATATACAACATATACAATGTTTCCATATTGTCAAAATATGTACAATGTTTTCATATTTCATTAACATAACAAAATTTCAATACATGATCAAACATTAACAAATAAGTCCGAATACTTCTCACAGACTTCCAACTCACGTTCCCAAGTGGCTTCATCAACTCCGTGATGTCTCTATAATACTTTAACTAAGGGAATTGTTTTGCCTCGCAAAACTTGGTCTCGAGTGTCCAAGACTTTCATCGATCTCTCCTCATATGAGGCATCCTCATCCACCTCTAAGGCGGTCCAATCCAACACGTACGATGGATCCGGCTCATACTTCTGAAGCATGTAAATATGAAACACATCATGAACCTCAAAAAGCTGTGGCGGTAAGACCAAGCGATAAACTACTTTCCCAATCCACTCAAGAATCTCAAAAGGTCCGATAAATCTAGGGGACAACTTCCCACTCTTCCCAAATCTCATCAAACCTTATCTAGGTGATATCTTCAAGAAGACGTGATCACCCACCTCAAAAGACAAAGGTCTCCTCCTACGGTCGGCATAATTTTCCTGGCAACTTTGGGCCGTAACCAACCTCTTACGGATAAGTGCAACTTTCTTTGTTGCTTCTTGGACTAACCCTGGGCCCAATATTTGTGCATCACCCACCTTAGCCCAACACACAAGGGATCTATACGGTCGGCCATACAAGGCCTCAAATGGTGCCATGCCAATACTCGATTGGAAGCTATTATTATAAGCAAACTCCACTTAGGGCAAGTGCCTCTCCTACGACCCCTTAAAGTCAATGACACAACCCCGAAGCACATCCTCCAAAATATGAATAGTATGCTTGGATTTCCCGTCAGTCTAAGGATGATATACAGTGCTAAAAGTCAATCCCGTGCCTAAGGCACCTGTAGGCTCTACCACAACTGAACAGTAAAATACAGATCTCTATCCGATACAATCATCACAGGGACTCCATGCAACCTCACTATGTCCCTAATATAAAGGTTAGCAAGATAATATACTGAGTGACTCACGCGTATAGGTATAAAGTGTGCAGACTTGGTCAACCGGTCAACTACCACCAAAATCGCATCACTACCCCATTGCGTCCTAGGAAGGCCCACAATAAAATCTATCATGACATGCTCTCATTTCCACTCGGCTATAGGCAAGGGTTGTAACAAACTAGCTGGCCTCTGATTTTCAGCCTTCACTTGTTGACAATTAAGGCACCTCGACACAAACACGGCCACGTCCTTCTTCATTTCCCTCTATCAAAACCAGCGACTAAGGTCATGATATATCTTTGTGCCTCCCGGATACACCGCAAAGCGTGAATAGTGAAACTCACGAAGCACTTCCTCTCGACAAGACTCTGGCACAAAAAGAAGGTCATGGTATCTAACTCTCGAATCGGGACACACATTTAATCCCTTCTTTACATTTCCACTTAAAACCTTTTCCCAGAGGGTTTCTACCTTAAGATCACCCTTCTGCGCTTCTTTTATTTGATTCACAAGTGTTGGTTGTGCAACTACCAAAAATAAGGCTACAGACTCAACGGACTCGCCAATATGCAAGCCAAACTTACTAATAGCAACCAACATTTCCCGTTCCCGGATGGCAACACTAGCTACTCTATCAATAGATTTCCTACTCAAAGCATCGGCCACAACATTGGTCTTTCCCAGGTGATAATGTAATTCAAAATCATAATCTTCTATAAATTCTATCCACATCATCTACCTCATATTTAAATCCTTCTGTGTAAACAGATACTTCAGACTCTTGTAATGAAAAATACCTCAAACTTCTCACTATACAAATAGTGCCTCCAAATCTTTAATACAAAGATTACTGCCACTAATTCTAGGTCATAAGTAGGGTAGTTCCTCTCATGTGTTTTCAACTACTGCGAGCCATAAGCTACTATCTGCCCCTCTTACATCAATACACAACCCAAACCTTCCCGAAAGGCATCACAATACACCGAATAGCCTAAACCTCTCTCCAGAATAATCAATACTGGAGCAGTGGTAAGTCTAACCTTAAGCTCTTGAAAAGACTTCTCACAAGTCTCATTCCACACAAACTTAACTCCCTTCCTCGTCAATCTAATTTAACGGTGAAGCTAATCTAGAGAAATCTTTCACGAACTAACGGTAATACCAGGCCAACCCCAAGAAACTACGGTTCTCAAAAGCATTCTTAGGTTGTTCCCAATCTTGCATTGCATTTATCTTGATGAATCTACAGTCACCCCTTCCCCGGATACAACATGGCCTAAGAACTTTACTTCTCTCAACCAGAATTCGCATTTCCTAAACTTCGCATAAAGTTTGTGGGCTCTAAGTAACTCAAATATTACCCGCAAGTGTTTTTCGTGTTCCTCTTCAGAGGGTGAGTAAATCAAGATGTCGTCCACAAAGACAACCACAAAACGGTCTAAGAACTCAAAGAAGATTCGGTTCATCAAATCCATAAACGAAGCTAGGGCATTAGTTAACCCAAATGGCATCACTAAGAACTCATAATGGCCATATTGCGTATGGAATGCCGTTTTTTGGATATCCTCCTCTCTAACCCTCAACTAATGATAACTCAATCTCAGGTCTATCTTAGAAAAGCAATAAGACCCCTTCAACTGATCAAATAAATCATCTATATGAGGCATTGGGTACTTATTCTTAATAGTTACCCAGTTCAACATTCGGTAATCTATACAAAGTCGCAACGAACAATCTTTCTTTTTAGCAAAGAGGGTCGGTGCTCCACAACGTGAAGTAATAGGGTGGATAAAACCCTTATCTACCAGTTCTTGGAGTTGAATCTTCAACTCACTCAAATCAGTAGCCTATACGGTGTCATAGAAATCGGTGCCAAGCTAGGCACTAAGTCAATACAGAACTTTGTCTCACGGTGAGGTAGTAAACTAATGAGATCCTCAGGAAACATGTCTGGGTATTCACAAACTACCCTTGGCAACTCAACTCGGACTTCATCACACTCATTATTCAAGAAATTTGCAAGAAGGCTTACTCCCCCCACGTAGATCATACACTAGGGATAAAGGTCTATCAGTTTTGTCTCCCATAAAATAAAAACAATTACCGCTTAAGGTACATACAGTAACCCTTTGACAGTAACAATTTATAACAGCCTGATACGAAGACAAATAGTCCATACCCAATATAGCATCAAAACTTGACATGTCAATCAATACAAAAGCAAAAGAAAGTCGGCGACTGGCAACCTCTATATCACAACCCCAACACTCTTGCTCCAAAACAATCTCTCCACTAAGAAGTGACTCTACACTGAGAGGAGATGCTAACTGAGCCAACTCTAACCCCAAAGCCGATGCAAATGCAAATGAGATAAATGAATGGGATGCACCCATATCAATCAACACATTAGCAATGGAATTGCATAATCAGAAAGTACCTCTCACTACTAAAGGCGCTAGTACTAGGTCTGGCACGGTAATAGCATACACACGCCCTATAGGTCTCTACTCAACCTGCTTATCCCTTGGAGCATAAGCCTGATGCACTGACTGAGCCGAAGCAGCTCCCTGATTGGCCCTCGAGGCCTATATTGACTGTGCAGGTTGGTGGCTTTATGTCTGCCTCAAACCAGATGCACCAGGTGTGCCACCCAACTATGGGCAAAACATCTTCATGTGCCCCACCTGTCTACATTGATAACAAGCAAGCGGCTGCCCTCTCCCCTGACTCTAGCTCTAAGAACGAGCCGAAGACGATGCAGACCGCTGCCCTCCTCCTCTCTGCGAGGAAACTGGAGACTTTTGGCCCAACTGGCCACACTTGAAACAAGTAAAATCTCCCTGACCACTTCTCCCCGAACCCGAGCTCAGTACCGAAAAAGTGGACCTCGACTGAACTCCCTAGGACTACTGTGGGTTAGAACCTCTATGTCTCTTGCTATCCCCCTAAACATCCTAACTCCTCCTGGAGCCCCTCATCCGTTCCTCCTCCATCTGCATCACGGTCTAAAGATGAGTCGTCGCCTCCACGAGCCGTCCATAATCCCTAATCATTGACCCCAACCACTTTGAACATAAGCCCGGTCCTCAACCTCCTTTCGAACTCTAAACAACAGCACTCCTCAGTCGCTATGAGTTATAGTGCAAACCTCGACAAGCTAGTAAATGTGGCCTCAAACTCGGCCATCGAGGTGTTCAACTGCACAAGCTTGGAGAATTGATCTCTCAACTTCTCCCTGATTGTGGAAGGCAAGTACTTGTCCTGGAAGGCATCAACAAAAACCTCCCAAAGTTACACCAATGCGCCCTCACACATACTTACACCATTGACCCGCGTCTCCCTTCAGCTGGAAGGATGCCAAGGTCACTCTCAATCTACCGTTTTTTATGCCAAGCATCTCAAACGTTTTTACCATTTGCTCCAACCACTCATCCGCTTTCAGTGGCTCCTTAGGATCACCCATAAACTTGTCTGAATTAGACCGGAAGAACTCTCGCTTCAAGAATGACGGCCCTGCCTCAACTACTTGGGCCTGAACTTGATTCATAGCCTTAAGAATGTCCATAGACCCCTGCAATGCTCCTGTCATTTCGCAGGCTAAAGTGCCCATGGCTTGCTGACCAACTAGTTTAGCCACATTGGCCTGACTAACCCCTTCTTCCTGCACCGGAATCTCATTCGATAAAGGCACTTTATGCTTTCTAGGCCTACCACGCCTACCACCACCATGTCCACGTCCTAATATCCTAATGAAGATAACAAAAGAGATTAGCACATTTACAAATGTGCAAAAGCTAACTCACTCGCTTCCTAATGCAATGGACAACAATAATTCACTCCATATAAGTACGTAGTCACATAAACACATACGAATTTCATTCATGGATAATGATTGTCCCGCGGCGTTGCTAGAGTTCTAATTAGAAATAGCAGTGATCTAGTGCTTTTCTAGTAGGACTTCTAAAAACCCGTAGACTCAATCAACATCCTAGAAATTAAATCCCATACGCATATAATCACATACACATGTTATCACATAAAATTACAAACATACAAATATCTCTGTCAAGCAAGATAAACCCATTATGGTAAGATCTACTCCCCACGTAACCAAAGTATTTAAACTCAGTACGCTCTGATACCAAGTTGTAACGCCTCAAAATAAATATAACAAAGCCTTCTCATAAACGAAAGTATAATTAAACAACACGCTTTCATTAATCAAGTTTACTATACAAAAGTGACAAATACAATAAAGAATGAAAGCTACACAAATATTCATATGCCTTACTGGCTTACATCTTTCCAAGTTGTTGCTTGGGTACAACAAAAATGAGTCAAGTTCAACACAATTAAAGCCCTAGGCTTGTACATTATCAAAACAAAAGAACAAAAAGGTGAGCCTTCAGCTCCACAATCCTCACAAGCTAAGCCTCTAGCAAAGGCATATCACTAACACCTGAAAAAGGTTTTTCCCATATAGGGTGAGCCTAAAGCCCAAAAGAAAAATCTAGCAAAATATATGAATCTTAACAAAGATACAAGTATGATACGCATATACAATGCCCGTGATAAAATCATCCATAACCCCTTTTACAAAACCATATTGTGTCAAGCTTTATATCTCCATCCATTTTATCTCAATTCATGAGTCATTTACGTTTCATTCAGGCAACCAAACTGAGGGTACTAACTCAGTGGGTCTTTAACCAACACAGCCATTATACAAACACTTCTATTTGCCATTTTACGGATATCTCGTCTGCGGGAATCGGTATGTATGTATACACACGGTTTTCGGGATTTTCACCTTGGACACACAGGCTAACTTAATTCAATAGAGTACATCTCCTTTCTTCTCCCAAACCTGAAGTACATCTCCTTTCTTCTCCCAAACATCATACATTTACAATGTATTAAAGACAGTCATATTCAATGCTAACGGATGAGAGATTAATTTCAATTCACCAAGTCCTCATGCAATTTCTAAAACAATTATAGCTATTTTCCATCGATAGCCTAAAATAGATATTTCTAAACATATCTACAATCTTTAATACAGATAAACTATCCAAATTTTCATAGGTGAGAGATAATACATATCCAACTCCACCATTTATATGAACACCCATACAATTTCACATTCCCAATACCAATTCCATTTATTTATACAAAATAACTATTTTAGACATTTTAGGGCAACACGCCAATTTCTTTCAAAAATCCACCACATGTATCAAAATCAACAAATTTATCACAACACAATCTCTTATCTACTCCTATAACCATTTTTAATACATACATTTGAAAACCCCTCTTTTGATTTTAAACCAAAACCCTACGTTTGTTCAAAATCCTCCCAAATTCCAATTTTGCTTATACATCAATAACTAGCTAAGTTAAAACCTATAGAAGAGTGTAGACAGTCCATAACCCAAGCTTAGAAGACCAAGGAAGCAATGGAGGAATTTCAAAGACGCCGAAACCAAGCTTTATTTGGACCAAAATGAAGCTCTAGGAGAGTTCTATCTTTTTCTCAATGACACTAAGGTAGAGAAACCAATGGATCTAGGTGTTTTAGAAGAGAGAATGTGAGTTTTAGAGAGAGAAACTCTAGATCTAGGGTTTTTGAAATGTTTAGTGAGATAGAGATATGAAAAAGTGATGTAAAATGAGCTTTTTTATGAACCGATATATGCACAGTCCGCTCGAGCACAAGAAATAACGCTCAAGCGACCAGACACAATAAGTTGTTCTGCTCGAGAGCAAGAAGTCTCACTCGAAGCGCAGAATACATACTCTCAGTAGTTTTGCAGGTAGCAGACCAACGCTCGAGCGCAAGAAAGGCCACTTCGAGCTGAGACCGCTTGAGCGTAGAAACACCGCTCGAGCGTAGAATACTACTCTCCCAGTAATTTTGTAAGCCTGCAAAAGTACTGAGAGTTCACAAAACCTGCTCAAGCACAGGAAGTGACTGCTCGAGCACAGGAGCAAAATTCTAGACAACAAAAGATTTGAAAACCAAGCTACCAACCTATTTCAAACACAACCAATACAACCTAATAGCCAAAATCAAAGGAGGGAGAAGGGGAAAAAAGACAAGAACAACAATACAGAACCATAAAACCCGAGTCTAAAATACAAAATAGGTTAGGGTCTAAACCAGAATCGCAATAGGTGCCATCCCGATACTTGAGTGATAGCTATTATTATAAGCAAACTCCACTAATGGCAAGTGTTCTTCCCAACTACCACCAAGATCGAGGACACAAGCTCTCAACATATTCTTTAAGATTTGATTTACCCGCACAGTTTGCCCATCCGTCTACGGATGATAAGCCGTGCTTAGGTCTAACCTAGCACCCGAAGCATGCTAAAACCTCTCCCAAAACTCTGTCACAAACAACGGATCACGATCTGAAACTATAGAAACTAGCGTGCCATGAAGTTGCACCACTTCCCAAATATACAGCCTAACCAGTTTATCAGTAGTTCGGTGAACACTGATAGGAATAAAATGAGCAGACTTAGTGAGTCGATCCACTATCACCCAAATAGATTCATTGCCTTGTTTAGACCATGGCAATCTATCCACGAAGTCCATAAAGATGTACTCCCATTTCGAAGTAAGGATATCGAGAGACTGCAAAAGTCCAAATGGTCTTTGGTGTTCCGTCTTAACCTGTTGACATACATAGCATCGAGAAACATACTCTCACATGTCCTTCTTCATACCTTCCCACCAAAATGTCTTCCTCAGATCATGATACATCTTAGTCTCACCAGGGTGAATGGTGTATCGGGACCTATGGGCATTATCCTCAATCTCTTTTCTCAATTCAACAATGTTAGGTACACACAACATACCTTGGGCATCATCCTCAATCTCTTTTCTCAATTCAACAATGTTAGGTACACACAACATGCCCTAGAATTGCAATCCCCTTTTTGAGTCCATAGACCAATCAGTAGGACAACCATCGATCAAATCCACTACAAGGTCATCGAGCTTGCTGGCGAGGAACCTATCTAAATATTGTATCTGACAAACTTTACCTAGTGCATCGGTTGCATGGTCAAACTACCAATGTATGCCCTCTCGATACTCTCTATTAGTTGAAAATCATGCATCAAAACTAACTCTAAGGATTTCCATTCCTGAATCATCAAAGAAGCTATAATCCCATGTTGTCGACTAAGTGCATCTACGACTACATTTCTTTTTCCCGAGTGGTAAAGAATCTCGAAATTATAACTGCTGATGAATTCAACCCACATCTGTTGCCTCATGTTCAACTCTTTTTGAGCAAAATGATATTTGAGGCTCTTATGATTTGTGTATAACTCAAAGCGCTCCCCAAACAAGTAGTGTCACCACACTTTCAACTCAAAAACAACTGTTGCCAACTCTAAGTCATGAGTAGAGTATCATCTCTCATGAGGTTTTAACTGTCATGAGGCATAAGATACAACTTTCTGATGCTAGCATCAACACACATCCCAAACCAGTTCCACTCATATCAGCACAGTACTAACTTTTCCCCTTGTACTGGTATAGTTAACACCGGAGTTGTAGTCAAACGCTGCTTTAACTCCTGGAAAGCTCTCTCACAATCATCTGTTCATAAGAAATTCACATTCTTGCGGATCAACTTGGTCATGGGTGCTGCAATTGTGGAAAACTTCTCTATAAATCTCTTGTAATAACCTGCTAGTCTTAAAAAACTCATTACCTCTAAAGGGTTTGTGGGTTGCATCCATTCTCTGACCGCAATAACTTTCTCAGGATCTACTGATATTCCCTAATTGGACACAACATATCCCAAAAATTGAACTTCTTTCTCCCAAAAATGACACTTACTGAACTTAGCTTATAACTGTTGCTCCCTCAAAGTCTGCAACACGACTTTCAAGTGTTCTCTATGCTCTTCCTCATTCTTAGAATACAGTAGGATATCATCTATGAAGATAATCACAAACTTATCTAGATATAATTGAAAAATTTTATTCATCAAGTCCATAAAATAGACAGGAGCATTTGTCAAACCAAAAGGCATTACAGGAAATTCGTACAACCCATACCGAGTCCGACAAGCAGTAAGTGGTATACTTTCCTTTAACACACCCATCTGATGGTAACCTGTTTTGAGATCAAACTGAGAAAACACGGCTGCCCCCTTTAACTGATCAAACAAGTCAATAATTCTAGGTAGCGGATACTTATTCTTGATAGTCACATTGTTCAGCTCTCTGCAACCTATGCACATGTGGAGAGTGCCATCTTTCTTGGAGACAAAGATCGAGGTTGCTCTCCAAGAGGAGTTACTTAGATGTATGAACCCTTTCTGAAGCATCTCTTCCAGCTACTTCTTCATCTCCAAAAGTTCTTTAGGCGTCATTATATATGCTGCCTTAGAAATCGGTGCAGTTCTCGGCACTAAGTCAATGCAAAATTCTACTACCCGATCGAGGTGGAAGTCCAGGTATCTCCTAAAATACATCCTCAAACTCACGTACCACATCTACCTCACTAATATCCTACTTAGGGATTTCTACTGAACACAGAAAACTTGTCATCACCGACTCTTTTACATTCCTATAAGTTTGGGTAAGTCATAATATATCGGGAATATCTATATTCACAGTCCTTCCAGCATAATCTAGAGTCACAAAACGTTTTTGCAGCCAATCCATACCCAAAATAATTACAAACCCTTCAAACCCTTACACAATTAGGTCAGTATACAAGACTTTGCCCGCAAAGTCAATCTCAAAATCTTTACATATCTCATAAAGAGTAATTGTCCCTCCCAAATGGGTCTCAGCACGAATAGGTCTAGACAAAGAGGTAGTTACAAGGTGTTCTCTTTCTACAAACTGTCTAGATATGAAAGAATGAGAGGCACCAATATCAAAAAGTACTCTAATAGGTTCCTGAAAAAGATTAAAAGTACCTTGCACTTTGTCATTTCCTGGCATCATTGCAAATGCCCTAGCTGGAGCTGCTTGACCTTGTCGCGCCTGCTGTTTCTTAGGTCAATCCTTGATTACATGTCCCAACTACTGACACCCAAAACACTTTCTATTGATCGGTTGAGGTATTACTGCTCTAATAGGTAGGGGTCCCTTCAACTAAGGTACGAGAGAACAATAACCCATCTATGGCACCTATTGTAGCTGTTCCTGATAACCCTGTGGGTGTAGACCGCCCTGTCTACGGTAATAGTGCCCCTGGGGCTAAAAATTGCCTTGAGACCTAAAATTACCCTAAGATATGAAATTTCCCTAGCTATCGTAGGGTCGGTATCTGTTTTATCACGCTGTTGGAAATGACTCCCTCTGAAAGTCTCCAATATTGGTCTTCTTCTCCTTAAACTGTTTCTCATTTTCCTCATACTTTAGTGCCAAGTCAAGAACTTTGTCAAACGATTTAACATCAAAGGGAATAAGGGACTTAGACAGGTAATGATTTAATCCTTTAATAAGCTTCTCATTCTTCTTTTCTTGCGTGTCAACCAAGTGAGGAGAGACAACTCATTAAACTTGGTGACATACTCGATTACTATTCTACCCTCTTAAGTCAGCTTAAAAAATGCATCACTCAATTGAGACCGAATAGTAGTAGGAACAAACTTTCGATCAAAATGGGTCTTGAAACTTGCCTAAATTAAAGTCGTCAAATCTAGACTTTCCTTACATGAGTTCCACCAAAATAGGGTTGCCCCCTCAAGCTAATGTGTAGCCAAATCCTATTTTGGACCTCGGTGAGCTGCATACGACCAAACACCATCTCATATTTCTAGACATAGGTGCCAGCTGCAGTGGGTCCTCTATCTCCAAAGAATTTCTGACCTCCTAAAGAACCAAAGTCTTTGTTTCTGTTTGCAAAGGGATCTCCTTGTTGGCCTTAATTATTGTTCTGCAAAAACTGAAGTAACTGAGTCATTATCTCCCTCACATTAACCTGCACAGTATTGGTTGCCTCGGTAGCAGCTATCGTTGCCGCCGCTACCGTTGCGTTAGCAGTAGTTTCTTTCCCTGTGCCACTAGGCTCAGCATTTCTCAAATTATACCTTTCAGCCATCATCTTGAAGTACCACCAAACTAAACCAGCTAACCCATGTTTTCACAATCCGAAGATCACCTAAACTCTCACAAGTTTAGGGTAATCTAGAGCTTTGATACCAAATTGTCACGCCTCAAAATTTAGACAATTAAATATTAAATTAGGACTAAATCCCAATAAATAATCCATTATTCAAATCCTAAGAGTGAAACAAAATCTAAATGTTTTTGTCTCAATCTCGTTTAAGTAAATTCCAATTCTCAAAAACAAATTACAAAGGATAAAAAAAATATTAAAACGCCAACCAAACCATCCATCATAAATTCATAACTATCTAATACCTCCAACATTAAAGTAGCAACAAACAGTTAAAACAACTTAAATAATGTAAAGTTAAAAAATAACCCATAATATCAAATTATCAAAATACTAAGGTCATAAAAAATAAATAAATAAATAAACTAATGTCAACCCTAAACTCAAGAAAACAAAAGAAGTTCGAGAGACATGTCCTACAACCATAGTTATTTCTCGTTACCACTGTAGTCTCAACTAATCCTACAAAGGAAGCTCAGCTATACTCAAATAGAATACACCTGAGATGCCAAGAGACAAAACGGGTTAATATACAAGTATACTTGTATGAGTACAAGATTTAACACCCATGTGTCCACCAGACACAAACAAAAGTGCATTTAATTTTTATTACGGGACAAAACAAGTAGTTTCAAGCACACCAAGATGAAGGGATAGTTTCCTGAGATACGATAGCATTTAGTTTCTTGCCCGTACGCTACTAGATATAAATTAAGTATAAAAAATATATATATATCTATATAATAAGGAAAGAAGGTTTTTGAAAATGTAAAAAATGTATGTGAGATACATTTTGATTTGATGGCTGAGATTAATCCCAAGTTTATACCAATGGTTCAGATCAATATATCTCCCGCCCAAAACTTCCCTCTGTAAAAGCATCGTTGTTGCCTTCCCACCTACCCATGTCTGCCTCCCCCCCTTCCCCCTCTCTCTCTCTCCCCCTCTCTGTTCTTCTTCTTCTTCTTGAATACTTCTTCTCATCTGTCCTTCACAGATACGTCTCTTTCTCTCTCCTCAAAACTTTTCTCTCTTCCTCCTATTTTTTTCATACGTTACTCTCTCCTCTTACGATGACCACCGCCGTCACGACACCAACGACCACCGACCACCTCTCCTCTCCCTCGCTGGAGACCTAAACCCAAACCCTTTATTCCTGTCCTCCTCCCTCTCTCCCAGCCATAACCTTAATCCCTTCATCTCCCGCTCCCTCATCCCCCTTCATCACTTTAGGGCTTTATTCCTGTACTCTGTTTTTTACTTGCATTTTGCTCATTTTACCCTCTCTCTCTCTCTCTCTCTCTCTTCATTTGTTGTGGGTTTTAGTATAACTTGGTTCGATTCATAAAGTTGGTTCAGAAAGCATTGATATATGATCTTCTTCTTCTGGTAATGTACTCTGTTTTTTTTTTTTTTTTTAAAGTATAAAAATGTGGGTTTCTTATAACTTATTAAAACTGATGAAGTTGCTGAACATGAAGTTGAAAATTTGAGCAAGATGCTACCATGGCACCACACTACAAGTTGAAGGGGTGAAGCCCATATGTAGATCGTGGACCACCGTGGGCAGTCTGTGTTCAACGAGAGGATCCGGGAGGGGCAGATGGTGATGGTGCCGCAGAACTTTGTGGTGGTGAAACAAGCCGGAAGCATTGGGTTCGAATGGGTGCCCTTGAGGTATGCACATTTAAATGAGGTATGCACATAATATGACATACGATTTATGCAATTACATGTCATTTCAACTCTCATTACACAGGTATAAATACCAAAAACATATTACAATATATAAAATGTCATTTCAACTCTCATTATATAGTTGTAAATACCAAAAACATATTACAATATATAAAATGTGCCAAATGGTCAAAATTCCCTCTCTTATCCACGCCTTAGTCCTACAACTACCTATATATTTGTAACTTCACAAAACAGTATGTAAGAAAACCTTTATCCTAAAGCGGTGTTGCTTTTATGTGGATCTATACTTATGTGAGAAATAGTCACATGATGTGATCAATGAGAATGTATTTGATGTCTCTAGATTTTACTCATCCAACTTTTACTTTCTAATATCCAATATTTTAAATCTAAAAAAGGGATGCCAAACCACAAATCTCCAAATAGGTTAATCCAAGCCCCAAGGAATAAATTTTTGTTTCAGTGAGTTGTTCAGTCAAAACGGAAACATATTTGGAATCGGTAAGTTTTTCTATAAATAGACAAATGCGTTTGGAAATAAGGCACTGTGAGGGCCATTCCTGTGGATGTCATACCCCCACCTACTGAACTAGGGTAATATATCATAGATGATGTGGTTATTGCCTTCATAAAAACACAACTGAAATTTGTTAGCAATGCAGACTTAAAAGTGATATTTGCACTTAAATAGAGATACCAAAATATTTTAAAAAGCAGCATATTTGTAATTGGCCAAAAAAGAAACTTTTATCATATATCCAAGCTGCTCAAAATTTACTCTCAATGATCACAATAAGATTCAGAAACTCAAGAAGAAGAAATATATAGGTTTAAGACACTACAAGCAACTGTAATTGTCATTTTAACATACATATGGTCCAAACTGTTTTATTTCATAAATGACAACAAAAGAAAATCTCCATTATGGTTCTAATAATATTGTAGAACAATACTGGAAGATACTTCCCTCCCATTATTCTTACAATCCAAGTTTTATGTACCAAGTAAACCTTAGATATTGTTGACAAACCAATAAAATATCACATCCAAGAGGGACTACATCACATCACATAATTTAGCCCAAATACTCATAACAGAAGTAGCAAAAACACAATGTCCAAATGATTGAGGAAACAAACATACCATTAACAGGCTTCTCCACAAAAGGCTTCCAAAAGTGATTCCCATGAACCTCAATAAAATCTTCTTCCTCAACAAAATAATCCAGCTCTTGATACCATTTACAAGGGCATATCTTGGAATAGGAATTCCATGCATTTGAAGACACTTGATTTTGAAAGGAGAAAAGATAAAAAATAAAAAATAAAAAAATGGCATTTATGTTCAACACTTAATTACCAAAATGGTGAAAACTATAAAAAAAAAATGGTAATAACTATCTAGGGAGCAATTAACACAGTAAACTTTAATATGAATAAAGCTACACAGCAAGTTTCGATAAAGCCGTTATATTTTTATACATATTATTGCTTATCAGGGGATGATTTCAATGCTTTTTTGTGAAGTAGTTTGTTAAATTGATTATTAGCGGAAGATTTCAATGCTTGATTTTGGTTATTAATTTGATAGAACCTTTTGTAGGTCTCATGAGGAAATGTCTCTGAAGATGATCATAACAGCTTTTGGCATTTGAGTTCTACTTGGCTTTTGAAAAATCTTGCATTGATTAGTTTTGAGCATAACTAAAAATAATACATAAGTTTATTAGTAGCATAATCATTAGACAAATTTTAGTGACTACTTGAAATTTTTTTCTCTATTTTTTTTTTTTTTTATATTTTTTCTTCTATGCTAAGATATATGCGTGATTTTCAACAGGAAATGATAATTGTTTGCTTTGAAAATGCTCCTTCAAAAGTGTAGACGGTTCAAGGATTTTCTGGTGTTTATTACTATAAAATATTTCATTTCGCCTCTAAACTCTTTTCTATGCTTTTACTCCAACTTTAATTCCTCTTCTTATTTTCCTGTTGTTTATCCTCTTCTGTTTTAGAGTTCAAAAGAGAAGTGTTTCTTATATGATATTGTTGCAAGTATATAACTTACCTCTTTTCACTTCCTTTGGTTTGTGTGTTTTATTTTGTGTTTATAATTTTTTTTTTCTTGACTTGCTTAGCAAGGATGCTTTTATTTTTATTTTTTGTGTTGATATGAAGTTTATACTTTAGAGTCATAAAGTTTGTTAATAAAACCAAAATGTTTTGTTATTTTAGGGTTCTGTTTTGGAGTTTATTTGGTGTATTAAGGAAACCATCGAGTTTCATGATTTTGTTATTTGAATTTGGTACAGTTGTTCAATTTCATGATTTTGCTGTTTTACTATGAAGTTGAGGGCTTAGTTGAAGTGCTCTGTTTCTATAAATTTTTTGAATTTGGATTCTGAATTTGGAGTTTATTTGGTGTATTTTAGTTTCATGTCTTCATTTAGGAAACCGTCAAGTTTGGTATCAAGATCGCTGACATTTGTATGTGTATGATTTTTTTGTGTTCATGTCTTTGTTCAATTTCATGATTTTGCTGTGAAATTTGGCTCTCCTTTCCCAGATTTCTTTAGTCCATCCACAACCACGTCATAGCTATACCGCTGTTCAAAGGTAATTTCATAACCGTCGAGTTTCATGATTTTGCTGTTCAAATTTGGTACCGCTGTTCAATTTCATGATTTTGTTGTTTTGCTATTTTGGGGTTGGATTGTTTTACTATAAAGTTGAGGACTTAGTTGAAATACTCTGTTTCTATAAATTTTATGAATTTGGATTCTGAATTTGGAGTTTATTTGGTGTATTGAGTTTCATGTCTTCATTTAGGAAACTATTGAGTTTGGTATCAAGATCGCTGACATTTGTTCATGTCTTTGCTCAATTTTAAGATTTTGTTGTGAAATTTGGCTCTCCTTTCCTAGATTTCTTTGTTCCTGCCACAACCACATTACCGCTGTACCGCTGTTCAAAGGTAATTTGATTTCTCTTTTTCTCCCTTTGAGTAATTGAGTAATTTAGTTCGCATGTTCAAGTTTGGTATCAAGTTCGCTGATTTTCTTTGTTCAATTTCATAATTTTGCTGTTTGAAGTGTTGGTATAGGGTTCACTGACTTCTTTCAGGTATGAGTTTTTTTATGTGTATGGTTTTTTGAGGGCTTAGTTGAAGTACTGATAAAGTTGATGTTTTCTGAATTTAGTTGAAGTGCTTAGTTGAATTTTCTATAAATTGGTGTATTGAGTTCCATGTCTTCATTTAGGAATATTTTTTCTTCCTGTGAATTCACTCCCTACTCTTTCAAAAAAAATAAAAATAAATAAATAAATAAAATTGAACCATAATGCATCTCGAGGGATTCTATAGTTCATGGAAAATTTTAGGACCATAATGCATGTTTGTTCCATGCTTAAAGCATTCTGTTATCCATGTAGAACTCACTACTCTTTTCACTGCCAATGCACCACTACAGCTTTGTCCACTAACCCCCATATAGTTGTCTCAAACACTTTAGAGAAGCAAGTGATCAAGTAAAATTGGTTAAACAAATACTTTAGAGAAGCAAGTGATCAGGTATGGTTATTGAGTTTATTTATTCCTTTATTTATTGTGTTTGTGTGCCAAACGAGTTCACTGAGCCATTTCCATTTTAAAGTCTCTAGATAATTCATTCCCTTTGCCTATAGAATAATTAAGCCCAATAAATGTGAAAAGAAAAAAATTAAACTTCTATTCACAATTAAACCGCTATTCTGTCAATTAAGACAATGAAAAGAAAAAAAATTAAACAACGGTGAATGCCTCCATATTTTGATGCGACAGGAAGATGTGCATAGGGGAGGAAAAACACCATACGTTACATGTGTAAGCAAGCATGTATGTTACAACAACACTCAAATGCATACCATGTCATAAGCCATACCTCTGCAATAATATCTTTTTCCCATATTGATGCTAAGGGAATTAAAAGAAACAATACAAGCCTCTCATCCAATACTTCTCTTGCACCAGCTTTATGCAAAAGCCTATATAAACAGACTCTGCAATAATATCTAATTCCTATATTGATGCTAAGGGAATTAAAAGAAACAATATAAAATAGTAGATAGATATTATGTTATTATGGACAAGTTTGGGAGCTGAGTAACATCACCCATGAAATGAACAATATTTGGGTGCCACCGAAATAGATTGTTTATGTTAGTTGTTGATTTTTATATCCCCCCCCCCCCAACAAAAAAATTAGTTGGTTCACTTTTTTTTTTTTTTTTCAAGTACATTACTTAGTGTCATTTGGTTTTATTAGTTGATACTCCTAATACTAATACAATTGTTTTTACTTTGTATCTTGATATAGTGACTTATTAATGTTTCATATCACTACTACTAATTAATTATTAAAGTGATTAATAAAGTAGGTGCTTTTCAGGTAATCTAGATGTTTGATAGGTTAGATCTGCATCTTCAGGTATTTTTCAATTCGATTTTCACAGTTCTCATGCTTTGAATATGTTCTCAAATAGAGGTCTTCACTTGAATTTCGATTTTGATCGTGAATTGTATAGGGTAAGGATGAATCTAATGATCCGCTTTCTAGGTTGGGTTTTGATTTCTTACTAATGATTTCTTAGTGGTGGTTACCAAAATAAAATATCACTTAGCTGGTTCTGTTTTTGATTAAATAGACAATGGTTGTTTGCCTATGCTATTTTCTGTTCTGATAAGATTGCTAATTGTTTTTGTCTTTTTCCCGGTTCAGAATTGTTGTGTTGATTTCTGCCTCTCCCCTTTAAAATTGTTGGCTTGATATTCAAACAGGTTATTTTATACCAAAAATGACTTAGATAGAATATCACTTGGCCAGTTTTGTTTTTTATTAAATAGACAATGGTTGTTTGCCTATGCCATTTTCTGGTATGATAATCTAGATGATTGATAGATTGAGATAAATAGTATAATGATTTCTTAATGGTAGTTACGAAAATATAATATCACTTGGCTGGTTCTGTTTTTGATTAAATAGAATGATCATTTTAGTGAACATTATAAATCTTATATGTTTGTTTCATAATTTGCATTAAGGCTAGGGGAAGTTGTTATTTTATTTGAGTTTTGAGTTTTACTTATGGTCATGTATTGCTTAACAAATATTCAAAATGTATTTAAGGTTGGAAGCAAAATGAATCTGAATGGGTGTAGGTGAAGATTGAAGAAGGTGATGGAGGGTGGTTACATACACAAAACTGATGGGACTAAACTGATATAATAAATGGCTTTGGGCTTTTGGACAAAATAAATGGGGTTTTTTAGGCTGTGTTGATTTGTAAATGATGGGAGAATTAAGTTAGTTAGAGTTTGTTGTTAAATCACCCAGCGAAAAGTTTGCTTTCTGAATTTTATTTTATTAAATTCTTTCTTTAATTTTCCCTCTAACCTTATGTGATAAATTAAAGGAAGTTCCAAAAAGAAAGAATTGAAAAAAAATAAAACCCAAAGAAAATATTGATTGATTTGTGTAAATTAATATTTTTATCAGTCATTAATTTTTATGTGTTGACTATGTGTTTGTTCATAGTGTTTGTATTGGGTAACCAATTATTATTTTGCAACAATGTTTGTATTTAGTTTGAATTCGGTGTCTATAAAAAAACTTTTAATTAGTGTGACCATGTATGTGTTTGTTTTGAATTGGGTAGTCTCTTTTAATTATTATATTAGCTTTTTTTCTGTATTTTACAGGTGGATGAAGACTAGAAGCGAATGGCAATATTGACTCTTTTTTTATAGGTCTACGTTTTTTTAAGCTTAAGTTTTTCTTATCCCTTTAATGATTTTGTATTTATTGTTGTGTAAACTAAACGTGCACTTCTTTGATTGATGAGTGTTGAAAGAGTGGCAATCTCAAGGGCAGAATTTACACTATTTTTGGTTTCATCGTTGACAAACTTTGAAAATAATTGACGTTGTATAAAGTTAAAGATTATTTAGAGACATGTTGATGTTGTGTAAACTTATATAGATTTGGTTTGGTTTGAGATGTAGACATTTGGAGTGTTTGTTATTTAGATTTTGATCAAGAATACCATTTTTGTATTGGCATGGTGTGCTCCAAAGGAAGAACACCATTTTGTTGTTTCTCTTATTTTGAAATTGTGTTTATAATAAAGGGGATCCTCTTGCTAAAATGTATGTTATCTATTCATTTTTTGTATGTCATAGGAAAACAGAATTTTAGGTATACTTGATTCTCAATGTTCCTAGCTTAAGAGAGAATGATAAATGATAAATGAAAATTATTCAAACAAAACATTATTTACACCGTGCCTTTAGGTACGGGCATACACTAGTATATATATATATGGTGGGTCAGCTCTGCATAAAAAGTTAGTAAGACCCACCATTCTGTAAGAATAAAGTTAGCATAATTTAATCATAAGTAAATTACTGAAGGAGTATAAAAATGCACTGCTTCATACCTAAATCATTCGAATTGGTCAAAACTCGAACAACAAACATTGTACATAATCAAATTTCCTAAAAGGAAACACAAAAGAATTTAGTAGAAATTGAACAGGTTGAGAGAAAAACTTGATAGAAGAACGTAGACGGAAATTGACCAAAAAACCTAAAGCTCAAAACGAAAAGAAACTGCCCTAAGATGATTTTTTTCGAAAAAGTTCAAAACATAAAACGTGTTCAAAATAAAGTTTTACTTCAGTTTAGATGACATCAATGAAAATGAGTTTGTTTCGTGGTTTAAAGCAGCATCTAAAATCTGCATTGCTAAAATGAATAAAAATTATTGTAACCAAGATTATCCAATTACAAGTTCTAATCAATCTTTTTAATAAAAAGTTAAAAAACAAAAGTTGTCTAGAATTTCATATGCATGTCTCTGTCCAAATTTCGTAATTTATCGAGATCGTTTACTATTTTCTGAGATATACAAATTAATACAATTCAAACTATACCAATAAGTTCATATTTAACTATTTGTACCTTAACCCCACCACTTTGGCCTTTCACTTCCAACCTATACATATATCCCATGTGCCTCCCGTATACTTAACACCGCTCCGAAGCCAAACTTGCACGAGGATATCGTCCCGAGTTTGACCCACATTCTCCAGACGATTAACATATACGTATGCGCGTAAATCAAATCACTCATCTACTCCTAAAAACGAGGTAACAATATATATATACACAATCCCTCATCTACTCATGAGGACAAAAATAACAATGCCGAACCTAAGGCATTCAAATAAATCTCATAATTCTCACCTTTTTTTTCTTTTCTTTTTTTACACTATTTCTCACTAGCACTAAAATAAAACAACAATTCACAGAGTTATAGTGGATTATACAGAATTTATCTATGAATTCATAGTTTATTTTAATTTCATATATCCATGACTGTGATTACATCTATAAAATGAATATATATAAAAATCTTAGGCTCCGTTTGGTAAGACTTTCTAACTATGATTTGAGAATATGAGTTGTATTTTGAGTTTGTGTGTTTTGAAATTATGATTTGAGTATAGAAAATTTGTTTAGTTATGATTTTTGAATAGAGTGTTGAATTGAGTGTGAAATTAAGTTTTGAAAGTTTGATTTGACATGTGAAGTAAAAAAATTTATTTGGTTATGAATTTTGGAAAGAGTTTTCAAAACTTAATTCAAATTGTTATAACTCATAACAAAACACACTACTTTCACACTATTGAAAATTTTGATCAACACTCATAACCAAACTCTTTTTAAAATTCAATTCAAAAAATTTATTATTAACAGAAAATAACATTAATCAATTTTTTAATTGAAAATACTACAAAGGAAATAATTTTTTTTCAAAATAAATATTCAAAAAATTTAAATCATAAATATTTAAATAATTTAAATAATCTAAAAAATTTAATAAGTAAAAAATTAAAATAAATATTCAAAAAATTTAAATAATTTAAAATTTTAATATTTTAAATTTAAAAACAACTTTACACTCAAATCGTAACCAAACACATAAAACAAAACTCAATTAAGAAATTATTTTTAAAACTCATAACCAAACACATAACTCGAAACTCCATACTACTTTCACAACTCTACACTCAAATCGTAACCAAATACATAACAAAAAAAATTAAAATATATAAAAAAAATTTTATAAAATAGAGTTTGAATTTATTTTTATAAAATATTTTAAAATTTAAAAAATTAAAATTGCAATATTTAAAAATTAAAATATTTAAAAATATTCAAAAAATTAAAAAAATCGTAACATATTAGATATTAAAATATTTAGAAAATTAAAATATTGATTTAAATTGAGTTTTAAAAAGAGTTTTGAATTATGTGTTTGGTTATAAGTTTTGAAAAGTAATGATTATGTTTTGAATTGAGTTTTGAGAAATGAGTGTAGAATTATGATTTGAAAGTTAAAAACAAATACCACACTCAAATTAATGGGTGAAACTATAATTTAAGAGGCTTACCAAACGGAGCCTTAAACTTTGCATACACAACTAATCAAAATAATTGAAATCAAACCATCATTTATATGCAAGTACAATACCCAACCAACATCAAATAAATAAAAATAAATAAATAAAAACAAAAAAATAAATATAAATCAAGGAAAGTGGGTTTTACACTCACAATTATTTTTTCAAAGATCAAAGAAATAACTTGGAGAATTAATAAAACCACCAAAATAAAATCCTCGGTGTGTTCGGTTTGAGTTTTTTGAGTTAAGTTTTTTGAAAACTCATTTTTTTGTTTTTCGTGTCTTTTTGTTTTTAGTAAATATTTTTAAAATTTTAAATATTTTTTTTTACTTTTTTAGATGCACCTTACTTAGATGTAAATAAAGAATTTGTGAAAAAATATTTTAAAATTTTAATAAATACATAAAAATACAAAAAATGTATTGAATTCTCGTATTTTTTTTATATTTTTGGTATTTAGTGAATTTTTAAAAGGTTTGTTCACAAATTTTTTACTCTTTAAGTATATTTATGTTAAATACGTTTAAAAAGTTAAAAAAAAAATGCTTAAAATATTTAAAAAAAATCAGTAAAAACAAAAAAATACGAAAAACAAGAAAGTAAAATTTTCTTAAAAGTATTTTTGAAAAAACACAACCAAGCAAGCTGCCTCCTCCATCTCTCTTTTCTCTCTTGACCCACACACAGAGCGCACTCTCTATTTTTTTTTTCTTCTCTCTCTTCTCTTCCTAATGACAGCACTATTATAACCTAATTTACTATTATATTATATTTTATTATGTTATATAAATACAACATATATAAATATGCCATATAAGATTAATATATATAATACCTTTTATATATAAAAAAAATATAAATATATATATATATATATATATTCGAATTAATTATAAATAATTAAATATCACACTAAATTCTCATGTATCCGCGCAATTAATAAAGCAATAAAAAAATAAAGTAATAATAATAATAAATAATGATTTCAGAAATATTAAGGTCGCTACAATACATGTGATCTAAAATATTGTTTTCAAAATGACACAAATGTTCTCAAAACATAATATGAGCATTTCAAAACCCATGACATGCTTCATGATATGAATGATTTCAGTTTGCCTAATCCACATACAATTTTCAACACACGGGAATATTATCCTCCATCGGTAGCCAAAACAGTTATCTATAATGTAATAATTGAAAGATAACTATACAAATATATAATCCAACAATTCCAAAACCCACATATATACTCAACACCCAAGATCTCCCAAAAGAGTAATAATACTTGTTATTTCCAAAATCCCGCAACTATTTTCTTTCCAACCAAAACCATTTACCAAAATCAACCCTAACTCCCCAAATCAATATTTGTTAGGTTTTTTTTTCACAAATTAGGACTTTTTCATTTTTAGATGCAATTTCGTATATCAAAAATAATTGTAGTAGCAAAACTATAGCCCAATAACCCCCAATTTAACAAAACCCTTAAGCCCAAAACATAATTTCAAAGTCAACCAAATGACCACAAGATCTATATAGCAAAATACGCCACATGTCGAAAAATTGCCGCCAACGAAAAGACGATCCGCTCATATTAAATGGAAACCCTCGCCGAGTTCTACATTTTGATATATGGAACTAGGGGTAGAAATTGGGTAAAAATATATGAAACCCAAGCTCGAAGAGCTTAAAGGGTCGGAAAATGAGAAAGAGAGAGAGAGAGAGAGAGAGAGAGAAGATGAAACCAAGAAAAATAGATATTTTCAGCTTTATGAGACTTTTATAGACAAACAGGTTGCGAGCGCGAAGGCCACATTGCGGCCATGACAGTAACGACAAGCTTGGTCGCGGGTGCAACTAGGGACACCACGGCCGCGAACCAGCAGGGACACAAGTCACGGGAGCGAGCAAGCCATTCACGGCTTGCACCACGACCCCCATCACAGGCAACGCACTCTCCCCCAGCCAAAGGACCTGAGAGCCACTTTTGGTTGCGGCTTGGTCACGGCCCTTAGCGGGCGACTCCCCCAACACAGCCCATCGCGGGCCTGACCTAGCTGGTCGTAGGTGCGACCAGCCCAACACAAAAGACCTGGGTTGTTGCCCAGCAGCCAGCCCGACACACGGCAAAGGTCCCAATTACCCAGAAAAGGTCCAAGCCACTTGAGACAACTCCGTGTCCCAACCAAACAGAAAATGGATCGAGATTAAACTAACTCCGACCACTACACACATTGATCGGATATCAATAGTCACTTGATCATATCACATTTGTGTCAATAATTTATTTTTAAAATCATACTTACTATTGACACAAATTTTATCTAATTAAGTGGCTATTATAATTTGATAAACATGATTTTTTATATGGATGAAATACTCGACGAATCCTATGCATTGAATGATTTAGACTATCAATACGGGCTCCATAATGGATCTATGAAAGCCCAACAACACTCTCCCGTCTAATTTTGAACTAAAGAGAAGTCACTGCCAAATAAATCCAACAACTAACGTACAAAAAAAGTTACAAAAAATAAATTAAAAAAAAAATCTTGAGAAAATAATCAATTTTTCCCATTAGATTATTGATCCTGAGAGGTCAATTGAACTAGCCGATTGGTTAGGAGATTTTAGGTTAAAATAATCCAAAAACTATTGAAAAAATGTTAAAAAATAAAAAAAAAAATTCAACTCCATAATAAAAGGACACATCATACACATTCAATTAAAAAATTCATTTTCCTATTTTTTTTCTCATAATTATACATTCAATTAAAAAATTATACCAAACTGTACGGGAAAGAAATACACCTTCTCGTATAATCCTATTGATCAAGTCTGCGCTCCTCTGTACGACGTCGCTTTATCACCTGAAAACACAAACGTGAGCTAGCCGGCGGGTGTGTGCCGGAAACCTCTCCGATGCCTAAGTCAGTAAGCTTGACAAATAGACAAAAGCTCTGTGTATTCAGAAAACAAAGTTGTGTTACCTCTTCAAAGGTGATATTGGTGAACTTTTATAGGTTTCACGTGGCACAATCCTAGTAGGACTCTTACTCCTCCATGTAGAGTCCTCCTAGGATTCATACTCCTGAGAGATAATGCTTCTCTCAACACCCCCCTCACTGCTTAAACCAAGTGAGATGGTTTTACCACAACCGAACTACCTTACGACCGAAGTAAGCAAGGCACCTGTGATCTTTAACCGAACTATACTTAGTTAGTTCGGCCCCTACATTCCTTTCCCTTATCTCGGCTTTCCCATGCTAAGACCGAGTTATCCATAAGAGTGGAGCCCAACTAATTACTGAAGACCGAATTCCTCACAACACATCCCTTAACCGAAGTAGATATAAGCCTTATGTGACCGGACTAATTATCACGGTTGAGACCGGTCTAACTCCAAGACTACTTCTTCAAACCGGAATAACTTATATGGCCTTTTTACTCAGCCCTTCGTAGTGCGGCCCAAAACGACCCACTACTTAGCTTGGCCCAATATACCCAGCTCGGCCCAATTTTCATATAAATTACCCTCTCAATTACCCCTTAATTCCATCTGCGTAGCATGATAGGGATTACCTGACCACCAGCCGAGCTAGAGTTCGAAAGCCTTTCCAGCCGAGCTATAATCCTATAACTATTCCGGCCGAGCTGAAAACCTTTTAACTTCTCCAGCCGAGCTAAAAACTATTTAGCTTATCCTGCCGAGCTAAATCTAATCGAGCTGTGCACGTCCGGTCAAAACATCTCTTCAATTGCAGCAACTGAAACGCTTCCCTTTCCAGTGACACGTGGCAGCCTTTGATTGGCCAATCCCAGCTGTCGCGCCACCCTCGTACTTCGCAATTTTTGAATAGTTCCCGATTTTTCCTTTCGACCAAAACAAAAAACCTTTCATTTTATCCAAATCAAATACCACACTATTCACTCTTTCTACTCTCTCTCTCTTGCTCTATTGTTCTTCAACATTTGCAACTGTGAATCTTGCTTCGTGTTCTTTATTTTCTGCCGTTGCATCCATCCCGTTCTTCTTCTTCTTTACCAGGTAAGCATCATGAATTTATTTCTCTTTTCGTTTTTGTTCAGTCCATTGTAGTGTGTTTCATGTGTTTTTTGCAAAACACTTTTTATGCTTGGCTTCTGTTTCTGGAAAGAAGTTTATAAGAACCTCTTGAATTTCAAGAAATAGCTATAGAACACTTGTTTGATCTCTAAATATGCCTCAACCGAACTAGGACACTATTTTTGCTGTATGTAGATTTAGGTAAACTAAGACCGAACTAGAATTTGTGCATATAACAGTAGTTTCAATAGGTCACCATCTGATTCACCTTAGCCGAAATAAAAACTCACCGAACTAGAAATCTTGGCCACGACCGAGCTGAGCCTTTGGGGGCCAAGCCAGCTTTCTCAATTTCTAAGCCGAGCTCAGAAAGCTGCCCCTTGATGCCCAACCGGAGTAACAAACCCATAGATAGAACCGAGATAACCAAAACATCCCATAGAACCGAGGTAGATCCTGTAGTGCCTGTGAAGCCGAAGTAAGACTTCTCTTTTCTTGCTTTGTTTTTGTAGCACGGTCAACGATCTGTGCTTAACACCTTGTTTTTCCACTTTGCAGACTTAGGTTGCCCAGGCACTCTCTCTGTGTGCTCAACCGAGCTTCCGAGCACAACTTCTCAGCCGAAATAATTTATTTATAAGTTATACAATAAATGGAGAAGTACAGATTTTTAGTAGAAACCCCAAGAGGCCTTGCCGAATTCCGCAAGGACTATAAGATACCTGACGATGTGCACCTTACCCTAGCCAAACCAAACACCATTCCATGGGAGAATGAAGGCTTTGTTCCTTTTACCCTTTTGTCAATAATAGAAACCGGACTAAGGTTTCCCGTCCAGCCCTTAATTTGTGAGTTTCTTAGGCAAACCAAGCTATGCCCAACCCAACTCTCCACCAACTCTTACCGAATCATAATGGGAATAGCCGAACTAAACCGTCAAACCGGTCTAAACCTCGGCCTAGCCGAAATATTCCATCAATACTCCTTAGGTTCAAAAGAGGATGGGTGGGTGTACTATTTGAGAATACGCCGCTGACGTGAAAAAATAATTAAGGACACACCGGACAAGGATTTAAACAACGACGATTTTTTCTAGGTCTCTGGGAATTTTGAGGATCATCAAGCCCAGATTCCTGGCCGACGTATAAATTGGAATAAAGGGATACCTGGTATAACTACTTCGGTTTTCCATGCATCCTTATTTTTTACTTCGGTTTCCAATTTTAGACCGGACTAACAATTGTCTTCTTCATGCAGACTCAGCCCATATACACTCATTGTACAGCCACCCTAACCTCGGTATTCTCCGCGCCGCACTGCGTATTCAAGAAAGAAGTTGGGCTAAACTTCTCAACTTTGAGCCGACATACAGATACACCGGTCGCCGAAAAGCGAGAGTTACTGACTTTCTCCTTGAAGAAGCACCTGAACCGGACCCATCCTTGCCCCAGATAAACCTAATCCCACTCACAGCCGAACAAGAAATGGCAAAGAAGAGCAGGCTGAAGGCCCTTTTGACCGCAACCACACCAGCCGATGTACAACCAACCGGTCAAACCACTGAGACCGTGGTGGCCCTTCCATCCCAGCAGCCATCTTCTTCTCGCTGAAACAAGCGTGCCCAAACTAGCCAAACCGAGCCACGACTTGTTGATGAGGACGAGACCATTCTGCCACCAAGTCCCCCAAACATTCAACCAAGCCCCCAACGGGAGCAATCAGACCGAACTGCCTCCTCCTCCAAATGGGTTCCCGAGCTGACCTTCAACAACCGAGATATCACCGCTTCTGATTCGGTTGTCACCGAGAAGGACCACCTGATGGCTTTTAACCTAGCCAAAAGTGTGTGCCTTCCAAAAGATATGGAGCACCACTACAAGCAGCTTAATACCGAACTGAAGTCCATTCGGTCTTCAACCAAGTCCATGATCCTGGTAAATAGCTTTCTTTTTTCTATGTAATTTTTTCCAACTTTCAGTCCGGCTAAAGTTACTTCTCCTTTGCAGGCCATCCAGAAAAACCAAGTTACACACAGGAGGGTCATGGAACTTAGGAGAAATACTAGGGAGGCCATGGCAGAGGCCGAAGCTAAAACGGCCGAGCTAGAAGAAGCAAAAAAGCAGCTGGCCGAGCTACGTGCTGAGAATGGTCGGCTGACCGAGCTTGCTAATTTGGTTGAAGCTGAAAAGCAGAAGGTTGCCAACGAGGCGAAAGACAAATACCTGCGCATCTTGGCAAAGATCGAAGAGAAAAAAGACATCAAGATAGCCCATTTGAAGGCTGGCCTGAAGAAAGCTGAAAAGCTAGGCTTTAAGAAGGCCGAAGACGCATACACCCTCCAATGCGATGCAGCCAAGGATCTCTTCTTTAAGTGCGGTTGGAGGAGTGCGGTGGAGCAGCTCGGTTGTTCGCCGGACACCGATGTCTACAATGCTCCACCGTACTCTATTCCGGTTTCACTGTCACAATACGCTGCTGATCTTCAAAGGCAATTTCTGGAAGGGTCTGACAACGATGAAGAAGATGATGATGATGATGATGATGATGATGAGGATGAGGAGCCAACAATTACTCCGGTCGTCAATGAGCAACCCATCGATCAAACAGCTCGGTTGGAGTCAGCAGTTGAAGACTTGACTGATGAGCTACCAATTGATACTGTGCTGCCGATTGACACCGCGATCCAAACTGAAACCGAGCTCCCACCTCAAACCGGACTTCGACTAGATGCTGATGTTGAATTTGATACCGAAATAGATGAACTCTTCCGCTGATTGTCTTTTTTCTTTCCTTTCTTTGTAACCGGGCTGCGGTCTCTCAATTGTACTTGCTTTTTTCTTTAATGAAAAAATCTTCTTCTGTGCTCTAACTCTTATTTCGGTTTTATTTTGTATGCTTGCACTTGTAATGAATTTTCCATAAACTCATTTTGCTCAACTGTAATCTCGGTTTAAGCTATCTAACTTACTAGCCAACCACTCTTCAGCCGATATAACTACTTCGGCTGAAGAGTATCCAGTGTTGGTTTAATCCAGCCAACCACCCTTCAGCCGATATAACTACTTCGGTTGAAGAGCACAAGGAGTTGGTTTAATCCAGCCAACCACGCTTCAGCCGATATAACTACTTCGGCTAAAGAGTATCCAGTGTTGGTTTAATCCAGCCAACCACTCTTTAGCCATACCCATACTTCGGCTGAAGAGTAACAAGAGTTGGTTTAGTCCAGCCAACCACTCTTCAGCCATACCCATAAGCCATACCCATACTTCGGCTGAAGAGTAACAAGAGTTGGTTTAATCCAACCAACCACTCTTCAGCCATACCCATACTTCGGCTGAAGAGTAACAAGAGTTGGTTTAATCCAGCCAACCACTCTTCAGCCATACCCATACTTCGACTGAAGAGTAACAAGAGTTGGTTTAGTCCAGCCAACCACTCTTCAGCCATACCCATACTTCGGCTGAAGAGTAACAAGAGTTGGTTTAATCCAGCCAACCTCTAAGTTGGTTTTTCCAGCCAACTTAGAATAAAGTGTTTGGTTATACCGACCAAACGTCCTGCAGCCTGGATCCTTATCCTGGGCTTAAGAGAGGTGTTGGTTTAATCCAGCCAACCTCTAAGTTGGTTTTTCTAGCCAACTCAGAACAAAGTGTTTTGGTTATTCCGACCAAAACGTCCTGCTTAGGAAGAGTCATAGTTGGTTATTCCGGCCAACTACGTTTACAATGCTACTAACTTACTAAAGCTACTTTCTACTGAAAACAATTATACTAAGAAAGAATCGACTTGTTTTATTGAGAAAGTAAAAAATTACACATACTTAAAAAAAAAAAAAAAAAAAAAAAAAAAAAAAAAAAAAAAAAGAGAAAAAAAAACTAGAAATAAAATAACTTGAGATTTTCCGTGTTCCATGGCCTGAGAATTGCTTTGTCGTCCTCATCTTCCAAGTGGTATGCCCCTTTGCCTGCTAATCCAACCACTTTGTAAGGTCCTTCCCAATTAGGTCCCAACTTGCCATCTCCTGGATCCAAGGTGTTTCCCATCACTTTGTGCAGTACCCAATCTCCGATCTTGAATTGCCTTGGATGTACCGTTTTGTTATACTTTCTGGACAACTCTTGTTGGTAGGAGGCGATGTGAACTAATGCTTTATCTCTTCTTTCTTCCATAAGGTCAAGCTCCAATGCTATGGCTTCGGCATTTAAGTCTGGATCAAAGTTTTCGCTTCGGATTGTGGGGAGGCCAACTTCTAATGGGATGACTGCTTCCATGCCATAAGCTAAGGAGAATGGTGTCTCTCCTGTTGATCTTCGAGGCATGGTACGGTAAGCCCATAAAACATAGGGGAGCTCTTCTGCCCACTTGTCTTTTGCTCTCTCTAACCTTTTCTTCAATCCATCCAAGACTACCTTGTTTGATGCCTCTGCCTGACCATTCGCTTGGGGATATGCCGGTGTAGAATTGTAGAACTCTATCTTGTACTCTTCACAAAAGCCTCTGAAAATTCTGCCGTCGAACTGAGTGCCGTTGTCTGAGATTAATGCCTTTGGTATGCCAAATCGAGTGATAATATTCTACCAAACAAACTTCTTTACATCTTTCTCTTTGATTGACGCCAAGGCTTCTGCTTCCACCCACTTTGTGAAGTAGTCGGTTACGGCAAGAAAGAACTTTCTGTTGCCTGGTGCTATTGGAAGTAGGCCTACTATGTCCAATCCCCACATTGCGAAGGGCCATGGACTAGTTAAAGGTAGAAGTTCTCTGGCAGGTTGGTGTATTTGGTGTGCGAATTTTTGACACTTTTTGCACTTTTTAACATACTTCTCTGAATCTGCTTGCATGTATAGCCACCAATATCCTTGTGAAATCGCTCTATATGCCAATGATCTTCCTCCTTGATGGCTGCCACATACGTCCTCATGTATTTCAAACAGGAACGCTTCCACTTTGCTGGGGTGAACACACTTTAAGTAAGGTCCTGAGAACGACTTTTTGTATAATGACAAGGATGGAGAGAGCCAGAATCGCTGCGACTTTGCTCTTTTTCTGTTGGCTTCTTTCTTTTCTTCCGGTAAGATGCCGTCTTTCAGGAATAATATGATGGGGTCCATCCAAGAAGGGCCTAACTCTGCACAGCATACCTTTTCTGCTTCTGGGTCTTCAATGCTTGGTCTGGGCAGGTAGTCGATTAGTAGTGGGTGAGGGATGGAGGTATCTGCCATTGAGGCGAAGCCTGCAAGTTCGTCTGCTATGTTGTTTTCTTCTCTGCCGATCTGTTCTATCCTCACCACTTCAAACTTTTTTATCTCTGTTCTGACCAATTCTTAGTACTTGGCCATTCTATCATCCTTTGCCTCGTAGTCGCCAAATATTTGGTTTACCACCAGCTGCGAGTCGCTGTAAATCATTAGCTCGGTGGTCTTCATGTAGAATGTTGACTTGAGGCCTGCCAGAAGCGCTTCATACTCTACTTCGTTGTTTGATGCTGGGAAGCCAAGGTTGATTGCCTGCTCCACTACTAGGCCGTCTGGAGAGATGAGGACTATGCCAAGTCCTGCTCCATGCCGATTGGATGCTCCATCCACGAAGAGCTTCCACATCTCTCCAACGAATAATTTCCAGCAGGTGGAGGGATCAGATGATGCCTTGGGATCTTCCATGCTGCAGGTGTCTTCTTCAGAGTCCATGCTCGTTGTCTGCCCCTTGCTTTCTGTTTGCACCAAGTCTTTATTTGTTGGCGAGTCCTGACTTGGTGTAGCATGGTTTGCTTCTTCCTTCCTTTCCTTACTCTGGTCTGCCTTGGGGCCTGACTGAATAACTATTACTAGGGGTTGCGTTATTCCGACGTCAACTTCCATCCCTAGTTCGGTTGTTTCAATTAGGTCAACTGGGCAGATGTGATGACTTCCTGGTGTGAATTTTGCGACAAAATCTGCCAATGCTTGTGCTTTTATTGCGGTCCTAGGTTGGAACTTGATGTCGTATTGTCCCAACTCTACTGCCCACTTCAGAATTCGCCCAGAGAAGTTTGCTCTTTCAAATAAAGCCTTTAATGGGAAGGCTGTGAGAACAACTATGGTATGGGCGTGAAAGTAATGTGACAATTTCCTCGAGGCCATCATCAAGGTCAATGCCAGTTTCTCCAATGGCAAGTACCTCGTTTCGGCGCCCAGTAATGTCTTGCTGACATAGTAGATGGGAAGATGTTGGACTTCTTCTGCGCGAACCAACACTGCGCTAATTGCATGCTGCGATACTGCTAAGTATAAGAAGAGTTCTTCTCCAGGGATTGGTGTTACAAGTAGTGGTGGAGAAGACATGTATTCTTTTAGGCTTTCCAGTGCGTGGTCGCATTCTTCGTCCCACTCAAACTTAGCCTTCAGTGCATGGAAGAATGGTCGTAGTCTGTCTGACGACCGGCTTATGAACCGATTGAGTGCAACCGCCATGCCGGTGAGATGCTGCACTTCCTTCACTGAGTTTGGCCTCTCCAGATCCTGTATTGCCTTGATCTGAGAAGGGTCTGCTTCTATACCTCGGTTGGTCACCAAGAAGCCTAGGAATTTACCAGATCCTACTCCGAACGCACACTTCGACGCGTTGAGGCGTAACTTATGCTTCTTTAGGATCTCGAACATCTCCCCTAGGTCCTTGAGATGGTCATTCTCATCCTTGCTCTTGACCACCATGTCGTCGATGTAAGCTTCCATTGTTCTGCCTAACAATGGTTCAAACATCTTGGTGACCATTCTCTGGAACGTCGCCCCTGCGTTCTTTAGGCCAAAGGGCATGACTTTGTAGCAGTAGAGTCCCCTTGGAGTGGTGAAGGATGTGACCTCCTGGTCTGGTTCATGCATGGCGATTTGGTGGTAGCCTCTGTATTCGTCCAGAAAGCTAAGTCGGTTGTGCCCTGCCGTTAAGTCTACCAGTTGATATATCCTTGGTAGAGGAAAGCTATCTTTTGGGCACGCCTTATTAACCGTTTTGTAGTCGACGCAGACACGCCACTTGCCATTCTTCTTTGGCACTACGACGGTGTTGGAGATCCATCTTAGGTAGTGTACCTCTCTGATTGCCCCTGCCTCCAGCAGGTTTCCTACTTCTTCAGCCACTATTTCGGCGTGGTGGAGTGCCGATCTGCGGGTGCGCTGAATGATTGGTCTGGCAGAAGGGTGGACATTGAGTTGGTGACAGATGAAGTTGGGATCAATGCCTGGCATGTCGTATGGGGTCCAGGCGAACACTTCGATGTTGGAGGTCAGAAATTCCAAGACCTCCACTCTCTCAGTGCTGGACAACGACGAACCAAGCAAAAAGAACTTATCCGGGTTCTTTTCATCTATTCTGACCTCCACCAAGTCCTCCACCGCTTTCTGACTAGCCGCTTTGCCGACATCGGCGAATAGTTCATTGCTCTCAGGTTCTTCCACCGAATGAACGTATCCTTTGGCAGCGCGGCTGCCATTCACCGTGACAAAGCACTGCTTCGACATGACTTGATCTCCATAAACTTCTTCTATTACTCCGGTGTCGTTGGGAAACCGCATCACTTGGTGGTAGGAGGATGCCACCGAGCTCATGGCATGCAGCCATGTTCTGCCCAAGATAATGTTGTAGGTGGAGGGGACCTTCAACACCCAGAATTCCACTTGTTTCGTCACACTCCCTGCTCTGACTGGGAGGATAATTTTGCCAACGGGCCATTCTGGCATGGAGTTGAATCCGATTAGGGGAGATACGGCAGGTGCCAAGTCTTTATCTTGTAACTTTAGTTGTTTGAAGGTTTCATAGTACATGATCTCACATGAACTTCCTTGGTCAATCAGAATCCGCTTGACGTCAAAATCCTTGACTCGGAGAGTGACGACCAAGGCATCGTTGTGAGGGCAATAGATCCTTGCCAAGTCTTTATCCGAAAAAGACATGACATTTGTGGGCTCTGTCTTCCCCTTCTTGACGACTGGTTGGGCACTTAGCACCTCTCTTAGGTGCTCAGTCTTTTTGATTGAACCTCTGAGCTCGCATACACGCTCAGGTTCAAAAACTCCATGTATTATGTTGATGATGCCCTGAGGTGGGGCGTCGATCGACATGCCGTTGGGGTTATTATGGTCCTGGGGGGCCGGCTGTGCCCCTCCTTCAATGTATTTGTCCAGGTGGCCTGCTGCCACCAACTCTTCCAGATGCTGCCTCAATGGTGTGCAATTCTCAGTGCGATGCCCCTTTTCTTTGTGGAAGGTGCACCTTGATCTGTCATCGTAGTCCTTCTGTGCCTCGCCTAGCTTGGCTGGCCACTAGACGAAAGGCTCGTCTTGAATTTCGCTAAGTATTCGGTAGATCGGTTTCTTGAATACCGTGGTTATAGCAGTGCGGACTCTCAACCATCTCTTGTCCTGGTCCTCGCCGTTGTTTCGCCTGCCTCGTCCGTTTCGGTTCTGGCGATCTACCGTATTGACCTTTGCTGAGGATTTCTTCTCTGGTGCTACGGTCGTGCCAAATTTTGTTTTGGCACGTGTGCCATCCTCTTCCACCCTGATGTGCTGATGCACTCTCTCCATCAGGGCCTCCATGGTGAGAGGCGGTGTCGTGGTGATAGAGTCCCTCAGTCTGTTCCTGACTGGAAGGCCTCTTTTGTATTGCGCAATGGCGAGATTGGTTGGGCAGTCCCCAATCTGGTTGAATGTCTCCTAGTAGCGATTGTTGTATGATCTTAGGGTCTCCTTGTCGCCTATGTCGATGGAGAGTAGCTGGTCGATCTCCACCGGAGTTTTAGTGTTTGTTCGGAACCTTGTCACGAACGCCTCCGCCAATTGCGCCCAGGAGGCTATGCTGCCTTCTGGAAGTCTCTCGAACCAAGTCAAGCCTAGATCGCCAAGGCTTGAAGGGAATAGGATGCACATCAAGGCCTCGTTTCGTCGGTATACAGCCATGACCTGGTGAAAGTGGCTCAGGTGCGAGTAGGGGTCCGTTTTCCCCTCATATGTTGTGAATTTGGGCTGTAGGAAGCCCGACGGTAGGGGTGCGTTCTCTATCGCTGGGACGAATGGTGAAGTTTGCAGCCTCGCCAATGCCTTGTCCGTTGGTTCGTAGGCGAGGCGCGGTATTGGCATTCCAACCTCGACGCTTCCATGCGTCCGAGGAACCAACCGCTGTAAGGCTGAAACTCTGTGTGGATCACGCGCCCTGGCGTCCTCCTTCCATCGTGCCTTCTCTTCTAGCACAGATCGTAGGTCGGACGATCTGGGCAACTCCGTCTGTCTAGACCTTGTCTGGTGCATATGCGAGGGCCAATATGTGCTTCCCTCAGTGTATGACCTCTCAGACCTCGTCCTCTCAGACCTGGAGTGACGAGTCCTAGAAGATCTGGATTGCGTGTCGCCTGTCCTAAGGCTTCTGTTCTCTGCTTGAGAGGGTGTAGAATTCCTACTACGACCCTCTGAGTGGCGAGGGGGCGTCTTGTTGTTGCGCCCCTCTCCTGTCGCCACTTCTTTTCCTTTTACCTGGCGCTTAAGAGATTCCATGTCCGCTGCCATCCGACGAATCAACTCGTCTTGTTCCCTGACGCGATCCTCCAGAGCTTGAGGATCAATCTTGCGCCTTTGTCTTTCTGGGCTTTGCGAACGAGAGGGATGAGGGCTGTTATTCCGCCTTCGTCCCCTTGCATCCCTCCTGGAATTCTATCTTTGCGGCTCCAGGTTCGCCATGGAAGTGACCAAGGGTAGGCCTTCGCGCCTTGCACCCCCATCTGGAGTTTGTCCGTCTATGGCGGACTGAGGTAACTCTTTATTGTTTGCCATTGATGTTTTGAGAGAAGAAGCTTGATCAAGAGGTTTTGTTCTTGTCTGAGTTCCCACAGACGGCGCCAATTGTACGGGAAAGAAATACACCTTCTCGTATAATCCTGTTGATCAAGTCTGCGCTCCTCCGTACGACGTCGCTTTATCACCTGAAAACACAAACGTGAGCTAGCCGACGGGTGTGTGCCGGAAACCTCTCTGATGCCTAAGTCAGTAAGCTTGACAAATAGACAAAAGCTCTGTGTATTCAAAAAACAAAGTTGTGTTACCTCTTCAAAGGTGATATTGGTGAACTTTTATAGGTTTCGCGTGGCACAATCCTAGTAGGACTCTTACTCCTCCATGTAGAGTCCTCCTAGGATTCATACTCCTGAGAGATAATGCTTCTCTCAACACCCCCCTCACTGCTTAAACCAAGTGAGATGGTTTTACCACAGCCGAACTACCTTACGACCGAAGTAAGCAAGGCACCTGTGATCTTCAACCGAACTATACTTAGTTAGTTTGGCCGCTACATTCCTTTCCCTTATCTCGGCTTTCCCATGCTAAGGCTGAGCTATCCATAGGAGTGGAGCCCAACTAATTACTGAAGACCGAATTCCTCACAACACATCCCTTAACCGAAGTAGAAATAAGCCTTATGTGACCGGACTAATTATCACGGTTGAGACCGGTCTAACTCCAAGACTACTTCTTCAAACCGGAATAACTTATATGGCCTTTTTACTCAACCCTTCGTAGTGCGGCCCAAAACGACCCACTACTTAGCTTGGCCCAATATACCTAGCTCGGCCCAATTTTCATATAAATTACCCTCTCACAAACGCATCAACTTTTTTGAAGTCATACAAAAATTAAAAATACAAAAAGTCAACAAAATAGTCAAATTGCGAAACGGGTACTCAAAATCTACTCAGTTTGATGATTACACGTATTTTAAAATAATTCATTTAAAAATTTGAAACTTGAATTAACTAATTTAAAATGGAATAATTCAATTCTCTTACCCAAACGGTCCCAAACCATAAAACGCATCTCAAAAATCCCAAAATGGCTTTATTAGTTAGGTTGAATATTGAGTTCATGCAGGGAAACGGAAGAAGAAAAAAATGGAATGAAAGAAGTAAAAAAAATTTAAAGTTAGATTAGGAAAATTGTAAAAACAAAAAATAAATAATATTGATTAGTCATAGAAAAGGGATAAATTACAAATACACTCCTAATATTGTTTAAAACACAAATTAAAATATTTTATGTGATTTTAAAAATTACATCTCATCTTTTCAAATTTTTAATCGCATAACAAATGACCTATGTTATTAATAAATCATTAAGAAAATTAACAAATTTTAATAATATTATAAATATATTTCATTTAACAATTCTAGTAATTCTATTATCGTATAGAGGATTAGTTAGGAATTTTATTTTTTCTGTTAATTTTGTTAAATAAAAAATTATAACAATGCAGTATTTATAATTTTCAAAATTACAGAGGGTAATTCGTAGTTTAAACAAATTTTAAAGAATATATTTATAATTTATCCTAAAAAATAATACTAATCTCTTTCACTGGACAAATCCAATGTTCAAATCAATTATGAGAACAATAATATCTTATTTATGCATTTTTTGAGTAAATAATTAATTTCAATACAACTCACTTGATTACTTTTTCTCTTCTTCTTCGTTTTTTAATATTTTTTATATAATTTTTTAAAAGAAATTTCAAAGAATAACTTGACAGTTACGGTCATTACATTTGCGTAACACAATTTGTTTAAAATCTCATATGTTATTATTATATTGGTTTAAAGTGTCTCATTACGTATATTTATTTTTAATACAATTATGATACGAAATGATAAATAAATTGTAATACAAAAATTTGTTTTTCATAACATTGTTAAATCTTAAATATTTGGATTGTGAAATCGTGGATGATTTCTTTCCCCCCCCCCCCAAAAAAAAAAAAAAAAAAAAAACCAATGCTAGTTTTTCCCAAAAAACCAATTCTAGTTTTCGAGGGTAAATTATATTTGTAGTCCCTTCAATTTGTCCCTTATATTGATTTGATCTCATAGTTTTATTTATATCAATTTTGACCTTAAGTTTTTCATATTACATCAATTTACTGGATAATGCTCCTTAAGAAATTAGATTAAAATGGTTCGTTCACTGTTTCTAAACTGATTGAGAGGTTAATTAGTGTCCAATTATTCCCTTTTGAATTGACCATTTTATCCTTGATTTTTGTCAAAATTCTTAACAAATGTTATTAATTGAATTAAATTGAGACACATGAAAATTTGGAAGGCAAAATTGATACAATTAAAACTATAAAGACCGAATTGACATAAGAAACAAATTATAAAGACTGTTGATATAATTTGTTTATCTTTCAATTATCTTATAACATAGTATTGATACATAAACAAATATATATATAATGTAATTGAGCTAAAACCTATAATTAGGTTTCGTTTGTCAATTATACATTTTAATCAAAAAGTCAAAAGTTCTTGGAAAATGGCTTTGAAAAATTTTTATTTTTTTTGTTAACAATGAGTATTAATTAAGGTGGGACCCAAGCGTTATTTTTAATATTTTTCATTGGGTTCATGTTTAATGCCGCTTAGTGAATAACATCATGTATTTGGTTGCTCAAAACCATTTTCGCATAAATGAGAATTCAATGCACGTTTTCGGGTTCGTGGAAATGGCTTTAGGTGGGTTTCCTACACATTTGTGAAATGTGCTTGTCCCACATTGGAAAGGCTTAAGATTTTGAATGAGCTTATATACTCTAGCTTGTGGTACTTGAGATGGACCCCAAGGAGTATCTAAGTTTATAGAAGGGTGAGGTTATGGGTAAAATGGGTTAGACCCATTGGACCTAAAATAATAATCGCACGCGCGCTACCACTGTCCGTCCGATCGGGCTAGGCGCACGTGTGTTGTGTTGTGAGGTTGGGCTTATTTAGCCCTATACTTATCTTTTTGAACCAAAAATATTTGTAATTTATTTATTTATTTTTATTTTTGGTTTCAAAATTCCAGATTTTTTTTCCTTCACCCAAACAGATCCCGAACATGTTCATACCTATTAGATTCCACCTGAACAGAAACCTGTTGAAATTCAAACCAAACTTGTTGAATCTGTCCGAATAGGTTTCTATCTGTTTGGTACTCGTTCGGAAAAGTCACTTAGTTTCCTATAAATAGCCTGCTTTTCAACAATTCTTTCCATCCAATTTTCTGAGAGCATTTCTTCCTTTCTCCTTCAAGTCGTCCTCTTGTCTTTTGCATCTATCCATCATTTAATTTTAGGAAGAAAAAGAGAGAGTCACAACAGAGTTTGGTTCGCCAAACTTGATTTTGTAGTGCTGCAAATTTAAGTGTTAGTCGTTGTATCTTGGAAAGTAGACGCCGGTAAATCTCAAAAGAGCGAGGTCAAAATCTATTTTAAGAAGACTGTGTCCAATACAAGTCTCGACTTATAATTTTTGTAAGCTTTAATTTAGAATTTAATGTATAAAATTATTTTCTGGATTATTTATTTTTATTTTATTGTTTATTTTATTTATACATTTAATTTACACATATACACTGCTGGAAATAACAAAAGTCACTATAAATTATCACATCACTCTCTCTACTTTTCTGCAAGTCTTTTCATAAATAGCTAAAAAGTAGCCTCCATTTGGCAAGAACTTTTTTGGACTTTTTTGGCTATTTTAGCCACAAAAGACAAAATAGGTTTTTTTAGCCACAAAAAATAAAACATCACATCCAACCCATAATCATTACACTTCTCTCTCACAAAAAAAGTCAAAAAAGTCAAAAAGCCAAAAAGCCCTTCCCAAACCAAACTTTTAAGCCCAGACTAAAATAGCCAAAAAAGCCAAAAAGCCAAAAAGCCAACCCACTTCCCAAACGGAGGCTAAAAAGTTTGTTCTCAAACGAGGCCTTGTAGAATAGATAAACATTTAGCTAAAGTCAAAAAGTCAATATAACTTATCACACCACTCTCTATTTTTTTACACATCTTTTGTAAAAAGTTAAAAAAATTACTAAAATAACATATTCTCAAATGAGGCTAGAGTATCATTATAAATATTATTTAGTACAACACCAGTAGATTTTTGTAAAAGGATTTGGACTGTCTATCATGGGAATGGGGGGCAAAAATCAACAAATCAATAAAAAAAAAAAAAATTGAGAAAATTATAAAAGAATCTCAGAATTTGAGCCTTCTAATAAAATAAATTTTTTATTTTATCAATTTAAACCATTTTCTTTTGATTTGTTTTCAATATAAACAATCCACGCATTCCTGTTAAGTAAAACTGACAAAAAAATATTTTTTAATCATTAAATTCAATAAAAAAAATGATATTTTAGATATTTTCCGTACATTTATTGAGTTTAATGACTAAAATATTATTTTTTTCATCAATTTTACTTAATGAAAATAGACAGATTGTTTACATTGAAAACAAATCAAAACATTAAAGTGTAAATCGAAAAAATTTAAACTTTAATATAAAACTGAAATCTTAAGAATTTTTTTATAATTTCCCCTAACTTTTTTAAAAGTACAATTGAAATAGGAAAAACAAAACTAATTAAAAACGAGTGACAATATGTAACGGACACTTTTTGAAATTAATTAAATAAAAGAGAAAACATTGATCGCTAATTTTGAAATAATATAAGAGAAAAAGTGAAAAAGAAATTAAAAAAAACCAATTCAACCACTAACTAAATTCTAGTAACTAATTAAATAAATATATAATATTTATTGATAAAATTTTGGATGTAAGATGATCACATTCAATTTGTCAAAATACTATCATTTTCTTCGTCTTGCCCCTCTTTTGTATGTTTGAGCACTAATTCTAGCCATTGCCACCACTCTCAGTCCATCCCTCACCTTCATCCACCACTCCAATTCCCTCCTCCTACCTTCATTGCCCTCATTTGACGCTCCAAACCTCTCATCTACTCACCCCCACCCCTCCCCCGTTCCCTTCCTACCCCATTCAACAGCCAAATCAATCAAAACATAGTCACGGGAAACCCATAAAAACATTTTTAACCCTTCTCTCTCACGATCTCTCACCCCTTTTTTAATATGGCAAAAAACCTTTTTTCAAGTGCAATAATAACATTTAAGACTACAAATGATTCCGAATTGTTTATCAACAAGTTCGATTTGACTTATTTAATAAATGAGTGAAATTCGAGCTCGAATATTAGGCTCGTTTAATTAATGAGCCGAACTCGAGCTCAAATAAAGTTAGCTCATTTATCTCTATTTAAATTATATAATAAATATATTATTTATATATTAAATAATATTAATAATATTTTTATTTGAATAATTTTATTTAAAATAATATATATATATATATAAAATATTTAAAAAAATCTTATCGAGCCGAGCCAAGTTGAACCAAGTTCGAGTTTCATTAATATTTAGAAGTTGAGCCGAACTTGGGTTCAGTTAACCGAGTTCGAGCTCGATAAGCAAACAAGCTGAATTCGAGTTCAGCAAAACTTAACTCGACCCAACTTGGCTCATTTGTAACTTTAATAACGCTAATACTGAATGCAAATATGCAATATATGTACGATACAAGCAAGGGCGGAGGGAGCTTGGGCTCAGGGGGTCACGTGCCCCCCCCCCGACTTTTGCAATTTTTATTTTTTTATTTTATTTTATTTTTATTTTTTTATAAAATGTGGTTTGCTTTTACTTTCACACACACATTTAAACCCACTGACCACTCACACACACACACCACACACTAAACACCCACGTTTGTATTTTTATTTATTTTTTTTAATTTTATTTTTATTTTTTTTTAGGAATCTCAATCCCAATCAAATATTGATACACAACTTTTTTTTAGGTGAGTACACACAACTCCAATTACAATAAGGTTAAAACTCTAAAACCCTATAAGTGTATGAAATTCTTTATTTTTTTATTTTATTCACAGTACTTGTGATATCTTCATATTTTCTTTGTCTTCTTAGTCTCCCTTTGTTGTTTTGTAATTTACCGACTCGCGATTCACCAAATTAGGATCACAAAACACAGATTTGGGACCACACTACAACCTTGGTATCTTCTCTTCATTGTTTACAGGTAACTTTATTATTATTTTTTTACCTTTTAAATAAAAATTATGAGTATTAATTTATAATTATTTGTTAAGTTTTGATTTGTAAATTTTTTTTATTTGTTATTATTTATGTTAAAATAAGAGATTTTGATATGCTAAAATTATGAATCTTAATTGGTGGTGATTTATATTAAAATTAGGAATTTTGGTTTGTTGTTGTTTGTGCTAAAATTAGAGATTTGATTTGTGCTAAAATTAAAAATATAAATTTGCAGTGATTAATATTTAAATTAGGGATTTTCATTTGTTATAATTTGTGCTAAAATTAAAAATTTTGATTTGTTGTGATTTGTGCTAATTTAAATTTTTTGATTTGTATTAAAATTGAAGATTTTGATTTGTGGGGGGTTTGAGATTTTGATTATGATTTTTTATATTGATTTTTAGTTTTTTCAAACAGTCATGGAGAAATATTTCAAAAGAAAATCAAAGTGAGAATCATCTCTTTCTCAAGAAAAAGATGAAAATTATTCTTCCGCAAAACAAAGTCGCATAGAAATCAACTTAGTAGACCTTCCTGCAGATCTAGGACTACGACCTCAAATTATGGACTATAATGTTAATGATCGAGACCGAATTCGTAGGGCATATCTACAAAAAGGTCCTTGTCAACCTCGTGATTATAATTTTCCACAAAAATCATTTGGACAAAAACTTTGGCGATTTAATCAGGCTTGATTTAGTGAATTTCCTAATTGGTTGGAGTATAGTGTAGCAAAAGATGCAACATTTTATTTATATTGTTATCTTCGGTGGAGCTCATGGTACATTGAGTTGGATATGCAAATTCTACACTATTTTGGGTATGCAAATTTAAGAACTAAATGCTCGTTTCACTGAGTCGAACACTGAGTTGTTACTTTGTGTGCCATGTTTGAATCCATCTAACTCTTTCTCTAGTTTTGACAGGAAAAAGTTAATTCATCTTGTTGAATTTTATCCTAAAGAATTTTCTTCAGTGGAGCTCATGGTGCTTAATGATCAACTGGATACATATATTATCGACATGCTATCCAGTAATGAGTTTTCAATGTTAAATGGAATTGTCGATCTTGCTAAGAAAATGGTACAGACTGGAAGAGACAAAGTATATCCATTGGTGTATTTGCTCTTGACTTGAGCATTAATCTTACCTGTTGCAACTGCTACTGTTGAGATGGTATTTTCAGCTATGAATATCGTAAAGAATCGGTTGTGGAACTGAATAGATGATGAATGGATGAATAATAGCTTGATTGTCTACATTGAGAGAGATATTTTTTATGGCATTGACAATGATACTATTATGGAAAGATTTCAAAAGATGAAAACAAGTCGAGGTCAATTGTAAAAGTTTAAAATTTAAAACTTTTTGTAATAGATATTAATTTTTAATATTTAACATTAATTCAAAAAATTATTATTATGTTATTGTTATTGATTGAAGAAGAAAAAATTTGAGATTGTAATTAATGGGTGCCCTCTATATTAAATTCCTGACTTCGTCACTAAATACAAATGACAAATATACACAATTTTATAAGTGTGATTAGCACAAGCTTATTTTCCTTAGATTTTTCATGTAAGAGCTAGATGACAAAAATAATTCCATCATAAGTCACTGAAAAAAAAAAAAAAAAAAGTTAGGAGCTTCCACTGGACCTTCCTTTTACAGTAATAGCATATTTAAATCAATTAAGATAAAGATGAGATGACCCCCAAATCAAACACGTTTCAACGCGGATTCGCGTTTCCAAATCCTAGTACTAGGTACTTCTATTCTAGCAGTAGTAGTGCCCAAACCAAACCCAATTGAATACAGGTGTTTCTTTTTGACCACTCTTCCCCCACACACTTTCTAATACTCTCTTTACCAATTACAAAATTTTAATTATTAACTTTTAACTTAACTAAACTACACATACAAAGTACCCTCCTAATAAAAACAAAACAACATTATTCAATTACACCACCGCCTCTTCTCCAAATATATATATATATCAACCCACAGCCCCAATATCTTCTATATCATTCCAGTCCAACACAAAACCCTCTCTCTCTCTCTCTCTCTCTAATGGCTGAGTTTCAAATAGCCAAATCAATGGCAGAGGTTCTCTACAAACTACAACATTCCTCCAACTATGATCATGATGATGATGAATGTGATTACGATCAATATAGAAGAAGAAGAAGGGTCTCAACAAAACTGAGCAGTGAAGAACTAGACTTGGCAAGGCTAACCGGGATGACAGCGGAGTTAGCTATGTTGAGGGCTAGAGAGGCAAACCGGGACTTCAAGGACGGTGATGGCAGAGACGGAGTTCAGGGTTTCGATTGAATTGGCGAGGATTTTAGCGTCGACGATTGATCCGGTGCTTCAAGGGTTGAGGAAGGTGAAGGTGGAGGAAGAAGGAGAAGTTTGTGGAGTGTGTCAAGATGATATGGAAGTGGGTGATGATGAGGCTAGAGCAATGGGTTGTATGCATAAGTTTCATGGTCATTGTATTTTCAAGTGGCTTAAGCACAAGAATGTTTGTCCTCTGTGTAGACATCCTAATATGTGAAGAAGAGGGCATGCACCAACAAAGTTGAGAGGATTTCAAGAATTGAGAGTGAGTTCATAGAGACATAGAATACTAGTGTTTCTAGTTTTGTCAAAGATACTAGACTTGTTTTACTTCATATCATTCTTTAGAGATTTGTTTTGTATATCATTCTAATTCTTCTTCTTCTTCTTTTTTCTTCATGTAATTAAAGAAGTATTAATAGATATTCATTTATTCATTCATTGTTTTCCCCTGATTTTGATGTGCTTGTTCAAAAAACTTACTGTCATTTTGGATTGGTGTATAAATAATCTACCAAAAATTTTTTTTTTATTTGATTTTTTTTTTTTATGGCTGTTCAAAAATAAAAATAAAAATAACCCAGCTTTGTTAGATAATTTAAAAGAATAATGGATATGCTACAATTTTTTAATTGTGGAAAACACATTACTTCAAAATTATCTAATAATTTTCTTCAAATATATCTTTAAGTAATGGGTTTGGGCAAAGGTCTTATATAAGGAAGGTTGTATAACGCAGGGTTACATAAAAAATAAAAAAAGGTAGTTATTATAAGCCTACTTTTATTGACTTGGTTCTATGGGTATTGATTGAGCATGTGGGTGCCAATCAGGTGTGCCCATCTTATGACAACAGAGAGAGGCCCATTGTAACCATGTTCATTACAATTCACTGGATACACATGATACATGCATACGAATCCACAGACTACTCAGCCGCCATTTTTTGACCTCAAAGATCACCGGTTTTTTGTTTTTTTATTTATTTTTATTTATATTTTTATGGCAAGCATTAGTAATCATTGTTGTATTTTACTGGCAAGGGGAAGCTCTATTTTGGATTAGTTTTTCTGAACAAAAGTAGCAGAGCAACCATACCACCACAGGGACTAGTTTGTCATTTTACAATATGACAATCCTACCAGTTTCAAGGGTTTCTATTTGCGCACCTCATATTCTCTCCCTTCATATCATTATTCAATTCGCAAACATAAATTGTTTTTTCACCCCTCAATTCACGCTACTAAGGGTAGACGGGGGTGAACATAGATTGGTTTGATTCGGTTTTGAAGTAAATAAAAATCAAATCAATATCTACCGTTTCATAAAATTTGAAACTAAATCGAAATATGAAAATCTTAGAACTAAATTCAAACTGAACTAGAAAAACTACGGTTTGATTCGATATGAAATTACAATTTTCATCAATTTTGTCATTATTCACAATATAATCACAACTTGCTCAAAGATTAATATATATCATCATTTTACAAATAAAATTATTTAAATAATTGTTTAGAACTAGTTATATGATTATACAAGAACACATTCATAAGCAAATGGTTAATAACTTATGAATATATATAAAATAATTGAGTGTCTACCACAAATAACAAATTATATATACATATAAATTAAACGGTCTAGTCCAGATTTAAACCGAAACTATAACTATAAAATCACGGATTAAACCATGAAATACGATTCACCTATTTCACAAATCAGGATTGAACCATGCACTGAGAAAATCAAACTAAACAGTGCAGTTTAGTTTGGATCAGATATTTTCACTCAGCACTGGGTGGGGGAAGGTGGTATAAGAGTATGGGTCACAGTGGTGGGGGTTTGGTGGGAGGTGGTGGCGGCACTAGCAGCAACTAGCAAAAGCTAGGGTTTGGAGCAAGGGGTGTGCATGTGTCCTACATTGCAATTTGTTTGAGGAGAGAAAATCATAATTTTAAATAACAAAAAAATCAGAAAAACGGCTTGGAGCGAAAAAAAGTGAAGTCTGCAAATAGAAGCTCCAATAAGTTCCCTCTGTTTTGCCGTTTTCTTGCAAGACAACAGCTCACATGAAGAAGAAATGCACATGTCAATTTATGTCTAACAATCACATGCAGCACATGCAGTTGAGATTTTAAAACCAAACTTCAAAAACATAATCAATTCATTTTTCTTTTATCATCCTCGGCAAGATTCAAAAAAATAAAAATAAAAACAGCTATGTACAAAATTGATACAGGTAAGCACTGAAGAGGGCAAACAAACTGGTTGCAAACAATTAACTGAAGCATCTATGCTGCCACTTAAAATCTTCCTAACAGTGCTTCCTGCTTCTGGAATGTAAAGCATATTGTTTTGAACTGTACAACCGAAGAACATGACATGTTTCAGGATCTTCACTCTCTCTATCATAGATGATCTTCTGAAACCCGTTTCAACTTTTCCCCATCCGCTGCTGATTCTCAATCCACAGAAGAACCAGTTTCTGCAGTTTCATCCTCACTGAAACTAGATGGGATCTCCACTGCAGATCTAAAGAATGTACCATACAGTGTCAGCAAGTAGTTAGGTATAGTCAGTTTATATATATATATATATAATACAGAGAGAAAAACAAAACCACAAAAATGATCATAGAAAAACTCAGCATTCTTGCACCACATGGAAACTGATATTGTGTTCATACTAAAAAACCTGTTAGTATAAATGGTCTGCCAAAAGTACTACTAAAAAAATGGGCTTAGTTTTGTGAAAGTCACGAGAGAACAAATAGTCACATAAGCAGTAGCAAAAAGATCTAGAGAAAAGAGAATTTCTATGAAAAGTCCAAAGCAGCATTTAAATTCGGGATATATATAAACTAACCTTTTCATCGGATTTATCCACAGTGGTGTCTCTGCCATTGAAGCTTTCCTTGCAGACTGTTGCTGTGGAAACTCATTCCGGTCCCTCTTGGCAACCTTCAAATATTAATGGTCCAAAATCAAACACTCTCTTAATAAGTTAAAAACAGTATCATTTCATATTTTGGATGAATGACTCTTGCTGAATTGCAATACTCAGTTATCACTCTCCTTAGTTACAAACTATGAAGCACATACGCCTCTCTGGAGGTCACGTACCGGTGTCTGACATGCTGGAAAGAGTTGGACACGCTGCGGACATGTTGGGACACATTGTGGACATGCAGTTTCCCATTTTTTTAATTTATTATTTTTTTAAAACCAAAATAGCATGCCCAAAGTTAATGAATTTGATGAGAATAAATATATAACATTAAAAATATGATATATAATAAATATATAAAATTATTATACGTTTTGCACCTGTCCATTTTTTTGAAAAATATGAGTGTCCGTGTATCCATGTCATGCAATGTGTCTGTGTCAGTGTCTGTGCTTCTTAAGTTACAAAAGAGAGAATTTTGCAATTGGAACTTCAAGATCATAAAACAGATTATCAGAAAAACAAAAAAGTTTAGATTAGACCTTGGTCATCCTTCTCGAAAGCCCTCTATCCTCCATATCAAGAGATTCGCTGTGCTTGAGTGTTACATTTGAATATTTAGATTCCAAGTGTTCTCTCTGGGAATCCTCAAGGTTGACATCATCAGAGTTGTACAACCAAGGCTCCGTTTGTCCACCAGTAACTTTTCGGCCATAGGGATGCCCACGATGGCTAGAACCAGAATCGATTCTCCTCCCTTCAACATCATACTTGGCCCTCATCTTACAAAGCTTGTTACTATCATAAACTGGCATTCCACCAGCAGAACCTTCATCCATTTCTATTGATTTCCGGCCGGGAAAAAGATTACTGTGATTGGGTAAAAGAGGCTGCTTTGGTTTGGATTGGTGGCCAAAACAATTTTCACGATGATCTGAGCCACCCATCATTTTGAAGCTAGTCCCATCCAAATCTGAGTCATGTGAGCTCATCTTGGAATTGTATGCTTCATGCCTCTGCTTAGGCTTAAAAAGGAACAAGAATATATAACTAATCAAATTTAGATTGGAAGCAAACAAAAAAGGGAGATAGATAAAATGACAATACGAGCATCTGAACAAAGGTAAATTTGAAAGTGATTGACAACTAATAGAAAATTCAACAAGAAATTGAATTTGCATCGTATCCATAATTTCACTTCAAATTAAGCAAAATGTCAATCTAAAGAAAATTATTTTCAATTGATGTCAAAAAATTTGAAGTTCAAAATTGTAGCAATCTTGCAAAACCACATGTTCCGTAAATGCAAAAAAATATCTAATATATTCTTCCAAAGTTTCTATCTGTTTCACCGTGTCAGAATTAAGCCCAAGCATGGTGTCATTTTTCTCTACCTTCATTTATTTAATGATATAGAAAATCCAATGCAACACAACATGTGATGTCAAGCATCAAAAGAATATGCCGTTTCATTTTGAGAATATGTGGCTACTATCTGAGGGTTTTAAAGAATGGGTGAAGGGCTGGTGGGATAGTTATACTGTCTCAGGCTTGCCGAGTTGTCGTCTAGTGCAGAAACTAAAGCTTCTCAAGGCCAATTTGAAGTGGTGGAATAGGGAAGTGTTTGGGCACCTGGAGGTCCAGAAGGCCAATGTGCTAGCTATGTTGCAAGAGTTGGATTAGATGGAGACTGCGGGGGGCTTGTCTGCAGAGGATTTGGGTTGTTGAGATGGGGTTCGAAAGGAGTTTGGCCAGGTTGCCCGTATGGAGGAAATCAGCTTTCGGCAGAAATCCAAATGCTTGTGGCTGAAGGATGGGGATAGCAATACAAAGTTCTTCCATCGTATGGCAAATGCCCATCGAACGGTGAATCAAATAGGTAGAATGCGAGTGGTGTGGAGCTGTCATCTCCTGAGGAGATTAAGGCAGGAATTGTGGGCTTCTATGAGCATTTATTTCAGGATGAGGGGGAGGTGTGGAGACCAGGCCTGAATGGAGTTGTGTTTGATGTTATTTCAGAGGCGGACAGTTGCCTACTGGAACGGTCTTTTGTAGAAGACGAGGTGCTTAAGGCTTTGAGGAGTATGCCTGCTGATAAGGTGCCGCGACCAAACGACTTCTCAATAGACTTTTTCCAGCAGTGCTGGGGGGTGGTGAAGGCAGATGTGATGGCTTTGTTTGAGCAGTTTCATCAGACAGGGGAGTTTGAGCGGAGCCTCAATGCCACGTTTATTGTTTTGATCCCAAAGAAGGGTGGGGCAAAGGATATTCGGGATTTTCGACCTATCATTCTTTTAGGTAGTGTGTATAAGCTATTGGCAAAAGAATTAGGAAATTGGTTATGGGATGTGTTGTAAGGGGTGGTTTCCGAATCTTAGAATACTTTTGTAGGTGGGTGGCAAATCCTGGATGCGGTCCTAGTGGCGAATGAGTGTGTGGATTCCAGAATCTAGCAGGAGAGAGAGGCTCATTTGCAAACTTGATATAGAGAAGGCATATGATAATGTCAGTTGAAGGTTTTTATTGTATATGTTGAACAGATTAGGTTTTGGGGATAAATGGAGGAGGTGGATTCAATTCTGTATATCTACGGTGCAGATGTCGGCCCTTGTTAATGGGTCTCCAGCGGGATTCTTTCTTACTTATAGAGGGTTACGGTAAGGTGATCCTTCGTCTCCTTTGTTGTTCATTCTGGTGATGGAGGGTTTGGGGCGTTTGTTATCTAGAGTGGTGCAAGGAGGCTTGTTGCAGGGTTTCAAGGTGGGGGTGGATCCAACAGGCCTAATGGTTTCCCATTTGTTTTATACAGATGATGCCCTTATTTTTTGTGATGCGGATGTTGATCAGATTGGGCACTTGAGATGCGTATTGTTGTGTTTTGAGGTAGTTTCCGGCCTTCAAGTGAACCTAACAAAGTCAAAACTGATCCCAGTGGGTCAGTTGGAAAGGACTCCAGTGTTGGCTACTTTTTTGGGATGTAAGGTGGCATCTCTGCTAGTTTCATATTTGGGTTTACCTCTAGGGGCATCTTTCAAGGCGAAGGGTGTATGGGCTGGGGTGATGAACGTGTGCAGCAGCAGTTGGCTGAATGGAAGTAGCAACATTTATCAAAAGGGGGCAGAATCACGTTGATTAAGATTGTCTTATCCAGCATTCCGACTTACTTTATGTCCACTCATGTGATCTCGGTGTCGGTGACAAAGCGGATTGAGAAGTTGCAAAGGGATTTCCTGTAGGGTAATGAGGGGGTAGGTTCTTATCATTTGGTGGCTTGGGATCAAATTTGTAATCCCAAGGTCAATGGGGGTTTGGGGATTTGGAGGTTAGTCTTGTTTAATGTGGCTTTGTTGGGGAAGTGGTTGTGGCATTTTGTAGAGGAGGGGGATAGTCTTTGGAGGAGGGTGGTGGTTGCGAAGTTTGGGTAAGGGATGAGAGGGTGGTGTTCAAATCGGGTAGGGCAGTTGCATGGCCATGGTCTTTGGAAGGGGATTTGGTTGGGTTGGAAGGAGTTTTGGAGGAGGGTTAAGCTGAAGGTAGGAGTGGGGGATAGAGTTAGGATTTGACGGGATAGGTGGTGTGGTGACCTTCCTTTAGAAGTGCGGTTCCCTTTAATTTTTGGTATTGCCGTTGATAGTGAGGTGTTGGTGAGTGCTGTGAGGACTGTGCATGGGGACTCGACTGTTTGAAATGTGTGTTTACACCACGATGTACAAAATTAGGAACAAGATCAGTTGATGGAACTGTTGGGCTTTTTATATGAGTTGCAAGTTAAGGAGGTTGGGCAGGATTCTTTGGTGTGGCATTGTCCTGCGACTGACAGGAAAATTTTATGTATCTTTGTATTATGGTGTGCTTGTTTATGAGGCAGGCTGTTGTTTTCCCTTGGAAATGTGTTTAGGGTGTCGGGTACACCATCCAATGTGGCTTTTTTTGTGTGGACGGCCACGTTGGGACGTATCTTGACTTTGGATAATTTAATTCGTCGTGGCCACATATTGGTCAATTGGTGTTGCTTGTATTGTGGAGATGCGGAGTCAGTGGATCATTTGCTGGTTCATTGTCCAGGTTACTTCTCGACTTTGGATACTTCTTGTTGCAACTTTTGGCTTGGCTTGGCTTGGCTTGGCTTGGGTACAGCCAAGATTCAGTTAAGGCAGCTTTGCAAAGTTAGGGTTGGGGGTCGAGTTGGGAGGAGGTGTCAGGAAGGCGTGGATGCTTGCTTCTCATTGTCTTGTATGGTTGGTTTGGTTGGAGCGTAATAGCCATGTTGTCCAGGGAGTGTCTCATTCGGTTCCTTGGTTAGAACGACGGCTGCTGACAGTTTTGTATAGTTGGGTTTCAAGTTTGGTTGATCCTGATATTTTGGCTTTTATAAATTTTGTAGAGGATTTGATTTGTTAATACGTTAAGCCTTTGTGGCTTCCATTTTTGTATTCTTTGCATCATCTTGATGTTTTTTCTGTTTATTTATCAAAAAAAAAAAAAAAAGAGATATCGAACAACCCAACTACTCAAGTCTAAATTTTTGTAATCTTCGAGAAGAGAAATAAATGGACAAGCAATCTCTGTTTTTACAACCTCATTGATAACATAAGATGTGTAGTAAACATGTTTTAGGACAATCATATCACTATATTAGCCCAAAACAGAAGAAGACACTATTACAATCTTCACTTACCATGCCAGAATTAGGTTGGTTGCAGATTCTGGGAACATCCGGTGAGTGGCGCAGATCAGGATCACCGACGTAGTAAGGTTCTGCCAAGGAGTTCACAAGGAACAGGTAAGACTACCAACACAACTATCTGAATCCTAGAAACCATCAAACTTTTACGATTAGAATGAGGACATATGTATATTCAGAGAAGGTTAAATCATGGTCAAGAAAAGAAAGAAACAATTTTCCACAATTCAACCAAAGGAAGTGTGGCCTCATACAAAATTGTGGTAATTAGTAAGCTCATAACAAATTGAAAACCAGAATAGATGCCAAACAATGGTTCACCAATAAGAATGGACAGAAGGAAATCAAACATATAGAATAGTTTGTAAAATCAAATACAATAGTTCATCCTAACTAAAAAACAAGAACCCATAATTCTGTGAGGAGTTCAATGGAATTGACACACATTTTAGTTTAAGAAATCAAATCACAACTCCTCAATCTCCCAGAATCAGATAAACTACATGGAAAGTTAACGAAATTGAATGAAGACTGGAACGTGTTTTTTCGTGAACTGGTCATCATAAAAATAAGAAGTATTGATTCCAGATTTTAAATGTCATTGATGTTTCAGTGCTCAAGCAGGAACCAATACATCCACACAAAAGTTGTACCTAAAAATAAGATTGGATAATTACAAGTACATCTGTGTTCAAGCAGGTACCTTACATCCACATGAAAGTTGTTGTAGCTATAAACAGAAATGGGTCACCATAAGAAGAGATAATCAAAGAAAACAACTAATTCACCATGATTTCATAGCAGGCAGTTCATTTCTATGTTCTCCTGCTCCATAAACTCCCTCCAATATTTCTTACACTAAAAAATTCCCATTAGCCTGTCAAACCATTAAACATCACCTATATTATCATTATTTCCTCACTTGCTCCCACTAATTCCAAAGGAATTGAGTTTGCGGGATACCATTTTAAAACATTAAACATGATGACATATAATTGGAGGAATCATTAACAAATCCAGGTGAAACTTCATAATCATGAGAGATCACTCTTTACTTTTTACAGAAAAAAATATCTATAATTGTTGTAGTAGACCTGAATAATTATTCCATTGTCTTCAACCAATAGTCAAATCACAACAAAAAATTTTTTTTTTTTTCCCCTTGGTTTTGCACACAACTGCACCTAATCAAACCCTACAATAACTACATCACAAAATACAAACACTACCATTCTCTACAAAATAGTGGGGAAACAAAATAAAAAAATAAAGGTTCAAACAGAGATTTTCAGGAACCACTCACAGTTCATATTCCCAATGGCAAACCCACCATCTGACACATTTTATTCAGTCTGGCTTGTTTACTACTCATATCCACTTTATGTGGCAAACCAAGCAATGTAAAGAGTATGTAAATCTAAAAGCCATCTCCTAAAATTGGGTGTAGCTAGCAGACCAAACAACAAGATTTACCAGAAAAAATTGCAAGGAAAAAAAAAAAAAAAAACCTCACAAAAACTACATGGAAGCAACAGATAAACTGGTGCACGATTCAAAATTGTAATTAAGCACTAGTAACTCATTACTGAAAGGGTCTGGGGTATGAAACTGCCTATAACTGTTGTCATAATTCACTAAAAGATATATTTTTAATATAAGGAGAGACAGAATACCGACTTACCATCAACTGGATCCCTAATTGAAGACTCAAATGCACCAGGGGGAAGCAAGTCAAATTCAACACCAAGCAGTGGGCCATCCTCCCGATAATGCATCCCCAGTTGCCTCTTAACAGCAGTAATCGCAGTGTTTTCAACCTGGACCCTTCACTTTCAAATATCCGGATGGCCCAGTTCTGGTTCTTATGCCCATTGAATTTATTGGTGTAATGTTTTCATTCTGTGATAGGTACCTGGAAGTTGCCCTATCAAAAGGATCCACATTTTGAGGATGAATCATATGCTGTAAAGGCAAGCTACTTTCTGAAGATGTATCATCCATTTCACTCGAATTTTCATTAGGATGACGTCCGTGCTCATATGCAAGGTCAGCAGCTGAGAAATCTTGACCGCTTAACCTTCTACTTTCTACCTCCTTAGGATCAAAATGTCTGTTATTCCCCGGTTTTGTGCTGCCACATGAATCCTGCCTATGTCCACTACCACGGTCCTGTACAATACCACTTGAACGATCTTGTCTTCCATTTACAGCCGCTTCACCATACCATGATTTCTTGTCCTTTAACCTTCTGTGGCAAAACCACCCAGAAACTTGCTTTTCTGTCAATCCTATTGATCCAGCGATATCTGCTTTCATTTCCTCAGAGGGATATTTGTGTTCTGGGAAAAAGTAAGAATTGTTTCTATAGTCATTTCTGGTAAGAACACAAGTAATTAGCCTGTATAATGCAAGATGAGATATGACAAGAAAAGCCTCCATACCATTATAAAACTTCTCTAAAGCCTCAACCTGGGATGGTGTCTTGAACCTTCTTTTCTTGCTTTTGTCTGGAAGAGCTTTGTCATCTTCAGAATGCATGTCACATGACTCTAAAATATTAAGAACATATGTAGTAGTTAGTATTAAAAAAATGCCACTGGCTGCCATAAATATAAATCTATTGAGAAATGTTTCTAATCTCAGTAGCTTCAAAGTTAACTAATTGAAGCTGTATTATATTACAAATAAATATAAATATATTCAAGACATCATTTATTGTTTTTCATGGGAAGAGCTTTATTGTCTTCAGGATTTACAATGTACTTCACATGACTCAAAACTTTAATAAAAGGATATATATATGTAACAGTTACTTCCAGAAACAGCAGCTATGGTAGTATAACTAGAAATATTTCTAATTCCATCAGCCACAGGCTTGACGAACTAGGTGTCCACATTAAGTGTGGGTGTGTGTTGAGGTAGTGAATTCATCTCTAGTATACAACCTTGCACTCAATTGAAACTAAGGAATTATAAATATGTGAAGTGAAAAAGCTTTGAAAAATTAAATTCAAAGATGCGCGAAAAAATCAGAATTAGAAGATTTAATCTATCGCATGCTGGAACCTCGTTAGTTTTAATTTTACTCTCAGTTGCACCCAATTCCCATCCTATGTTTATTTTCAGGTTAGCCCTGCTGGTTTGTTATATATATGTTCTTAAAAATTTAGGAATAATACCAGTGTGTTCAAGAAAGAAAAACAGTGGAAATTAACAGGGATATACAACCAAAAAAGGCCACCTCATTTCTATATATTCCACAATCTCCCACCTATTTTGCACTGTCATGGTTGCGACAAAACAAGACACAACATGGTAAATTCCTAACTAGGACATGGGCATGCCATGCATATGTATGTATGTATGTATGTGTGAATATATACATAAAATGTGACAAGAATTATAAAATAAAAAATCCATGGATATATACATTTATAGACGTAAGGATGCTGGTTGTTCTTCTCCTACAACTCAAGTTCCCTGATAAAACTTTCATGTATCTTATCTTTGCTAAACAGGTCTAAATTCTTAACAAATTCCATATAATTTATAAACCTTTAATTTGATTATTTTATATTCATTTAAATAAATAAATCCAATGCATATTCAAGGTCTACACATATTTAGGTAGAATCGACAAGATTGTCTTCCAAGGTGTGCCGGTGCTTAGATATATGTCCGAAATGGAAGCAGCTCTTGAATCAAAAAAAAAAGAAAGAAATGGAAGTAGCTCATTCTTCAAGGTGTCCATGCTTCTTACTCTCCTATCTACATTCCCTACACCAATCTCATTCCTCATGAAAATTAACAACAATCGACAAAAACTTGGACTCCCTCATCCCTCAACTACATATTCTCTGCAGACACACTTCATGGTTTTAGAAGAAAATGCACCGGAACCAGCTTGATGCACCAAACTGGGGGGGGGGGATCCTTTGTCTAATGTATGTAAACCAGTAATTCTCTACGAGGGAGCACAGACACCTCTCCCAAACCAACGTATCAGTGCTGGGCACGTTCTGGACAAGTGAAAAGTTGCCCAAAATTATTTTTGAATTACGGACATGTTGGGGCATGCTGAGACACTAGGGGACACGCTCTGGATATGATGAGGGACACTTTAAGGACACACTGAAAACTTTCAGAACACTATGAAGAAAAAAATTGAAGAAAACTAAATAAACACTTAAAAAGAAAAGAATATAAGAAGAATAAACTAAAGAAGATACCACCTAACAACCATTATTATTATATCCAAAAAAGTAAAATATTGAGAACTAGGAAGGCGAAAGAGAGGAAACTAGAAATGTTATCTCGCTTGTCCATAACATTTTGTGTAATTGTTGACTAATTTTAAGACAGACAATCTTTCTTTTGATTAAATATGTAAAAATGATGGAATTATGAAATATGCCAATAACAAATATGGAATTTTGAATGATGATTAAATTTAAATGAATAATGTCACGAATGCTTAGTTCTTGAATTTTATTTAGTTATTTTGTTGTTTTGATATCTTGATAATATTATTGTTATTTGTTTGCCTTTTATCCCTATTTGAATTAAATAATCTGGTTTTTATATGGATTTATAATATATATTTACAAAAAATTATTTCAATGTATCCCCCTAAGGAAGTTTAAAGTAACTAAGCCTCATACTTTGTTCTCGGAAAGGAACTTCTGCATGAGTCTTAGATAAATCCATTATATGTAAAATAAAAAACAGCTTGATGACTTTGTCGAACTGACTTGGCAATATATATATATATAGAGAGAGAGAGAGAGAAACAACTGACTCAAATAGCAAAAAACACACATATAGTACATGGGATTCCCCTAAATACCTATAAATGATCAAAGAAAAAGTGAAATATTTGATAGGGTCCTGTTGCAGAATGTGGAAAGCAAGAAAAATTCAAACTTTACGACTCCAGAACATCAACAACACGGTGTCATTTACAACCAAGGAATTGACTAAATATGCCAATGATGTCAAATGTATCATGTGAATTTTGAGAAAGAGAACATAGGGATTGTTGTCATTAATGGTGCTACCACTATTAAAGACGGAAATCTTGTCAAGCGCACATGAGCTATTGTGGAGCTTGTTGATCCAAACCTACTTTTGACGAAAAACAACTCACACACAATCTCTTTCCAAATAAGATCAATACAGCAAGTACTGCACTCATATTTATTGGATTTGTAGCTAAAATATTGGTAATAAAACCAAAACTACTAGTAAAACTCGTTAATTGATAACTTTTAGGTCATTAATAAAGCAGTGTAATAGAGCATCAATGCTGATATGTCCATAATTAGATAAATTTGTACGTAGAATGTTCTCAAATGTCATCAATTGAAAGAATGTTGACCAATTATTACCAATTGTAAATGTAAATGTAAATGTAAGTGTAAGAGACAACAGATGCCCTCTACTTCTCTGAAAAATCACCATCAACAGATAATACATAGAAGGTCAACTATGGGCTTTACTCAAATACGTTGGAATAATTCAGCAGTTAACTGTAACTGTAACCATATAAAAGTAGTTCCAAGAAGAAACTAAATTGCCACAAATAATAATTTTGGGCCCAAAATCATATAAAAAACTTCTAGAGGGAGAGAAACCCACTGATACTCTTTCATTTTAAACTTTTCCTAAAATAAATTGAAAGCACAACTTGTACCGATTGTTTGACACCCATGACTTCTAGCTCTTTTATCCACATGAGAGATAAACCAACCTTGAATCCTTACTTTTTAAGCATTGTCTCCTTCACGTTTGAGTTAGAAATGGGCTAATCCAAGAAATTTGTAGAAATATAGTTACATATGTAACTGCAATTTAAAACCAAGCCTCAAAAGAAGTAAAGCTCCTTCTTCCCTTTCAATAACTCGAGAAATCACGGGAACAACAAAATTATCAAAATTTTAATGGTAAGGATACCAAAAGAAAGGAAAGAATACGATCAACGATTTTCAACATTAATGTTATAAAAACCAAATCATGTCCATTAATATATAAACATCTTTGAAGGATAACAAATAATGTAACAGTTTCTGCAATAAAGAAGGTTTTGTGAGGGAAATCCAGTTCGATGGAGAAAAATTAACTAATTTACCAATGCAACTCATCATCCAACCCATCTCCTTGAAGTCCCTTCTGTTCCATCCACTTGTTTAGTAATAAAAATCTCATGAACAAGAAGATAAATAGCACTTTTGTTTGCACACACTTGCACAGAATAATGATATGGGAGACACATCCACCCGGGCCAAACTATTGAAATCTAATCCAACAAAGTACCCCTTCACTAATATAGGAAAATACTAGATGGTATCCTCATGATAGAACACTTGAAGATTAGAGGAAGATCACAAGTAGTAAACGGGAAGACTTGTTGAAAAATTAATTACCTCTTAGTTCACAATTGAATACCTAGTCATAGACACTATCAGGTTCATTCCATTATTTCACATTTTAGTTAACCAAAAAAAAACCTTTCCCTATTCCCATAATATATCTATCAGATTACGTGGTTCAAAAGTAATGTCCACATACTCAACCACCATCTCATACTCATAAGCCCGGGAATAGGCTATCTTCCATATATGTATTTAAGGTATACATGGGAATAGGCTTTCCATTTATTTTTATTTTTTTTTCGTTTAGTTAACCATGTTAACTACTTCTGTTTAGAGCATTTAACTCCTTTAAGGTTAGGTTTTGCCTCTTTCAAACCAATCATATCATACCGTAATAATCCAATTTTTAGAATTTCGACAGCGACACAAACAAGGTAACATTCTCACAACTTCACATTCAATAGAATCTATTCCTTCATTTAATGAAATATAAATTAACAAACCCTACAAAAATCATAAAGTTCATTTAAGCATTGTGCTTAACCATATAGAGGGTAACTCAACTCTGCGAGAAAATCAAAAAAAAAAAATCATAAAAACAATCTTATCACACATCAATCATGCATCATCAGCAACAAATATTCTTTTTTCTTTTTTTTTTTAGATTAACATTTCAGTATAAAAAAAACACAGATGTAATAAATTGAAGGCTAAATAAAATGGGATTAGAAAACAGATCGGTTAATTCCATCCAACATAGGCATCGTAATTGGTAACAATTGACAAATGCATCATCAACCCATGAAAATTATAAGCAAATAACAAATAATAAAAAAAAAAAAAACCCAAATTCAAAGGCAACCATCCAAAGGATTTGCGTTTACAAGAGGGAAAACGTCAACAATACCTTCCATAATAATTCAAAGATTTCTAGGGTTTTTCCCTTTCTTAATTATGGGTTTTCTCAATTGACTCAACAAGCCAACCCCAATAGGCGGAGAATGCAAGAATGGCCACGCCTGTTAAGAGGAAGGAAAGAGAAGAGTTTGGTCTGTAGATGCATGAGTTTTGTGTTCATGTAAATCTCTGAATTGGCTTACCATCATCAACAGGAGAGAGAGAGAGAGAGAGAGAGTGTTTTGGGGTGAAGGTAGAGAATAGGAAGGGTAGATAAATTTTGGGTTTAGCTTGTATCAAGTTGAGATCAAGACTGGATCAGTTCAGTTCGATTTATGGAGCTCATTTTTTGGATTTTTTGATAATTTGAATTGTTCAATATATAGAACTCGTCGAGTACTACATATCTGTAAAAAAATCACGTTGATCGGATATCAATAGCTATGTGATCAAATCAGTTTTGTATAAAAAAAAATGAACGTTAAAAAAATTAACGGCTGATAAAAACTGTTTTGTTCACATAGGTATCGATATCCGATCAACGTGATTTTTTACAGGCATATAGTACTCGACGATTTCTATACATTGAATGGTTCGGATTATCAAAACGGAACCCGTGGTGAACCCCCACGGATCCAACAGCACGGTCCAGTCCGATCTTGGACTGGACCAAAGCTACTGCCATAAATTTTCTCTTTTTTTTTTTTGGGCCGCCGGGGGGGTTGTGAAATTACACTGACACTCTTGGAATTTAATCCAATTATATTTTGAATAAAGTTTGGTAGCTTGAATTTGGCTCCCTAATCCCCTTAATGTCCAAAACGACGTCGTTTTGGGTATTAGGATTTTTTTTTTTCTTTTTTTCTGTTTTTCTGCCATTTTCATCGACCTGTGCAGGGGAGGAGGAGAAGAGAGAGAGGGAGAGAGAGAGAAAGAGGTCACTGTGGCCATCGTCTTCGATCCGTCACCGATCGTCGCGCCTCTGCCTCCGTCGTCGATCGCCATGCCTCTGCTCGTCGCCTCTGCCATCGCCGATCGCCGCGCCCCCCGCCTCCGCCTCCAGTCTATTTTTTAGGCCCTCTCCAGTCCCCCTCTCCCTCCCCTTCCCCCTCCATCTTCTTCTTCCTTCTACTATAAAAAAAAAAAGAAATTAAGGGGATTCGGGGGAGCTCATTTTCGAGCTCCCTAGCACGGTCCTTATATTTTACCCTGATGTTTTTGAAATTACATTTCTATTTTTGTTGTTAATAGTCTTATTTCATAAACTCCTATTTATATAAATGCAATAATTTCTAATAGAAAAATAGATAAGATTACATTGAAAAATAAATAAAACAAAGTAAAGAGAAAAAAAATAAAGGAAATAAAGTAAAGTATGAAAAAAGAGAGTGCATGAATTTAATGTTTTCATTCCATCTAAAAAATTATAATGACAGGAGGGTTAATATAATTTTTCAAACATCAATGAATGATATGTTAATTTAAAACTCAGGGGGTGTAAGTGTAATTTATCTTCTTTTTTTTTTTTGGTTTTTGTTTTTGTAAGGCAAATTGTTTTCGACAAATTATATTTCCACACATCGCATTGTCTTTGTGCACATCATTTCTTACTCCATTCACTTAGTAATTTGATTCTTAGACATTTATCTTAGCCTATACACCCCACATTTCAAATATACCTATTTAATAAAAAAATGTGTGCACACTCTCATATTAACCCATACAAATATTCATGGTCCTCGTGCTGCAGGACCTATTATGATTGATGACCCTGTACCTGATTTGTTGTAAATTGACTAGTGTAGTCCAATACACAATCAGATTGAACCTCACTTGCTTAAGTGGATACTTTCTGCAACAAAAAAAAAAAAAAAAAAAAAAAGCTCAAAACTTCAAAACCAAATATTTTAACATATTTCGGAAGTTAGAATTCGAATGATTTAATATATTTCGAAAGTTAAATTCCGAATGGTTTAATATATTTCAAGAGTTGAGTTCCAAATTATATTTCGGAAGTTGAGTTCCGAAGAAATTAATTTTGTTCGATTGTTGTTTTTCGTATATTGTCTATGTATTTGGCTCTAGTTTGCTGAATGATGATTGCGAATAGAAATTATGTAAAACAATTTCTTAGCAAAAAAAGTTACATTTACGTCACTACATTAGTTGTTTTACATATCCTCTTGATTTTCTGAATTGTTTGGCAAATCTTCCATTAAGTTTTGTTTGACAAATAATGGTAACCTAATGAGTGAACAATGGAAAAATGTTAGCAATAGAGTCTAATGTGTGATAAATAATAAAGGAAGAAGGTAGGCAATGAAGTATGTAAGAAAGAATAAATGAAGAAGGTAGGAAATAAAATGTGAAAAGAGTGGAGGAAGAAGGTAGCAATGGAGAGTGTGAAAAAGATTGAAGTGAAGTGTTATCTGAATTATTAATGGAGAGTGTGAAAAAGAGTGAAAAATAGTGAAGTGGAAAATTATAAATACCTCTGTATCAAAAAAATTTATTTAATAGAATTAATTGAAAAAGTGAAATTTCTAACTATTACAATAATAAAATTATATGAATTATTAATTGAAATAAAATTTTAACATTATTAAAAATTGTTAATTAACTTGATGATTTATTAATAAAATGACATATTTGTTATGAAATTAGAAACCTGAGAGGATATAATGTAATTTCTAGAATTACAGGGGTAATTTCTAGAACACAACCCCTGGAAGCCCAACTTCAGAAGCCCATTTAATTAATGCTTCACTACTACGAAAAATATAAAAATAATAAGTACATTTATATGTCAAATTATTAATAAAACTCAATACAAATTAAAAATAAGAAAAAATAGTATTCATAAAAATTAAAAAATAAAATAAAATAAAACTTAACAAACTTCGTCTGTAATAAATTCATGACTAGAGTCCACTAATATTGCAGTACTTACGTTATTGCAATGAGTATAAGTATAATCCTTCCGGGCAAAAAAATAAAAAATATATAAAAAAATAAAACTGAAAATACATGATAATGAGAAGCTGAACAAATTTAAAAAATTCGGTTTGTGGTTACCGAAAATGTATCTCTTATTCTGTAGTTAGGTACCAGACTTATATTTTTTGTTCAGCAATGTAATACCAAACTATTTTATTTTGTTTGATTTCAAACCACCGAATGAAAGTTGAATACTAGTTCAGAAAAAACGAAACAAAAACCTACCAAATAAAAAAAAAAAAAAAAACTCACAATTTCACTTTTTCAATGGTTCTTTACCACCGTTTCTTCATCCATTGCTTTCTTTAATGATCAAAATATTATGATTCTCACTTTTTGAAAAGAGATGTGTAAGAGAAAAGAAAATTTAAAAAAGGAAAAAGAAGAGTAGGGATTGAAGACCAAGGAGTGTAAAGAGATAACAAAATATATTTAATTTTAGTATTTTGTCTTTAAAGGTAATTTCGCACATGGATAAAATTGGAGGAAAAAAAAAAAAAAAAAACTTATATAAAAGGTATAAAAAGGTAAAGTAGTAGTGTAAGTAGAATCACCCATTATATAATAGAGAACTCTATGGTACACGTAATCATACTATATGAAAAGTTATTAGATTTTGTATTGATAATTATCAACTATATTAGAGCACCTATAATGGTATTTTTAAAAGAGATTTGCTGTTTTATATTTTTCAATAGGTTTGTTACTAAATTAGTTTTTTAACAAAAAATTTCAAAATTAGTTATATTTGGAGAGCTTGGAGAGGCCCTTTAAATGATTTGTATAAATAAATAGGTCAAATAAAGAGTAACAATGAAGCACATAAAAAAAATATAAAATAAATAAAAGTCAAGTAAAATAAAACGCATTCAAAAGATAGATAAAACTAATAAAAACATAAATTAGCTTTGGAGTTTCTATTAAAAGTATAGTTAAGAAAACATATTGGATTTTGTGATTTTATTATAAATATTGTGATTTTTTTTGTTAGAAACGTTTTTTTGAATAAAATTATGATATTTTGTGGTGTTTATTGTTATGATTTTTATAGTGTTAATTACTAATTGTTATAGTTTAATTACATATATATATATGCAACTTTTTAAAGGTGTGTGTTAGTAATTTTTTCCTCAGTAATAATCTTCCTCATGAATTTAAGGTTTTACCAATGGATTAATTGATAATAAGTCCAGAGGGATATGACATTTAATTCAATGATTAATCTCTTATAGAGATAATGATATGATTAATGAAATTACTTGGTTAAAAAGATAAACTATTGTTTTGAAGGAATTTTCTCTTTCATTTTAATTTGTCACTGCCCAACTGTTGGCTTTTTTGGCTTTCGAAGGGTATTTTTGTAAATACGAGCGTGCCAGCAAGGATCAATCAGTCCTTATAGAAATTATAATTGCCAACCAATTATCAGACGATTGTGTTTTAGTTCTTTCAGCCTCAATGAAGAGGACTTTTACTGGTGGCTTGACTTAGGAGAAATTAAACAAAATAACAGTTAAATGACGAACAATTGAAGTATTTCATTAAGATGAAAACTTACAATGATCCAAACTCAGTCTCGTAGAGGTTTACAACAACAATCTACTTGAAACTACTCTTATGAACGAAGTGCAGTGTAGGAATTTAAAGTGCAGGAATGTAAAAAACAGGTATTTAAAGTGCAGGAAATGTAAAGACTGGAAATGTAAAACTGGAAAAGAAAATATGAAGTAAATGACTGGTTTGTTGGATCTGAGTCTGGGGGTTTTTTCTGGGGGCTTCCCTACTATTTATACTCCTCAAGGATGACCATCGAACTGCACTTCAAACCGTCGAACTGCTCCTTCATGATTACTTGATCATGCTGCCTTAGAAGTAGTTCCACCACGCCATTACTTGCAGTTGGGCTTCCTTACTATATTTGAATTTGAATGTGAGTAACCGTTGAAGCCACGTCATTTTGCATCTCTTTATTGATCCAGTGCTACTCAGATCACGTGAGAAACAATACTAACTGTCACGTGTACGATCAGGATCGAAGACTTAAATGGTCTTCCTATATTACCCTTATTCTGCTACATGTCGAATTGTGATTGGCTTTTACAAAATATGTAGCTAACATTACCCCCCGCACTAATATATCCAATACTTGGTGATATTAGTGGGTCAAAGCTTTTCCTGCACTTTTGGAACGTGCATAGAGTCTATATTCTGGAAACACAACTGTCGTCCATTGATGATTACTCGCATTAATTTCGTTCCTAACCTTTGGAACATCTTCACCACCTTAGTAATCGAACAGACTAATATCTCTTTCATGACTGAACCAAACTTCTTGTCTATTGATCAAGTACATGAAGAGTCATCTGATGATGTTGTTTTCTCCTCAAAGGAAACTCTATACATTAATTAGCCACCTTCATTTCACTGCCTATATTTAAGTCATGGAGGCCTCTGCAACTTTTGAATCCTTGGACCACGAACATATTGTCCTTAATCCTTTAATTAGCCACCTTCATTTCACTGTCTAGGATTTCTGGCTGGTTGGAATTTGAGGCTCGTGTCTTAAGGGGAGCGAATTAACCATCATTTTGTTGAGTTTACTGACCCTTTAGACTTCCCTTCTGATACACGAAGCTCAGTGGTTTACCCTTATGTGCCCATCGACTTGCGACACAATTTGGAGGACAATTTACTTGTAGCATGGCACACATCCTCCATGCCTACAAGGATAGTATCTGCCACCCGACACCTAGAAGAGGCCCAAGGGCTTAACCCATCATCTTTAGCCAATATGGTGAAACTCTGCTCTTCCGATTGGCTCGATTACATTAATGCCTTTGTTTTTCTGCTCTCGCGTCATCTCTTGAAATAGAAGCATCCACATCTTCTTCTCCATCTCCCGAATTAGAAGCATCCACACCTTCTTCTCCACCAACTCCCTCTTGGCCAAAGAGACTGGGGCTCGCCCTTACTGCGTATAAGGCCTTTATTCCTTATACTCCTCAATCTTCCCCTACTCCAGCTGAGTGAAAACAAGCCCAGTTTTTGCTTGCAGCCTTCTCTCACTTGCCTTTCGACGTTCTGGAGGACGATATTCCTCTCAAGAACTTTCGATGGGCTTGTGATATTCTGACTCGGGGTCAGATCCTTAGCCCCCTTGCTCAAGCAAAACTTCACATGTTTCTGGACCAACTCCCATTACTCCTTCACTGGCATCGAACTGCCATGGCAACTGCTCAATCTTTGGACCAACTCTCATCCCTTCAAGTTCATACCCAGTACGAAGCAGAGAAACTCATCTAGGAATTCGATGACTTCCAGAATAAAGGCTCTGCATACGAGGATGACATGGGTATGGGCGAACTGGAGCGAGGATTGAAAGAAGCAGCATTCGAAATAAAGGCTGAAGAGCTCTTTTATCAAATGAGAGCACATCAACTTTAGCAGCCAATCCTGGAAGAAATGGAGACTAGAATGAAGAAAGAAAAGAAATTCATCGACCATAGTTGGACAACATTTCATGATCTTGTTATTTATTCCATTCCTTATTTCTATGAGCTTGAACTTGTACCCAAAGAGGGTCATTCGATATAATTGCTTTTTCCTTAATACAACTAAGACTGTTTTGGCATTATTTGATTTTGCCTCTGTTTCCCTTCAGAAACAATTTTAGAACTTCTTTCTGAACAAACTCATCCTCCGAAACTGGACACAATTGTTAAAATACTAAGATCAGCACGAATTCTTCCAACTTTTTGGAATAAAATTGACAATTTTGCTGATTTTCATTTAGAATCAGTGCTTCGAATTTAACAATCTCATTCTTCGAATATAGATCCAATCATTTCCAATAAGGATGCTGAGATGAATTTTTCCATTTATGGACTATGGTTGCCAACTCTTGTTGATTTTTTGTTTAGAATTGGTGCTTCGAATTTAACAATCTTTCCCCTCAAAGCCCATTTTAATCATAACCAAAATATAGTCATGGTTGGTGTTGACTAGTTTTGCAACAGTCCATTCCTACAACAATATGGAAGCTACTCTTGGGGTATACTGTTTTAACCGAACAAACAATTCTATGTGTATATACGAACCAACTATTGGTTTTGATGTTTCGAACAACTATTTACTTCCTTAAGGGTCCTCAAGCTTTGCCTCAAGGGTATTACTTTTGTTAAGAAAACCTATTATAGGTCTTTGATCTCTTCGAAGCAAACCCATCCTTGAGTATTCTTACATTTTTAAGCATGTCATATGCTTCGAAGCCGACTTCTATATTTTGAAGCCATTGTTGTTTGAATTTTGGCGCCAACATCTGGTTTTGAAGCCAAATATCTTGCTTCGAAGCTGGCGTCATAATCCGGAATGTGCTCTTCCCTCCAAAAAACTATCAATATCGGAAGAGACTCCTCGTATTTGTACTTTTAGTACTTAACGACTTACGAGATATATTTTCCGGACACAAAGGCCTTCAAAACCCTTTTGTTTTGCGTTCTGGAGTTACTTACATTCTCAACGTACAAACCCTCATCAGTCTTCCACTTCTCTCTCTACTCTCTCTTCACTTTCTGAAAAAGTGTACTATCAATGGCTTCTTCTTCACCAAAAGTGCCAGTCATAGAGCGTGTGAGCTCATCTGTGGCCTTGAAAAGACTCATTGATGCAGAATGTGAGAAGTACAAGGCTGGGGAGAAAAGCGCTATCGATGGGCGTATTTTTGTCCCTCGTCGCCATGTGCAGCAAGACTATGTGCTCGGGCCCATATTCAAAGAGATCTTTACTGAGCTTCCAGCCCTATACCCTCGTCTGGAGAACCAATGTCTTCTTTATGAAGGTGGTCTCGACTGGAGGAACTGGAGAATCAATCGCCCTCACCGATGCTGGCCCACGGTGAGACCAGAGTGGCAAGAATGGTATGACCGGGTCATCCCTACTAGGACACTAGTCCTTCAAGAGCTCTGCCTTCTCGATGCTCTCCGACTATCTAGGGTAACTATCTCAGAGGACCCTTTTCTAGTTCCTGCTGCCTTGTGTTTTTGGAACCCTATCTTTAATTTCTTTCAATTCAGATGCAGGATGATGGCCCCTACTGTTCTTGATATTTGCCATCTACTAGGAGTATCCTCTATTGGTACTCCCATTACACCAGACTTCCCTGACTTAGCAGTCCCTTTCTCCCTTCCCTCTCTTAACTCATCTTACAGTGATTTTGTTAAAGTTGAGAATAAAAGAGAGGGCCTGGTAACGGATAGGGAATTCTTTTCCTTCTTGTTATATTGGCTTTGCAAATTCCTCTTCTACACCTCCTCCCAAAGAATCATGCCTGAATTTGCTCCTCTTGCCAAAGCCTTTGTCTTGCAGAAAATGGTAGCCTTGGCCCCACACGTTCTAGGCCATGTATATAGAGTTTGCTTCCTCTTTTGTGAAAAACCCTTAGATGCTAATCAAGAGGGACCATTCTGGATCCTTCAGCTTTGGCTTTTCGCCTATTTTACTGAATTACAATCCAAGTGCCTTAAATTTTCTAGGCTACACTCTCTTACCCATGGCATAAGACTGGCCAATGCTTCACTTTCTCCCTCTACTTTTGCCTTTTATTTCTCTTTCTTCCATCAACTACCAGCTGTCTCTCCTATTCACCGTTTTCGTCCCTTCGAACCCAGCATTGGTCCAACTTGGTTGAATAATTTCCTAAGTGACAGGCTCTGTGCCTCGCCTGCTCACAAGGATATATGGGCTACCCTTCTGCTTCCTAGAGAGCTATTCATCGGGACTACGAATCCCAGAGCTTATAAATGCATAGCTGAGCCTTATTGTCCTGCTCAATTTGCTAGACAATTTGGCTTCACACAAGGGGTCTCAATACCTCTCTGCAGCAACACCAATTTGAGCCTTACTAGGAGAGATTTGAAGGTTCAGAGGTCAAGGCTAGAAGAAGCAACCTTCAAATTTATAGATGACTTGGCCAATTTTGAGTATACCCCTTTCATTCCTCAAGGTACTGTATTGAAGAGATACCAAAATTGGTGGGTGAGCAATATGGAAGTCTATTTGGCCATTTTACCTCAAAACCTACTAAAGGTGTTGGATGTGCCTAAGCCCAACGGAACTGGAACTGTTACTTCTTCCACTGTGCCTCTTCCAATCCAGTCCATTCCTGCTGCCTCAACTTCTCTTAAAGTCACTCGGACTGCTTCGAAGAAAGGTATATACCTTTGTTTTCTTTCTTTCGACTTTCTCTATGATGCTGGTTATCTTATTCTTGATTCTTCCTCTGTAAAGGTGGTCAACAGCAAAAGAAGAAGAGACTCCTTGAGCTAGAAAAGGAAATATCTGAGGTTCAAGTAGAAAAAGAAGAATGAGAAGAAGATCAAAAGCAGGAGTCTCCCTTGAAAAGAAGGAAAAAAGTGATTGGTTTGGTTCAACAGAAGACAGCTGCTAGAGAAGTAAAAGAGGAGTTCTCTCCTAGGGAATATGGATCTCAGACTACAGAAATTGAGAAGGAGCCGACAATATCAATACAGAGAAAAAAAGAGAAGAAAGACAATTGTCTCTTCTTTTGATTTCGTCGAAGACTCTGATTCCGAGACCATTGCCGAAGCAATAGAAAAAAGAAGGAAAGTGGCTGCTTCAGCTACTAACTCGGTTGAAGATCCCATCCACGAAGCAGCTGCTAAGGCCGTAGAACAAGAGTATTCCAAGGCCATAATTGTCTTCGAGAGGGCTGAGAAGAGACGGCAGCAACAATTCCTGAGGGATGACGCTGCTGCTGCTGACGCACTACAAAGGGAAGCTGCAAGAAGGCAACAGATTGCCGACCATTACTCTCTTCGTAGCTCCCCATCAGTGCCAGCGCTTTTGGAACAAGTAATTTCTTTCATGCCTCTATTCTTTTCTTGTCGAATCTTTAATATTGAGACTTGACATTACTTCATATTTCTTTGCAGCAATAACCACTGAGCCTATCCCTCAATTTACTTCTCTTTCGAGTCTTGCTCATCTTTCTCCTTCTAAGGAAATTCCAATTGCTACCTCTTCTTCTAAGGCAGCTAATTCCCCAATCGAGGGTGCTGGTAGTTCTCCAACTCATAATTCATCATCTTTGCCTACTTCCAGCCCCTCCTCGCTTGATTCATTGGTGGCTAGGACCATGGAGACTGCAAAAAATGCTCCATCCATTTCTCCTATCCCCATGCAGTCCTCTGTGCCTTCCACCACAACTCTCTCTGCGCCTCTCATGTCTATGGATGAGGTTGATGTCTTCGAAGCCAGACTAGCTAGTCTCTTCGACATACCCTCTACCTCTCCAACATTCAATGTTGAAGCTGAGCCATTAGTTTTGGCTGACTCCTTACTGGAAATTTTTGAGAGTTCTTCTTCCTCCAGCAGCAAGCCCTCTGCACCTTCGATAGACCTGGATACATGCCTGGAACTGTTGATTTCTTTTTCGAGGATCCCCTTCGAGGCTCTGCAAAGGCCTATAATCAGAAATGGATTTCTCCAGTGCTGCAAAATTGCTGAGCAATCAGGCATGAATATTTCAAGTCATCTATCTCAAGCAGCAGTTACCGTCGATTTTTACATTAGCATTTGTCAGGTTGCCAAGGCTGAGGGTGAGAAATTGGCTGGCGACCAGAGTTTTGTTTCCCACGTACATACTGAAGTGTCAAAGCTTAAGGAACAACACTCGTCTGCCTCCCACTTTCGAGTCCAGTTGTTGGAGAGGAAAGCTCAACTTGAAGAGGAGCTATCTGTAGTGAATCAGGCCTTAGTCCGAACTGATACTAAACTGCAAATTACCAACCAAGGACTGGCTGATCAAAAGGAAGAGATGGCTGCAGCTATTCGATTGTTTTTAGCATTTACTAATAGAAAATCTGTTGTACAAAAACAATTAAGACACTGTAATGATTTTTGGGCCAATTTGTGGCAAAATGTACTTAATTCTTTATGAAAAAGTAAATTTTTGTCTATCAAGCAGTCTTACGTTCTTGTACTTGGTGTTTATTTTATTCCTTGTGTTTCCCAAATAATTGAAAAATAAGGCTTTAAATGTCTGCCGTTAATCTTTTTGGGATGTATATACCCATTCAAATTTCTCAAATGGTATGCTCCAAAAAGCAGAACTCTATGGATTTAATATGGTCCTTTCTAGTTAGGTGACCATTTGCCAAACTTATAGCTTTTAATTCTTATTAGGAGTATTGTTTTCCATACCAAATCACCTTCATCAAAGCCAATGTATTTGACTTTCTTATTGTAATTTTTGGCCGCTTTCTTCTTTTGCAAGAGAATGTTGTTTAATGCTAGAATTCTGGCTTCATCTATGCTTTCTAACTCCAAACACATACTTTGATGGTACTGCTCAGGATCTAACTGATCTTGGCATCTTACCCTCAAAGATTTGACATTAATCTCCACAGGTAACACTGCATCATACCCATATACTAAAGCATAAGGAGTGACTCCAGTGCTTGACCTTGGGGAAGTTCTGTAAGCCCACAAAACATCCAACAACAAGTTATGCCAATCCCTAGGATTATCTTCCACAACCTTTTGTATTCCCTTTTTCAAGGACTTATTGGATGATTCAGCTTGACCATTGGCTTGTGCATAATAGGGTGTGGAATTAACAAGGCTAATTCCAAATTCCGCCACAAAGGACTTCACCATCTTCCCATCGAACACCGTCCCATTGTCCACAGTTATAGTTTGTGGGATACCAAATCTATGGATTAGATCCTTGATAAATCCAATGACCTCTGTCTAATCTACAGCTTTGTATGGCTTAACTTCGACCCACTTAGTAAAGTAATCAGTGGCCACTAGAATGAAACAATGATGCTTCGAAGAAGGTGGGTGTATTTTTTCCATCATATCCATAGCCCACCCTCTGAATGGCCAAGGCTTCACTACTGCATGTAGGTCAGTTATGGGCACATGCCTTATTGTGCCATGCTTTTGGCATACTTGGCAACCCTTTGCATACTCTGTGCAGTCTTTAAGGATAGTTGGCCAATAGTAGGAATGCCTTCGAAGCAACCATCTCATCTTCACACCAGGCTAATGAGCACCACAGATGCCTTCATGAACCTCAGCCATAGCTGTTAATGCTTCTTTTGGGCCTAAACATTCCAGCAATAAGCCATCTCCCCCTCCCCTTTTGTAGAGAGCATTACCATATATCATATATTGCATAGACTGTAATTTAATTTTTCTGCTGGCTTTCAAAGATGGACCAGCCAAGTACTGCATTATTGGATGCCTCCAATCTTGTTCTTGTAAGTCATTATGATTGACTTTCAAGATCACATTCCTTTTATTCAAATGTGGTATCAATTTCTGATATGTTGTTTGGCTTATGTCCCTTTGGCCATTATCCATTCTCTTGAAGTTCGAAGCTTTCTGAGCCACATCATTAGCTTTATTATTCAAGAATCTTGGAACATGAGTTACATTTGCTATTTGAAATTGAGAAAGCAGATGTAATGCAACAATATAGTATGGTAAAATGCTTATGCTTTGACACTTAAAAATCCCTTTCACTTGGTTAACCACCAATTGAGATTCTCCGAAAATGTCAACTGCATGAACTTGTAATCCAATAAGAATTTCTAGTCCTACTATTAAGGCTTCATATTCAGCCTGGTTATTGGAACAAGTAGCTTCATCCACTCTGAAACCATGTGTGGTTTCTATCCCTTGTGGTGATTTAATCACAATACCAATTCCAATTAAGCCATTGGCTTTCGACCTATCGAACCACATCTGCCATGGCTCAACACTGGCCATACCAAGTTCCATTATCTCTTGGCTCTCTGTTTGAGATGGATAGTCTGCCAGAAAATTGGCTAAAACTTGCCCTTTGAGGGACATATTCTAGATGGAACTCTGATAAGGATAATATCCACTTGCCAATTCTTCCCCTCAACATAGGTCTAGATAACATATACTTAACCAAATCTGTGGTTGCAATTACCAAGACAGTTGTAGGTAAAAAATAGTATCTTAATTTCATTACAGCAAAATACAAAGCAAGACACAGCTTTTCAACAGCTAAATATTTACATTCACAAGAATTTAAAAACCTACTAAGGTAATAAACAGCATGCTCCTTGCCTTCTTCATTATCTTGAGCCAAGAAAGCTCCCAATGAATCTTCTGCTTCAGCTATGTACAACTTCAAGGGCTTATCATCCTTTGGTGGCATCAGCACTGGTGGGTTGGCCAAGTAGGCTTTGATACCTTCGAAAGCAATTTGATGCTCTGTTGTCCACACAAATTCCTCTTCATCTTTCAGCCTTAACAAGGAAGAAAATACTTTAGTTTTCCCTGCAGTGTTAGAAATGAACATTCGAAGAAAGTTAATCTGTCCAAGGAACCTCTGTAATTCTTTCTTACTTGATGGAGGTCTGGCTTCAATGATGGCTTTGGCTTTATTTTGGTCAATCTGTATTCCTTTCTTGTGTACCACATAGCCCAAGAAGTTTTCAGATGATACGCCAAAAGCACACTTAAGAGGGATTGAGCTTCAATTTGAACTTTCTCATTCTTTCAAAGGCTGCTTCTAAGTGAAACAAATGCTCCTTCATGGATTGGGATTTAACTACAATGTCATCAATATAACACTCTAAATACCCTCCAATGAGGTCATGAAAGATAGTGTTCATAGCCCTTTGATATGTAGTTCCAGCATTCTTCAGGCCAAATGGCATTTTAACTCATTCGAATGTGCCAATATTTTCAGGACATCTGAATGCTATCTTGTGGACATCCTCCTCTGCAATGCAGATCTGGTTATAACCAGAATGCCCATCCATCATTGATAAAACTTGATGCCCTGCTGAACTGTCTACCAACAGATCCACTATAGGCATAGGGTACTCATCTTTTGGAGTTGCTAGATTTAAGTTTCTGAAATCAATGCATACCCTCATTTTACCATTCTTCTTGATTACAGGCACAATATTAGATAGCCATTCAACATACCTGGCTGTCCTAATAAAGCCTGCCTTGAGTTGTCTAAGAATCTCTTCCTTGACTTTCTGAATTACTTCTAGACTCATTCTTCTTGGTTTCTGCTTGTATGGCTTGAAATTATGCTTCATAGGCAGCCTATGTTCCACTAATGACCTATCCAATCCTGGTAGTTCATTATAAGACCATGCAAAGCAATCTTTATATTTCTTTAAAACAACCAATAACTGGTCCCTGTCCAGATCATTCAAACAAGCACTTATATAGGTGGGCTGTTGCATAGAACATTCCCCTAAATTTACTTCTTCTAAGGGGTCTTGTGTCTGAGAACTTATTGAAGCTCTTTCCTTGGTTTCTTCTACCTTCGAAGCAACCTTCTCGCTTTGTTTTGCTCCCAGGTTCTTTAGCTCAACCTCTTTGCCCTCCTCCTCATAGACAAAATCTGTCCATAATGCATCCTCTTCCTGTATCTCTTGGACTTTTGTTTCAATGTCCAATGCACAGTTGTAGATACCCCATTTTTGACCGACCTTAAGACTCAGACGTCACCGTTTGAGCACTTGGTAATGTTGCATATCGTGCTCGTCCAGAGGTTTCAGAGTCTCGGCCGTGAGCTTTGTCTCCGGACTTCCGGGCTTTTCTGTGCTTTGCCTCGATTTGCGAACCAGGCTCGGTTTTTCTATGTTTCTCTTCCCAAAGGGAGGGAGAGGTCTTGTAGATCATCTCTCAGTGGCTGTGGGTTACATTTCGTGGTCGTAGGCCATTTTGCCCATTTCGAAGCCCGGTTCCCGGTTTTCGGAGCCGTCAGGCCGAGTGCCTCGGTTTGGGACTGCCTAACCATCTCCGTTTGCTCCGATTTTTGGCATGCATCTTATTTCCTCCCTTTTGAGGGACACTGTGGTCCGAGAGACCAACTTCGTGGTCGAACACCACTCCCGGTGCCTAATAGTCAGTTTTCGGGGCCTCAGACTGCGCGTTTCGGCCCCCAAACCTTCATTTTGCATCGGTTTGCGTTCATTTTTGGCAGGGACCTCTGTTTCATCACCAGGAAGGTCGTAGAAGGGTGGGAGGCCAGTAATTGTTTCAGCAACCAGTTTTATTCCTCCATCGCCCTCTGTCGCCTGTTTTTCTCACTCGAAAGCCAATGTTGACCACCTTAAGGCCACTTTTTCTTGCCCAAAACCACATATTTGTGTTGTACACACTTGGGAGGCCACCAATATCATATGGTCGGCTAGTAATTGTGATTGACCCTTTTGAACCCCTCCTAAAAGTGGCCTTTTCTCTCTCCTGGTTCACTGTTGCCAATTTTTGACCACAGGGTTGTGTTGAGAACACATGGGAGGCCACCAATTTGTGGTGGTCGGCTAGTAATTGCACTTGGCCCTTTTGACCCCTGGCCGGCCGGCCATGGGGAGAGCCGGCCGGCCACCTGTGACCTAGATACTTGGCCGGCCTTGATCCTTGCAGTTGGTACATCACAAATCTCTATTTCATTTCCCCCCAGATTTTGTATCCGGGGGGCTGCCATTTTGGGGGGAAACTTGAATTGTTTCTCCCCCATTTTCCCCCTCTTTTTGTCTATATAAACCAGCCTCCAGCTCTGGTTTTAAGGGTTAGAAAAATTCCCTTTGGAGCCTTGTATTACAACTCTCTCACTCCCTCACTTCAAGCATCCAAACCTCCTAAACCTTACACCATTTCTACACCATCACCTAGCACCACACCACCACTCCATTCCAGCAGCTTGGAGGACCTTTTCAGAGCTTAGGAGGCACCACTTCTCAAGCCAAAAAGCTATCAAAGATTAGGCTACAAGGGTAAGTACATTTCCCCTCTTTTTTGGCCTTATTTTGATCAATACATTAGCCTCTCTTGCTTGATTTTTTAGGATCCGACCCTAAATTAAAATAGCATTATTTTGAGCCATTTTTCATGTTTGATTAAGGGCCTCTCACTGTTTGAGGCCTCCTCTTTGCACTTGCTTCTTTACCTCTCTTGTATGCCTATTTCTTGTGTAGTATTTTTGGCCTATATGTAAACTGTTTTGAGGCATGTTGTAAACTGTAAAGTAGCTTCTTTTGAGCCCTTATTCAATATTGTTGAAGGGCTCATCACTGTTTGAGGTTTCCATTTGTCACTTGCCTTTGTATCCATCTTATGGTCCTATTTTTGCATGATTTGTTAACCCCTTGTTCTTGCATTTTTGGACTTTGGTCAGAACTATAAATGGCCTCATTTTGACCCCCTCTTCATGTTTCATTAAGGGTATTTTGCTGTTTGAAGTATCCTTTTTATACTTTGTGTTATAGCTCTCTTTTTGGCCTTATCTTGCATAGTATTTTGAGCATGCTTGTGCACTGTTTTGGGTTTGATCATAAACTGTAAAAGGTCATATTTTATGTCCCTCTTCAACTTTTTTGAAGGAACTTCATCTGTTTGGGTCCAGCATGCATCACTTACTTCTTTGTCCTCCTTTAGGCCCACTTTTTGCATGAGAGTTTTGCCATACTTGTGTCTGTTTTTGTGGCTTGTGGTAAACTGTAAAGTACCATATTTTGGGCCTCTCTTCGACATTGTAGAAGGACCATTCTCTGTTTAGGGTCAGAAGCTGTCACTTGATTCATTATCTTGCTTTCGGGGCCATTTTTGCATGCTAGTTTAGCCCCATTTGCGTTCGCTGTTTGGCCTTGCTTAGAACTGTAAATATGATTATTTTTGGGCTTTCTTGATTCTTTCTTCACACTCCATGTTCGAATAATGCATGCATTGCATAGTCATAGGTCATTCCGTATGCCTAATTTCGTGTTTCGGGATTCATTTCATGCATCGGGTGTCATTTTGCCATCTTTCGGGGCTGTTTTGCATCACTTATTGCCTCTGAAATTTGCATGCTAATATGCCATATTCCATGCTTTGCCATGTCTTATTAGAGTGGCATTTCGTGCCTTAGGGTCGGTCCTCGGTTTGCGTGCACATGTGCACGCATTTCGAGTGTCTCATTTTCATCTAATGGCCTCTTATGTGAGTGTGGCTGAGGTCCACTCATGTTGGTGTAAGTCCATTATGCATTGTGTATGCCATTTCATTCCATAGCATTGTGTATGCTAGGTTGTATGTTAGCACATTGCGTATGCCATGTTACCTCGTGCATCATGTATGCCATTTCATAGCATTATGCATGTTAGGTTGTATCTTAGTTGCATTTCATGCATGTCATGCATATTGCATTGTGTTCGGGATAGGAGTTAGCCCGAGCACGGGAAACGAGGGGCATTTCGTACTTCGAGTGACGAAACGTGTCTCAATTTTCAAGTCACCGACACTCCAGATTATCTATGATGGAGTTAGGTCTTGTTGCGTTTTCATGTGCATTCATTCTATATTGAGTAGTGCAATTCGATTCCTCGGCCATCATGCATCGAAATACGTGATTGGTGGCACGAGGATCGAGGCATGCATACATTTGTGAAAATACATTGCTATGCCCCTTTCTTGCTCTCTGTTGCAGCAAATCAAGAATCAGCAGTCTTCCGGGGCTTGGCGTGCTTTCCAAAAAAACAATTGCAAACAGAGGCTAATTGGGACATCGTAGTGGATTTCTGCACAAGGCAACCCGGACATGCATCATTCATCATCTGGAGAAGAGTCAAGACAGTCCCTGGCTTGCATGCCAGTTTATTATTTTTCTTAGTTAATTTGTAAATTAATTAGGGGTTTGTACATATTTTGGACTGTATTATTTATTTGGACTGTACTATTCGGGATTGTATATTATTCTTTCAGACCCTCTGTGCGAGGGCATAATTATAATAAGTGTGCATGTGTGTGATGTATGTCTTCCAACCCCACGCCTTTCTTCCCTTTTATTTATCCGCTTATGATGGTTAGATTAGGGCATGTTTCAATTAGCATACAGTATGATAGCATGTTTGCATTCATTCATCTGTTTTGCATGCATCGGGCTCGGCGCATCATACTAACTGCATTTGTATTTCAATTCCAAGTTGAATACATGATAGCTGTTGCATCTCATATGCCATGTTTAGAATAGCCGAGCCTGTTATAGTTGCATTTTTGCATGTGTTGCATTAGGCATTTCTGTATATTTAGGATCATGCATGGATTTCTAATCGGTTTCTGTTTTGGCTTGGAGTACTCGGTAAGTTTTTATGCTTTAGCATCCTTGCATGCGTGTGAGTGGCTACCATGAATAGCATGCTTACCATGAGGCTATGTGCTTATGTGATATAACTGCTTGAATGCCTGTGGGTGGAGGTTGGGTTGCTTGGATTGGGACAAATCATCAACTGTGAGTTTTAAGCCCACTAGTTAGTGGCAAAACCATGTTTTTCTAAGCCCACCTGAGGGTGGCAAAATCTGCATTTTAAGCCTACCTGCGGGTAGCAAACCATTTTCAAAAACAAACATGAAATATTTTGTTCCAATTCAGGCGACCCGATCTATACTTGTATGCTGTACGCATCACATAGTAAATCTAGGCTAATAACCGGAATAAGAGCACACAAAGTTTTCAAAACTAGATATCATGGTTAGTACAGGCCGATCTTTGATCGGGCGAGCGGGGGTGCTCACGAAGTGACCTTCCCCAATCGTACCCAAGTTCCCGAGCCGAGGCAACTTTGGTGATGACGGACACGTCGCCTTAGGCAAACGAGTCAGGGTTTCCTAAATTTTCCAAAAATAAAATATTTAGGTGGCAACTCTGTATCTGGCAAAGCAGTTCATGTTTGGCACTTCTTTTCTAAAAATCTGTTTTCTCAAAACGATTTGTCGGATTTGGACTCTTTGGTTCAGATTAAGAATCGTGACAAAATCGAGTCCGAGCTGTAGCGAGGTCCCCCCGTGGGCTTGTCTACAACAGTATTTGCCAAGGGTCAAAATTCTGACCTGTTGCTGCTCCTGTTTGCAGCCAATTATCATGGCTTTTCTCTCTTGCTCCTGTACTTGCTGGACTATTGATTTTACATCCAATATTGAAAACTTAATTAGAGCCAAAGACTTGGCTTCTTGTTCTTCATCTCTTTGCCTATAACCAGGCATCATTGTCATCCTTAATGACAATTTCTTCATCAGCACTTTCTTGGACTAAGTGCTTCAGGTGTGTCACTTCCTCATCAGCCGTCACTTTGGCTGAGCCATCAGTTTTCCTCAGTATACTAAGTGGTGTCACTCCCTCAATATACAACTTGGCCTCTACAAAGTCTGCACAGGCTATGAAGGGTTGAGGATCTGCATCAATTTCCTCTGTCTCTCCATTGCCTAAGGCCATCATAATTTTTTGATGCAAAGAGGAAGGCACACATTTGTTAGTGTGGATCCAATCTCTCCTAAGTAAAGCATTGTATTTAGCATTACTATCGATTACGAAGAATGCTGTCATACAGTCTCTAGTTCCCACACTCAAGTTAATGGGTAGAATCCCCTGAGCCATCTGTTTGTTTCCAGCAAAGGCAGCGATGGTTGTACTGGTTGGGATCAACCTGGGATTCTTTTTCCCTAGTTTCTTCAAAGAAGATTTCAATAGTAAGTTCACTGCTGCCCCATTGTCTATCAGGACTCGGTTCAGTTGTATCCTATCGAAGAAAGCCTTGATGTACAAAGGCTTGACATGTTGTGTCATAGAATTCGAGGGATACTCAAAAGGACACGAAAGGTTAATGCTCACCTCTTCTTCACTCTCATATTTGGTTTCTATTGGGGTAGCCATTCCAGAATCATCTTGTATCATACTTACTTGTGAGTCTTCACTAGAGACAGGAATGGGATCCATGTCTTGGTCATCTTGGTCCTCATCTCCAGCCTGGAACTCATGAGGCAGGATGTGTACCATATTGACTGATACTGGAGGAAATGAGCCAAATTGGATGGCTGGTTGTACCTGCTTCCTCCATTGGCCACCTTGTTCAGTTACTTCAGCAGCATCCTCCATGCTGCACTCTGGCACTTCGTTGTTAACTGATTCCTTTGAAGGATCTTTCTCAACTGGTTTTTCAACCAAAAATGTTTGCTCAGCCATGAAGGCTTCGAACATTTCTTCTTCCACCATTTCTTTCTTTTGGCTTATGCCAATTTCTTCTTCTGTCTCGCTATCACTCTTCATCAGAGCTTTCTCCAATCCTGCTAAGCTAGACTTCTCTCTGGCTTTTAGTTCAGAATGAACCTTGGCCAACTGTTCTCTGTTGTAACCCACTTTGCTTTGTAGAGTTGGCTTTGGAGTATGGTCTGACTTCGGAGTCTTCTTTCCTTCTGTCTGGACCAATGAAGAGCTCTCTCCATTTTCTTTCATATTGTTCTGGTACTGAGCGTACATGCGCTGAATCTTTCTCCTTTGTGATCTCGAAATGACTAGGACCATATCTGGTTCCTTTGTCTTTGGGTGTTTAAGTAATACCCAATTGTTCGGAGCCACCAAAGGAGGCTTGACCATCCTGCCTTGGTCTTCAACATCTCTCTGGGCAGGCACTCCCCTAGGTTTGTTTTGCATTACAAACCAGTCTGGAACTCCAGGTACCCACGAACTTACTGACTCAGATGTTGAACCGTTTTTTTTCTATCTTCGAAGCCATCTTCGAAGCTGGCTGTGAAGGTACGTGCTTGGCCCTGACCTCATGTTTTGAGCCTGATTCAGACCTTCAAGGTAGCCACTTTTCTGTCCTGTGTGAGGCTGGTCTAGGGGGCCAATCTCTGGCTTTGATCCCATGAACTGAGCCTTTCTCCAGTCTTCTTTCAGAATGACTGCTCTCCATTCTGTAATAGTTAGGTGGCCTGGATTCATATAAAGGCCTCTTGCCTTTAGCATGCATTATGTCCATTGCAGGCTCAACCACTAGTGGTCGCTGCCTATCACTAGCCAGATACGGCCTTTTGTTGTAAGCATTGGTTGATTTAGGATGTCTCTGTACATCCCTGTAATATTGTTTTCCATCAACTGGAAGCCCTTTCAACCACTTATAACTCAGTCTGCATCTGGGACACATCCTTTGTATTACTGCCGCCTCTAAGGAATCATCATCCAGTGATTTTTCATCAGAGTGTTCCCTCCGGTGTGAGAAACCTTGTCCAATAGCTGGTGGGTTTCTAGTGTCCTTCTTGATGGTCGTCTGGTTAGCAACATGCATCTGCACATTGACTTCCTCCAATTCTGTCAAGAACAAGTTCTGGAAGTCTGACGTAATGACATTGGCTGCCGCCTCTCCAACTTCCGAAAATGGATTACTGTCGATCCCCATGGCCTTTTCTGTTTTGGCTGGGAACTTCAAACTTCCTTTCTGAATTTGTTCTTGGATCCTGTCTCGAAAAACAATGCAGTTTTTAGTCGAGTGAGACCAAGAGTTATGCCATTTACAATATACTTTTCCCTTAAGTTCATCTGGAGATGGCAATTTTACTCCTTTAGGTAACTTAAGGAAGTTGGCTGCGAGCAAATGATCAAAGATGTCATCTACCTTTGTTAAATCGAAAGAATACTTTCTGTGAAAGTCTTTCTTTTTAAACTGCTGGTCAATTGTTGTATCCTTATGAATCAATGCCTCACAGATCACAGGTTCTTTGCCCACAATCTCTGCTGCATCGATCTCATAATTAGGATCTCTATAATATGTCTTATACGATGCATTATTTCGATCTTGTTCCTCCTCTAGTAATGCTTCGTACCTAGACACCTTATAGGTTAGTTCCACCAAATCTCTGAATTCAGTTGAGTCAAACTTCTTTCGAAACCTGAACTCTAGACCATTTTGAGCCAATCTTACGAATTCTGGCTCTGGCAGGATGATTCTACATTTATTTCGAGTCCTTTTAAATCTAGCAATAAACTGAGTAGCCTTTTCTTCAGGCCTTTGACTCAATCTAGTCAAGTCTGCCATAGAAACCTCTGGCTCCGATTGAAAGAATTGAGCATGAAATGCCTCTTTCATTTGTTGCCAATTTTGAATGGAGCCAGGTGTAAGGTTGATGTATCATACAAATGCTCCCCCAATTAGAGAATTTGGGAATAATCTCAGTTTCATATAGTCGTGATTAGTAAATTCACCGCATTGAGCAGCAAACCTAGCAATATGCTCTATTGTTGATTGGTTTCCACTCCCATAGAAAAAGGGTAAAATCTGGTATCCTGAACCCCCTTGGGTATTCGTGTACCCTATCTACTCATTCTGGGTATGGTTTTCTGTATATAGGAGTCTGGACCCCCCCAAGCCATCGGTCCACACATCTCTCTAACAATATCAGCAATTTGGTCCTTAAAGACCATATTTTTTGCCTGCTGAACCACTACTGGAGAGACAAACACAAGATTTGGTGGACAAACATGTGCTTGCAGTCCTCTTGGTCTATAAGGTGGTACATTTGAGATTGGTTGTCCCTGTGGTGTAGGTTGCTGTTGGGGGTGTGGGTAACCCCTTTGAGCCTGTCCTGCGAAAGGACCTGCGAAAGGTACAGGAACAGGCGTTGTGTCCTTTTCATTTGCAGGTTAACCTTCTAAACCCCCAGGTATAAATTTGAATAAGGGATTATTATACCCCCTAGTGCCAGGTATGGCTTCGAACATGGGATTTGTAACCATTCTTACGCCAGTTTCTTGTACTTGACCAGATCCACCAACTTGTGTGGCTTCATTGTTGAGTACTGAGGCATTTTGGCCTGCTATAGGCCTCGAAATGGGTTCATACCAAGACTGAGGTGATGGTCTTTCATAGTTCTGATTACTAGTTTGACCATTAGAATGTCCATTAACTTGCATAGGCTATTTGTCTTTAGCCAATCTTTGCTGAGGGACATTTAAAACTTCCTCTGTGTGTCTTGTGTTTGTTGGTTGGTGGTTATTCATTCGATCCAAAAAGGATGTTGCCCACCTTTCCGTTGTGTTCATTAATTGTTGTCCCATAGCATCTACTAGGCCATCCCATGGATTTGTTGGCTGAGTAGATGGAACAGTGGATGGTCTAATTCCTTGGTTTCGTCCAATATTATGAACATATGGTTCTTGTCCCGAAGTACTGGTCTGTTCGACCATAGGTTCTGATAACATAGGAGTTTCCGCAGGATGTGTTACCACATTATCCTCTGAATTAGGTATTTTTACCTCTCCTTCTACGCCTTCTTCCAAGCGTTCATTTTCTCCTTGTCTTCTTCGTCTAGCCATTTTAACAAGTCCCACTAGGCGTGCCAAAAATATATGTTGGCTTTTTTGGCTTTCGAAGGGTATTTTTGTAAATGCGAGCGTGCCAGCAAGGATCAATCAGTCCTTACAGAAATTATAATTGCCAACCAATTATCAGACGATTGTGTTTTAGTTCTTTCAGCCTCAATGAATAGGACTTTTACTGGTGACTTGACTTAGGAGAAATTAAACAAAATAACAGTTAAATGACGAACAATTGAAATATTTCATTAAGATGAAAACTTACAATGATCTAAACTCAGCCTCGTAGAGGTTTACAACAACAATCTACTTGAAACTACTCCTATGAACGAAGTGCAGTGCAGGAATTTAAAGTGCAGGAATGTAAAGAACATGTATTTAAAGTGCAGGAAATATAAAGACTGGAAATGTAAAATTGGAAAAGAAAATATGAAGTAAATGACTGGTTTGTTGGATCTAAGTTTGGGGGTTTTTTCTGGGGGCTTCCCTGCTATTTATACTCCTCAAGGATGACTATCGAACTGCACTTCAAACCGTCGAACTGCTCCTCCATGATTACTTGATCATGCTGCCTTAGAAGTAGTTCCACCACGCCATTACTTGCAGTTGGGCTTCCCTCCTATATTTGAATTTGAATGTGAGCAACCGTTGAAGCCACGTCATTTTGCTTCTCTTTATTGATCCAGTGTTACTCAGATCACGTGAGAAACAATACTAACTGTCACGTGTACGATCAGGATCGAAGACTTAAATGGTCTTCCTATATTACCCTTATTCTGCCACGTGTCGAATTGTGATTGGCTTTTACAAAATATGTAGCCAACACCAGCGCTAGAAAAGTCGTTGAAAAAATAGTTGGCAAACTTTTCAACGGTAGCCAATAGTCATGACCAGTAGTATTATATGGATAGATAGACAAATTAGGTAGACATATAGGTGATGCATAGACAAATAGAGAATGACACGTAAACGGATAGATGATGCTTAGACAAATAGATACATGGATTGATAAGTAAATTGTGGATAAATAGACGGATAAATGAATGTAATATATCATTTTGCCCCAAAAGAATATATCTTGGGTTATTTACTCCAAAATTTTTGAAATTGAACTTAGAGAGTATTTAGATCATATATTAGGTAGAAATTTGGAAATGAAAATGAAAAATAAAAAATATGTGAAATATAATTATATTTTATTCAGATTTTATTAACTTCTGATTTATGGCAAACTGGATCATGAATTGTGGGTTTGTGGCTCACCCTTATCCTTTGTATCTGTTTTTTAAATTGTGGGCGTGATTTGAAGCTATTCGATGGGCGTCCCAAATGGATGGATTCAAATTGCGACGCACTATTTGGCCCTGGTGCAAGCTTTGTTTGTTTTGTGCTGTTAAAGGAGTAATTGGTGGGTGGCGAGGGATTTCTTTATGTAAATGATATAAGGGTTTGGTTATGGTGTGCAACTTACACCTTATACCTTACACTTACACCTTTTGTGAAAAATTAAACCTTACACTTACATCTTTTTTGAGGTTGCACACCATATGCAACCCACTTACACCTTACACCTTACACTTACACCTTATACTTATACTTACACCTTACACTTACACTTTTTGTCATGGTGTGCAATTGCACACTTAAGAAAAGTCCATGATATAATATAATGTTGCTTTATAGTATGTCAGAGTTTTTTGATTTTTTAATTATTTTAATAATAAAAAGACAAAATAGATTTTTTAACTTAATAAAATAAAACATCACATTTAAATCATAATCATTTTTTTTTTCTTACAAAAATAAAAAAAGTCAAAAAAATCTATTCCAAACGAGACTTTTTAACTCCAAACTAAAATAGTTAAAAAGTCAACTCATATCCCAAACAAACCCTAAAGAGTTTCAAACTGTCAAGGTTGTTAAGGTTCCTCGTCAGGTTGTTCATTCAGCTCATACTTTTGCTATAAAGAGCATTAGATGGCTGAACCTTTTGTTGTCTTTTGTTGGTTTGGTTGTTTGTTGGGTGTCTGTTTATTTCTTTTTTTCTTTGCGATATGTCCTTTTGTAATGCTACTGTTGTTTGTCCTTGAAAAAAAAATATATATATATATACGTATGGTTTAATGTTCTCAAAAAATATATAATCGGGCTCTAGCATTTTTTATTTTTTTTATCAGGAAAGAAAATGTATTGATGTAATTAAAAAAAGTAGGGAAAATTTTTCCTAAAAAAATAAAAATAAATTAACTCTAGGATTTTTAATTTTTGTAACAAAATAAAACTTGAATTTTAATTTTATGAATTTAAACACTAATCTTTAATTTATTTTTTTATCCTAAACTATTTGCTTATTTTTGTTATAAGTAAATCAACAAAAAAAATGTATTTTAATTATTAAATTAAATGAAAATTGATATTTAAATATTTTATGAACACTTACATTGAATTTAATGGCTAAAATACTCTTTTTTATCGATTTTACTTGACGAAAATAAATGAATTATTTAAATTGAAAACAAATTAAAAAATTATGATTGAAATTGACAAAATAAAAATTTAGAATTTATTTTATTTGATGAGTAAGATCCTGAGATTTATTTTGTAATTTTTCAAAAAGAAAGGTACAAGAATTCTAATGCAATCCAAATGCAAATCAAGTTGAGTGAGAGAACACAAATGTCACAATTAGCCTATTTATAGACTATAACTAATAGACTAATTAACATATACTTAATCCATTTAATCTACTATATCAAATTCTGAAGGTATAAGAGGTGTTCACACCATAATATGGTGGATTATGTCACACCGAATCATAACCCAATTGGTGATAATATAAAACCTTCCCGCAAGAAAAAAAAACAATCTAGGAATTAGTTTGGTTTGAATTTAAAATGCAAAGACACAATACTTTGAAGTATTGTGACTCTTTGATAAGGAATGGTTGTAACCATTGCTTAAGAGACACCATGTAAACACTATAAATACATGGCCATCACAATGGTTTAGCCATCTAAAATATTTCTCCTTTTATTCTAGTTTCCGGATTGTATTTTCTTGTGTGATAAATACTCTCACGGGATCACCGATCACTTGGCCATTGTTAGTTAATCTTTCAATGGTATCAGTGCCAGGTTACACATTATCGCAGATGTCGAAATATAGTCCGGAAGAACGAAAATTTTCCGAACTCTTGTTACCAAAAATTCAAAGTGTTATTGATCAACAAGCTTCGGCATTAGTAAACTCCGTTTGCTTATTTAATCATTATCAACAAGTTGTATTCCCTGAGAAGTATCCAAAGAAAATAATCGTTGGTGGTGATATTGTACCGAACATCGTTGAAAGTGTGGCCGAATTGTACCAGTGGAAGAAATTTTATAAAATAATTTTCGGTTCTATTGGTGTCACCACTTTAGCACCATCTTGTTGGTCTCAAATTTTGATCATAATGGTGAAATTCATTGTGAAAAACGGCAAAAGGTTGATCTACAAAGTTTGAATTTCAGTGTTTGGTTGCCGACTCCCGTCATCGGAAAAGACAACCTATGCAAAAATATCGTTGCAATCTCTGTTTTGAATAATCCATCCATTGGGCCAAATTCAAAAATAAAGAGAAAAGGCCCAAAAATTAGAGTTACAACCAGAAAGTCTATTCCTTTGGGCTTAAAAATTAAAAAGAAATTTTTTGGGCCAACCCAGCAGTCGGCCCAAGTCAACTAGGCGTAGCCTAGTAGCTCTACGCCGCAGGCGAAGCCCAGTAGCCCAAAGCCACAAGGACAGCCCAGCCTAGCGACACAGCCAAGCAACCCAAAGCTGCGGCCCATCTCCCCGCGCCCAGACCCGTGCTTCAACCCAACGCCTAGTGCTCCGCGCCCGGATCAGTGCCAAGACTCGCGTCCTTCTGCTCCGCATTTTGACCTATGTTCTGACCCGCGTGTTGACCCACAGTCCAAGCCAGTTCTGCCCAAGCCGGTTCAGACAAGCCCTTCAACTGGTAGCAGCTTGGTTCAAGGGGTTTTTTCAGCCTCGTTCTCGCTCATTTCAAAGCCATTTTCAATAATTCAAAAGCCAAAATCTCCACAATTCTTCTAAGAATTTTTTCATGGATCTTTGTACTAAATTTTCGAAAGAAATAATTAGAGAATGAGGCTATCCAAGGGAAATATCCAAAGAAATTTTTTTTAATAAGTACCATTGTGTTCCTTGGGCTCGTAATTATTTTCATAAGACCCATAAGCAAACTATTGGGTTTAATTGACCATTAGGTTTTCATCATTCTTCTTACCCAAGGCAAGAAGACCATTCGACTCCTCCACATCGATATTTTGTTTATCACAGGGGCTGACTCAACAACTACAAGTCTTATCCTTATTAAGACTTGTTGTTGTATTTAATTTGCTTATTTGTTTTGTAATATCCACATTTGAATTTTTATTATAACACAATTGTTTTCAGTATGGCTATTAAAAGTGCTATTGATCCTTCAAGAATTGAGATGCTTAATGGAAATAATTTCTGAGCATGGAAACGCCACATTTCTTATCTTCTTACACATGAAAAACATTACACACTTTATTTACTTACAAACCAGATGATGATTCTAATTGGTTTCAAAACAAATGGATAGAAGATGATGCAATGGCAAAGGCAACAATGTTACATAACATGAAAGACAATATTATTCCGTTATTCGAAGAACATGAAACTGCTAAACAATTAATGGAAGTAGTAGAAAGTAAATATGGAGTTCGATCGGACACTCAAATTCAATTGCTCTTGGATAAATATAATAACACTCGTATGAGTGATAATGATAGTGTTGGTGATCATGTTAATCAAATGGAATTAATTACTAAAGAATTATCCAACGCTGATTATCCTTTGTTGGGCAAGATGCAAGTAACTACCATACTTAATAGTCTTCCCTTGTCTTGGGATCATGTTATCACATCTTTAACTCATAGTGGAAGAAAGATTTCAATGGTAACATTATCTGTACTCTTGGTTTTGGAAAAAGAAATAATGAAACGAAAACGTAAAGAAGTTTTATCTTCTAACTTGTTGATGGCACAATCGTCGCCACAACCACAGAATAATTCCCACACACTATTCAACAAGAGAAAGACTACTTCTTTCAAGAAAAAAATAGAATAAGGGTTCTAGAAAGGATGGAAAAAGCAGCAACATCACAAGAATCAAGCTGGCCCATGTTACAATTGTTGGAACAATCTTTTGTGTACAATAAATAAATTGAAACCAAATCAAACAAATAAAATATATAACTTACAAGATTTATTTTACCGAACCAAATAAAAAATTTAAAAGATCAAGTCGTGTGTGTGACACTCTATCCTTAAGACAGATTCGCCCCGCTTCGGTATTTACGGACTTATGACGTCTATCTCCTAAGATACAATGATCTTTACAAATTGTTGTAACACTCCAAACAATTTGTTCGGCGAACTAGTACCTATATTCTATACTCTCTTTAATTTTCCTAAAAAAACTAATATGAAGAATATATGCAACAGAGTAAAAAATTGGATAGCAAAAAAGTAATTTTCAGACTTTTTTTTTTTGGATTAGAATGACTGCTGGAAATGCTGTATTTATAGACAAACCAAGGCTGTCCGAACAAGTGCTATTTTTTAATTCACAAATGCAAAATTAAACTGAACAGATACAACATTGTTTCAAACAGATAATTGCTGGTAACTGCTACAGCTACATATCTGTTCAGAAATTGCCCAGCAATCAAATCTGTTTTGGTCTTTTTGAACCTGCTGGACTTGGACCGAAGGAGGAAGGAAATTAGGACAGAAATTAAATTAAAATTTGAATTAAATTAAATTTTTCCGCAAGTATTTTGAAAAAATTAAAATGAATTTTATCCAAAAAATTAATATAAGAACCGACCCGACCCACAACCCACACCCGCGCCAGGCACGACACGGCTCGGCTCTGCTGGTCGGTCGGTCGGTCGGATGGACGATGGTAGCAGCGGTGCGCACGCGCATATGTGTGGCGGTTTGAGCCAAGATTCCATTTGTCTATAACTCCTCCCTTCTACAAACTTGGGGTACCCCTTGGGGCCCAACCCAAGTTAGTACACCAAGAGCTTATATACTTACAAAAGCTCTCTTAAAGTTTAAATGTGGGACAATCCATTTCAAGGAAACCCACATTTAATTCTTTAAATGTCCATTCCACGAACCCGAAAACGACGTCAACTTCCCATTCACTCATAAATGGTTTTGACGAACTGTTTTCACCGTATGACTTGCCATGTGGCAAGGAACATGTCAACTCTTCGGACCCACCCCAAAAGACGTTTGGGACCCACTCAATTTTCTGCTCAAAGTTGGCCCAAAATAAGCCTATAAAAACCAATTTTCCAACAATCCCCCACATGAATGGAATTTGACAGAAAGAAAATGCAACAACATAATCTAATTACAAAGAGTATGGAAATTGGAAATATTCTGCAAAGGATAGGTAACTTTTGGCTTTGAACCTTCCCTTGTAAGACACTATCGGATTTACTAGCTAACCAGTGAACATGATGTCTTGAACTGTTCAACCGTTTGTGTAAACCAAGACAATAGAACTCACATAGTATATCCCCAAACACAGTTTAGTTCTCACTATTGTGTTCATTTTGGCCCTGAACAACCTGGTCTTTCATGAGTGCTCTAGAGAATTGTAGCCTTCCACAAATCTCATAGAACCGGCCCAATTCACACGCATATAAGTGATTCTTATAAAGAGTATCCTGCCATACTCCATTAGGCTTACCTAGATATAAGAATCATTAAAATTTTACTTAACATAAAGCACTGCAATCATCACTATTTCATCATAAAAATGGGTAGGAGTTTGACTCCCCAGTGATCATTTTGAGTCATACACAACTCGGTTGTCCCTTTGAACTTAGATCTTGGGATCTCTAGTCAACTAGGTTGGGTTGCTGTTGTGATAACTCTTATTTTATAGGCTTAAGTCCCATTTCCCTCGATGAATTCTCAACTAGCTCTCTTGCTAACCCTTTGGTTAGTGGATCCGCTATGTTGTCTTTAGACTTCACATATTCAATAGAAATAATTTCATTAGAGAGTAGTTGTCTCACGGTATTATGTCAACGACGAATGTGTCGTGACTTACCGTTATACATATGACTATGTGCTCTACCTATTGCTGATTGACTATTGCAATGTATGCATATAGTAGGCACCGATTTTGGCCACATTGGAATATCTTCGAGGAAGTGGCAAAGCCATTCTGCTTCTTCCCCAGCTTTATCTAAAGCTATGAATTCTGATACCATAGTAGACCTAGCAATCCAAGTCTGTTTGGAAGATTTCTAAGATACAGTCGCACCACCAAAAGTAAAGACATACCCACTGGTGGATTTTGAGTCTCTAGTATCCGATATCCAATTTGCATCACAGTATCCTTCAAGTATTGCTGGATATCTAGTATAATTATGTCCAATGTTACGAGTAAATCTGAGGTATCTTAGAACTTTTATAATTGCTTTCCAGTGTTCTACTCCTGGATTACTCATATATCTACTTAATTTACTTACTGCATAAGCGATATTCGGACAAGTGCAGTTCATCAAGTACCTTAAGCTTTTAATAATTTGAGCATACTCTAATTGAGAAATACTTTCCTGTACATTCTTAGAAAGAAACAAATTAACATCTACAGGTGTTCTAGCAAGATGATCATCATCTTTGCTAAATTGTCAAGTATTTTCTCAATGTAATGAGATTGTGACAAAGCATACCCTCTGATGTTTTGGTAATTTTCATACTAAGAATTACATCAGCAATGTCCATGTCCTTCATGTCAAAATGTTTATTCAACATTTTATTGGTAGTTTTAATCATGTCATTATTACTACCTATGATGAGCATATCATCCACATAAAGACATACTATAACATAACATTTGTCTATGTTTTTAATATAAACACATTTGTCATACTCATTAATTTTAAATCCATTTGACATCATTGCCTTGTCAAATTTCTCATGCCATTGCTTTGGTGCTTGTTTTAAACCATATAATGATTTAACCAATTTACACATTTTCTTTTCTTTTCCTGGAATAGAAAAACCTTCTGATTGTTCCATGTAAATTTCTTCATCTAACTCGCCATTTAAGAAAACAGTTTTCACATCCATTTGATGAATTTCTAGATTGTACAATGATACAATAGCAATTAGCATTCTAATGGATGTTATTCTAGTAACCGGTGAGTATGTGTCAAAATAATCAAGACCTTCTTTTTGTCTAAAACCTTTGACCGTAAGTCTTGCCTTGTATTTGTCAATTGATCCATCCGCTTTTATTTTTCTTTTAAAAATCCACTTGTACCCAAGAGGTTTATAATCTGGTGGTAAGTCCATTAATTCCCAAGTGTGATTTTGCAAGATGGATTCAACTTCATTATTGACAACTTTTTTCCATAAAGGAGTTTCAGGACTGGAGATAGCCTCTTTAAAAATTAAAGGCTCATTTTTTAACAAATATGTTAGAAAATCTAGACTAAAAGATTTTGAGGTTCTAGCACATTTGCTACGCCTAAGTTCCTCTTCCTCATTTTGATCTATCTCTTACTCTTGTTCTTGATCATGTTCTTGATCTTGACTAGTAATAGCATCATGAGATCTTTTGTTAGTACTAGTCTCTTGTCCAGTCTTGTTTGGAAACACATATTCAAAGAAAGACGTATTCCGAGATTTAATAATAGTATTTACATGCATTTCGGAATATTCTGACTTATGAATCATAAATCGATATGCACTACTATTCATGGCATAACCAATAAAAATGCAATCAACGGTTTTAGGACTTGTCTCAGTCTTTTTAGGACTAGGAATAGCCACTTTAGCCAAACACCCCCACACTTTTAAGTATTTGTAAGATGGTACTCTCCCATGTCACAATTCATAAGGTGTTTGATTCACTTTCTTTCGGGGTACTTTATTAAATATAGTATTTCTTCCCTCCACAAGTTCTGAGGTAATCTAGAACTTATTAACATGGCATTCATCATTTCTTTTAAAGTCTTATTTTTCCTTTCAACAATTCCATTTTGCTGAGGTAAGTAAGAAGCAGTGGTTTGATGAATTATTCCATGTTCTTAAAAAACTCACCAAAAGGTGATTCATATTCACCACCCCTATCACTTCTAAGTTTCTTAATTTTCTTACCAAGTTAATTTTTAACTTCATTCTTGTATTGAATGAAAGTTTCCAAAACTTTATCTTTGGTTCGAATTAAATAAATATAACTATATCTAGTATAGTCATATATGAAAGTGATAAAATATTTTTTCCCACCTCTAGTTTGAATTGATTTAAAATCACAAATGTCACTATGAATTAATTTAAGTGATTCCGTACTTCTTTCAATTGAATGAAAAGGAGTTTTGGATAATTTTGCCTCAACACAAATTTCACACTTATGATTTAAATCAATGTCAAATTTAAGTAAACATTCCATATTAATTAATCTACACAAAGATCCATAATTAATATGTCCAAGTCTACCATGCCATAAATTTGAAGACTCAAACAAGTAAGAAGAAGATGTATTTTTATTAATAACAGAGAGTACAACAGTCATTACATTCATTTTGAAAAGGCCATCAGACATGTAACATTTTTCTACATACATTCCATTTTTGGTAAGTACAAACTTATCACTTTCAAAAACTAGCCTAAACCCATTTTTACTCAACAAAGATCCGGAAACAAGATTCTTGCGAATGTCCGGTACATGTAGTACATTGTTGAGAGTGAGTTCCTTTCCAGATGTCATCTTCAAAATAATCTTTCCTTGTCTTTCAACTTTAGAAGTCGAAGAGTTGCCTATAAAAAGTTGTTCACCATTGTCCACCACTGAATAAGATGTGAACATCTTTTTGTTGGCACAAATGTGGCGAGTAGAACTAGTGTCCACCCACCATTCTTTAGGATTTCCAACAAGGTTTGCCTCGGAAACAACTGTAGAAAGATTTATGTCATCTACACCATTGAAAATATTGTCCACTTCGGTCATATAGGCTTGAGAAGGCTTCTTGCTTGTTCTTCTTTTGCTTTTGCCTTTGCTACAGTAATCTTTGGCCCGATGTCCCTATTTGTCACAGATGTAACACTTTCTATTAAACTTGTACTTTTTAGTTTCCTTATCTTTAGAGTTTTGTGATGAACTTTCTCTAGAAAACTTCTGTTTCTTCGCTTTTGGAGCATGTTCCACCACATTTGCCTTTGACTCCATTGGATGCTTATCAGCCCGCTTCTCTGAATTGCGGTTGTCCTCCTCAATCCTCAAACGCACAATCAATTCTTCCAAAGACATTTCTTTGCGCTTGTGTTTGAGGTAGTTCTTGAATTTCTTCCAACTTTGTGGTAATTTCTCAATTAAGGCTGCAACTTGGAAGGATTTACTGAGAGACTTGCCTTCTGCGTGAATGTCATACATAATGAATTGGAGATCTTGAACTTGGTTGATCACAGTCTTAGACTCAACCATCACGAAGTCCAGGAATTTTCCAAACCACAAATTTCTTTGAGCCTGTATCTTCTGCTTTGTACTTTTTCTCCAAAGACTCCCAAAGTTCCTTTGCTATTTTGATAGGACTGTAGACGTTGTATAATGTGTTGTCAAGTCTATTCAAAATGTAGTTCCGGCAAAGGATATCAACATACTTCCAGGCATCGACCACAGCAATCACTTACCGGTCAATTTCATCCTCATTTAGAGTAGGAGCATTCTCATGGAGAAAACGAGCCAGGTTTAGAGTTGTAAAATAGAACAACATTTTCTGTTGCCATCTTTTAAAATCAGTTCCTGAGAACTTCTTTGGCTTCTCATCATGATTGGCTGGCACAGTCACAACAAGAGGGGTTGGAGCAATTGCAGCCACCACACTAGTACTTGTTTGAGCATTAATTTGACCAATTTCAGTAGCCATGAATTCTAAATTATAAAATACAATTATAATTAGAATTTTGTACTACATAGAAAATTTAAACCAAAACCATAGAAATTTAAATTCTATAAAATAAAAGAAACAAGAATTGTAACTTTTATTTCAATTAATTTGAAAATAAAATAAAATTTTATTTAATCAAATTAATTCCACACAGAAAATTAAATTTCTGTAATCACTTTAATAATTAAAATACTGAACCAGAATTTTAGTTAACGAACACTCAGAAATAATTCTGAAAACCAAAATTAATTTCTGACAAAATTTCACAAATAAATATTTTGAATTGTCAATGACACCAATATATTACTACTAGTTGTCAAAGAAAATAAACAGTATATTACTAATATCTATCAAACAATATATTACTACTATTTGTTTTCCAACCAGAATATTATTTTGTAAAATTACAGAAAATAATTTCTGTAAGAAGAAGAAAGAAGAAAGGAAATAAACAAAAAATTCTGTAAACAGAATAATTTGAGTCTGTCTTAAGATTGTTGAAACAATCTTCTGTGTACAATAAATAAATTGAAACCAAATCAAACAAATAAAATATATAACTTACAGGATTTATTTTACCGAACCGAATGAAAAATTTAAAAGATCAAGTCGAGTGTGTGACACTATGTCCTTAAGACAGATTCGCCCCGCTTCGGTGCTTATAGACTTATGGCGTGTAAGAACCTGAATTTTTAGACAACTAATTAGTTTATTAATAATAATATTAAGCCAATCGATAGTGATTTTTAACTATTAAATTATAATATTAATAGCACCATAATGGATATCAATATTAAAATTCTTTTAAATAAAATTATTTATCTTGATGTGCTTAAAATTCTGTATCAAAATACAGATGTGAAAACTAAATGGATTAAATTGATAGTAAATAAGCTAGTTAGAATTTAATAGGAAGAAAACCGTCCAGTTGAAAATAATAATATTGAATAAGTAAATTAATTTCGAGAACGAAAATTTCTTAAGGAGGGTAGGTTGTAATGACTGCTAAATTATGTTATTTTTCATCTGATAATGTTGACAAGTTCCAATGTGCAAATTTGATTTGAAGAATGACTTCTTGTTCATCACCATAATTGATAAGAAAATCTATTTAATTTGAAGTCACACCCGTGGGTGACTTTCACTTTATGCAAAGTGGCCACTGGGCATATGTCTGCCACCTGCTCTTTCTTCTCTTTACAAGTTTTATTATATAGAGCCTTCTTTCTTTCTTGAATAATAATAATAATAATAATTAAAAAAATGAGCTAGTTGCAAGACAGCCACTTCCCTTCTTTCGGCTGCATGATTGTTCTTTTTTTTAAAAAAGAACCCACTCACTCCTTATTTTCAGCATTCTTTTGAGGCATGCCAAATTTTGTGGCTGTCACCTAAGCTTTAGGTGACCATTCCAAGTGGAGAAGAGAATATAAACATAAAATAAACCCTCAAAACTCTCCTACATATAGAACAATCCAGCCCCTTTGGGTGCTCTACGGCTGAGAAAAATAAAGAGAGAGGGAGGGAAAGCAAGAGGGAAGGGAGAGAAGGGAAGAGGAGGAGGGCCAACACTTGGAATTTGTTTTACCTCACTAAGGTAAGAATACATCACCTCTATCCTCCCTTAGATACCTCTAATTAAATGTTTATAAATTATATATGCAAGACTAAGCATGATTAAGTCATATATTGCAAGATAGTACCATGCATGCTTAACATTTTGAATAGAATGATGGTTTCATTATGTTATAATTTCACATTCCTTCTTGATGTAAATATATGACTTAGCTACTGATTTTATGTGTTCAAAATTTTCCATTGTTAATATAATCTTGCAAAAGAGTAAAATGAGATGAGAATATTTTCCCTTTGCTTGAAACCTAGGCTTTTTCTCACTGTTTCAGATTTATCGGTTGAAAGAAGGGCTCTAATAAATTGAATTTAATTGATATTAAAAATCTGTACATACTGGAGGTATATGTAGGTGTTATACACTGTGTAAAATTTTTATAAAATAATTGGACACCATTTCCTTACCAAAACAAATATTTTCCCTAGGTGTCGCTTACGACACAGCAGAGGCAGCAGCTTCAAATAGGTCCCATTTTCTCCACAAATAGTATTTTTCTGCACGACCACTTGGGAAAGTAAGACTTTTAAGTTATCTTTCGAACGCCGCTGGTTTCAGAATTTTTTATTAAGTATTGAGAGAGAAACGCCAAATTTTCCAAAAGGTGACAGGATCTGTCCAGTTTTCTTATAAGAATTATTTGACCTCCTTCGACTGGTTTTCAGTCTTCATACTCTTCTGGAAATATGTCTTAAACTCAAAAATTTAGCAAACGGTTCTGACCATGCCTCATTTCGACACCATTTGAGGATCCTTTTTATTTTCCGAACACAGAACACCTGTGCTGACATTTTCATGGCCTGAATATATCTTTTCACTCCTTTGCTGTTTGGAGGCAGCAGCAACTCTGACTTTACCAGGTTACGGTTTATTCCACAAGATAAATTTTTAGGTGGTTCAAATTGGAAAAGTTAGATTTTTAAGTTAGCTTTCAAACGCCGCTGGTTTCAAAATTGTTTTGTAAGTTTTGAGAGAGAAATGCAATTTTTTTCAAAATACGACAAGATCTGTCCAGTTTTCTTGGAAAAATTATTTGGTCACCTTCTGTCGAATTTCAGTCTTCGAATCCTTCTGGAAACATGTCCTAAACTCATGGATCTAACATTCCGTTCTAACCATACCTTTTTTTTTGACACCGTTTGTGGCCGCTCTTATTTTTCCAACACAGACTACCTGTGCTGGAGGTACTATAGCTCACTGTCACACAAAAACCAGCTTCCTTCCAAAATTTATTTCTCCCTTTAAAAATCGTTTTTGGCTCTGGTATTCTTCTCGGAATATTTTCCTAACTCAATGGGCTAGCACTGGTTAAATTATTGTAATGATTGAACATCATTTGGTATGGGTTTCATATTTTTTTTTTATACAGTGTTGACAGAAGTAGTGTGTGAATTCCTAAGACGTTTTGTGATAAATCCTAAGACGCGCTATCATATATATTTTGGTTGGAATATACAATTGTGTTGTTTTATTTAAACATTATGTCACTGTAGTTTTCAAACTAAAATTCGTACATGCATCAACATGTGAATTGTACAACGTAAAGAGACATGAAATTGAACAGATACATTAAAATTTAAAAGTGATGGGGTGAGCCCAGTTTAGAATTTTGCGCAAGTGAGTTGCGAACCCTAACATGGCATGAGAAGGTATTTCGGCTCTTATTCGGTATAGAGGCGATATAAGGTTGGTGGTGCGGGAGTCACAACATAGACCGTTCCCTTGGGGCAGACCGTGATGTCACGGCTCGGGTATGTAACCCTGGCGCGTGGGCATCATTGGTAGTTACTGTAAGTAACATTTGAATATTTGACCAAGGGGGAGTCAGAATTGCTCGTGGCCATTGCTTAGCGGTTGAGTGGAAGTAGTGCTCCGCGGGGAGTTACTTAAATTTGTCTGATAAACTGAATCTATGAGAAATTAAAACGAAGAGCATGCATTTTCCTTATGATGAACTACTATTTCCGTTTGCCCTTTTATTTATTCAATTGTTATTCTATCGTTATTATTTTAACTGTTATGCTTATTAAGTACTGCTTATTATTCTGTTATTAAACCCTATTGATTATTTATGAGCATTATAATCGGGGTGGGTATTTTCGGGTTGTTGTATATTACTGAGCTCGTCGCTCATTGGCATCCTCGTTGCCCTGGCGTTTTATGCCAGGTACCGAAGAAAACGAAGAAAACACTGAGGCCTTGCAAGGCGACGTTCAGCCTTGGCTAGCTTGAAGAGTACCCAAATTCCACAAACCATTTCCTATAATTCCTGGCTTTCTCTAGCCTTTTCATTCGCAGTTGTTTTTAATTTCTTTTGTGTAACGAGACTAAGTTTTAAGTTTTATTGGGATTGTAATTTGAAACTTTAAATTTGGGTTGTTGATGTCTGGATAATAGTGATGGTAAATTTGGTGGAAACATTGATGAGGATTCATAATTACAAAAAAAAAAAAAAAAAAAAATTTAAGTTTTTAAACCTTATTATGATGTCCTAAAATTTTGGGGCGTCACATGGCGTCTATCTCCCAGGATACAATAATCTTCACAAATTGTTGTAGCACTCCAAACAATTTGTTCGGCGAATTAGAACCTGTATTCTATATTCTCTTTAATTTTCCTAAAAAAACTAATATGAAGAATATATGTAACAGAGTAAAAAAATTGGACAGCAAAAAAGTAATTTTCAAGTTTTTTTTTTTCGGATCAGAATGATTGCTGGAAATGCTGTATTTATAGACAAACCAAGGCTATCCGAACAGGTGTTGTTTTTGAATGAACAGATGCAAAATTAAGCTGAACAGATACAACATTGTTTCAAATAGATAACTGTTGGTAACTGCTTGCAGTTACATATCTGTTCAGAAACTGCCCAGCAACCGAATCTGTTTTGGTCTTTTTGAACCTACTGGACTTGGACCAAAGGGGGAAAGAAATTAGGACAGAAATTAAATTCAAATTTGAATTAAATTAAATTTTCCCGCAAGTGTTTTGAAAAAATTCAAATGAATTTTGTCCAAAAAATTAATATAAGAACCGACCCGACCCACAACCCGCGCCCGGCACGGCTCGATCGGCCGGATGGCGACGGTGCGCGTGCGCATGTGTGTGGTGGTTTAAGCCATGGTTTCATTTATCCATAACTCCCCCCTTTTACAAATTTGGGGTGCCCCTTGGGCCCAACCCAAGTTAATACACCAAGAGCTTATATACTCAAAAAAACTCTCTTAAAGTTTCAATGTGGAACAACCTATTTCAAGGAAACCCACATTTAATTCTTTAAATGTCCATTCCACGAATTTGAAAACGTCGTCAACTTCTTATTCACTCATAAATAGTTTTGACGAACCGTCTTCACCGTGTGACTTGCCATGCAGCAAGGAACATGTCACCTTTTCGGACCCACCCCAAAAGACATTTAGGACCCACTCAATTTTAGTCTCAAAGTTGGCCCAAAATAAGCCTATAAAAACCAATTTTCCAACAACAATTGCGGTAAAAAATGTCATATCAAAGCCACTTGTCCTCAGAACAAGCAAAAAAAGGATCATAATCCCATTACGATGACCGTTTCTGAAGCAATGGTGCTTGAACCTTTATCCAATTCATAGTGGATCGATTCTGTTGCAACTAGGCATATTGTGCAAAATAAAGACATGTTCGTGGAGTTTACTGAAAAGAAGATTGGTGACCACAGAATCTACATGGGCAATTACTCCTATAGTGATGTTTTGGGCATTGGCAACTTTCAATTCTCTATTAATGGAACTTCCATTGTATTTCATGATGTGCTTTATGTACCCAACATTTGCCGAAATTTAATTTCGGTTCCCGTATTAACCTAAAAGGGTTTTGAGATCAATTTTAGGTTTAACATGGTATTGATTAAGAAAGGAAATGTATTAGTGAAAGGTGTAAGAGTGAATAACATGTACTCTCTTCCCATTGATAATAATAAAGTATGTAGTTCTGATTATTTGTCTATTTCTACTAGTAATAGTTCTTATTTATGACATCTAAGATTAGGTCACATTAATAAAATTAAAATGTCTCGGATGTTTAAAAGTGGCCTATTGCCTAAAGTGTGTTCTGATGATTTTGATATATGTGAACCATGTATCAAAGAAAAAATGACTAGCAAGCCATTTTTCAAACATTGGAAATCATCGGAAATCATCGGAATTACTTAAAGTAATTCATTCGGACATTTGTGGCCCTTTAAGAACTAAAACTCATCGAGACATGGAATACTTTATTACTTTCATTGACGATTATTTAAGAAATTGATATATCTACCTTCTTAAACACAAATCAGAGACAATTTAAAAGCTAAAGGAATATAAATTAAAGGTAGAAAAACAACTTGGTAGGTCCATTAAAAACTTGAATAATGATAGAGGTGGTGAATATGAAGCTATGGATTCTTTCTGCAAAGATAATGGCATAAAATATTTGTTTACAATATCATACACACCACAACAAAATAGGATTACAGAAAGACAAAATCGTACTCTAATGGAAATGACAAGGTCTATGATGGCTCATACTGACTTCCTATTCATTTTTGGGGAAAAAGCTTTGTCTACCATTGCGTACATATTAAATAGAGTCGAAACAAAAGTCAAACCTCTAACTTCTTACGAATGCTGGCATGGTACTAAACCTAATGTTCAAAATCTCAAAGTTTGGGGATATAAAGCATATGTACTTATTCCCAAACCTTTAAAGGATAAATTGGGACGTAAAACTTGGGAATACAAGTTTATTGGCTACGCTAAAAATGGGAGTGGTTATCGTTTTTACCATCCAGAACGTGGATTAATAGAAATTAGAGATGTTATTTTTCTTGAATCTATTGATCTTGTTACTCTTCTTGAACAAATTGAATTGCTCTCTAAAATATCTCCAGATTCTTCTCTTCTTTCTTTGTCGCATGATCTAAAAATTCTCCCAGAACTACCTAATAGTGGGAGGAAATGAAAGCTACATGACATTTTACTTGCTTCGAATCTTGAGATAAGTGGAAGTGAGAGAGCAAGACGTCCATCTACGTTTTTGAAAGATCATTATATTTTTCAAGTTGAAGAACTTAATAACTTAGTAGATGCTTCTACTAGTTATAATGAAGCAATAAATAGTAGTGATGCTACACAATGGCTTGAGGCAATGAATGAAGAACTTGACTCGATCAAGAAAAATGATGTTTGGGAATTAACCAATCTCCTGAATGAAAGAAAAGCCATTGGTTGCAAGTGGGTTCTTAGAAAGAAAATCAAAGTAGATGGAAGTTTGGAGAAATACAAAGCCACGGTTAGTAGACAAGGGATTCACTTAACAACCTGGAATAGACTTCGTAGATACATATTCTCCTGTTGCAAAATTTGCCTCAATAAAGATTCTAATGGCGGTAGTAGCCAAGATGGATTTGGAATTGCATCAATTAGATGTTAAGACAGTTTTTCTCAATAGAGAATTAAAAGAGGAAATTTATATGATGCAACCTGATGGTTTCCAAAGCCGAGGCAACGAGGATAAAGTCTATAAGTTGAAGAAATCTCTGTATGGACTCAAACAATCTTCAAGACAATGGTACTTGAAATTCCACCAAACCATTTTAGAAATGGGCTATGTTGTGAGTCCATTAGATCATTGTATTTATATCTGGAAAAATGATGACAAGTTAGCAATATTATCTTTATATGTGGATGACATATTGTTAGCAGGAAATTGTCCAAATATGATTATAAAAACCAAAACTTTCTTGGCATCTAGATTGAAATGAAAGACATGGGTTTTGCAACCTATGTTCTAGGAATTAGAATTTCAAGATATAGAAATTCAAAATTATTATATCTAGATCAAGAGAAATATCTAGACAAGGTGCTCAAAAGATTTAATATGGATAACTGTAATTCTTTAAGCACACCTGTTTGCAAGGGACAAAGTCTTAGTAAAAGTATGAGTCCTCAAACTAAGTCTGACATTGAGGAAATGAGAGATGTCCCATATGCTCAAGCAATAGGCAGCTTAATGTATGCTATGACGAGCACAAGACTTGACATCTGTCATACAGTTGGATTGGTAAGTAGGTTTCAATCCAATCCAGGTAAGGAACATTGGCAAGTAGTCAAAAGAATATTCAGATATTTAAAAGACATTAAGAATTTAAAATTATGTTTTGGTTTGTGTGATCTAGACATAAAAGGATACACTAACGCAGATTTTGCAGAAAATGTAGATAATAGAAAATCTACTAGTGGTCATGTGTTCTTATTTGGTGGAACAACAGTTTCTTGGTTAAGTACGAAACAGAGTTGTGTTGCAAAGTATACTATGGAAGCTGAATACATAGCTTGTAGCACAGCTATGAGTAATGCGGTTTGGATAAAATGTTGGATTTGGTTATGGTGTGCAACTTACACCTTACATCTTATATCTTACACTTACACCTTACACTTACACCTTTTGTGAAAAATTAAACCTTACACTTACACCTTTTTTGAGGTTGCACACCATATGCAACCCACTTACACCTTACACCTTACACCTTACACTTATACCTTATACTTATACTTACACCTTACACTTACACTTTTTGTGTAAGTGGCACATGGTGTGCAATTGCACACTTAAGAAAAGTCCTAAAATGTTTTGTTAACAGTTTACAATTAGGTATTACTGCCAGACCGATCAATATATTTTGTGACAATCAATTCGCCATTTCATTAATCAAAAGTGGAGCGAATAGCTCTAAAGGAAAACATATTGATGTAAGTTATTACTATATTCAGGACATAGTAGAGAGAGGTGAAATTAAAATCGACTATATTCTTTCAGAAGAGATGGTGGCCGACCCTATGACCAAAGGGTTGTTTCTAGAAAAATTCAGAGTACTATGGGATTGAAAAATGCCTAGCTATGTGGTTTAGCTACTTATATAAGAGCATGGTCAGATGACTCAGGGGATACCTAGATAATCGATTTTTTGCGACTCTATCTTGCATATAAAACATGTGTTTGGTCAGGTAATAAGATAGAGGAATTGACAAGGTACGGACATCATAGTTAGCATGAGATGTAAAATCCATGATATGCAACATGTTGACTAGATGATGTTTCCTGCTTGATCAGCAAAAAGTCATTGATGAGATATGTTAAGGAAAGCTTTCAAGAATGGGCCTCAGAAAAGTACTTAACAATAATTTTGGCGCAGGTTGACACATGAGGAATGTGTGCGGCTGAAGTCCTCAATGGTAATTGGGTATGTACTATGAACTCAGCACTGAAAATTGATGCCGTTTTATTTGAGATATAGTGAATTGAAGTCATCTGGAGTGTATTGTCAGTGGGAGAACACATTCGTATGGGATGCGGTCAGATTGGTAGCAAAAACGTGCACACGTATGGCCAAGTCACAATTAGACGTCGATCTATGAGATAAATTCATAGATGAAAGTTAGCATGAGGCAAAATGTTGATACCAATGTAAACATGCCCAACTCCGGTTTTATCATCAATATTATAGTGTGATCAAGTGGGAGATGAAGGTATAAAAGGTGTTCACACCATAATATGACCTAATTTGTGGTAATATAAAACCTTCCTGCAGGATGAAACAACCTGGGAATTAGTTTGGTTTGAATTTGAAATGCAAAGACACAATGCTTTGAAGCATTGTGACTCTTGGATAAGGAATGGTTGTAACCATTGCTTAAGAGACACCATGTAAACACTATAAATACATGGCCATCACAACGGTTTAGCCATCTGAAATATTTCTCCTTTTATTCTAGTTTTTGGATTGTATTTTTTTGTGTGATAAATACCCTCACGAGATCACCAATCACTTGGCCATTGTTAGTTAATCTTTCAAATTCAACTTTCAATTAGGGTAAAACAAGAATCATAACTAAATCTCCACATTCCACTATCTCAGCAACTAAAGCAAGTAAATCATATGTTAACACCTAATCAAACAGAAAGAAAGAAAAAGGTTGTAAGAAACTAATCAAAGAGAAGAAAACAAATACATCACAAAGCAACATCATCTCATTTTCAAAACGGGTGCTGTTAAATGTCTCTATCATATTTTTTACGATCCCTTACTATTTTAAACTCTTTACCTATCAAAATTGATTCTTACTTTTTATTCTTTGAACACCAACCATAATCCCAATCATACCCCTCTTTGTTGGACACTTCCCTACCTCTGGCAGGTCTTTTCTCCCCATCAACCCCATCTCCAGCAAGCCTTTTTCCTACCATCCACACATCTGGTCACATCCTTAGCCACCATCTTCTAACTATTACCCTAGCTCCCAAGCCCTTTCCCATCCATTATCAGTCATTTACATCCCTTCTCAACACCTCCATTGTTGTCCCCATCTCTCCTCCTCTTTCTTCATCTATGTTTTAAGGGCTAAGGTTTCAAAGATTGCCATGGATAGCATTTCGAAGATCACTATGGCTAAGGTTTCAAAGATTTCCATGTCTAGGGCTTCTATAGAATACCAAACCTTTTGAATCAGTTTGGTGCTCCATAACCAAACTAGTAACATTTGTTCGGCCCTGATTCGTTATGTCCAAAGAGATTCCATTTGTTCAGTTATTTACCACTGCAGACTAGTGTTTTGTTCGGAGCTAGTTATTTGAACAAAGGCAATGGTGGTCATGAAAGCAAAACAAGAGGTTAGGCTGCTCTTGCTTATCGTCTCTGTGTGTGTGTGTGCGCAACGCAGTAAGAAGGTTGTAAGTATGATTGTTGACGATGAAGGATAGTGAGAGCGAAGGAGTGTAACTACATTGAGAAAAGACTGAGGGAGGTTTAGAGAAGAACTGGGGTGGCGAGGCTGGGTTGGGCTGCGGAGGACAAGCGATTGCTAGCGACAAAGGTACTGGTTAGAGCTGCGTTACCAGCTGGAGTGTCGATGGGATAAGATTAGGGTTAGGGTTTGTGAGGATTGGGATAGGGACAAAATTAGAAATTAATGTTAAAGAAAATTTGTAATAAAACAAATATAAAATAAGTAGGGGTCTAAAAAAAAGTAGAGGTATTTAGTGGCACTCCTTCAAAAATTCTCCGACTCATTGAACCTCAAAGCTATTAAAAACCACCAAATCCACATGCACCACACACATTGACCTGATGCCATTAGAAAGTTACAAAACACAAAAACAAAGACTGCATGCAATACAACAATTGGTTTACATAGACAATAGTGTGACTAGAAAATTTCTGTAGTGAGGTCATTTATTCAAAATCGCAATTGCCATAGCGAACAAAAAAAGATCTGAATGAACAAGTTTCTACAACTAGAATGGAACGTTGGAAAGAAAAAGAACAAATGAGGAAACAACATAAGAGATAACAAATGCAATAGTTGTGGATGTCGGGGATTGAGAGACCAAGAGAGAATAAACAAACATTGGGTTTGTTTCTAGAATACTAAATTGCTAAGAGTGGGTTTATCAAGGCCCAATGGGTTCGATTTGTAAAGTTTGAGAACTATTTTTTTTAAGGCCTACTAGATTTAATATGTAAATACTCATAAATTTTTGATCAAAACTGCATATGTTCTTAAAAAAAATTGAAGTTTAATGGTGTCAACTAACACCACTAACATCAACATAGCTCTGCCCTTGTACATAAACACTCTTCAAGTTTGTAACCATTTTTGTCCAAAACACAATTCTACTATAACAAGGTCAATCAGTTTTTTTCCAAATCTAGCTATAAGTATAGTTGCAAACAAGTCGAATTGATTCGAGTTTTACTATGTTGGAGTTCGGCTGGACCAATTATCCATTTGTTCAAACCCATAACAGGCATGGGACAACCCAACTATTTAATCACTTCAGACCACTTGAAATCTTAAAATATAATAGTAACACATGATTAGTTGCGCAGAGAACCAATTTTTTTTAAATATAATTTTTATAATAATTAATTATTTCTTATTGCTCAAAATGAATCAGAACTTGAGATGAAAATTGTTTAAGGTAAACTAATAACTTGACTGTGGGGTTCACAAGGTTGTAAGAGTGGAAAATATTTGAACTTTGTTTAATTATATTTAGGGCCTTAATTACTTGTTTAATCACATTATTCCGTTGGTTATTTAATCAATACAAGCAAATTACTTTTCATTTTTGACTTGAGATTAAAGAGATAGACTCTTCGGACTTGGTATTTCATTTTTATGTATTAATATTACTAAATTTTAATATTTTATTATTAATGTAGATTAAAATTGGTGAATTGTAGTTAAGGGCTCAAAAAGTTACATAATTGCACAAAAGGGATTACAATATTATAGAGATTTGAATTTGGGCAAAAGTTTACAAAATAAAAAATAAAAAGTTCACCTACCCCATATAATGTAAAGATTGAACACTCTTACACTCTCCTCTCATGTCTTGCTTTCCTAATTTGTAGAACCTTACATTTTCTAATCTTTGTAAATTTAATTACTAAAGGGGTAAAGTTTGCACTAATGGTTGTGCTAAGCACAATTATACATATATGAGAGGGTAATTTCTACTAGCTTGTTGGGCCGGTCAAAGCTCATTATGGTCTATTCCATTGACCAAGCAAAATCAGCCCACCTCACATGCCATACAAGTGTTGGGCTGAGCAAAGTATAGCTCCTGGCATGAAGCGCTATTGTTTGGGCCGAGCTAGGCTTGGTGCCTGACCGTGGTGCTAGGTGAGTGGACCGGTCGTCGATAGAAGGTGAGGCGCTAAATCTTAGTTTATTGCTCGGTTACCTTTGGGCTAAAATGACTAAGTAGCTAACTAGAGAACAATCGAGCGAATGGTTTGATCGGCTTGATTGTCGGCTCATAAGTGGATAAGCTTACTAGAGACCTATAAAGTTAAGGTGTTTGAGAATGGACGTTATCCTTGAGAGATAGACTCCTAGCGTGAAGCGGTGAAAAGGAATTATAATCACACTAGGACTCTACGAGAAATGCGCGAGACCCCCACCGGGGGTCGACCCCCAGTGAGGTGGCGGAGGCTGATTGGGTGAAAAAAAAACAGTTTTTTTTTTTTTTTTTTTTTTTTTTTTTGATTTTCGGCCAGTGGGGGCGCGCCACGTCACTGGGGGCGCGACCCCCACTGGGGGTCCATAGCACGGTTGAGGACTCTACTATGCCAAAGTAGATATAAGCCTTAGAGTAAACCTATGAGAGGTAATGCAATTCTAAACATTGGACTATTCTCTGAGCTTTCCCTAAGATTTGATCCCTAATTAAAACTTAGGCATCATAGGGGTTTTCTAGCACACATCTGCCGATAAGTTCACTATGTTTGTGTTTTCAGGACAAGTGATACCACTTGCAGAGGTTTTTTCTTGATCACAAGGTAATAATGTGAGGGATAAATTCTGTATCTGCACAATATATAAGCTTTGATTATATGCAGATAGAAATATTCGAATGACTTTGATGAGATTGTCTTGTTGATTGTGAGCCAATGAAATAATCAAATTTCATCAAATTTTGACCTAATTTTTCCAAACTTTGTTAAAGGCATTTTGTCATCAAAAACTCATTTCTCCTTCCTCCAAAGAGCCCAAAACCGTTCTCTTTTTCAAGTTTCTTGTGTTTTCGGTTCAAAAACTCAATTGTTGGAGCTTAAAAGGTGAGTTAGGCCACTCCCATTGGCCTAGGGCATTCCTTGAGTGAGTAGAAACCGTAGAAAGTGTGCTAGAGAGTGTTCTTGACTAATCTTTGGAAACCATTGTTGGAACTTGATGCTTGCTTGAACCTTTCTCTCCATTGTTTCTCTATTTCCAAGCTCTAAGAACTTTAATGTGGGGATTTCTTTTACTATGTGTATATAGGATTATGTTAGGGTTTAATTTATTACATAATCCATGTTTAAGCTTGTAATTGATTTTATGCTTATCTCCATGATTTTCCATCTTGTTCCTATCTTTTTTCATGATTTGTAGCTCTCTTGAATATTTGGCTTGAAATTCCTAGAAAGAGCATATTAAGGCTTATTTTCTCAAAATATGATTTCATATTATAAATGGATGTTTGTGTTTAGAACCTTAAAGTGTGCTCTAGGAAGCTCGATAATTGTTTTGATATACCTGTACTTTTGGGCTAATTTTGATAAAAAGGAAAAAAAATCAAAGAAAGTGTAGATAAAAATAAAAATAAAAAAATGTGATTTTTTGACAGATGGCAATTGTTTATAGTAGAGATAGCATGATTTGGATGTGTATTGAAATTTTTATGAATTCTCAAACGTATATTTGCTTATTAGTTTTGCTAGTTAGAGGTATTATGATGATGCTTCATACCCTACATGCGTATAAGCATGTTTAGTATATTAAAATATGATTTTTGCTGGGATTAAATGGTCCTTTTGACACATAAAGTTAATATGGCAATTTGAAAGGATGGATAAATTGGTAATTTGATCCATAGGGGTAAGGGTAATTCATAATTCTATTTACACAACAAAAAATTCTCTTTACACTCAATTTCTCATTACACAACATACAAAAATTCAATTCTCTCTTTATAATCCCCATAATACCCATCATAGCCTTCATCCTTTCAATTCGAACCTAACAAACCCTAACTTTATCCCACCCCCTAAACATCACCTTCGGCAACCACAATTACCATCTTCAACTCCAACATCTAGACCCAAACCACTAGCGACCTCCCTCATTCGCCATCTTCGATCATCCTTCCCAACTCCCAGATCTGACTCCTTCCACTTCCTCCATCTTCTGCTTTTTCTCTCTCCCTCTGTTGCTCCATCGCCACGACCATTACCATTGTTGCAACCACCCCCTCCTATAACACTTTCATAACTGCATTCCCACCACCACTATCCACCGCCATCGTGACCTCCCCATCCACTATGAGAGAGAGCGAGAGCGAGAGAGAGAGAGAGAGAGAGAGAGAGAGAGATGAAAACCTAGGGTTTTCAAATCTAGAAGAAAAGGGAGAATGGAGAAAAGGCAGTGACGAGAGATGTGGGCAATGAAAAAGGGTTAGGGATGACAAGGTGAGGAGAAGAGAGGCTTTGTGGTAGAGAATGGAGGGGATAGAGAAGGGTTCGGGGTGGCAGAGTGGGATGGAGATAGCGATGATTGGTGGTGAGACGTTGGGTGGCTATAACTGTTGAAGTGAAGGACTGGGTGGCTGCGGCTAGTAGTGAAGGGCTGGTCGGTGACAAAGGGGCGATGGCAATGGTGAGGCGGTGGCAATAGTGAGTTGGTAGAGGTGGTGGTGATGGGGTAATGTGTAATGAAAAATTAGGGTTTTCAAATTTTAAGGTGGAAGGATATTTTAGTAATTTTATATAAGGATTGAAATGTAATTAAAAAAAATTAAAATTAAAGGGTGTAAGACCATCTCCAACGCTGTATCAGAGTTGGTATCAAATTTAAATTTTGATGAAAAAGGCACTATTCACTCCTCCAACGGTTCATCAGAATTGATATCAAATTAATAATTCATCAAACAATTCATCAGATCGAGGACGAAGTAATGAATTCACCAAAACACTGTTGCGGACCGTTGGAGGGGTACCCGGGTCGACCAACTGGTTGCCCACCCGGTTGACCAACCGGTCGCCCGGTAAAAGATTCAAACAGTTCAGCCAAAACAGTTCAAATCGGTAAAAAAAAAATAAAAAAAAAAAAAATTTTTGCCTAACCGGTCAACTGGCCGGTCGACCACCCGGTCGTCCCAGAAAAACTTCAGAAAGTTCAAAAAAAAAGTTCAGACAATTCAAAAAAAATATATATATATTTTTTTTCCCCTAACCGGTCCATCGGCCGGTCGACCACCCGGTTGTCCCGGATGAAAATTTGATGAAAATGAAGGGTTGGAGCGCTCAGTATCAGATTTGGTGAAAAGTCATTTTTTCGACTCAAATTTGGTGAAAAAAAAAGTGAAGCGTTGGAGATGCTCTAATGAGTTTAAAAAGTAGTGTAAGTAAAATTACTCTAGAAACAGTAAACTTGTCACCAAAGAGTACTTTGGTAAAATTAGCCTGGAAGGCATATTGATAATTTTGACACTAAGAGTATTTTGATAATTTAGCCATAAGGAAAAATTAGTAATTTAGAGTGCTACTATTAGCACCCCATCAATTATTTTGGATCTCTTATTTTTTATCTTTTTTTTATTACAATAATAACCTTATGTGAAATTACTAAAAGAGACATCAATAATTTTGGGATACCGCATCTCACAATTAAGCTCACATACATACTGCATATGAGTTAGGATTTTTAAGAGCACCCAAGTCCATCACCACCTATCCATCTTCTCCAAATCCCACTTTCAAAACTTACCGACCCTCAAAACCTTAAAAATCCTTTGGCAGTAACATTCCGACAACAATGGTAGCAATTATTTGATTACATACACTTCTCCGACAATGACAATGAGTGAAAGTTTCTTCGACAACCACAACTCCATAAGATGAGAGAAGTATAACAATAAAAACTTATAAGAGGTTCATAACTTTAATGATGTTCTTAGTTCAGAGGAGATTGGCTTTATAAGAATAAATTTCTTAAAAAAAATAGCAAAAATAATAAAAATTGTTCGTTATTTTTTCAGGGACTGAACTCCTGAACATATGACCGAAATTCCGAAACACTGGCCTAAACATTGTTTATTTGTTCAGGAAAAGGTAACCGAACATGTCTTATTTGTTTGGGAACAAATAACCGAAACAGTAGTAGAAGTAGGCAAACAAAAGAGGTTGGACCACCCTTGGGTGGTCGATTAAGGGATAAAATCCTGCCTAGTTTTGCTTCCACAAAGAGCATACAAGTACAGTGAGGTTATGGATGAATGACAAAAAACCAACTAAAGAAGAATGAAAGTGGTGTTGTGTGAGTGTGAAAATAGGTGATAGAAAAAAAAAACCAAACAGATTGACAAATCTCGTAATGAAGTAGAGAAAAAACTTCTTAATCACACAAATTTTTTCCACTCGTTTTGGAAGGTTTCACTGTCGTGGGTTTTGTTAGGGTTTTGGAATAGAAGCTTTTTGGGGTATGAGGGTGTGCATTTGAATGGGTAAAATGTTTTTACAAGGATAATTTTTGTATTATTTGGGGGAAGAAAACAAATTTTAAGGGTTTTACAATCTATAAGTGGGGGTCTAAAGAAATGGGAGATCCAAAATAATTGATGGGGTATTAATAACAACATTTGTAATTTAACTTTTATAAGGGCATTTTGGTAAATTTGACGAAATATGAAAAATTGAAATAAATAAATTGAGTATTAGCCCAGTGATTTTGAAAATTACGTCTTACCTCAAGAGAGTTAATGTCATATTACAATTTTCCCCCTCCCTTAGTCAATCATTATGTCAACTAACATAATTGGAAGATGTTAACAAGTTTGGTAGCATTTGATAGAGTTTTCCAAATATGATTTGAGAATAGAGTTATATTTTGAGTTTGTAAGTTTTGAAATTATGATTTGAGTGTGGAAAATTTATTTGGTTATGAGTTGTGAATTGAGTGTTGAGTTGAGTTTTTAATGTTTGATGTGGCATGTGAAATAAGAAATTTTGTTTGATTATGAATTTTGGAAAGAATTTTCAAAACTTAATTCAAATTGTTATAACTCATAACCAAACACATTACTCAAAACTCTATTGAAAAATCTGATCAACACTCATAAGCAAACTCTTTTTAAAATTCAATTAAAAAAATTAATTAAAATAACATTAATCAATTTTTTAATTGAAAATATTACAAAGGAAATAATTTTTTTTAAAAATAAATATTCAATTACTGATTTAAAATAACTTTTGATTGTATATTTGATTTGAATTATTTTTTAAAATATTTTTTAGTTAAAATATTTTTATATTTTTAATGATTACTGTCACAAATTATTTGCTATTTATTGTATTGTTATTTTCAAATAAATGGCCCAAAAAATTATCAGGTATTATTTATGTGGGAGTCAAAAAAAAAAAATTAGAATATCATTTTGTTAGCATCTATGCAGTTTACCACACACAATTCAATTTTATTCGAATTTTTTTATTTGATGATTTTCATCAATTCCGTGAGAAATGCATCCTTCATGTACTTCATTTATATCATCTGTTTAGCCACCAACTTTTATATCAGAGGCTGAACAACCAACAACTTCACCATCTTCATAATTAATTTCATAATTTACAAATTCACTCTATATATTGGCAGATGATATCGGTGTAAAACAAGAAGACCAAATAGAGCTGTTTTGCAATTGCCACCAAAAGATTTAAAAAAAAAAAAAAAAATCACTGTAGTAGTCAACTGGCCGGACATCTGGAAGGATGTCCGGGGGTGACGATCGGGTAGACTAAAAAATTCAAAAACTGTATGAAAAGGTGAGAGCTTTGGCTTGGAAGTTTGTTTTGAAAAGAGTTTTGTCAAACGTGAAATAGAAATGTTTTTTGAAGTGTGGTGGAATTAATTTTTGAAAACTCCATCCAAACACTTTGTTCACATGAACGGATAGAATTGTTTTTTTTTTTTTTCTTTGACCAGCAAGAAAAAATCTTTATTAATGAAATCATAAAACGAGTACATCAATAAAGAGGAGCTCGGAGCTTCAGTTGGAGAGAATCCAACACAGAGGAAAAACCAAAGAGAAACAGAAAACAATATATACAGCACGAGAGCAATCTAACAGCGTACACCAGAATAAACAGATTGCACACCCCAGCAGGTAGCCCACCACTCAGCACCCAAACCTAAAGCAGAACCAAACTAAAACTGCAAGCTGACCATCTACAGTGCAGCTAACCATAAAAAATTTCAGCAAACAAACCTTCAACTCCAACCCATTGCACCACAAAAACTCCCGTGAGCTGAAAACAGCAAGACTAGCAAAAACACAGATTGAGAGCCATCTAAATAGCAGGGGAAATTTAAGCAGATCACTCAGAACCAATGGTTAAAAGAACTGAATTCCTATAAAGAAGTAGAGCACACATCAACTACCATCTAACCAACCAACACCAGGATAGAATTGTGATTGGAAAGTTTTACCAAACACACCCATTTTATCCATAACCTTGTCTCTTCCTCTTTTTCTCTCTTTACAATTATCTCTTCCATTAAATCTCACACACAATTGCATGGTATTGAACCCCCATCAAAGATTGAGGTCTCGAAACAATGATGATTAAGCGGCGGTCTTGTTGGCTCCTTCAATGAACATGTCAAACTTGTTGACTAGGCAAGAGGTCTTTATTGTAGAGTTCGGGGTGGTGGGATTTGGATTTTTGGTCATGAAGGAGGAGGTGGTTGTGGAGTGTGTGGATTATCTAAATGCTCCAAGGTCATGATTCATTGACCTTACTGACGGAGGATTTACAAGTAGAGAGGATTTGAAGACTGTTATGTAGGGAGAGAAAATTTCAAAAAAAAAATTATTATTTTATTATTATACATATAAGAGTCAAGGGCATTTTTGTCATTTTATACTACAAATTAAAAAATCTATATTTGTTAGATGTTTTTAATTTACCCGCACACACATATATATATATATATATAATTGTAATTTACCCACACATATATATAATATAATATAAAAAACAAAAAATCAATTTTCGAAAATTACAGAGTTTTAAATAGCCCAATTTAAAAAACTATAAAAGCAAATTAAGAGACTTTTTAATTGTCTGGGATCACAAATTACCATTTTGGAGGCACAAATTACATCCAAACATTTTCAGGAAAATAATTTCACTATCAAGATAAACTTTGAAAGTCCTAAATACTTTTAGGACAAAGGAAAGGAGAGAAAAAAATGAAAAATAGCAAGTTGAAAATTGGATGAGGCTGTCAATACCAGAAGAGAGACATACAAATCTGAACTGGTCATCTATTTTTTATTAAACTCTTAATTCAAAACTTTGTTACAACCTCGTTAGTGCAGTCGCACAAGTTAGAAAATGAATGAGCTTTTTAAGGCTTTTTCAGTTCCTGACTGAAATAACTGTATTTCTTAACCATGTAGCAATGGTTTTCTTTTGTAAGAGCACTTCACCTCACTCACTCCACTTTCTTGCTCAATTTATCAACGCCATCTTCGGATGCAGTCTTGGACTCATCAAATTCCAACAACTACAAATGATAACAGAGTTGTAAGTAAAGAATTCAACCAAGTATCAAGCACACAAAACATCTCAAAACTTGTCCAACAGCTACAAGTTTGCTGGCAGCGGTTGGAAATACATCAATTCAAATTAAGTAAACTTTCAGCAATTATGTTTATCATATTTCTTCAATACATTTGCCTTTATTTTTTTCTTTTTTTTTTTTTTTGATAAATATATTATATCTTCTTTTTTTCTTTTGATCAACAACAATAAAAAATCATAAGATGGGTAATACAGACAAACCTGTTTGACATCACCATTCCATATGCAATGAGCTGCCAAAAACCCAATAACAGCTGGTACTATATATAGTAGTGCAGGCTGAAAGTGAAATGAAAGAATATACATCATAGAAGAAGAGTTAAAGATGGATAAAGAAATAAGCACACTAAAAAATAGAAAAAAATTAAACCTTCCCTGGCTAGGGTAATTGCCGGGTATATGTATCAAAAATAATTTATCCACCGAATTTGAGTTTGCCCAAATCGCCCAAATTTGTGCATGTCAATCAACCACCCGGACGACCGGTGCAACCCTTGTCAAGCGCAAATTCAGGCGATTCAGGCAAGCCAAAATTTGGTGGATGTAGCATTGCTCAATAAATTTATTCTTTTGTTTATTTACATACATGTATGTATATATGTATCATTACAGCAAAAAGAAAAGAGTGATACACACCTGTGCAGCTTGAAACCAATTCATGACAATAATAGTAAGGACCAAACCAGCAGTATATCCCAGAAAAGCACTCTTGAAATACTGGCTCTCTTTCCCCCTAGACACATCGAAACGCAATGCCAATGCTACAAAAATGCCTGAAGGAGAAAAAGGGGTGTGAGCATATACAACACCCAGTGTGTAAGTTTCAGAGATTAGGACACATAATGCATATGATTATATAATAGAACCATTAGCAAGTAAGAGTATGCACCAAGAAATCAAAAACAGGAAAGCCCCAAATAAAAAATTATCATCAGTAATATATATAATTTTCATGATTCAGGAGAAAGTTTTTTCCCCTATGTTACAGGATGGAGGGGATTTTCCGTGGTTTCTCTCGTACAGTGAAAATCATGCCAGCCACTTGGTGATTTTTACTTGCATTGATTGCTACCGCCAAGTCATAGTCAAAAGAGAAATAATTCTAATGATATGCACATATTACATAATCAGCGCCTAACGTCAACAATCAGAATCGGGGAACCTGAAGCCCCGACTTTCTTCTCGCATATAAGTCAATGAAATGGCAGTCCATGTTCTATACCTTAATCTCCTTGTAAACTACATAGTAAGATTCTATCAAAGAATGCCACAGCACAAGGGGATGCTGATAAAAATTCCATAACAAAATCAGAACAAACAATGGTACAAGTGCTCATAATCCAAATCATAATTGCATGCAGTAGAAATGCCTAAAAATAGTGTGCGCCTCAAGCAGTGAAGCTAAAGAAATGTGACATGAAAAAGGCATGAATTCCAAGCATATCATGCACAGCATTGGAAAACAATGATCTAACTACATTTAATGATTAAGGCACATATGCTTTAAAATTTATATATGAACAAATCAAGATGACAGGGTTACTCGAATTTGTTGAAAAGAATGTGAGATTAACTAAATTTACAACAACAAATGCCCTGTAAATTCACACAGCCTGACAACAAACTCTTAAAATTTATCAGATAGCAGAAACAGAACTAATCATGGCCAACATTCAGGGAAATAGATTTTTTTTTTTAATTCAACTTGAACATCACACCTGGAATTACTATGTCTCCAAGTCCAAGCATCGAAAATGGACGTGCAGAATCTCCTGTTGGGAATAAAAGCTGCAGAGAATTAAAAATCACAATCAGAACAATACAGCACAACAAACTTGGGGATCCAAATAGGAATTTAAAAAATATATATATATACATTTCAATTATCCTGACATACTGACCTTTATAGGAGCATCGAAAGATTTTGCAACACTAACCATCACTGGGGTAAAGAAAACCCAGAAAATATCATAGACAAAAAGTCCAGCCTGCAGTTTTTTTAGCAGAAAAGAATCAGACAAAACATGAATCCACTGAGTGCATAAACTAGCATTGAGAGAGAGAGCCAAATTAGCACTGAACACCCTACAAAATCTAAATATTACATGCAACCAGTCTTTTTAGTAAGTCATCTTCTGAAGAGGTTTTGTGTTAGTCTTTCTGCAAAAATACCCTATATCACCTCAACACCTCTAGCTGAGACCAAAAGGGAGGGGGAGGGGAGGGAGAAAATGAAACCAAAAAAAAAAAAAAAAAATAGAAATGAAAAAGGAATAAAAATTAAAGAAAAGCAGACAACAATGGTAAAGACTAGACAGGGGTTGAATGCACATGTTATGTATAATGTACTCTGATATGGACAATCCACAGTCCACAAACCGGTGCAGCAAACTGAAAGGAAACACAACAGTAGTAATGCCAACATGACAAAAGTTGGAAAGGTGTCAAGATACTCTATTTCTTTTGCAACGGTCTCAATATTTTGGCAACAATTACTTCCGGAAATTGAATACTAAGAAGGCAACATATGGTTAAAGCATGTAAAATTTATTAATCAAAAGCAAAGGGGAAAAAAAGCAACAAAAGTGGGAAAACCCACGTTACTGGTCAAAATCATGTCTGATTCATGTAAACACTCAAGGAACAAATCATTGACTCCAATTTAGACAGAGAAAACACCCAAGAATCAAACAAAAATTAGAAATTAATGTTCAGCTTTTCAGAAGAAAGCCAGTTCCCTCATTTCAAGAGAAAGCCATATGGTTTGTTTTCATTTTTTTTCTCTCACAATGAATTGGTGAGAAGTAAAAGATAATTCACATATCTTTAAATTTAAAAAGGGTACTTCCAGCAAAACAAAGAGGAGAAGAACAAAAATTCCTTCCTTTCACATATTTGAATTTTATTCTTCTAAAACATTTTTTTTTTTAAAATGAGAATGAAATGCGATAAAAAGATGTGTCAAAAGCAATAGATTTGTCACATCACAAGGTTGCGTTTGTCACAATAAGATTTTAACATTCTGTTTCTTCTTTTTTAGTTTTCAAAAATAACAGAAGTCGGAATGGCTTGATATGGATCTGCGATTAAAAAAAAAAAAAAAACAAGAGAGAACAAAGAAAAAAGCACAAGTTTGGGAGCAAAGACTACATTTGGGCTTATTTTTTCCCCAATTGAGCACTCACAAACCTTTTCCTTACTGTTTTAACCTGCCAAATCCAGATATTCACTTTCAACCTCCAACACCCATGTTCTGTAGCAAGAACAATATCACATTACAGCATGAAAGAACATATTGATAAGAGTGACAAGCACGTGCAAACAGAGAGAACATCATGCTTCTTGCTTTACATAGAAGAGAATATTTAAGGTCAAGATGAGTGAGGGAGGATGAGCAACAATGATATGCCAGGGAAACAGCTGGTGATGATGAATGCATAGTCTCTCAACTTTTGACAATATATGCATTCTTTGATCAAAAAGTAGTAATAAGATGGTGAATCCCTAAAAAGTTCTCATGACTACCTAAAAAAATGAAGTAATCTTTTCTTCTCTCAAAAAAAAAAAAATTGAAATGAAAATTAGGCATAATGAAGCCGATAACCCAACCCTGACCAAATGCATTGTGTATTTCTCTTGCTCTTCCCCCAACTTCAAGAAAGGTGTATTGAGGGGTGTCCTTATAAAGGCATAACTCTTAGAAAGTTGTCAGAATGAACTCATAAGGCCAGAATAGTAGAGTAATTGTAGGACTGAGTTAACTAGTTTAGTTTGTCTTGGGTTGCGGTGCATTCAGTTCACCAAGTAATGGATGGTTAGAATTGCAAATATTGAGTTGTAAAGAACTGCATTTTGTGGAGGCTATCACTTCATATGAACTCTATAGAAAGGGGGCAAAATATTATTCGAAGGATCAAAGCAGACCCAAGTTCATGTGAAACCCAAGATTACAACTTGGAGGCTATCTTGTCATCATGTATACCTACCTCAGTTCAGGGAACAAAAATGTAAACATACTGATGTAGAGCTAAAACCATCAATTTTTTATCGGCAACATAAAGAAATTTATTGAAAAAAGGAGAAGAAATAGAGCTAAAAGCATTATGACCTAGCAAGAACACATAAGTACGTCCTAAAGGAAAGAAGGAAATAAAGGAAAAGAAAAAACAAAAACAAACTAAAAAAGGCAAACAAGAAGGTACAACATATTTTGTCGTAATTTGGTGTAGTTATATTGTGAACATCTTCAGCAAAGTGTTTGAAGCTTAGTTGGCTTCTTCACTTATAGGTTTTTCATAAAACCACACTCTTTTAATGCTGTCATATGAAAGTTCAAAGAAAGGGTAACAAGATTATATTACAGTTTTTAGGTTGCTGGTTGTCAAGTTCCAGAGATACATATAAAGACTAAGATGTCTCTGGTTATCCTATTAGGAAAATAAGATTAATAAATAAATCCATAGATTCTGTTTCTTACCAGAAGGATGGCACCAGTCTTAAATGATCCAAGCGACAGCATTTCAATTCCCTACAAATTTGAGAAGTAAAAGATGAAGCCAACCCATTCAAAGTTCTCAATATATTATTATGTCAGACAAACATATATATAGAGAGAGAGAAGTTTGCCAAATACAAAGGCTTTTGCCTACTTGAAAAATAAAGAAAATACACCATGCCTGCACATAAATCTATATGAGATTAAATAACTTCTGAATCCAAGGAGGAAAAAAAATAGAAGCCATAGTAAAAATCCATATGGTAGCAACGCTACTAGCATTCCAAGATAATTTAATCCCAATAGATCCTCAATGAAATAGCATCAACAAAATTTCAGATTAGAAAGGAGAAGATAATAAAAAAAGATTTAAAAATCTGAACAAGATATCACAGAAAATGAAAATGATGAGAAATGAAATCCATATTAAAATTATATGCACAATCAGCAGATATAATTAAAATCCAACATTACACATACGGGATTAATAAATAAGAAAATAATCTGCACAAGCATATAAAGTTCAATTTGCGAAGAGCACACATAAATCAGAGAGCCTATCTGTTTCAACTTTCAAAAAGAATTACCTAGAATGTGTATAATGAAAATTTTGAAAACCAAAAACTACAGTCATTCAGTATTTTTTACTAGAAATCCAAAACCCAGCAGTGCAAATCTCATTATAATTGGGAATAGGAATCAAAACAATGTTCTCCATAACCCTCTATTCAGAGGGGTTTGGAACAATTTAAGCAATTTAGTGGCTTGTTCAGGAAGAAAAACTAATATGACACCCTAGTTCAGCAGCCAGGTGAGATAGACATGCTTCAACCCTCCCCCAGTAAGTTAACTTACTATAAAACCCCTATTGTATAGTTTCCTTAAGTACTCTGATATACAAAAGACATTAACAGCTTCCTACAATCAAATTCAGACCTCTCTCTTGTTCATGACAAGCTCCATCCATCTCTAGCACTAAGTATTTATTGAAAGTATTCCTAGCCCCGAGTAGCTCCACAATAGGATTAAGTGGAGGTGTATAGCAATCCAGCGGAAACAGCTAATCACAATCTTGGCTAGAAAGCTCAGACATCATGAAAGGCACTTGGATTGAAAACAACAGCCAAGGAACTGAACTTCATGATCGAGGAGATTGAAAATGACTGCATAGTTCACATCTACAATTTTGATGGTGATTTCTGTTTCTTTTAGTTTATATCTTGTCTGAAAGGACAAAAAGGAGAGGCATTAAAAAAAATATATTATATTGCATTCATCTGACAATGGGTATGGATCCATGCAACGGAAGCCAAATATTGGTATTAAGACTTGTTGAGTTGGGATGAGTTGTTAAGCCAAAACGAAATTTTATTGAAAAAAGAGGTACAAGGGAGGACAAGGAATCCTCAAAACAGAAAACAAGAAAAGAAACTCAGATCATCTAAGAGTCACACACAAACTTCCAATCACTAGAAATCAAGAAAAGCGAAGTCTCTTTGAACAGGGGAGCTGCTAAAGCCCAAAACGATGCCAAAACATGAACTTTGTCCCACAAAGAATTCAAATCCGCAAACTTGGCATTTGAAGATCCTTGTGTTTCTTTCCAACCAAATGACCTAGAAAATCGCAAACACTGCACAAAGTCACAACACCTTAGCCTTTTTCTAGACACCAAAAGCTTGGAAGTCAATTAAGAGCACTAGCATACTTGCTTCAAGAGACACCTACGCAAAATCACCCAAAAAGAAGAATCACTGCCATAGACTCAAAGCCACTAAATGATTCAAAGACTCCCCATCGCCCTTACATGCACCATTAAGGACAGAGAGCAATTAGGCCTCCTCTTTTGAAAAACATCATTGGTCAAAATGCTTCCCTAAACCAAAGACCACATAAAGAACTTCACTTATTGGCTGTCCAACGATAGGTTACTTTGTTGATTTCATTGTTAGGCTAGATCTAGTCCGACCAAGCTGTGATAGGATGTCAGTGAGATTCAGGTTAGGACACTTTCAATCAGGGTTAGAAGCTTAACTTTAAAAAGAACTTAAATTTATAAAAAATAAACTCTCAATTTCCAAGAACAATAAATGAAAAAAATTTCAACTATGATTTTTATTCCGTATAGTTCTCTATATTTTGAAAGTTAGGAAATAGAAAATGTTTCTAAAAAACTTTGCCAAATATGTCCAAGATTTAAATAAAATAAAATAAATTAAAAGTAAAACATGAGAGAAGCCACACAAACAAATATTCTCAAGATAATATGTACCTCAATCTCCTTCAAAGTTCAAATCCTTCTCCACCAACCACTATCTCAAACCTCAAATAAACCACAACCCCAAGAAACTTCGATGCATATGATGATGCAGCCCACCTAATGTGTGACACTTGAAATAATTCATCTATATGTTGAATTTCACTATTCTCTTTGAACTTTTTTCTTTTTCTTTTTAGTGATAAATAAGTTGATTATTGGTGTCCACACCTTCCAATACCAACTTGACGATTTGCTCAGACTTCCTCTCACACTTAAAAACCTCAAATCCAAATAGCCATAAAAAACCAACAAATACTTCTTTACTCAGAACAAAAGAGGAAGTCACAGATATTACTTCAACTGACTACGAACCTAATTGAGACCCATTAAACGTGCTTGTAGGTATAAGCTTGTTATACAGTATCAAAATATAGAGACAGCTTCTCTTTGAGTGAGATCACCAAGATTAAAATGGATCACTAATATGAGGTAAATCGCAATGTTATATGACTAAAAAGTAATAACTAGAAAAAAACCACGCACTAATTGTAAACAGCAAATAATTGCGGATATATACAAAGTTGACTTGACAAAACTTTTAACAAACACAGAGCATGATGTCATCAAGTTAAGAAGTAAAGCATTACAACGCATGATTGAGGTAGTAAAGCTTCCAGAAAGTTCAATAAAGGAATCCTCGAGCAATTGAAAAGTCAAATGAGGTCACAGTCACAGAATGTCAGCAATTGAGATGCTACAAATGACGCATTATTTCAAGAATGATTCTATCGAACCTGAACGCAAAATGCGAGGCCCAATATATTGTTAGCCAGCCAATGCTTCTGTGAAGCATACCACGCACAGAAAAAGGTTCCAGGGATAGCTGCAACAATCTGAGACCTTGTGAACTCAACCTCCAAAGCTGCGGAAGAAATATGTAAAGAAAAACATCATTCTGCATATTACAAGCAAGATACTGTCAACTGCATCATATGAAAACCAAGAAAAGCAGGAAACAAAGAGATTGCATTCATTCAAAGGTTGACACACATATTTTACCAGAAGAAAAATGCTAACCTGAGTCAACCCAGACTTAGTTGTTAAAACCATGCAATAAAGATAAACCAAAAACCAAAGTAGAGAACCACACCAATTGGATAAAAGCATGAGGCAGACTACCACCAAGCTTTCCTGGAAAATATCTACAAGTGTATATTACATCTTAGAAAAATAGAAGCACGTATAGCTTGAGAACATAGTTATCAAAATCGCAATCCAGATCATAGGATCTTACGATTCCATGATTTTAGTTGTGCCAAATGATCCGGATCACACTAGGATCTTAAATTTAGTAGGATCTTAAAGTTACTACGATCCTATTCATAAAATCGTGTAGAATCACATACGATCCCGATTCTACTATGATCCCAATCCTAACAATTTTTTTGTTATTATTTATTTCTTGTATATATGTGTGTGTATGTGTTTATCTATATAAATTTTTTGACTATAAACACTTTTTTCAAATGTCTCTTCTAATTAATGTTAACATAAAAGATGTATTAAATCAAATTCATCATTTTTCTTTAATCTTTTTAAAATTACGTAACATATATTATCATTATCGATAATTTTTCATCTTATTTTACATTGAAACTAGAATCTTACGATTCTCGATCCGATTTTATGATCCGATCCACGAGTCCCTTCCAACGATCCCACGTGGGATCTTGATTCTATGATCCGAAAAAAGAGTGTTTGTACAAGTTGATGAAGGACATTGAAGAAATCATTGTTATTTATAAATTAAAAAAATTTTAAAAGTTAAAAAAATTAAAAAAAAAAAGAAAAAGAAAAAAAAGTAACCCCCATTGCTAATTCAATTTCACTAGATCAGTAGCAACCAATGTGAAGTAGGATTGTAGGAATCAACAAGCAATTACGCATACAGAAGTGAGCCACCTTTCATAAAACCTCACCAAAAATCATCATGCAGTGATAATATTATGTAAGGATGTCATCATAACCAGTATGCTAACTGTGACGGACATAGTTGTCAAATTGAGAATCACATCATTAATTGAATTGTGGATTGTGAATCAAATCAAATCGACAATCGTTTGGATTCAAGACCAACAAACTATAAAAAATTATTTTTTAAATTATGTTTAGCTGTTATATATATATATGAAAAAAAAATGAAATAAATTGATTTTGGCACATTTATAAATAGTGTATATTTAAGAAAATGATTACATAGTCTAGTTGGAAAAGGATTTCCGTTATAATAAGAGATGTGGGTCCAAATCCTACAAACATAAGACTACACAAAACTCATAATATAAAAAATCAACCTAGAAACCCCACATACCGCCCCCCCCCCCCCCCAAAAAAAAAAAAAAAAAAAAAAAAAAAACCCAGCCATGGAACCATTGGATCTTGCTTGGTTTGGCATGTTTGAAAAAAGCCAAAAAGTTACTATCTTATTTAAATTACATCATCTTATTTAAGTCACATTACCTCTCTAACACATCATTTCAAACCTAACCCAAACCCAACCCATATTTCATAAAAAGTCAAAAAGTGCACTTATTTAAATCATCCCAAACAACTTTATTTCACTAAAACAGCAATACATAATTCATAAGTACAATCTTTAAACATCCTTGGAAACCGTGTTATGAAACGGTTAAATAACAACAAATCATGCATAAGTTTTTGGTTATTTTTATACTGAACACTATTAGAAATTGTATTATGTCATTTTCTTTATTCAAAGATGTAAAAGAGGGTCAAATCTGTCAAACACGATAGTTTCAAAAATTGTATGAATCATAAAAATTGAATCGATTCATGAATCAATTGTGAATCATATGATTCACTATAAATTCTATCCCAAAATAAATTCACCCATAGATTCGTATCAATTTACACATGAATCACAAATGAAATCATGAATAGAATCACAAATCATAAGATTTTCATAACATAGGTGACAGGTAATATTGACCTTCATTCAAATCTCACCCTCTTAGTCCTTCCACTCCGAGCCCAAGTCAGCCATTAATGAAATGGCAATCTTTTCATAATCAAGTAGAAATGGTTTGTCAAGCAACCACTTTTCCCTTTAAAACTATAGCTCACTCTATTCCATTTTTTGTATCTTAGCTAACCATGCAATAGTTTTAGAAAAACACATTTGAATAATAAATTAACAAAAATATCCTTTTTTTTATTTAAATGATTTTTTAGGGAATTAGGATGCTATTTTAACCCATAAATTTAGAGAAGGATAATATGGAAAGTGATGATTCATATTTTTAACTTTTTAAATGACGACACCTAAATTGAGACTTAAAAAAAATGGAACGCAAGATGCATAAAATTCAACAGAGTATTGAGCTAAATAGGAACAAAAATTTATGGCATATCCAAGGAAAAAATTGCCATTTTTTCCCATCAAAACGTTTCCATTTCCTAGGAGACTAAAAGGAAACACTAGTAAAATAATGAAATTCTAGTGTTCCCATCAAAACAAATTAGAACATAATGAAACACACCAAAACACAACACAACATATCAAAGAAATAAGTTATATCAACAGAAATTTAGAATTTTAATAAAGGATTTCAAAAAATTTAAAGGTTGTATTTTTTACTATATTAATAAAAACTAGTATTAGTAATATAACAAAAATTTTGTTAATGAGTGACCTAAGAGCACTTGTTAACAAGCTTACAATGGATGTGCTTTCTTTATGAAAGTGCGTCATAAAGAACGTACAACTATTTTAAGTTTTGTTAACCAACGCCCAAGAGCCATATAATAATATTATTATTACTATCGTTTAAGTAAACTTTTAGCCTTATTTTGTTAGTAACTTGCACACTTTTAGAATCATTTGCACTTCTGTTAATGAAATTGAGTTTATATTTAATAAGTTTTGGTTAATATCAATTTTGATATTTTGATTTTACGTTCTTTAATGCGAACATATATGACTATCGATATGTTTAATTAATCAATTGTAATATTTTTATATGTTTTAATAGACTTCAATTTATGTTTCCTTACATTTCTATACATTTTCAAATTCTTTTTGTTATTTCTAAAACATTTCTGAAACAATTCCAAATCATTTCCAAAACGTTTATATTTCCATGCTTAATTGAAACAAGGGTTAGTTACACAAAGACTCCCTAAACTATTGAGAAGTATCACTTTGACCCCCTAAACTTTAAAAGAATTCAAATGAACCCCCTAACTATTGAGAAGTATCACTTTGCCTGCTAAACTATAAAAACGTACGAATAGACCCCCTAAACTATTGGCCTTTTTCACTTTGACCCCTACCATTAACGGTCCAATTTGTACGTTTTTATAATTTAAAGACATTTGTACTCTTTTATAATTTAGATGGCAAAGTGATACTTCTCAATAGTTTAAGAAGTCCATTTGTATGCTTTTATAGTTTAGGGGATCAAAGTGATACTTTTCAATAGTTTAGGGGGTGTAGGAAATTAATGTATTGATATTATTGATTGATACAATGTTCTTGTATTTACAAGACCAAATGACACTCCTTATATAAGAGATATTACAAACATCATCATAACCCATTAAACCCATTATATACCACTTACATATTATATATTTCCACTATCTACCACTAATACTAACCTAACACACTCACATAATATACTAACTCACTCACCTACCACACTAAGGTAGAGTAGGTGTGAAGTTTTTATTTTTACATTCAATAGCCCCCCTCAAACTCAAGGGGGTTAGGAACTAACCAATTTGAGTTTGGAGAGAGTAACAAAACAGAAAAAATAATCTGACAAATAAAAATAGAGAGGAGACACTGTATGGTCGTGTCAGACCGTTGTAGAAGACAGTTTATGGGGTCATGAGTCTTGTCGGACCCATAAAAAGACGTGCCCAATCTTATCAAAAGGCGTGCCATAAAAAAACGTGCCATCAAAAGGCGTGCCATCAAAAAATGTGCCCGACAGCCATCAAAAGGCGCGCCATCAAAAGACGTGCCCGACAGCCATCAAAATTCGAACCATCAAAAGGCGCGCCGAGTTGTCGTCTGGCGTTGAGAGGCGCGTGATATGCGTGTCTGCCTTGCCTATTTATACCAAGGCGAGGCTACCGCTTATGCAGAACAAAACATCTGCTGAAAAATTCTCTGAAAACCTCTTCATTTTTGCTGAGAGAGATACTCTGTAACACTTCTGTCCAGAAAATGGCTTCTTCTTCCCGTTCCGCTACCCAGAACATAGCCTCTTCTTCCCGGGGTCTGCTCACTCTCTTTCCCGACCTCAATGAGTGCACAAGAGAGATAACCGGGGCAGTTGCCCTGGAACTGCAACCAATCGCCCCTGGACCAAGCCCCCCTGGTTTTGCGCCATTGAACTATCCGATGGTGGCAGTTGAGCAGATAATGGCTGCTCAATCTGATATTGAGGCCAATTATTATACTTTGAGGTCTTGTGTTGAGACAATGACGGCGGTCAACAACCTGTCGCACCGGCTTCAAAGTAGAACAAATGAGGTGCAGCAGGTAAAAGCCCAACTGGCTCTGCTCCAGAGCATGTATACAGATGCTCGAGCAGAGATATGTGTGCTGAAGGCAGAAAACAGGGAACTGAAGCGGAAGGCCACCGTGATGCTCAGATTTGGAGGGTCGCCATATGTGACGGTTGAGGAGCACCGGGAAGTGAATGTGCTCGGCGGGGGAAACACGGAGGCAGCACCGGCAAGGGATGCCCAAGACAAAGGCAAAAAGAAGAGAACAGCTGAAGAGGCGAAAAAGTAAGGCCGGTTGATGTGGTGGTTGTAGGTTGGAGATTTTTTTTTATTTTTTATTTTTTATTTTTTTTTATTTTATGTAAAATGGTGATCGAGTTTGATCCCTAGCATGAATAAAATAAAGTTGGTGTGCAAATCTAAATGGTATGAATTTGATTTGAAAAAGATTAAAAAATAATGTGAAAGAAAATATATTGAGAAATCAAAAACGAAAAGTGGAGAGTGGTTGACATGGTTTTGGAATGAGTATCTTAGCTGGACAACAAAGGGATGTTGTATCTTGGTCAAAATATCCCTCTCCGCTTTCAAGTATTCAGCATGATTCTTCTCCATTATCTTATCCTTCCTCATAACCTTCATTGCATATATTTCTGATGTGCCCCTCTTCCTCACCTGAAATACTTTTCCAAATGCACCCTGACCAACAACCTTCATAAACTCAAAATCTTCAAGGCCTACACCCTGGACCTTAATGGAATTATCAGCAGCACATTCCAGAGATTCCTTAACAATAGAATCATTAACCAAAAGTTCCTGAACTTCTTTGACTGTCTCATGACTGATGCTCTCCACAAATTCCATTCCGTCCTCTGTCTCATGAATGGTGAGCATGCTCAGTTTCACAGATTGACTGACACAAGTAGAGGGGCCAACCAAAGAATGTGAGCGGTTGTAAATGACCACAGGGTCATCATAGATAAGATCAGTCACATCTGCCGTAGGCACTGAATTTGCAGGCTCCCCATTACTAATTTCAATTGAGGCCTGACCTGGTAAAGCCCCATTACTAATTTCAATTGAGGCCTGACCTGGTAAAGGACCAAACACATCAGAGAAGTCTAACTCGACATTATCTGAGGGAACGACATCAGGAATGTTAACTGGGAAAAATAGCGGACTTTGGAATGATTTGGAAATGTCAGTTTTGGTAAGAGCAGGTAACTGAGAGGAAACCATGCTGCCAAGTATCAACCAGGGATGCAGAGAATAAATGGTCTCTCCAGAAAGAAGCATTACAAGGTCGCCAACCAACTGACGCTTTGCGGGAAAAGTACAAGAATAAGCCTTGGCTTTTGGAGGATGAAACAGGCCAATTTCAGTACCAGGGTCAGCTTGAGGGTGCACAATCAGCAACATACTACCTATTAACGCTGCAGGGGAAGGAGTTTGTTGCTATTCCTGCAGGTTCTTGGTACAACTTTAACAAGGTCGCACAATATAAGCAACTTACATTGGAGGAAGCAGAAGAGAAAATGAAGAATAGAAGGAAAACTGCAGATGGGTACCAAAGATGGATAATGAAAGCAGCAAACAATGGACCTGCTGCATTTGGTGAAGTTGAAAAGTTTGACGATAAGGAAAGTGGAGCTGGTGGCGAGAAAGGACGCAGCAACGGGATAGGTTGAGGTCCGGCGGGCGGCCAAGGCGAGGTTGCCGCCCGCCGGTGAAGCGAAAATATTAGGTTTTAAACCCGCTCTGATACCATGTAGGAAATTAATGTATTGATATTATTGATTGATACAATGTTCTTGTATTTACAAGACCAAATGACACTCCTTATATAGGAGATATTACAAACATCATCATAACCCATTAAACCCATTATATACCACTTACATATTATATATTTCCACTATCTACCACTATATATTTCCACTATCTACCACTAATACTAACCTAACACACTCACATAATATACTAACTCACTCACCTACCACACTAAGGTAGAGTAGGTGTGAAGTTTTTATTTTTACATTCAATAGGGGGTCTTAGTGTAAATAACCCTTGAAACAATAGACTGAAATGAAATTTTGACTCCATGGCATATCAATTGCAAATTCAGAACCCAATTTGATGCATGTCCATGTCAATGCAGGCTTAGAACATAGTCCAACCAGGAACAAGACTTATCAATTCCGAGATGGGACAGCTACTACCACACACTAACTCATTGCAGCATATCACTGTTGAATGACACATCAATAAGGAGAAAAAAAAAATCTTAATTGGAAAGTTTAAAGTTTGACTGTGCTACAGAAGAGAAAACAGCATTGCACATAAAGGAACACAACATTGTCTCAAAAGAAAAAAACTAGAAAGAAAGAGCATTCTAAAATAAACATTGAAAAAGGAAAGGAAAATGAGGGTGCCACATACAACGGAAATATGGGAAACGCCAGATTATTAGGTCCTCATTCCAATGCTTAGGCAAAAAACGACTGATTGCAGGTAACAGTGTCGCCCTGCAAAAGGTGAAATTTAAAAATAATAATAAAATGTCAGTTAATGATGCAGACAAATCACCTTAAAGCAACAACTTGCAACAGATATTAAGCATAGTAGAATGGCCCATACGGAAAGAACATACGAAAGAGCGACGATCCCAAGTACAAAGAAGTAGCACGTCAGAACAGCATTAACCAAGTCTTTTGACAAAAACTTAAAAAGCAAGAACAGCGATAACAGCATTGCACTCCCAACCAAAGGGAAGCGCATAGCATGTTCATTAGACATTGTCTCCTGCAGATTAAAGATGTCAGAATTGAGCAAAATTAATCTAGATTGAAAGGAAGAAAAATGTACGACTTAAGACATGGTGCAAAATGGACTGTATGCTGTACTTACTGAAGGTGGAGTTGGCTTGACTGAGCGGTAGCAACCCACATATACTGTGAGGCAAGCAGTCAAGATGACATTTAAATTTGGATTTACCTTTACAACCAATGGTGCCAAACTTAAACCTGCAGCCATATGTAATACATATAAATAACAAAGCTCACTGCTCAGAAATGTGAGACAACAAAGGCACTACCTCATAACGAATGAAATATAATGAGTTATTCGTAAAGAATATATTTAGTGCACACTCCCTAAAAGTGTAGTCTTTGACTAGTAACTTTGCATTGAACATCAATGGTGGAATTGGGAACTAAAGAATTTTACATCTATTAGTTGCACTCGACTCACATAGAATCACAAGTGTTACTGTGCCACCAGGTGGCATATCTCTTGCAAGAAAGATGACAACTAGTCCAGCTGCTCAGGGAACAGAAACAATTTAGGATCATGTTAGTGCACTACTGGTTTTGGGGGAATCACTCTTAACGCAAGCACACGAGAGAGAGAGAGAGAGAGAGAGAGAGAGAGAATCTTTACACAATAGCCAATTGACACCTCAGCGAAGACTAATATCATCCCCAACATTAATACAGCAGGAATGGCATGTATACCCACAAATTCTACAGAAAAAGATATCTACAGGAAGGGGTTCATTTACCTACCTGATACAACAGAACATCTCAAGGAACACCTTTTTGTGTTCCAAAAATTAATTCTTACCCACATGACCAGTCACCTCAAACAAATGTGATTTTTCAGAAACAGTTCACTTCAAACCTATAAAAAACAACAGCTCCACCATTTAAACAGTCATTTGGGGACATCATGGTAACTCAGGTCCTATTTTGTGCAAAATTGATCGAGTGAAAAAAAAAAAGGCCTCGTTTGGTTTGTGTTTTTGAGATATTATTTCAAAAATAATTTTTGGAAAGAGTATAGAAATTTGAAAATTTGTTTGGTTGTATATTTTGAAAATAATTTTGGAGTTTTGGAGCTTGGGATGATTTTATATTTTTTTTGTAGTTGAATAGGGGTGTGAGAGAAAAAATGACTGAGCGATGAGAGAAAAAAAGTAATTGATTGATGCTGTAAGACAGAAAAAAAAGTGATTTTGGAATTTTTTTTTTTTTTTAAATTTCAACCAAACATGTTTTTGGAATTTTTTCTCCAAAAAAATGTTGAGAGACAAACCAAACATGCCCAAAGAGTTACTCTAAGCAGAAACAGAACTTGGAAGGCACTCTCTTTACTGAAATGGTAAGAGTGAATCCTGATGACCAATATATTAAGAATTAAGAGACAACCAACAAAAAGCAGCGCACTCCATTTAAACATGAAGTTAAAGGAACGCAAAAATTAAACTTTTTCAAATGTCAAACACAAACATGCGTCAAACACACTAGAAGAAGTGTCCATTTTTTCAATCAAACACACTAGGGACATGCAGTGCCTTTTTTTAATTTAAAAATAAATAAATAAATAAAAAATCGTCAGAGCCAAAGTGGATGAATTTGACAAGAATAAATGTGACAAAGAATAAATATATACTATTCAAATATACATATAATAAATATATTAATTTTATATTTTTCATGTGTCCCCACATGCCATGTCTTGTATTTTTTTTTTTTTTAAATTTGTGTTTGCATGTGCTGTGTCCATGCCCACATTTCTTAGGTTCTAGCTAATTGAGTTGAACTAGCTACCTCATCAAGTCAACATTGAGTCATCAATTTCCCTCGTGAGCAGAGCCTTGATCAAAAAAATCATTCAACGCAATATTGCTCACACGCTATCCCAAACATCAAAGATTCACTCACAAAACAGTCCTCTATTAAATGTGGACAATTAAAGAGTAAGCTCAGTTTTCTTCATTGAACTAGTCAAGAAGTTGAGCAGGTCTCTCATCTTGCTCATCACAACCACCGCATTGGTATCATCAAACAATTGTAGCACTTCACTTTATAGAATATCAATGGCAAGCCACCGCAAGAGAAAAGCTCGGTCGAACAGGAAAACTCGTGAAAGTTTTCACCTATGAAGCACGGGTACTCCAAAAATAGTGCCGTACACGCACCGGGTACTTACCGGGTGCGGGTACGCGTACCGGTACGGCTGCACGCGTACCGGGTACGGCAAAAAGTGGTCGGGTACGTCTGCCTCTGTCGGGTACGGCATGGGTACGGCTCGGGTACGGCATGGGTACGCCTTTGGTGCGTTTTGGGTACGGCGGGGCAGAAATCAAATTTTATGGAGAATGGAGGGGCACCGGAGCAATATTAAGAAAAATTAAAAAAGAAAAAAGAAAAAATGATATATACGAATGAGTTTGTTTTGCCCTAATCGTATAACTCTTGCCCTAATCTCATCAGTTGAGCAACATAGAACCAAGAGGCGACATCGGAGCAAAGAGGCGACGGCGACCCAGTCATTCCCTTCCGGCGATGGCGACGCAAGGAGTTCCAGTGAGTCTTCTTCCTCTTCTTCTTCTTCTTCGTCTTCATCTTCTTCTTGGCCTTCTTCTTCGCTGTTTCATCTTCATCTCATTTTTTCTTCTTCGACCCACCATCGTCTTCTTCGTTTCTTCTTCTTCATCTCATTTTTTTTTTTTTTTTTTGCAGAGATCAGATCAGCAAGCATCTATCAGCAAGCATCTATTTTCGTCCCCTGCACTGCATATCAGCCATACCTAGCAACTGGTCAGAATCTCTTCATCTTTATTTTTTTTTATTTTTTTCTTGTTTCTTCTTTCTTATTCAGAGAGGTATAATCTGATGTAGAACCAAAAAAAAATTAGAGAGGTATAGAACCAAGTTATTCAATCATATTTAGAACAAAAAAAAAATTGGATAAAAAATGTTTATAATTAATCTGCTGCAAGTGTTAATAATTATAATCTGATGTTAAAAAAAATTAGATAAAAAATGTAAATAATTATAATCTGATGTTAATAATTAATCTTCCTCGACAAAATTTTAATAATTAATCACAAATATTATTTTTAATAATCAAAAATATTATTTTTTATGCTTATAGGAAAATGAGTTATTAGATAAAAAATGTTAATAATTAATCTGCTGCAAGTGTTGATAATTATAATCTGATGTTAAAAAAAAAAAATTAGATAAAATGTTAATAATTATAATTTGATGTTAATAATTAATCTTCCTCACCAGAATGTTAATAATTAATCACAAAAAATTAGATCAAAAATATTTTTCCTTTGCTTGGATTATGGACTCAATTGGTGTTGGTTATGTTGAATTGAAATATATTAATATTTGCCTTTTAGTTTTATAGTTCTCTTTTTAGTTTTGATATTTAATTTCAATTTGTAGGTTGGATCTTCTAACCATAATTATAAAAAAAAAAATATATCGGCGTACCGCAGCCGTACCCGTATCCTACTTTTTTGGGATTTTGCCGTATCAGCGTACCCGCACTCGTACCCGTACCGTACTCGTACCCGCACCCGTGCTTCTTAGGTTTTCACGACCATGAAAGAGGAACCCACTAACAAGATCACTTGAAATGGATGTCATGCATCAACCTAGTATTCGTTGTGTTCCACTCATACCTAACATCTTTGGTTGACTCACAAAGAGCTAGATTAGCCCACAAGTTATAAAGGGTTTGATGTAGGGGTGTTCACATGTTGGATCGGATCGGGTTGAAAAATGAACTACCCAATTTCGACCCACTGCATGTTTGAAACCAAACAAACCAGGTTCCAAAGTTTTTGGTCAGTAGACGAAACCAACCACTCATCGTCATTCCTAACCCTTTCAGTATCTTTTGATAGAAAAAAAAATCCCAACATTTTTTAAGAACAAAAAATTGCAAGAATTAAAAAAAAAAAATTTGAAACGCATTCATGAATCAAATTAAAAATAATTTTACAGTGGGACTTTCAGAGGAAAGTGGTGAGAGAAAGAGGAGGTTCGATGTTGGCCATCTATGAAGCACGGATACTTCAAATAGGGTGACAAGACCGTATCGGATATCGATACTCCTTGGATACTCACGGATACATATCAGATACTTGTTAAAACTATCGGATATTCCTTAATTAATTTTTATTAGTTTTAGAGTATCAGATACTTCATTTTGAAATATTGGATATTCCCAGTCATGTATTATTTGTTTTACGAAATTAGAATTGTAGCATTTCTTACATAGTATTATAATATAATATAATTGCAAGGATAAATATAAGAATATGTTTCTAATAGTTTATTTAGTTCCTTGATATGAAGAATATAGTGAGTTAAATAATAGAATTTGTTAAATTGATGTATCCTAATTGTTTCATGCATGTCCACCATAAATACATAGAAAGTAAGGATTAACAAGAGAATATAACAATATTAAATAAATAAGATAGTAAACTTGAATATAATATTTTTATATTTTTTTTGTGATAAATTTTGAATACGACTTTTTTTACAAGTGCCAAATGGAAAAGTACAGGGATAAGTTATGACTTGTTCTATTATTAGATTTGATATTGAAATGAAATATTTGCAAGACCTATTGAAAATTTAAAAGGTAAACAAGCTACGAGCTTAAATTAATAACTAATTCTTAAATATTAGTATTTTGCATTATAAAATTATATTGTGGTTTCTCAACATTCTTCAACTTATGTGTAACTCGCTACTAATAATTTTAAAAAATATATTTTTCAAAAACGTATCATAGTTGTACCCGTATCCTATTTTTTTAGATTTTGTCGTATCGCCATATCTATATCGTATCCATATCCATGCTTCCAAGTTGGCCATGGTAGCGAAGCAAAGCAAGGCGATTGGCAAAGTAGAGAGCCGAAGGGGCTAGGGTTTCTCTTTGCAAGGGCTTCCGCAAAGCTGCGGCAGCCAAAAAGGAGAATACAGTTGCAGCAGAGGAGAAGGTGAAGGCAACAGCGGAGATGGCGAAGCCAAGATAGAGGGGCAGCAGCGATGTTGATCATCCTTGTGTCTTTTGCAAACTAGAGAGAGAGAGAGAGAGAGAGAGAGAGAGAGATGGGGAAGGGAAGAGGGAGACAGATGACTTTGGGGATAATAAGAAGAGAGAAAGAAAGAGAAAGACGGATGAAGGGTCTACAGACTGTTGAGTTTTCTTTTTTTCGATTATACAGACTCTTGAGTTGTAGGACTCTTGAGCTGTAGGTTGAATTGTAGATCTTTAGGTTATCATTGTAAGTAATAGATCTCTAAATTATAATTGTAGATCTCTAGGTTATAGATTTCTAGGTCATTATTACGTGAGATAAGAAAGAGTTCAAGATTAAATCTAATCTCTTAATCTCATTGGAGCAAGACACGTAGACATAAAAAAAAATTATCTTTGTACTATGGTCGGGTCAAGTGGAACAATTTTTTGAATCACTTACTCAACATCCAACCACCAAACCAAGAAAATGCAGAATTTTAATCCACCACAGACATAAACTGTTATCAAAACCGTCCGTTATGCGTCGGTCACATTGGGCAAGTCAGGCGGAGTTTTTAACAACCCTAGTTCGATGGAACCAAGTAGGCTGGATTGGCCAAATTGTTAAGAGTTGGATGAACTCAAGTTTAGATTGGCCCACAAACTGTAAAGGGTTGGATGGACCCAAGCAGCGCTGGATTGACCTACAAGTTGTAAAGGATTGGATGGACCCAAGCGCTGCTATATTTAGGGATGTAAGAAAAATCGAAAAAACTAACCAAACTGATTGAATCCAACCGAATCAGTTATATTTGGTACGGTTTTTAACAAGAATCAGTCTATATTGTTTTCTAATTTGATTTTTTTTTTATTTTCGGTTCAGTATCTGTTCAAGCACTTTGTAAACCGAACTAAATCGAACCACTTCAACATATATTGTATTTATAATATATATAATCTAATAATATAATAATATTAATAAGTACAATAAATTATTAACCTTATCATCTCTATAACCTAAGTTTGTAAACTCTTATTATACATAATCTTAAATTCTTGAAGCCTTAGTATTTTTTAATTTTTTTTTTTGTTTGTATTTTTGTTAATCTAAAAATTGAAAAGTATTTATTAAACAGATGGATTGAATATGTTTGAAGTGGTGGACAAATAACTAATTCAATGTTTTTATATAAATTAGTAACTATACTAAAAGGTGGCTCAAGTTTAAAAGGTCCTAAACCGATTAAACCGCACTAAACCAAACCAGTTTCAATTAGTACGGTACGGTGCGGTTTGATGGGAGAAGCAGTTTGTATCGGTACTCAAAATAATAAAACCGACATTATCAATTCCGTGAAAAATTTTACCTAAATACCGACTGTACCGAACTGATTACATCCCTAGCTATTAGCCAGTACAAGTCAATTGCTTGTCAAGCCTTGCTCAACTAAGCATTCTAGGAGTAAGACCTAGCTAGGCTAGACATTATTTATCAACTAGGCACTCTTTATGAAACCTAACTTGGCTAGGCATTTTGCATCAAAGATCTAGTACTCACTATGCATGATGTATGAAAAACCTAGCTCGATTAGACATTCCATACCAAAGATCTAGCACAGTTGGACATTATTTTTCTAAGATCTAGCTCAGCTAAGCATTCTCTTAGTTCATTTCTTCATCATCAAGCAAGTTTGATTTTTCCCTCAACAACAAGAAATTTATTATTGTTCCATAAAAAAGAAAGCGACATGCACATTACATATTTGGGCAAATTACAATAAACCCCTTAACTATGACCCATTTTTAAGTTGCCCCCTAATGTTTAAAACTCAACACTCAGCCCTTTCAAGTATATAAAATACAAATGCTATTAACACTATTAACAGAAAACATGAACTTACCTTTTTACCCCTACTTCCCCATTGTCTTCCTCAACCCACCTAGTTTCTCTCTCTCAATAAAAAAAATAAATGAAAAATAAAAAAACAAAAACCCACCATATGCCTTCTTTCCCCACCCACCACCCATTACCTCTAAATCCCCTTTCCCCTCACCTGCCAACAAACACCACCTCCTCTTCCCCATTTTCTCACATCTTGTACCAACCCATACCCATCACCATCAATTCCACACCCATATTTTTTCTTCCCCAATTATCAACTGCCACAGATCAATTAATCTTTTTATGTTCATCTCTAAGGTTCCAATGAACAATACACAAGCATCATCACACTTTTCCAATCCATCTTTATATTCACACGTGCACACATTTTTATGGACATATATAGATACCACACAATGAAGGACCCACCAAAAAATCATCTTCAACTACAATAGATCTATCACAATTTAGATTTGTTCCTCCATATACGCCACCGAAAATTGTCAATTGAATGAGATATTGGATTATACTATGGTGGTGAATGTGATGAAGGGGGCTGTGGGCTGTGAGGTCGTAGGCCAGTTATGGTGGTGGAAGGCAATGGGTTGCATGTGGTTGGCAGCGGTGGCTTGCGGTTTGCGGTGGCCACATTGGTGAGAGTTGTGAGGAAAGTCTTATATATATATATATATATATTTCTCACCAGGATGAATTTCATGAAAAAATTCATAACAGAGTTTGTGCATTTTGTGAGTTTTCACTACAAGTTGAATCAATTTCACAAAAATGCTCTTGGAGATTGATGGATACATACATAACATACATTTATGTATATACATAACATACATGAGGTCATGTTTTCGGTGTCAAGTTTAAGAACAAAAAAATGAAGGGTATTTTTTTCAAAAAACATCAATTACCATGTCATGTGTTGCTCATGTAACATTTTCCATCCAAAACCCTAACGGTTTGTCAGCGGAAGGGGTTTAGTGTAGTCAGATGTGTACTTGAAAGGGGTTGAGTGTCGAGTTTTAAACATTAAGGGGTTAACTCAAAAACAGGATCGTAGCTAAGGGGGGTTTACTGTAATTTACCCTATATATTTTAGTCCAAAGGAATTTACCTTTCTCAATCCCAAAACAAAAGCAAAAATAATGAAAAAGTAATTTGAATATGCAAATAATAAAACAAGACCAAGTAGAGAGCACACAAGCTCCGTAGAAAGAGCAGAACACGGCAGCTTGATCACTGGAATATCAGCAAGGATAAATACAGAGATATGTGTGTATGTATACATATTTGAAAAGGCAATCTTCAACATGTAGGGATAAGGGAACATTGTTACTCCATAGAATGTCGGTGATAGGTAGAAATCATATCTCTAGAACTCTCCCATCAAGTAGTTATTATAGAAATGTTCCCCAACATGAAATTTCACCCCGAAACTTGCAAACGCAAGAACAATTGCCGTATAAAATCAATGCAAAATAAACAGAAACAAAGCATCACAAAGGGCAACATAGTGTACAAGGCTCCCACGAAAGCAGGATCCGGGGACAGCAAGGCCTTACTCCCATTTCTGGACCCTAAAGCCACCATTTCACATCTAAAATTTTAGCAATTATCATCAAAATGGGATGAAGTAACAAACCTGCTAGAGCAATATTAGCAACACGCTCACTTTTCTTCATAGTAAAATCCACCAAACAAAAAACCCCGTTGCTTCTGCTGCAGAATTTCAACTGCTCAGTGCAGAACTATAGTCTGAAAAGACGATCCAAGTATGAGATCAAAATGGGTTCAGTGCAAAGTTAAATCTTTCACAGGATTTTGAGAATCTGATTGCAATAAATAAGAAACATATCATGTTCAGTGACCAATTGTAATCTTTACAAGATTTCCAGAATTCTGATTAGAATTAATACAGAAACTATATTTATATCATTCTGCTGAATCATGATCAAAATCGACTAAAGAACCCTAAATTGCAAAGCACTTTGCATTGAAATGGGTCTCCGTTAAACAACAATGATATCAAAGATCGAATTTAGAGAGAGAGAGAGAGAGAGAGAGAGAGAGAGAGAGAAATGGCGTGCCTGAGAAGAAACGAGAAAGAGATTTGACTCTTTTTCTCTGTCGCAGGACATACAGATCAGAGACGGTAAAGAGATAGTAGGTTCAGTTTCGCCAAAAGAGAGAAGAGAAGGACCCTATAATATAATGTAGGGCCCAGCTGGTTTGAGATCCAGACTGGATCGGACTCTCTTTAGAGCATCTCCAATGCAATACTCTCACTAAGAGGATGAATATAATATTTTTTATTCAAAAAGTAAATATAGAGGAGGTCACTATTCATTCAAACTTCAACCACAATCCTTCATTTCTTTCATTCAAACTCTATTAAAAAAGTAATTTTTATTCATTAATAAATATTTAATTTAAAAATTTTTGTAAAATATATTTAATATTATACTCATTTTAAAGATATGATTTTATACTTTTTAATGATGTCAATTTTATAAAAATTAAATTTATAAATTAAAAGTTATTTGTAATATAATAAGAAATACAAAATGAATAGTGTTTTGGAGGGCTCCTTCATTTTTTCATCCTCCCTTCAAATATGAAGGATGAACTCATTCTCCTCTCAAATGAAGATGAATTTAGAGGGTGGGTTGGAGGAGACCATCCTTCATATTTGAAGATATGAAGGATAGGTTGGAGATGCTCTTAATAACTCGAGTTGTTTGATATATAGAACCCATGGAACCCATGGAGGATTATATATCGTAAAAAATTATGTTAATAGAATATTAATAATTATTTAATCGGATTAGATTTGTGTAAAAAAATAGATAGTAAAAAAATAAACGGTTGATAAAAATTTGATCCGATCAAATAGTTATCGGTATCTGATCAATGTAATTTTTTTATAAAAACATATTAATTATTAATTTCTACACATTAAATAGTTCAAATTATTGAAACAGTGCCTAAAAATGAACCCATGAACTTGACTAAACGATCCAATTTTGATCTCAAACATTAGACAAGTTTGACCCTTTTAATAAATCGTTTGATCTTGATTTGGCATAACTCAATATAAGTCATAATTAAAAAATAAATTGAATTATAATTTTTAAGGCTTGGTTTGGCACCTAAAAAAAATACAAAAAATCAAAAAATTATTAAAAAAATTAAAAAATTATCATTATTCACTAAAAAAATTATTTTTCCACAAAAAAAGTACAACACACTCTGACGTGAGTTTCTTTACCTGAGAACAAATTACACAGGTGGAGGCAAGCTTAAGGATGGTGTTGTTCGGCCCGTGGGGGCCTATCAAGGGTCCCGTTTGATAATCTGAACCGTTGAATGTGTAGAATTCGTCGAGTACTATATATTTATAAAAAATCACGTTGATCGGATATCGCTAACTACATGATCAAAATAGTTTTGTAAAAAAAATGGATGGTATTATAGTTAACGGTTGACAAAAAAACTAATCCGATCAGATAGCTATCGATATCTGATGAACGTTATTTTTTAGAAGCATTAGTACTCGACGAGTTCTATACATTGAACGATTCCGATTACCAAAACGAGCCCCGTGGTGTGCCCCCACAGGCCGAACATTACCGTCCAATTCAATGATCGAAAAGGAGGCAAGCATATCCCATATGCTAGTCTGCCCACTGCTCTGCCAGTGTATTGCCTATTCTTCTCTACCTTCTCCAATACACCAAATTATACAATTTTTTTAATACACATTTTTTCGTAAAAGGTCAAAAATTTATCCTAAACAATCATATTTTTTTCTCAACTTTTTAGGTCTAAAAAGTTAAAAAGTGCACTTATTTAGGACATCCCAAACAACTCCTAAATCATAACTAAAATAATGTCATAATCAACATTACAATAGTGAGATAATTAATAACATGTCATAACTGGAGAGATAAATATTATAACTAAAAATGAATATGGTACATAATTTTTGAGATGTGTACCCTATAATTTTTCCAGTTTATCACATCATAAAGGTGGTTGAAAAGTTGTGTATTTGTTTGGTTTGATTTTTTTAAAATTATTTTTAGATGAGTTTTTATTTAATTTTAATGAATTTTTTATATCTTAATCCTTTTTCTTTTTTTTTTTAAGTTTTAGATGCATCTAATTAAGATACATTTAAAGAGTAAAATAAATTGGTTAAAATATTTTAAAAAATCACTAAAAATAAATGAAAATTCAAATAAAACTATGTACATTTTAATATCATTAAGGTGCAATGAGACACCTTCATGTAGGTTTGTTTTGACACCATTGAGAAGGTCAGAAGAGTGGCTTATCACCTTGTCCTATCACCACCTTGTCTTATCACCACGATTGTCTGAGATCCACAATGTGCGTCATTTCTTTATGTTAAGGGAGTGTAGACCAGACTATTCATATGAGTTAGATCGGTCCAACATAGAAATCTAATGATAATATGTTGTACGATGAGAGACCAATTCAAACCTTAGAACCTTAGGAAACGAGCGTTGAAAGGAAGAGCTACTCCGTTAACTAAGGTGTTTGGAAATACCACGACAGTAGAAGAGGTAACGTGAGAACAAGAGGCGAAAGTCTATTCCAAATACCCAGACTTATCCGAAGGTACTTAATTTTAATTCGAGTACTCAATGTTATTAGGTTGTTATTGCTTTCATTATCTCTTTCTTCTATTGCATTATTTCAATTTTGGGGATGAAATTTCCTAAGGTGGGGAGGTTGTGATGTCTCGGATCGTTGACCTGATTTGAATGTGACTTTTCGGATTTTAGTGGTTTACAAATTGGAAATTTTCAAGTTTCGAGCATAAGGACAAAAAACAAAGATGTAGAATCACCTCGGGAATAATTGTGATTGAGTAGGTACTATCACATGTGCAGCATTTAGGCCCACACGTGTAGATTGGTACAGGCAACTTGAAGTTTATGGGATGGAGACTCTGCACGTGAGGTAGGATGGGCCCACACGTGAGGCAAAAATGGGGCAATGGTGATGTTTGTTACTGCAATAAACCACATGTGTGACCGAGGGATACTGCACTTGTAGAGAGGGCCACTGTACATGCGGGAAAAGGCTCCACATGTGCAGCCTAGCACATTTCTACCTCAAATTTCATGCCCTCTCTCACAAAATCTGATTATCTCTTCCTTTTCTCTCAGCCCTCTTTCTTTTTCTTAACTCTTTTCTCTCATTTTTCTCTAAAAATAACCATTAACCCTTGCAAATCTCTCAATCCAGGCAAATCAAAGAAGATTTTGACATTAGTTCTTTGAACTAAAGTGTCAAGCATGTCGAGGGCATCGTTTTGACTAGAGCAATAGAAATTTTGGCAAGTCTAAATTTTGGGATTTTCCTTCATTTTCTCTTCTTTTCTCCAAGAGGTATGAATTTCTCTAATTTCTTTTAATATTACAACGGTTCTGGTTTAGACCTGACCCATTTCTTGCTTTTGAATCCGAGAATTCATGTCCTTAATTGTTGTTCATCTCATTTTCATTTGTTACCAGTTGAGTTTGGTTGTTTGGGAGTTGTGATTGCGTTTGAAACAAGCTTTAAAGTTGGTTTTTCAAAGAGTTGTTGCCAAATTTTTGCATGTTCGCTCGAGCAGTCTTTCTTACGCTCAAGCGGTCTTTTACAGTCTGCAAAACTATTGGAAGTATGGTATCTTCACTCAAGCGGTCTTTATTGCGCTCAAGCGATCTTTTGCAGGTCTGAACTTTTAGGAGGGAGTCATTGGAAGCTCGAGCGATGATTTTGGTTGCTTGAGCAGTGTTTTAGTCGCTCAAGCGGTTTGTGCGTATATCAGTCTGAGAGAAGGGCATTTTGAGTCACTTTTTCACTTCTTTCTCTCTCTCTAAAAACCCTAAATCTTCACACACACTTCTCTCTCTTTGGTTCTTACATTCTAGCTCTAAATACTTTCAATCATTTGATTTCTTCACCCTAGCCTTTTTAAGAAAATGGTAGAACACGTCGAGGGTTTCGTTTTAATCAGAGAAGTTGTTGTTTTCTACTGTGCCAAGTTTTCGCCTTTGCTCTCTCTTGTCTTCTATTTTGAGGTAAGGATTTTTTCAACATTTAATATAGTTCTTAGCTTAGTTATTTGCTCCTTGAAAAGAGTTAGTGATTTGGAGGGTTTTTTTATTTATTTATTAAACCTAGGTTTTGATTTCAAAAAATAAAAGAAGGGTTTTTCAAATAAATACTTAAGAAAGGTTGTGGGAGTGTATATATTGTTGGGTTGTGTTGGAATTTTGGAAACTTACTCCTTAAATGAGATTTTAAAAAGCAAAGGAGATTTTGTTTGAGAATCATTGTTATTTGGTTTATAGGAGTAAAGGAAAAGATGTTGGGTTTTGTAAGATTGGAAGAGTGTTATGTTGATGATGGTGGTGGACTAGAATATGTAATATTACTCCCATTTTAAAACGATAGAATTATATCTTTTGATTGGAAATTATCTATCAAGTAGAAATATCTGTATGGGCTATCGGTGGATGATAGTTTTGATTGTTGTAGAAATTGCATGAGAATTAGGTTAAATTAAAACTAATTTCTCATACATCTTGCATCGTTTCATATTCAACATTGAAAATATATTGATTTTGAGAAAAATTGATGAATATCTTGGTGAATCGAGTTAAGGGGTGTGGTTGTGGTTATTATGTTGGCCTGTATGTCCTTGGTGAAAGTTCAGAAACCTGCACAGTCAGGTGCCGATCCTTCCAGTTAGTACTGGTAAAATAGTTTTGGTAGTATTTGTATAGCTTACTAGCAGATACGTACTTAGAGATTCTCAATATTTTGTATCCATTGCCCTGTGTAAGGATGTAATTGGTTCGGTACAATCGGTATTTAAGTAAAAAAATTTACCAAATCGATAATATTAGTTTTATTATTTTGAATACTGATACAGACCGTTTTTCTGATCAAACTGCACTAAATTGAACCAATTGAAATGGTTCGGTTCGATGCGTTTTATCGGTTTAGGACATTTCAAACATAAGCCACTTTTAAATATAATCACTAATTATATATATATAAAAATATTAAATTAGTTATTTGTCCACCATTTCAAACATATCCAATCCATCCATTTAATAAATATTTTTCAATTCCTAAATTAACAAAAATAAACACACAAAAAAAAAAGTTAAAAAATACTAAGATTTCAAGAATAATAAGTTAGGATTAAGATTATATATAAGAAGAGTTTACAAATTTAGGTTATAAAGATGATAAGGTTAAGTAATCAAGGTTAATAATTTATTATACTTATTAATATCATTATATTATCAAATTATATATATTATAAATACAATATATGTTGAAGCGGTCGATTTCAGTTTAGTTCCATGCACAAGGTGCTTGAACTGATGCCAAACCAAAAATCGAAAAGAAAAATAAATTTTAAAACTGCACAGACTGATTCTTGTTAAAAAACAAACCAAATATTGCGGTTTGGTCCGGTTCAATTGATTTGATTGTTTTTTTTTTTAGTTTTTCTTACATCCCTAGCGTTGTTTTCTATTATAAAAGGATTATTTTCATGAATTGATTTATAATCTGGCATTGCATAGTTTTGAGATGGAAAACGTAAAATGTTTGACAAATAGCATATATGTGCATTCACCTTATGACTTCATTAAGATTCATATATTGTGTTAAAGTATTTCTACTGGATTTTGGCTCACCTTATGTGGAAAATAACTTTCAGGTGCTGATGATATGCCTTCAGCAGGGACATAGCTTAGGAGGACTTTGAGCCAAAGGTTTCATTTTGTTATTAGATGTAATTATTTTTGTATAAGCCTTGGGCTTTAGTTATGTTGAGTTGAACTCATTTTGTTGTACCCAAGCATTGACTTGGAAAGATGTAGCCATTAGGGCATATAATTACTTGACTTTATTATTATTTTTAACTTCATGTATCCATGTCATATACTATAAATTCAGAATCTAGGATTTATAAATATATATCGCATATGTCATCTTTTGTATTGATCAAAGTTATAAATGAAATAGAAGATATGATGTTATTGATCATTTGTAAAGAATAAAATAAAATGGATTATGGTTATATTTTCAGGGCGTTACAAATATGGTTCTCATAAATGGTTATGTGATATTTTTATTACATAAATTTTAGAAATTATTTAAACATTTCAAAACATGCATGATGAGGACTTAGGGTTTAGTTTGTGCTGTGTATTTCTTAAATTATTTTCTATTAAATGTGAGTTTTAGAAGTATTGGAATATGTGAACACTTTAAATTAGGAAAGTCGCTATTTTTCAAAAAAAAAAAAAAAAAAAAAACCTAGGTAGTGTTTGGTAGGGTTTTAGAATTATAATTTGAGAATAGAATTGTATTTTGAGTTTTTAAGTTTTGGAATTATGATTTGAAAAGAGAAAATTTATTTGGTTATGAGTTTTGAAAAGAGTTTTGATTTGAGTTTGAATTTTTGATGTGACATATGAAATGAGAAAATTTGTTTGGTTATTAGTTTTGAAAATAATTTTCAAACTTATAACACATAACTCAAAACTCTATTAAAATTCTATTCAAAACTCATAACCAAACTCTTTTTAATTTTTTTTTTTTCCAAATAACAGGTGGCGATTTGCAATTGCAAAAAAAAAAAAAAAAAAAAAAAAGAAGTACTGTTTTGGTCAACCTGCTGGACGTCTGGGAGGATGACGGGGTATACTCAAATTAGAATTGAATGATATTAATTGAAAGAATGATGAGAATATAGATCATACGTTTGTACAATTGTTGAGATTGATTATAAATTGAGAAATGCTCCTCTTTACACATTTATTAAATTTGTTAATAAATTGAGAATGATCGTCGATGAGTTAGGGTTGATTTCATATTTTTGAATTGAGGGAGAAAAACAAATCACGCAATTGTTTGTTATGCCTGTTCTTTTTTCTAATTCTTGTATTTTTTTGTTGGGATTCAACATCCTCAAGAATCTTTCACATAAATTTAGAAGACTTCAGAAAGTTGTAGAGAAATTCGGAAGATTATAGAACATCCTAGAAGAATCCAAAATATTAGAGAAACTTAGAGAATTCAAGACAAATCTAAAAGGTTTTGAAAGATTCTAGAGTATTCTAGAAAGTATAAAAAAAACCTTCCCTATGTACTAGAATAATTTAGAGAATTCTAGAATATAGTTGAAGAGTAAAAGAATCCTAGAATATTTTAGAAGGTTAACGATGGCCCTTAGATCAAGTTGATGTTAGCTATCCATTAAGAGCATTCCTAGCAGTCTCCCTAAACCCACCCCTTACCTATTTTAAGGGATTGAAATCCCAAAATATACCTCCATCAACTTCCCAAAACAACCTCCCAAATATAAGTGTTGCTACAGTGACTCCCTATTTGTGGGGAGTCACTGTAGCTCCCTTATATCTGATAAAAGACGTGAAGGGATGTCTTTCTGGACGTCCTCCCGAACGTCCCCTTGGACGTCCGCCTGGATGTCCTGTGATTGCCTTGTAGCTGAAGAAAAAAAGAACACAAAATTGGCCTGAGCGGTCGATCAGCCGATCGACCGCTCTACTTTGCTACTGCTTTCCATGTGCTGTTTTACATGTGCTGCTGCTTTGCTTTGCCATCATAATAATTGAAAATATTATTTTAATAAAATAGAGAAAGTTTTGCTGCTTTGCTTTCATAATAATTAAAAATATTATTTTAATAAAATAGAGAAAGAATAGGGAGCTTGTTGGGGGAGGTAGATGAAAAAGTGATTCCTAAAATAGGGAATGAATTTTTTTATAATATTTTAGGATAAAATTTAAGTAAACTGCTGGGGATGCTCTAAGGAGGTGTAACACTATATACAAGGAATACTCTCATTTTAGATAGCATATAAATGAAATAAGAGTGTTGTGATAGAGAGTATGGTAAGGTGATGAGAAACCAACCAACTCAAGTAGTGTTGATAATGGGAGTCAAATATTGTTAGGCTTCGTTTGGTTTAATTTTAGAATTATGATTTGAGTGTAGAGTTGTGATTTAAGTGTAGAATTGTGAGTTGAGTTTTGAAAAGAAAAAATTTGTTTCATTATGAGTTTTGAAAAGAGAAAATTTGTTTCATTATGAGTTTTGAAAAGAGCTTTAAATTGTATTTTGAGTTTTGAATTTTTGAATTTTCAGTTGTACTTTGAATTTTTTTGGATTTATTTTTTGTAAATATTTAAAAATGTTTAAGAAAATTTTATCTTTTTATTTAAATATATAAAATTTTAAAATTTTTTTATTTTATTTTGTAAATATTTTAATTTTTTTAATATTTTAAACTCAAAATACAACTCTACATTCAAATCGTAACCAAACATATAATTAAAAAACTCTCTTTGAAACTCATAACCAAATTCTTTTCAAAATTCTATTAATTTTTTTTTAAAAATATTTTTTATTTTGTGCTTTAAATTTTTTTTATTTTATATTTTTTTTCAAAAAATATTTGTTTGAAAAAAATATTTTGTTTATTTTTATTTTTTTAATATATTTTTTAAGTATTGGCCAAATAATTAGTTATGATTTAGATATATATGGTGACCCAAAGTTTTTTAAAATTTTTAAAAAATTAAATATTTTAAAAATAGGAAATTGGTCTAAGATCCCTACCTAATTAAGGTCCCTTAATGTTATTTTAGTTTATAAAATACCTATTTTACCCTTCTTTATAATATACATGGTTTTCAATTTTGGAAATTAAAGATTACGTTGCTATTTTTGTAGGAGATTACGTTGGGATAAACTTGACGATGGAGATTTTGATGATGCAGATTTTCGTGGAGATTTTATAGGGATTTTGTAGTCATGTACAAGTTGATTTTTGTTGATCGTGTATAAGTTGATTTTTGTTGATCATATAGAAGTTGATTAGGTAAGTTTAATAATCAGTGTAAGTTTTTGATTTTTCATTTGATTTGTATGTGAGGACTCCGATTTCATATTAGTTTTTCAAGTGTATTTTGAATTAGATTTTTATTTTCAGTTTTGATCAATATGAGAGAAAAGCTAGCTTAGTGTAGTTGTTTTTTATTTTTAAAGTTGATTTTTTATTCTTTGTTATTGACAATGGAGTTGATTTTGATTTTTAGAGTTGATTTTTCGTTCTCTGTTACATGTTTATCAATGATAAGTTTTGTTCTTTGTGTTTGGAGACTGGCTCTGTTTTTTTGCACTTTCTTAAGTTTTGTGTGTGTGTGTGTGTTTTTTTTTTTTTTTTTTTTTTTTTTTTTTTTGCACTTTTCATTTTTTTGCACTTTTATTTGTATTATAGGGAAAATTGTATGTTTGTTATTATAATCCAATGAAAATCACAGAGAAAATTATAAGCTTGTAGTCCAGTGAAAATCACAGAGAATATTATAATTTCATAACAAATCTTCTCTATAATTTTTTTCAGTGATTGTGTTTAATAGTTAGCATTAATTTTCTCTGTGATCTTCTCTGAACTCACTAATTTTTTCTGTGATTTTTCTCTCTGATTTTCTATGAACTCATTAATTTTCTCTGTGATTTTGTTTTTTTTATTTAAAGGTGAATATAATTTTATAAATTTCTCTAGAATTTGATTTAAGTCCAATACTGCACAATCACACAGAGAAAATTGTAAGCTTGTAGTCTAGTAAAAATCACAGAGAAGATTACAATTTCATAATAGATCTTCTGTGTGATTTTTGTCTGTGATTGTGTTTAATTGTTAGCATTAATTTTCTTTGTGATCTTCTTTGGACTCTTTAGTTTTCTCTGTGATTTTCTCTATGATTTTCTCTAAACTCATTAATTTTCTCTGTGATTTTGTTTTTATTATCTTGAAGGTGAACATAAGTTCGTAAATTTCTCTGGGCTTTTATTTAATTCCAACACTACACAATCACCTAGAGAAAATTGTAAGCTTGTATTCCAGTGAAAATTACAGAGAAGATTATAATTTCATAACAAATCGTTTGTGTGATTTTTGTCTATGATTGTGTTTAATAGTTAGCATTAATTTCCTCTGTGATTTTCTCTAGACTCATTAATTTTCTCTGTAATTTTGTTTTTGTTATCTTGAAGGTGAATATAAGTTTATAAATTTCTCTGGACTTTTATTTAGTCCAAAGAAAATTATAAGCTTGTTATTATAATCCAGAGAAAATTATAATTATTACAAATTTCTCTGGACTTTTCTGTTGTTCTTTTTAAGTATTTTTATATTGAACAAGTTATTTTTTGTATTTTTTTTCTTTTAGTTTAGATGGACAGTGCAGTGTTGTTGCTGTGCAAATATGAGAATGATACTATTGTTATTAATGTTTCATGCGAATTGAATTTTGAGGAATTGGTTGGCATTTTGTGTAAAATATGAGAGAATTTGAAATCTGAGACGATGTGTATTTCATATTCTATTGTGGGCCATCCGAATTGTATGATTCGAAATAATGTTGATTTTTTGAATATATTGAGGGTTGTTTGTGCACGTGGTATTGATATAGTTGATGTTTCAGTTATTAGGTGTAGTACTTCTGATCAAAAGGATAAAGTGAGGTCTAATTGGTAGATGGTGTGCATGGTGAATATGATAGGCTCATGGATATTGAAAAGAATTCACTCTCTAAGTTTTGTTCTCACTAAGAAAAGGTATTATTGTCAACTGGTTGGTGAAGTAATATTAGAAGTGTTGGATAAAAGTTTGAGGGTGGTGTGGTTGAGTTCTGTATTGTTTTGTGCAAGTATGCTATTGAGGTTAGTTTTCAGTTTACATATGTTAAAAATGAGAAGTTGAGGGTTATGACAGAATGTGTATATAAGGAATCAAGAGGATGTATGTGGCGTGTACATGCTTCATTTAAAAAAACAAAGGGGTTCTTTTACATAAAAACTTTGAACAATAAACATACGTGTGGTGTATGAATGGCAACAGGTCAGGGCGGGGTCGAGGATCACACTCCTCGTCCCTGATCCCTGAAGCTACAAAATTCTCCATCCCCGCCCTCGATTCCCAGCGGGGAACCCATCACCCTCCGCCCCTTCCCCCTAATAGGGATCGGGTTTTCCTGACCCCGAAAAAATCCCCGTAGCTCTATTTGTGTGTGTGTGTGTGTGTTTAGCTTTCTCTCTCAATAATAAATCATTAGCAACAACATCATTTTCATCAACAACAACATCATCAACGACAATATCATTAACAAAAAAAGAAAAAGAAAGAAATTGAGACAGATAGACACACACACACACACATATGTATACATACACACATACATGAGATCTAAGGGGCGGGATCTTTTCAGATTTGAGATGTAAGATGTGAGAAAATAGGAATCGACGGTGGCGGGATCTGTTCATATCTGCTATGGCGGAGGGAACCAACGTCGGAGTATGAAGGTTCGGTAGTGGCGCGGAGGAGGGACGGAGAAGGAGGAGGCGAGAGGCGACGGTGACCGTACTGCCGCAGAGGAGGAGATGAAGCCGTTCCCAACTGCGAAGAGAAGATAGAGAGTGAGAAAGAGTAGAGGGAAGAGAGAGAGAGAGAGAGAGAGAGAGAGAGAGAGAGAGAAATCAAGGGCTATCATAGATGGGGTGTTATATATATGAATGGATAGAGGGGTATTATAGTAATTTTATTCCGAGAAGAGACGGGGTCGTGTACGGGCTAGGTCGGGCCTATGAAAGCTATCCCCGTCCTCGGCCTGAAATTGATCGGGGATTCAATTTCAAATGCCATCCCCGGCCCATCAGGGTATTTTTTGGGAAAAAACCGCTCTTATTGGGAATAGGGGAGTCGGGTCTCCATCGGGCTGGGTTTAAATTTCTATCTCTAGTGTGGTGCGGCGATTCATACTAGTAAATATAGGTAGGATGACTTCCAGTTTAGTTTCTGGGCAGATACTTGAAAAGGTAAGTGTAAAACCTTTAACTTGTCCAGTGAATGTTGTCAAAGAAATGAAAGACAAGTATGGGGTCTCAATCAGTTATAACTGTGGTTGGTTGAAGGTTGAAAAAACAAAAGGTAGTACATATGGGATTCTTGTTTGTCATTCTGATTAATTACGGTGGTATTTTGATGAGGTATGGAAGAACAATCCAGGTAGCCATTTTGAGTTAATTTTGAAGATAAAAGTGTTTTAAAAGAGTGTTTATGGCTTTTCATACATGCATTGCTGGTTTCAAATATTGTCGGTCATTGTTGTTTCTTGATGGAACATTTTTGAAAAGACGATACAAAGGAGTTATGCTTGCTACGATGGGAAAAGATGGAAAAGAAGGTAATTGTAAATATATATAATTTTCTCTAAGTATGTGAATTTTCTATACATGTGGGAATTGAGTGAATTTTCTATTTTTGTGGTTATGTTTTGTGAATTTTCTCTGACACTTTGAATTTTCTCTGGAGTTAGCCATTGTGTAAATTTTCTCTACAGGTGGCCACTGTGTGAATTTTCTCTGGATGTGCCACTGTGTAAATTTTCTCTGGATTTGGTCACTGTGTGAATTTTTTCTGGATGTTGGCACTATGTGAATTTTCTCTGGATTTGGTCACTAAGTGAATTTTCTCTAGATGTTGCCATTGAGTAAATTTTCTCTAAATTTAGCCACTGTGTAAGGTTTCTTTGGATTTTGGCAGTGTGAAATTTCTCTGGTTGTTTATTGTTCTAATTTTCTCTGCATGTGTATATATAATATGATTGTTCCTATTTGTTTTGTAGGGTTTTTTTCCTATAGCTTTTGTCAGTTGTCGATGTTGAGAATAAAGACAATTGGTTTTGGTTCCTTGAACATTTATGTGAATTATTGGGATCAGAGAGGGTGATAAGTTTCATATCAGATTGACATTGTGGTATTGTGGAAGGAATTGCTAGGTTTTTTCCTAATTGCTATCATGGATTTTGTCTTGAACATCTAAAGAGAAATTTGAGGGATAGGTTATCATAGTGGAAACACAAATTTGGTTAAGGAGACAATTATGTCCAAGTTTTCAGAATGTGCATATGTGCCAAGAAAGACATCATTCCATTTCAAGTTAAGTGAATTAAAAAGTGAGGGAGGAGACATTGTGAGTGTTTTCTTGAGAAGTTTACCATACGAAAATTGGAGTGATACGTATTTTGAGGGAAACGTTATGGTGAAATGCATTCAAATGTTGCTGAGTCATTTAATTCATGGATAAGAGAAGCTTGGCACTTGCTAATAACAAATTTGGTGGACATGATACTGGTTGCAAATCATGAATATGAGGTTTGATAGAAGGCAGCTTTCTAGTAAATGGAATAAAGTTCTCTATCCTTGTATAGATAATGTGTTGGAAAAGGCTTTCATAGATGGGAAGATGTGGAATGTGAGTTTATCATTTGATAATATGTTTGGAGTGCATTGTTTTCCTTCGGTTATGATTGATCTTGGGTTGAGAACTTGTTCATGTCGAAAATAGAAAATAAATGGGTATCCATGTCAACATGCTGTTGCTGGCAATTTTTAGGAGTGGAAAGAATTTGAATTCATTTGTTGAACCTATTTTTTCATTATGATATGTATCGTTAAGCATACTCGTTTTTGATTGGTCCAATTCTAATTGTTGAAAAACCTGTGTATAACATTGAAGATGCTATAATTTTACCTCCATTGAATAAAAGACCAACTAGGAGGCCAAAGAAAGAATAGAATTTCTTTTACTGGAGAGTTTAAAATGGTGATGAAGTGTAGTCGATGTGAGAGTATTGGTCACCATAATAAGAAGACATGCAATGAACTTATGTTAAATAGTTGAGGATAATACCTTTTATTGATTGAATAATACATTTGAGGATGTTAGAGGAATTTATGTTGTATTTTTCAATGTTGGTTAATAGAGAGAAATTTGTATGGGTATGGATCTTATTACAAAAATAATGTGTCTGTTGTGCGTAGTGTTTAGTATTTTCTCTGAAATTTTTTCTATAATTTCTAGATTAATGCACTTGTGTTTTTGAAACATACTTTGGGCAGTGTGTTTATAATACTAGTCAAATTAATCCAAGAAATTTGCTAGTAATAGAGAAAATTACTTTGTGTATGTTGTTTTTTGAAATGTACTTTTGGATAGTGTGTAATACCAATCAAATTCATCCAGAGAAATTTTCAATAGCAGAGAAAATTACTTTGTGTATTGTATTTTTTGAAATATACTTTGGGAGTGTCTTTATAATACCAGTCAAATTCATCCAGAGAAATTTGCCAATAGCAGAGAAAATTACTATGTGCGTTGTGTTTGTTGAAACATACTTTACGCAGTGTGTTTATAATACCAGTCAAATTCATCTAGAGAAATTTGCCACTAGCAGAGAAAATTACTATGTACATTGTGTTTTGTAAAGTCAAATTCATCCAGAGAAATTTGCCAATGGTAGAAAAAATTACTATATGCATTGTGTTTTTTGAAAATAATAATAGTGAATTACTTTGTGCATTGTTTTGTACCAACATAGTGCATTACAAATTAAATGATCATATAGGCACCCTCTTTGCATGATACGAGATAAATTTCTCTGTGAAATTCTGGTAACTTTAAACTAGATAAATTTCTTTAGACATAATTTTCTCTTTGTGGATTGTGTTGACAATCACCATTTAGCATGCATTATAAAAAAATATATATATTTGACCATTGATAGCTATGAAATTTTGAAGTTTATATTAGTCAAAAAAAGATATATACATATATGTCAAACAATCATCATTCCCTTAATGTATAAAAAAAATATTGAAGGGTTATTCCTAATTACATTGTGTGCATTGTCTTCCTTTCACTAGTGTTGCTTTCACTATTATATTTTTGGTACTTCTTCTGGTGGTATTTGAATTGGTTTTGTCTATGACCGGCCAACTTCGGTCGCAAATCTCTCTATGATTTCTGCCCTTATCAACCTTACGTCTTGTGTTGACAATGTCAAGCTGATAGGTTCATGGTTGATACATTGTCTCATTATGTAGCATACAAAGAGGCCACAATCCACACTGCATACGAATTATAGGTATAGTTAGTTTTGAGAAATATTCAAATTAAATTATCTTATTATAGATGTTGTATGAAACTTACAAATCACTGGCTTGTTGTGGAGCATTGTCGACATATTGAAAGTCATAATTTGTGTTTTGTGAGTCTATCAATTTGAAAGAAGGTTATGATTGTGTCTCTCTTTCAAGGCAAGCTTTAAAAAAATTCTCCACATAATCTTGCTGAAAAAAAAATAAATTGAATTAAAGTAATAGAGAAACTTACACACAAGGACACAAGGACACAATTAATGGGAGTCTATAAAAACTATCATTACATAAATATTATCATGGATCAGAGAAATTTGCACTCGTTACCAATTGTTTTGCATCTTTGAGATATTTGTCGTGTGCATCATCCCTCATTGTCCTTAGCGAGTTGTAGAACCTTCATAAATTGTCTTTTTTGTCCAAGACAAGCAAGGTCCAATGATTTCCATCAGTTGACTTCTCATTGCCACCACTATTTATTGGGAAATGGAGGAACTTAGTTCCTCTATGCGGTTTCAAGATGCTTGTCAAACAATGAGATTCAGAAAGTTTGATTTTCTGTCATCTTGATGAAATTCTACAGTCAAAGAAAATCAAACAATGGTCAAAGAAAGTTGAAATGATGGGAATTTCAGAAATATACACAGAGAAATTTGAAATGCACATAACTAGCCAGAGAAAATTAGACAAGTCACACAATTGGCATCAAAAAGTATCTTAACAAGAGAAAGTAGTAAGTAAATTCTAGAGAAAATGAAATAAAAGAGTAGTAACATACCAATCTCATACATGTAAAAAAAATGAAGCTGCTTGTTGTCCTTTTCTCCTTTGGTCAACAAATAGTATCTCTTCATAGCTATCAATGACTTGAAAATATCATTTATAATTGTAACATTGGTTTATAAAGGCTTATGGAACATTGCAGAAATATTTGATGAAAGACTTACATTGCTGGCAATTTCTTTTTCCTTTATTAGGTTTTCGATATTTTCAAAAGTAATGAGATTAAAATTTTTTCACAAAAATTATACTTTTGAAGTGTATTTATGTTAGGTGTGTTTAAAAATTTTAAAAAATTTCTTAAAAGATGAAAGCCCCACAAGATGATAAAGAAGGGATTTAATAGTTGTTAATGCAATATAAGTTAGTAAATTAGTTGTTTGTTATCTTTTATTTTATTTGTTGTACTTACTCTAGTCTAGACACATTTGATATGTGCTACAAGATATCTTTGACATGTTCTTTTACCAGTTTTGCAACCAGTAGACTTTGTTGAAAAATCCAAGATTTTCTAACGCTTGTTGGTTGAGGCAAGACATAGTTATCGACATCAAATACTTCTTTGTCTTTGGTGGTTTGGTCTATTGGCTTTGCAGCTTGCTTCGAACCTCTTGTGATCTTCACAACTTTGGGATATTGAAAGTTTGTATCTTGCTTTTCTTTCCTTTCTTTTGCCTTTAAATTCTTTATCATTGATGTAAGATCTTTTTTTACTGTAGACAGTGAAAATATCAATAAAAGTTACATTTATCTGAAGTAATAGATCATATTTCAATATGTAAATTTATTTGATTCAATATTTTCCAGTTACCATAGATTTTTATCTTTTGTTTTAGTTGTTGTTTGTGTGCCACTTTTTCTTATTGGGTTATTGGTTGTTGTTCCACTTCCATTCCAACTATACATAGTGAAAATCAAACAAGCCCCAAAAATCAACGTAGTTAGAGAAGTTACAAAATCTAGAGAAAGTTACACACATTTGGAAGCAAATAGACAGAGAAAATCAAATAAGCAACAGAAATCAAACTGGCCAAACTAATGTGGTCAGAGAAATTTAAATTCCTAGAGAAAATTACCATTGACAGAGAAAATTTTAGTAAATAGAAATTTCTCTGAGTTATGTTGACTGAAGAACTTAAGTTTTTGTGGTTTTAGATTTTCACTGACCTTGGGGTTGAACTTGTGTTGGTGTTTGGTAAGGTTGTGTTGCCAGTTGGACAGATAGTTCTTGCTCATGCAATCTAACATTTTAGTTTCAAGCTCTGAAATTGAATGCCTCAACTGTTGAATTATTTTTTTTTATCATTATCTTTTTGAACCTTTATCATCATTAGTTTCAGTTGGTTTGTGCTGTCTCTTTCTTGAAGTTTTGAATTATTTAATGTCAAGGTTCTTATTGCAATGTCATTTTTTTTGAGTAATTGATTTCAATTTTTCTCTTCTTCTATTTTGGATTTAGAAAGTGCTTTAGTCTTTTATGCAGATTAGCAATTTGAGCATCCTTTGATTCCTTAGATTCTTGAGGCTGTTGCATTGTTGAGCCACAAATGCTATCATGATGTTGGTTTACTTGCTCATTATTTTCTTCTTCATCCTATTTCCTCATTATTTTCTTATTCCTCTTTAGATTCAATACCTTCATCTTCTTCTTCATTGTCTTCTTCTTCTTTCCCTTCATATTCTTCTTTGTCTTCTAGTTCTTCATTTTCTTCTATAGCTTCCTTTTCTGCATTGCTTGCTTGATCTTTTTTCTCCATTGCTTGTTTCTTATTCTTCTTTGTTGCCTTCTCCTTCTTTATTCCCTCATTCTTTTTCAAATGAGTCTTCTAATGTCTCTTTGAATTTGGCCAATGCCTTTTTTGCTTCTTTCTTCTTCTTTTTACTAAGACAAAACTCATCTGATGGTTTTTAACTAGCTCCTTGTTATCTATTTGTAAAAGGAGGGTCTTTTATTAGAAAAATATTAAAATTTCACTGAGAGAAAAATTCAAACAAGATCAACCAAATGCCAGATAAAATTCATCTAAATCATACTAATGGGAAACAAATTTCAAAGAAAATTTTATGGGCCAAAGAAAATTACACACAATAAGACATAATTTTATAGGTCAAAGAAAATTGTGAAACAAGCAACATAATTTAGATATCAGAGAAAATCAATCAGGGCATATAAGTTAATGTCACTATAATTGTGGTTAGAGAAATTTAGATTCCAGAGAAATTCATTACAAGGGTAGAAATAAACCAGTGTTAATCAAACAGCCAACATAAATTGAAATCTTAGAGAAAATTGATCTCAATCAGTCAAGGCACACAAATTATTCCATATAAGTTATTGCATTGCAAAGAAAATTGCAGATAAATTTTGATTAACATTAGTTTATAAATTTTGATGACAAGGAGGGAAACAAACTAGTGGTCAGAGAAATTTTGAAATTTTTCTAAGACTTGAGTGGCGATAGAAATCTAACCTGTCGAGGTGCAAGAGATTTGATTGATGTCTTCTACAACTGTTTGGCCAAGCTTTGCATGTTCTATTTGGCATATCTGGGGAATTCTATTATGTTACTGTCTTCCGAGTCAATGATAGTTGCATGTTTGCATGGCCAATATTGTGATGGAAATTGAAGTATTTAAATTTTACTAAACACACAAATTTGTAAGTATCATAACTTGCAAATGGAAATGGAAATTCTACTTACCAGCAATGTAATGACACACCCCCCCGTAACTTTCTCTGGAATTTTGTGCAATGCTGTTATGAAATCGATCAATGTTGTTGTTATTGCTTCTGGCCAGTTATACTTCTTTATTGACTTAAGCAGTGCCATGTACTTGATAAAAACCCACCCTATTGAATTCCTACTTGTTGCAAAAAATAAGGTGAGCTATAAGTACAAGGTAACAATGATCGCTACATCTTTGAAGTCATGTGGTTGCTTTCCTTTCATTGCTTTGACCAATGCCTTCTTTAGAACAAGACTAGTGAGCCTTGTTTCCTTTGGGAGCATTTGCTTTAGGAATGGCGTGTTTGACTTCTTTGTGTATCTTAATGACATGGTGCCTAGTTCACCTTCCAAACCAAAATCAAGGTCATGTCATTGGTTGTAAAAGTCAAGTTCTTCTTACCAATTATGAATGTTTTTGTTTTTTCATTGTATCTTTGGATGATTGCAACTACATCATCATCTGATTTCCTACACTTCCTTGGATCTATCGTTTCCATTGTTAGATCTTGGATCAAATACCAAAATGGGGTCTTTCGAAGCTCTACAACTTGGTTTGAATTGAGTTTAATTGTTTGAAAAAAGGAGACAACAGATGACAGGTTTGATTGGTATTGAATGCTATAATTAGATCTCTTCCTTTGGAGTTTAACAGTTTTTCCCCTTTGAGCTTGAGTCTTTTGAAGTTGGCGCATTTATCTTCATGCTTGTTGCTTCTTCGACTTGGACTTCTGTTTTTTGGCAAGGAGTTTTTGGTGTTTTGCTACCTTTTGATCTAAGATCATAACTGCCAGACTCAGAGAGTTTCTATTTCTTCCTTGCACTACTAGAAATATAACTTTTTGCGTCTATTTTTTTTGTGATTGATTATTTGGCCGTCACAAAAAATCACTTTTTACATTAAAAAAAAATACTTAACCTAATCGTGTTCTTAACTAAAAAAAAAAAAGAAAAAGAAAAAACCCCAAATCAGGTAAAACTTGACCTATCTCCCCTTTCACTCTTATTTCCCAAATCTGTCTCCAACGGGCGGAGTATGAACTCTCTCTCTCTCTCTCTCTCTCTCTCAAAATCTCTCTCTCGTTCAACTTTCTCTTTTAACTCTCCACTCTCTACTCTCTCTCACTCGAATCTTATTATCCACTTTACACTTTCTCGCTTGACTCTCATGTGATGAAGATTTAAAGATTTTGATTGATGGTTGATGAAGATTTGAAGATTTCAATCTGCTGTTGATGAAGATTTCGATCAATTCATAATTGAGATCCATAATCGGTAAGCCTACTTTCTATGTATGAATCCAACTCTCTGTCTCTTCTCTGTAATCTAGCGTGTTTGTTTCATGCCTAATTGCTGAATTTCTGTGTTGATTTATTCTGAATTTCTGTAGTTGATTTCAATTGTTCTTTAATCTATATTGTTGATTTATTAGGCAGAATACCTCACTGCTGTAGACATCCCATTTTTGATCGACTTTAAGACTCAGACGTCATCGATTGAGCGCTCGATGATGGTACATGTTGTGCTTGTTTAGAGGTTTCGGAGTTTTGGTTGAGAGCCTTGCCTCCGGGCCTCTAAACTCTTTGTGCTTCGGCTTGGTTTGTGGACTGAACTTTGTTTCTCTGCCCCAAAGAAGGGAAGAGGTCTTGTAGACCATCTCTTTGTGGTCGTAGACCACTTTTTCCCGCTTGGAGACTAGTTTTCCGATTTTTGGAGCCTTTGGCCGCGCGCCTTGTATCGGGACCGCTTAACGTTCTCCGTTTGGTGTGTTTTTTTGAACCACACCTTGTTACCTCTTCCTAGAGGGACATTGTGGTCCGGGAGACCACTTTTGTGGTTGCATACCACTTTTGGTGCTCGTCAGCTAGTTTTTGGGACTTTTGGCCGCGTGCTTTGCCTCCCGATCTCTCGTCTTGCATTTCGTTTTGGTTTGTTTTTGGTACAAACCTTGTTTTCCTTGTTTGGAGGGTGGTACAAGGGTGGGAGACCACTTTTCCTTGTGCCAGCTAGTTTTCTGGTCGGATAACTGGCTTGCTTGGTCTTTGGGCCACATTTACTAGTCGGCCACCATACCACTAGTTTTCTTTCATGCTCTAGACCTCTCCCACCTATGGCCGACTAGTTGTTTCTCTGAGAGACCACTTAAAGTGGTCGGCCGACCACTTTAAGTAGCAGGCTGACCACTTCAAGTGGTCGGCTGCTTTTTGACACCTTTTTGGAGATATTTTTAGCCAGCTGGCATAGCTGGAGGGCACCAGAGCTATCCTCCATACATGTGTATGGAGGGATTGCCTTGACCCTTAGCTTTTCCAAGAAGCTTTGGCTTTTGCTCTCTATAAGAGGGAGGCTCCTCCTCCCTCCTTCCTCGTCTAGGTTCAGAAAAATCACCTTTGAGTGATACATATTATCTTGTATCTATCTTGCCCTGTTTTTTCATTTTTGTGCTTCAAAAGTGTAGATTTGTCTTAGTTTAACACACAAACACACACTCAAATACCATCCTTTTGCTACTAAGGTGCTTAGGAGCTGGTTTTGGTGTTCTTGGATTGCTTTGAGCTTGAAAAAGTTGCTGGAGTTGTAGTTTTAAAGAAGGTCTTCAAGGGTGAGTCTTTGACCTTTAAAACCCCCATTTTTGCTTAAGCTTTTGGACCCTTTTGCATGCTGTTTTGAGCTTAACTTCTTACTGAAAAAAGTTCTGTATTTAAGTGCTTAAAATAGTTGTTTAAGGTCTCTTTTTCGCTTGGGGTGATTTACTCCCTCTAAGGCCTTGTTAGGCCTTGTTTTGAGCCATCCCTTTAGGCTCTTGTTGAAGCCTTTGCATGACCTTTCTACCACTGAAATCCAGAGGATTTTCAGTGGTGGAAAGGTGGTTTTGGTGTCCTAAATAGGAGGGTCCCCTCTCCTTGTATTGTGTTTACTAGCTTTATATGCCTCATGTTTGAGCACCTTTGATAAGCTTGTGTTAGCTTGTTCTTAGCATGTATTTGTGTTTGTTTTGCTGAGGCATAACACTGTTTTTGCTTGCTTTGGTCACTCCATGCATGGTTAATACACTTGTAGTGTAAATCACACAAACTAGCTTTATGTGCTTCATGAAATAACATGTCATTCTAGCTTGTTTTCTTTCCATTTCAGCATGTTTTTGGTGATGTTTTACCATGTCATGACTCTTTTTTGGGTGGGTTTGTTGGCCCCTTGCATGCTCCATACACTTGTAGTGTAATTCCATGAAATAGCCTAACATGCATCATGTTGTAACATGTCATTTTAGCATGCTTTTGGCTTAACTTCATGAAGCTTGTGTTCATGTTTTAACATGCTTTAGCTCTGATTTTGGTTGTTTTGGTCATGCATGACTTGCTTTGTATAGCTTTGGTTCAATCTAGCTTGTTAGCCTTATGTATGGAGTCCACTAGCATGCATTGCTTGGCCTATTTTAGTGGTTTGGCATCACTTGTTATGTGATTTCAGTCCATGTTTCATGCCATACATTCACATTTGTCACATATTCAATGCGTTGGAGGGTTTGCCCCTTTATGTCTTAACATGAACCATTGTGCATGCCTTCATGCCGTAGCTTGCAAGCCATCATTTCAGTGCTTATTTGGGGTTATTATGCCATGATATAACTCTGATTTTTATTGGTTAAGTCATCCCATGCTTGGTCTTAATAGGTGTAGTGTAATCCACCTTATTTGCCTTGCATTCACCATGCTTCATGCCCTTCATGCTAGCATATTTTGGCTTCCTTCCATGCATGTTTTAGACTCATTTTAACATGTACTAGGACTGTTTTGGGTTGCCTTGGTCACATGCTTTATGTTTTGTATACTTGTGGTATAAATGCTCTTGCTTGCCTCAAGCTTTGAACACCATTGCATGCTTCATTTGTGTTGTGTACACGATTTGGCATCGCTTAACTTGACATTTCAGAACATTTAGCATTGCCATGTTCCTACCTCAATCATGCTTTAAGTGCCTTTGAGTGTTATTGTAATAACCCCGATCCACAATTAGCCACTAATCGGTAATTAAGGATGTTAATGAGAGGATTAGAATAAATTATGTGTTTATTTTGCACTTTGCATGATTTTGGCTTTCTATCTGTTAGTTATAGAAATATCTGTTTGGATTTTCACTTTAATATGTAAATCGAAAGCCTTATCGGCACCCAAAACCAAAATTGACTACACCGATGTGTTATTTGGAATTTTTAGAACCATATGGCAAATTTTATTAAAAATTGATTTAGTCCAATTCGTTAAGTTGCGTTTGGCAAGCCTTTTGTTCTAATAAATGTATTTTAGTACCATAGCTATATATGTAACCCTTAAGCTCATTTTTGAGCTCAATTCTTTTACCTCTTGGTGCCAAAATCTGAGAATTCATTTGAGAGAGATAGAGAGTGCAATTCTAGAGAGAGATAAGAAGAGATTAAGGAGAAATTGAAGGCTATAGCTTGAATTGATCAAAGATTATGCAAGTACCTATCTAATTGAAAACTCTAGGTAAGGATTTAATACTTAATTATGACTTTTAACCATCAAGTAGATCATTTCAAGAAGAATTTGTGATTATGTACAAGAGTTGAACCAAAGATGATGAACTTAGAGTTAATTCATACATGCATGCTTAGTTTAGTTTAATTTCATCATTTTGAACATGATTCATATCATCCATGTTTGAATTATCATGTTTTGAACCTTGAATTCATACTTTGAAAAGGGATTTCTTACATACATGGAGCTTATGAGCTCAATTTACAAGTTTCATGCGTTTTGGAGCAAAGAGATTGAAAAGTTTTGCATGCATGTACATTTTCTTACAAATTGAGCATGATTTCCATGAATCCTCTCTTGCATGTTTGAAATTCATCTTCATTTGGGGAAATCATCAAGTTTCAAGTTGTTCTGTGGTGTTTAATCATGTTTTGGGAAGCTCAAGACCAAGAAAACCCATACATGTTGTGTTCATGAACATTCATCATGTTTTAAGTTGAAATTGTGAGTTTTTAACAAACTCTTGGGCCATGATTTTATAATATGATCCTAAATTCTTCATGTTTTACAAGTTTACTATGTTATCTCCAGTTTTGGGGCCCAAGAGATGTGTTTTGGATGGTTGAATTCGAGTTTTGAGCTTGGGAGGTCAATTTGGATTTTCCAGAAATTTGACCTACGCTTGAGCGGGGACTTTCACTGCTCGAGTGTGAACCCTGAATTCATGCACCACGCTCGAGCGTGGGTCGAGCGCCCGTCAAGCGTGAAAATCTTGCATCCAGTACTTTTTAGAGTTTACAGTTCCGCTCGAGCGGGGAAAGGCACGCTTGAGCGGAGCTTCATTGTCTGCATGTCCGCTCGAGCGGGGAAACCCACGCTCGAGCGTAGACCTTATTTTCAGAAAATTTGACTAAGTGTTCCAATTCATGTTTTGGCATCCTCATTGCATCTTAGGCATTCCTAAGACCTAATTAAGCTTTGATAATGAGGTTATGGATTAGAAACACACTAAGGAATGATTGCACTAAGTCAAGGGATTGCAAGTGAGTGTGTGTTTCAGCATTGTGATAAGAAAGAACAAGAACCAGCGTAATGAAAGCTAAGCCGTGTTGGCCACATGAATGTGTAATGATAAGACGTGCTTGTGTTATGTATTTTGTGATTGTAGGTCAAGACTCGAGGATTGATTGACCGCTTACTGGAACCACTGTAAGTAACATTATCGTAAAGATACATTTATATGAATTATGTTCCAAATGAAATGTGATAAGCTATGTTTTCTTAAATGATATCTATTTTTGTAAACGAATATTCCGTATTTGAAATCTATTATGGCATCCATAGATAGTCCCAAGTCATGGGGGACGGCATGAAAATGCGGGTCCATGACATTCATGTGTTTACGAGATCTCGTTAGCCACTTCATTGTGGTGATATGTGTTTAATCGGTATCCGGAACCGATTACTCTAGTTGGAAGACGTTTTGTGGTGTGTTCTATGGGATGTACCATTATTATGTTCTGATATGGGGATGATTATGCTATGATCTGTTTTTAATTATGATATGTTCGAATTTCGTTCACTAACCCCTTTACCTTAATGTTATTCACTGGGCTTTAGCTCACTGTTTGTATATATATGTATATAGGTGAGCATTCTGGAGTTCAAGCCCGAAAGCTTTCTTCTGGAACTGTGTTTCTGTTGTCAGCCAACTATTGTGCCTCACATAGAGGTTCCTGAAGTGTCCTGTGTTCAGTCCTTTTGGTTCTGTATATGTATGAGACTGGATGTGATTAAGTTGGCTGTACTTAAGATACTGTAATGTGTGTGGGTATAATGTATGGTTGACTATCGGATATGTATATAAACTTCTAAATATTTTGTTTCATATAAGTCAGCACAACTTATTGGACAATTATATTTATGTGTTTGCTTCCGCTAGCCCCTTTATTTTTGTTAATCTGTTCAGAGGGCCTTCGGTAATTCAAGGATTACTGGACGGTTACGATGCTAAACCTATAGGGGCGGGTTTGGGTCGTGACAGTTATGCATTGTTGCCTAGTTTATGCCTTAGCTCGTATGCTTGCATGCCTAGGTATTTGAGCCCTTGTCTCAACATGTTTAGGTCCTTATTTTGACCTACTTGAGCTCTGTCCATGCTTAGTTCATAGCGTATTTGCCATGTATTGCATGCCTCATGTGTAGTCCTCTTTGCTTGTCTTAAGCTTTAAGGACCATTGCATGCTTTGCTTGTGTTGATTGAACAATTTGGCATCATTTCTTATCTCATTTCAGTGTACTTAGTGTCGCTACACTCCCATGCTTTTTACTCTTTTAGTGCTCTTGAGAGTTGCACGTTAGTGCCTTAAATGGTGAGCCAATTGGCATGCATGCTTGTATGTGTTTTCGGTGCCTTCATTTTAGCATTATGGCCACTGATTTGGGCATGACTGAGGTCTATCCCTTTTGGTTTAAGTCCATTTGGCATGTTCACTTGCATGTTGCTTGTATGCTTATCTTGTTTTGCATTGAGTATGCATGTCCATAGCATTGATAAGTTGCCCTTGTGTCATTACATTGTGCATGCATGCATTACATTGTATTTAGAATCTTAAGCTGCTTTGCATTGAATATGCATGCCATTGAGCATTAAGTATGCTTATATTACATCGCATTGTGCATGCCATGTTCATCGCATTATGTATGCCTTATACTTTGCATTGTGTATGCTTAGGTAACACCGCATTGTGCATGCCATGTAGTTCATAGCATTGAGTATGCCATGTAGTTCTTTGCATTGTGTATGCTTAGGTTATATCATTGGCATTGTGCATGCTATGTTGTCCATTTGTATTGTGTATGCTAGTTGTTCTTAGCATTATGCATTGTGCATTGTGCATGCCATTAGCCTTGTTAGGTTGTTCATATTGCATTGCATGTTTGCATGCTTAAGTCATATTGCATATTTGCATGCTTGTGTTGCATTGCATTTTTGCATGCTCCTATGTTGCATTGCATTGAGTATGCCATGTTATGTATTGCATTGTTGGTTGGAATAGGTGTTAGTCCAAACATGAGAAATGAAGGACGTTTCATATTTCAAGTGATGAAACGTGCCTCAATTCTCGGTCGCTAACTGCTCTTGATCATACATGATAGAGTTTTAGGCTTTATGTGTTTACTTGTGCATTTATTTCATATTCAATTGTGCAACTTTGCCTCTCGGCCATCATGTATTGAAATGCGTGATTGGTGGTCCGAGGGTCAAGAACCACACCCCTTGAGTTTATGACATGATAGGGAGGGTGGTTGTGCACACATATCTTGCAAATACATTGCCATGCCCTTTTCTTGCTCTCTGTTGCAGCAAATTGCAGTTCAGCAGCAACAACTGGTCGGCCAGCCTAGAAAAAGTAGTTGGCCGACCACTTTTTCTGGTTTTCAACAACCAAAAGTGGTTGGCAGGTGTTTCTAGAGACCAAAAGTGGTCGGCCACCCTCCCACAGGATTCCTAAGGTGGAGTTTCAACTTTCTGGAGCTTGGTGCAGAGTTCTGAGGATAGATGAAAATAGAGGCAAATCGAGGCATTGCATTGGATTTCCGAACAAGGAGATCGGGGCTTGCATGCATTCCTCTCCCTCTGAGGCTCCTGTTTTATTGCTTTCCTTAGCTGCCATGCTTAGATAGCTAGCTTATACTTTGATTTGTACCTTAATAGTTAATGCGTTAGCTATTCAATTCGTTTTGTAATAATTAGTTAACTAGGATTAGTTAATTAATTTGTTGTGTAATAATTAGTTTAATTAGCTTAGATTAGCTGGTTAGCTTCTTATTCGGTCCCCTCCTTCGAGAGGGCGTATTGTTATAATAAGCGTGCGTGTGTGTGATGCATGTCTTTCAACCTCCATTTCTTTCTCCCCTTTACTTAACCGCTTATGATAGGTTAGTTTTAGGGCGTATTTCATTTAGCATACCTTATGCTTGCATGTATGCATCCATTCATCTGTATTGCATGCACTGGGCTCGGCGCATCATACTAACTGCATTGTACTTTCAATACATTACTTGAATACGTGTTTAACAACATGTTATCAAGTTGCATTTCACATGACATCTTAGGATAACCGAGCCTATCTTAGTTGCATATTTGCATGTGTTGCATTAGACATCTTAACATGAACTAGGATCATGTATGATTTCTAACTAGTTCTTTGTTTTGGCTCAGAGTACACTGTAAGTATTTACGCTTTAGCATACTGCATGTGTGTTAATGTTGCCATCAAAGCATGCTTACCATGAGGCTAACAGCTTAGTTGATTAACTGTCTAAATGCCCGTGGGTGAAGGTTGGATTACTTGAATTTGAACAATTCATTGAAATCCGCATTTTAGACTACTTGCGAGTAGCAAACTTCAAATCGTTTTTCAAATGAATATGCAATGTTTTGTTCCAAATTAGGCGATCTAGTCTATACTTGTTTGCTGTGCGTATCACATAGTAAGATTAGCTAATTAACCGGAATAAGAGCACATGTGTTTTTAAAAACAAAATATCATGTTTAGTAGAGGCCGATCTTTGATCGGGCGAGCAGGGGGTGCTCATTAAATGACCTTCCCCAATCGTACTTAAGTTCCCTGAGCCGAGGCAACTTTGGTGATGACGGACACGTGGCCTTAGGCACGAGTTAGGGTTTCCTAAATCTCCCAAAATAAATATTTAGGTGGCGACTCTGTATCTGGCAAAACAGTCCATGTTTGGCACTTCTTTCTTAAAAATCAGTTTTCCAAAACGATTTGCTAGGATTTGGACTCTTTGGTGATTTATTGGTCTCACATCGCACATTGTGAGATTAGATTCAGAACCGTGACATTTGAGTCCGAACTTGTAGTAGCTAGAGAACAAAACGGATTCCGCGCCTTTGCAGTGCGGAGCCCGATGAGTCCTCGGGCGTGTCTACAGTTTCTGGCGACTCTGCTAGGGAGTTAGAGAACTTGACTCAAACTCATGATTTCTTGTTTTGATTACACTTATGTGTTTCTTTGCATTGCATTTGCATTGGTGCGCCTAGGACACTGTGTTTGCCGTATGCTATTCCTGAACGGTTTGCCTGAGGCTCGCTTTGAGAAGCGTGCCATAAGGCTGACCGGTTGCGGGCTCTGCCACGATGGGAACACAAACCTCGGTTTTTACTGAGGCACCATTTTGACCATTCGACCTAGTGCATATTCGGAATCCATAGTGACCATTCCAAACTAGGACATGTTGCTTACCTGATTTTAGGTTGTTTGGAACCGCTGTGTGCGTAGTGAAACTCTAGCTCCTGACAAAATAGGATAGGGAAACCCTATCCCAGCATAGGGGTGTTTTGGCTCTCACTTGCTTGCTATGTGCTTTTAGAGTGTGCCTCTACAAGAATGCACGTATCAGTTTGCAAGTCTGGATATCAGGCCTGAGGGCATCAGTATTTGAGAATCAATTTTACCTGAGGGTATCAGATTCAATTTTGGGGCAGCAATTTGGGGCACAGTGATCAGAGTTAAAGACAGTGTGTTCAGCTTACAAATACCGACTGTGTGTTGTTATGCCGACTGTGTGTTGTCAGGCCAACTGTGTGTTGTCTTTAATTTATTCAGCTCATAACATAGCACACTGTGCGTTTTAGTTGTTTATTTCCTTATTATGCTTTATGTATCTTTTTGCAAGGTAGTTTAGCACAATTGCATCCGACCAGGCAGATATTTCCCGAGCACTCTAGGTTAGAGGTCGAAGATTCAATCGATCCAGGGATCTGATAAACGGACAAGCAGTGTTTCTTTTTTTACCCCCGGTTGCTAGGCGGAGGTCAAAAAGGTGCAGTGTATCAGTACAGAGGTCGTTAGATCAGTGGTCCTTGAATAGTCAGGCTGAGGTCTCAGTTTCTACTGCAGAGGCAGATATACCGGTTATTCAGTTAGATCAGCACAATATGGCAGGCTTGGAAGAGATGATGCGTCAGCTCCAAGAAAGTATGAAAACCATACAGCAGGATGCCGCTCGTCAAACAAAATTTGCTACACGCTAGGCCGAGGTTATGGCCCAACAGAAAGAGGTAAATACCAAGCTACAGCAGTAGACCGGAGCGTCTGCTTCACACACACCTCCTCATCCACCAAGAGTTCCAATACTTGGGGAGACGCCTAACGTCCAGGAAAATATGGACGTTCCAATAGAGCCAGCTCTGCCCCCAATCCTACCTCAGCTATCCAAAGCGCCCACCAATCTAGTTGATTCGCTGTTTGAGTTTGAGGTGGATCCAACAGTGCTAAAAGTGAGCAAGCTTGAAAAGCTTTTCAAAAAGTCTCAAGGCGTGAAATCCATTCCGGATATTGAGGATGAATACACCGACTCGGCTGTGACGCTACCGGACCGGTTTAAGATGCCACATATTGACCGCTTTGATGGTTCTGGGGATCCTATGGTACACTTGCGGCTGTTTTCAGACATCTTAGGGCCGATGGGCCTCTCTAGATTGCAGAAGCTTTCTCTGTTTGGCCGGACCCTGTCGGGTGTAGCGGCTATTTGGTACGCAAAATTGGAGGACTCCATTAAGAGGAATTGAGAGGAGATGGCTGAGGCCTTCATAGCTTAATACTCCTATAACACGCAGATCGAGGTCACAACTCATGATCTCGAGACAACCAGGCAAGAACCAAAGGAGAGCTTCTCTAACTTCGTAACCCGTTGAGGGCCAAAGCCTTGATGATGACCATTAGGCCTGTGGACAAAGACCAGATACGGATGGTTGTGCGCAACCTCCAGCCCAAGCTCATGCAGAAGATGATCGTCCTCCCCCTACCCACCTTTGCAAATCTACATGAGATTGGAGTGCAAATAGAGGACACCATGAAACAAAGCCTTATTGATAATGAGAGAGAGCAGCCCAAGAGGGCATTCAACCGCGGTACGAATGCAGGCATAAGCAGTGCTGCAGTTGGCAGAACTTCAGATATCGGAATGTTCACCACCACCACTCCAAAAACCCTCACAGCTACCCCATTCACTGGTGTGTCCGGTAATAGCTCACAACCAGCTAGATATGCGCCCAGAGGCCAAAGAACCTTCGCCCCACTATACATGCCCCTATCTAAAGCTTTGGGGGTTTTGATCAAGAAAGGGCACTTGAAGCCCCTAGAGCCGCGGCCCTTACCAGAAAAACTTCCTCCTTCACATAACCCGGCGAAGTACTACGCCTATCACTAACAACATGGTCATGACACCGACCAGTGTTTTCGATTGCGTCATGAGATCCAAGATCTCGTTGACAATAAGGTGTTGACAATAAGGTAATCATGCCTCCAGAAAAACCAAACGTCACAACCAACCCACTCCCACCACATAACCAAGCTCTACCTCCCAAACGCATTAACCTAGTCCAAATTGGGGTTGTGTCATACGACCCCAGCATATATATCACCCATTTTCACCTACCTAAGCCAGAGGTGTTCATTCCAGAAAGCACAGATTTGTGCATGCTAAACATCTCCCAAACCGAACCTGAGCCGGTGGTGGTGACTATCGAAGATAGGACCGGGATGATTGCGGGAACAGATGGAAATGATTATTCAAGGCTTGAGGGGTCTGCGAGATATGTGTACGACCCGAGCGGTTATATTACACCAACAGGCCAACCTAAGCCAAGGGTGGAATTCCCAGTAAGGACAGAGATCAGTGTCGTACAGGAGGATGGACTTAATCAAGGGCTAGATAACCTGGCAGAACTAGAGAAGGACATTGCAAATCTGCAATTCTTTGAAGAACAGGATACAAGGGACGTGATTGTCAACTGGTTTGATTTAGATGGGTCAGCAGAAGCTACCGGCTGGCTCAGTGACGAGCTGGATGCTATTGAACAACTTTAGCCAGACCAGGGGCAATCAGGGGTTGGAATATCATCAACAGTGGCCGAAATGGCCGGAGATCAGAATGAACCGCCGGAGAGCACCGGTGTTAAGAATTTTGCTCAGGATCAGAACAGTTTGAGTACAGAGGATGCTGAGCAGTAGGCTGCACTGAAACAGTTTGAGCAAGAGAAGATCGAAGATCTGGAGAAGGCTAGAAAGGCCAAAGCCCTTGAGGGGACGGAATGTGCTGTGCGCGCGGTAGTAGTCGTAACAGAACCAGATAGTTGCTTATCGATGGCCGACAGGATGTGGTGGGAGGATGACGACCTATGTCTTGCCCACACAGACAAGGATTGGGGGAATAACCGACCGGATGATACCTGGTATATTGGAGAGGTTGACCACATGACTAGAAGTGGGCGGTATTTCAAGCCCCCACACCTAGATCAACCAGAGGCGTCTGGAAAGGACAAGAAAGCGGAAAGGCAGAAGGAGAAACTACTCGAAGAGGAGGCTGTGTTGAAACAGCTTAAGAAGATACAAGCAGACATCTCCATCTGGGGACTGCTTATAGCTTCAAGGGTACACAGATAAGCTGTCCTTTCTGCAATGGACAGGGCTAAACTTTCGATCGATACCACGCCCGAGCAGCTGGTAGGATTGGTCTTTCAGGGAGGAGCTTCCCCGACGTTGACCTTCACTGACAAGGAGTTGCCGCCTGAGGGCGCGAACCATAACAAACCACTCTACATCGCTGTGGAGTGTAAAGACAAGTGGGTACTAGTAGTTCTTGTCGATACAGGATCTGCCATCAATGTATGTCCGTCAAGGACGACATATGTAATCGGGTTGAAGCCCGTGGACTTTGTACCTACTGCCCAGGTAATTCGGGCATATGACAATACTAGCAGAGAAGTGATGGGGACTGTGCAAATTCAGACTAAGGTCGGTCCAGGACAACATGATATTGACTTTCATGTCTTGGATGTTCCCTGCGACCTTCAATCTACTCCTAGGGCAGCCGTGGTTGCACTAGGTAAAGGCAGTCTCTTCCACCCTCCACTAGATGTTGAAGTACCCTCATGGCAAGGAGGTGGTGTAGACATCCCCGAACGTCCTGGGAGGGAATCCCATTTTGTTCATTGGGGCTCACTACAGTTCGGACTCAAATGTCACGGTTCTGAATCTAATCCCGCAAAGTGCAATGCGAGACTGATAAATCACCAAAGAGTCCAAATCCAGCAAATCGTTTTGAAAAACAGATTTTAGAAAGAAGTGCCAAACATGAACTGCTTTGCCAGATACAGAGTCGCCACCTAAATATTTTATTTTGGGAGAATTTAGGAAACCTTGACTCGTGCCTAAGGCCACGTGTCCGTCATCACCAAAGTTGCCTCGGCTCGGGAACTTGGGTATGATTAGGGAAGGTCACTTCGTGAGCACCCTCGCTTGCCCGATCAAAGATCGGCCTCTACTAACCATGATATCGAGTTTTGAAAACATTATGTGCTCTTATCCCGGTTATTAGCCTAGAATTACTATGTGATACGCGCAGCATACAAATATAGACTGGATCGTCTGAATTGGAATGAAACATTTCAAGTTTGTTTATTTGAAAGATGGTTTGATAGTGCTACTCGCAAGTAGGCTAAGACGTGGATTTGCTACCCTCAGGTGGGCTTAAGAAAACATGATTTTGCCACTCTCAAGTGGGCTTAAAACTCTCAATCGGTGAATTGTTCCAATTCAAATAACCCAACTTTCACCCACAGGCATTCAGACAGTTATATCACATAAGCAAATAGCTTCATGGTAAGCATGCTATCATAGCAGTCACTCATACGCATGCAAGGATGCTAAAGCATAAATACTTACCGAGTACTCCAAGCCAAAGAAAGAAGCTAATTAGAAATCATGCATGAATCCTAACTATGCTGGAATGCCTAATGTAACACATGCAAAAATGCAACTAAGATAGGCTCGGCTATTCTAAAATGGCATATGAAATGTAACAACTGATACACGTATTCAACTCGGAATTGAAATACAATGCAGTTAGTATGATGCACCGAGCCTGGTGCATGCAAGACAGATGAATGGATGCAAACATGCGAGCATAAGTATGCTAATTGAAACGTGCCCTAAAACTAACCATCATAAGCTGGTAAATAAAAGGGAGAAAGACGTGGGGTTGGAAGACCTACATCACACACACGCACACTTATTACAAAGTTGTGCCCTCTCTTGGAGGGTCCGAATAAATAATACAGATCGAATAAATAATTAACCATTCTAGCTAATTAAATATTACAAAACCCTAATTAATTAACAAATTGACTAAGAAACGAAATAAACTAGTATGTAGATCTATGGACCGCCTCAGCTCTGTTCCGAATGATGAAAGATGCATGCATGCTCGAGTTGCCTTGTCAGGAAATTCCTCGCGATGCCCCGATTTGCCTCTGTTTGCAATTGATCTCGGAATATCATACAAAGCTCTAGAAGGCTGCTGGTTTCTGGTTTGCTGTAACAGAGATCAAGAAAGGGGCATGGCAAAGAATTTTCAACACATGTGCACATGACCACTTTCCCCGTCATTACATAAGCTCTAGGGGGTGTAGACCTCGATCCTCGTGCCACCAATCACGTATCTCGATGCATGATGGCCGAGGAGTCGAATTGCACGACTCAATGTGGAATGAATGTATATGAAAACGCAACAAGGCCTAAACTCCATCATGGGTAATCCGGAGTGTCGGCAATCGAGAATCGAGGCACGTTTCGTCACTTTGAGTACGAAACGTCTCTCGTTCCTCATGTTTGGACTAACCCTACTCCAAACATAATGCAACAAGGTAGCATACACAATGCGACTATCATGCAAAATGCAATGCAACCTAATCATGCTGGCATGCGAGGGATGATATGCAAGCATGCAACTAGCATACACAATGCTATGAACTAAGGATGGCATACTCAATGCATACGAACCACATGGCATACATAATGCACATACGAAGACTATCATGCACAGATGAAGACTATCAATGAGATGATCAAGGCATACACAATGCAATGGCCAAATATGCAACAACATGAACTAAATGGAATACACAATGCAAGATGGACTTAAACCAATGTGAGCGGACCTTAGCCACACTCAAATCAGTGGCCATATGATGAAAATGCGACAACCGAAATACATGCAAACATGCACGAATGCAAAGGACCGATCCTAAGGCACAATATGCAACTCTAACAAAGCATGGCAAAGGATGAAATATGGCATAGAATGGCACATGATTCAGCTCTGAAATGGCATAAAAGATGGTCTCAAAACATGCAAACACTTCACACGATGCATGCTAGATGGCCCGAATACCGAAACTAGTGAAGTGCGTTACACTAGAGGTACACAAAGCAATGCACAAATGGAAAAACCAACCCCAAAAAGACCCTAGGCAAGTCCAAGATAGTGGGAAATTGGTCTAAAATGATGGCTCGGAATGCATTCAAATGAAGCCGATGCAATGGTCGGTAAATGAGGCATACAAGCCCGTCTCTCTAATGCACTTAAAGAGTGGAAATCATGGGAATATGGCATGCATATAAGCTCTGAGATATGATGTGCAATGGCCCCAAAACATGAAAACACCTCAGTATATGCATGCGATGGACCTCAAAACTCAAAGTTAAGCATGGATATTGAACTACAGGCATGCAAAACAAGCATCATTTGTCCATGAGACCCAAAAACAGAGCTAAGGACAGTCCAAAACATGCATGAAATTAGTTTAAGGCAAGGCCAAAATATGCTAGGAAAGGCGGCCAAAACATCATACAAAACAAGCTAGTGAACCATGACTTACACTACAACTATATGATGCATGTGAAGGACTACCAAACCAGCCAAAACCAGAAACATGGAATGACAAAATATGACCAAAAAACCACTGGAACTTAGTCAACACATGCTAGAATGAGGTGCTCCTTTGAAAGGCTATGCAAGGGGTTGTTGTACACATGCAAGATATACATCAAAAATGGCAAAACCACCTTTGGAAAAAGGTTATGAGAGCCCTAAAACTCATCAAAAAGGGCCTGAAAGGGGGCTAGGAAGCATGCAAGTGAAGGCTCCTTTGAAAGGCCATGAAGAGGGTTACTCTACACATGCAAGATGGACACTTAACATGGAAAAATCAACTCTAGACAGAGGTCATGTAGGTCATAAAACTCACAAATAATAGCCTGAAATATGGCTTGAAAACATGCAAATATGGGCTCCTTTGTTAGGCCAAATATGCTAGAAAATGAGACAAGGGGTGAGAGGGCCACCGCTCTCTGATTTTGGTGCTCAAAAACATATAATGACCACTGAAAATATGCTGGATTTCAGTGGTCAAAAGGGCCAACAAAGCTCAACACAAAGGCCCTAATGCATGGTTCAAAACAAAGGGAAATGAAGCATGCAAGGGGGTAGATGACCCTCAACAGAAAAATGGTCTTAAACAAACATGTTAAGAAGCTCAAAATAAGACTTTTTTAAGTTTATGACAAAGCCCAAATATGCTTGCAAATATGGCTAAAAGATGAAACAAAACAATGCTAAGAAAAGGGAAAGAGAGTGTTACCCTTGCAGCCAAAGGGACCAGTAGCTTGTGGACCAAAATAGCACACCTTCAACCTCTGAAAACCAGCTCCAAGGTGCTTAGGTTGATTTTGGAGGTGTTAGGCTAAGAGGTGATATGCAATGGTGCAAGAACAAGGGGCTTTAGAACACCTAATAGAGAGATATAGGGAGAGGTGTATATATAAGCCTTAAACAATTTCTAAACCTTTGCAAAGGAAGGAGAGGCCTTCCTTTATAGAGCCAAGGGTCCAAAGCTTCTCCTAGAAGCTTAGAACCAAGAGTGAAGAGCCAAGGGAGAGGATGCAGCTTGTGCTTCCCAGCTGGCACAGCTGAAAAGCATTCAGGGAGACAAAAAAGGTGGGAGCTGGTCGACCAGGTCAAAAGGTCCAATGTGGTCGGCCATCTCCTATGATGAAGCCCCAGAAGTTAGCTTTCCAATGGCACCAGCCTTGCATTAAAATTCCAACTGTGCAAAAAGTTATGCCTGTTTTGGTGAAGCCGCACAGATTCGGTCCAATCGGATTGATGCCCTACTTCAACTAACTATATCTCCCCCGCCTGGACTTGGCTTTAGGAGATTCTTGAGTGCAAAATGAAGCCCCGGAAGTAAGATTTCCAATGGTGGTGGCCTCATAGCTGAAATCCAAGTATGCAAATGAATAGGCTTGATTCAGCGAGGACTGCTCGTCCATCTCTTAGCGATTCATGTCCACTTCTCCCCCAACTGGGTTTCTTCCCTCTTCTCTTCTTTTCTTCAACTCCAAACCCCTAAACAAGGTGTTTTGAAATATTTTTCAGAGATTCCATCTCTCTTTTGTTCATTTCCACTTTGCCCTTGCTCGGTTTATCGAAAAGCACAACATTTAACAAAATGTGAGCCTCGAGACATTATAGGAACTTTATTTTCAAAACATTTTGAAAGAGAGGGTTTCAAGTCTAAAATATTTTGATCAAGATTGTTTTGGTCCAAAAGGGGTATGAAGTTGAGATTTGACTCTCTCCTTGCTGAAAAAACTGAACCTTTGCCCTGCACACCTTCATCACCGAGTAAATCATCAGTAGCGCCCAAGTCTTAAGGTCGGTCAAAAATAGGGTGTCTACAGGTGGCTATAGTTTTTGGGAATTCTTCAATCCATCCGCTGCTAGAGGTTTCTACGCCAGTGTTGGAAATCGAGCACGATACAGAGGATGCGTTCCTATCAAGATTTACCTTAGCTAAGGCTCAGTTGTACAGAGTATCTTAGCTATTGATGAGGGGCTCTATGTCAGTGCACAATCAATGTACCTCATGAACAAACTCCAGCACATCCTCGGGATGGGATTAGGGAAAAGTGGCCGAAAAGGCGTTGCAGCATCGACCGAAGTGCCGCATAACCCACATACCTTTGGTTTAGGTTACCTACCAACCAAGGAGGACTGGGTGAGGAAAGGCAAAGAAATGGCCGGAAGGGCCAGGGCTAAGCAGGCGGGGAAGCATTTTGAGTTGATGCACCGACCTATTCAAGGTACCCTGAACGGACGCTTTGTCCGGGAGGGGGAGGACTGCCCGTTCTGCGGTTTCCCAGAGCCATGGTTCAATGCAGAGAGGAGACGCTTGCTGGGGTTCGAGATCTTCTTTGACTTGCAATTGTCTGAGGATGATGTTGCCGAGGAGCAAACAGACCCGATAGCTAAGGCTAAGCAGTACAAAGAGGAGGTTTCTGAGGGCGCAGAGATTGAAATAGGGGGTAGCACTGGCTTGTCTACTTTCAGATCCTCTGATCGTGCATGAGTGCTTGGGGGATGACCTCTTAGTGTCCATGATTGGGAATGAAATGGCTGCAAACCCACCTTTAAACATTTTGGATTCATCCATCGCACCCTCCCTCGTCTGGCAATATGAGGAAGGCTTCTTATCGAGCAGCACTAGGTCAGGTAGTGAGCCAGAATCTGATTCCACTGAGTCTTGTGAGTCGGAATCAGGTTCTAGCTCGTTTGAGTCTGAGTCCGGTATTCCTGAGAGTGATAACCCAGATGCCACAGTCCTGTCCAGGTCGTCTTTTTCTTTTTCCTTTGAGTTTGCTTGTAACAGAGGAACCAGGCGACTTGGAAGTATTTAATGAGAATTGTGTGGCTATGGCCTTCGATTACTTTTCTGTGCCCTTAATTTATTGCATAAATCAGGATTTTCAAAATTTTTGATGAAAACGACGAGGAAGAAATTTCTCCGGTTTTGCAATATTTGCTTGATCAAGAGCATGAGAGGTTTGTTAAACCCTTGGTTGATGAAATCACCCAAATTAATGTTGGTACTGAAAAGGACCCGTGGCTGGTCCAGATCGGGTCCACGTTATCTTTGGAGGAGCGCGAATGCTTAGTCGTTTTATTAAAAGATTTCAAAGATGTTTTCGCAGTGGTCCTACGAAGATATACCTGGAATCAATCCTGAGATTGTATAGCACCGGATCTCTCTTGACCCAGAGGCCCGACCTGTCAAGCAGAAGCTTAGAAGAATCCGCCCAGACTGGGCTATCAAGATCAAAGAAGAGGTCACCAAGCAAATTGACGCAGGGTTCCTGCTGGTATCCGAATACCCAACTTGGTTGGCCAATATTGTTCCAGGTGCCGAAGAAAGATGGCAGAATTCGGGTATGTGTGGATTTCAGGGATTTGAACAAAGCTAGTCCGAAGGACAACTTTCCTCTGCCGCATATCGATGAGTTAGTGGGTTTTACTGCTGGGCATGCGTTGCTCTCATTCATGGATACGGTTTTCAGGCTATAATCAGATATTGATGGCACCCGAAGATCGGGAGAAGACTACTTTTACCACCCTGTGGGGAACCTATTGTTATAAGGTGATGCCGTTTGGGCTGAAGAATGCTAGAGCTACGTATCAACGGGCTGTGACCACAATATTGCATGACTATGATCCACAAGGAGGTTGAGGTGTACATGGATGACATGATTGTCAAGTCCAAAGAAAGAGAGGGCCACTACACCGCCTTGTAAAAATTCTTTCAACGGATTAGAGAGTATAGGCTGCGGTTAAATCCTCAAAAGTGTACATTCGGTGTCACAGTAGGAAAAATGCCGGGGTTCTTGATCACACAGAGAGGTATCGAGGTCGATCCTTCCAAAATCAAGGCCATCTTAGAAATACCACCACCAAGGACTGAAAAAGAGGTGCGAGGCTTTCTAGGTAAAGTGCAATTCATAAGACGGTTTATTGCTAAATTAACCTTGACTTGTGAACCACTCTTTGGTCTCCTGAAAAAAGGAAAGAAATTCTAATGGGACGGCCGATGCCAAGCTACTTTTGAACAGATCAAATAATATTTACAGAACCCACCTGTGTTGTCACCGCCTGAGCTGAGGAAATCGTTGATTCTATACCTTTCAGTGACTGAAACTACAATGGGCTGTATGCTCGCGCAAGAGTCTGAGGACAAAGTGGAGAGGGCTATCTACTATCTGAGCAAGAAAATGCTGGATTACGAGACCCGCTACACTCCGTTGGAGAAGGCTTGTTTGGCCTTGGTATGAGCTACCAGGAAACTGCAAGCACTACCTGTTAGCTCACTCTGTAATTCTAGTTTCGAGATTAGATCCCATCAAATATCTCTTTGAGAAATCGGCACATTACGGGTAGGCTAGTCTGTTGGCTGCTTCTGCTTTCCGAATTCGATCTGAAGTATGTGACGCGCAGGCCAGTAAAAGAGAGAGCGGTAGCGGAGTTCCTAGTCGATCACCCAAGTTGAAGGGGATGAAGCAGTTGAGTACCTATTCCCAGATGAGGCCATTCTGCATATCGAAGATGAAACTTGGACGATGTACTTTGACGGAGCGTCAAACCAATACGGGTATGGGATAGGTGTGTTGCTGATAGCACCCAACAATTCCCGTATACCTTTAGCATTCAAACTCCGGTTCAAAGTCTCGAACAACGAAGCAGAGTATGAGGCATGTATTGCCGGTTTAGAAGCCACCCTAGAACTAAGGGCAAAACGGTTGGATGTTATCGGGGACTCAAACCTTGTTGTATCTCAAGCTAAAGGAGATTGGAAAGTCAAAGAAGAAAAGATGAGAATTTACCACCAGACCTTGGACTTGCTGATTCTTCGGTTTGAGAAGCTGAATTTCGCTCATCTGTTAAGAGAGAATAACAGGTTCACAGATTCACTATGATAGACATCCTTTTTGGAGTTCGGATGCGCTCGATCATCATTGACCAGAAATTTGTGCCGGCCTACGAATTGATTGCTGTGATGGATGAGGTTTAAGATGAGAACCCCTGGTATTACGATGTTTGGACCTTCTTGGAAAGAGAGATGTATCCACCAGGGATAAATGCCAAAGATAAGAGGGCAATTCGAAGAATGGCTGCTCGTTTCATCATCTGCGGGGGTAAACTGTACAAGAGAGGTCATCTCGGGATGCATAAGCTGTGTGTTGATGCCGAAGAATCGAAGCGCCTGATGGAGGCCATCCATGGAGGAGAGTGCGGAGCGCACATGAACGGGGTAATGCTAGCCCGAAAGATCCTTAGACAGGGTTACTACTGGTCCACCATGGAGGAGGATTGTATTGGCTTTGTCCGGCGATGCCACAAATGTCAGATCCATACCAACCGCATGAACATTCCGCCTGTCAAAGCTGTACAACATGACTTCTCCATGGCCGTTTTCAGTCTGGGGGATTGATGTGATTGGAGCTGTCACTCCGAAGGGGTCCAATGGGCATGAGTACATTTTGGTAGCGATAGACTACTTCACGAAGTGGGTTGAGGCCCAATCTTATGCGGTGTTGAAGGCTTTGCATGTCGCTAAGTTCATCAGGAACAACATCATTTGTCACTACGGGGTCTCGAATGAGATCATTTCAGATAATGGTTACCACTTCAAGAAGGAAGTGATCTACTTGTTGGACAAGTATAACAGTGGCTTTTCACAAGTCATCTACATATCGGCCGCAAACCTAATGGAGCAGTTGAGGCCGCCAACAAGAACATCAAGTACATTCTACAGAAGATGGTGGAAACCTATCGGGACTGGCCAGATAAGTTGCCATTTGCTTTGTGGGGCTACCGGACTTGAATTCGAACTTCTACTAGGGCAACTCCGTATTCCTTGGTCTATGGGATGGAGGCTATTTTGCCTATCGAAGTCGAGGTTCCGTCATTACGAGTATTGGCCTGAATGTCAGATAGCTGAGGCAGATTGGCAGCAGAGCAGGTTTGAAGAACTCATGCTGTTTGATGAGAGGAGGCTGAAAACACTGTACCATGTTCAGGGTTATCAACAAAGAATTGCCAGGGCTTTCAACAAAAAGGTTAAGTCCAGGAATTTGAAGGAAGGGGATTTAGTGCTCAAAGACAATCGAGCTCCCATTCATGACCCTAGGGGCAAGTTCAGACCCAATTGGACTGGTCCTTACATCATCAAGTCTATCTGGTCGGGCGGAGCTATCGTTCTAATTGACTTAGATGGCCTAGAGTTCTCCCAACCAATCAATATGGACAAGTTGAAGAAATATTATCCCTGAGAGGCTCGCTAGGCTGAAAACCCGAAAGGGCGACCTAGGCAAAAGTTAGAGCATGAAAAATTTGAAATTATAAAAATTGAGCTCGCAAGGTTGACAACCCGTAAAGGGCGGCCTTGGCAAAGGTTAGAGCGCAAAAGGAGAGTGTTAATACACGAGTGAACCTGAGCCAAACTACATAAGGCTTGATTCCCATCTTTGGGATACGTAGGCAATTTCATTCTGAAGTCCAGCCATAAACTACTTCCCCGATCAACTTTGTCCATGTGATCATGTTTGGTCATCTTTGTCTATTCTGCGTTCAAGAGCTCGGTTGTGATCTCCAGGAGCAATGCTATTCAGACTAGGGGTAACTTTCCAGCTGCTGGAATCCGGGGTTGTGCATCTTAGTGACAAATCTCAGGCGTGTCCAGTTTTGATCCATATCGAAAATAGGTTTTGAAAAGTTTTAATAAAAGTTGATTTTGTCCAATTAATCTTTTTACAACTTAGACTATTTTTGGACCAAACGGGAAATTTTTAGTACCCACAACCTTCAATTTCATTGATTTCAACACAGAGTTCTCCTACTCTTGAATACAAATTGAAGTTTCTTTTTATTACATTGATAAAGAAAACTTGAAAGTACTGATAAAGCAATAAATTCGGGGCATGGATGAGTTAGGTGTTCCTGCGCCCCCTCACAGAGCTGGTCGTAGCCTTTGATGCTAAAGTAGGCCCAATCTGTGCCTCCTCAAAAAGCCAAGCTATACACTCATCAGAGAGAGTACAACTGAAAGTGGGAGCGGAGGCTAGAAGCTCTCTAGTCCTCCATGCCATGGCATACCGAGCCAGCTGCGTGCCTCAGGACCGGAAATGCAAGCAGGGTACTCTATCCCTTCTACTGGGCAAGTCTGATCATGTCCGAACTGATGCCGGAACCAGAAAGGAAAATAGAACACACAGTGTGTCATGCCAATCAACTGAATCCCTGGCTGGCGAGTCATACTGTAGCTCATTGCCGGCAGATTGAGCCAAGGACAACGCCAAGCAATGCGGTCTGCGGATAAACTGCGCATCCAGTTGCACCACCATCCTTCGTTAGGGGCATCGACTAAATGTCGTCGGAAGAAATAGCTGCGAGCTGAGTATACGGGGCAGGAGTCCACAATTTTCAATTTGTCCATCAACCATATTTGGGGAGGGATTAAAAATGAGAGATTAAAGAATAGAGAGGTGTACGTTGAGAGAAAAAGTGAGAAAAGGGTTTTGAGAGAAAAACCGAGCCTGAGGGCCGAGTGATGTGAGAAATATGTGTGAGATGGGGTGGGAAACATTACCTGCAATAGTAATGGACTCCCCGCCAAGCTAGCCGTCTCCTAGCAATGAAAAGCGTCCAAGCCTATCAATGTCTCAGCTAATGTCATAGCGATGCAGTTCTTGCCCTCTCTTAAGCCTTGGGCGACTTTAATCAAACGAGTGCTAAACCCACCGAGAGCCTGGGGCAAGTAAGAAATGAGACAACATGCACAAGCAAAGTGCATATCGCCGATAACCCTGCCAGTCATGATCGCCGTGGTCACCGGCATCAGAAAAACGACGAATCAAGCTGGGGATATCCAGCACTCCATCGCGAATCAATGACCGAGCATCATGCAAAGTGAGCCCACACATCCATCCTAAGGCTTGGACGTGGCCGAAGCGGGATTATGGCAAAATCTCTTCCTCGCGATCGGACTCCATCAGAACTTGGAAGTCTTCGAAAGTAGGACACACCTTGTCTATTAAAGCTAAAGACGTGTGTTACTGGGTTCCAAAACCTTGCCGCAGCATGAAGAAACGGAAAACGCAGTGGGGTACGGCTTAACGTGAATAGTGCATTTATGCCAAAGTCCTAGAAATTCACCTTTTCCGAGCCATCCAAGGAAGCAATCTAATTTGTAAAATTTTGGATGAGAAACGCCTCCATTTTGGTGCAAAACTGAGTTGGAATGAGGGAACCACAAAGCTGGAACCTTTATAAAGGATAAGACACTGTTTGGAGGACAAGTGTCAGAAAACTAGAGATTCCCAGGTTAAGTGGTCGGCCGACCACTTTTTCTGGTTGGCCAGCTACTTTTTTGGGCTGCAGACAGAAAAACTGGTCGGCAGGTTCCTATGGTGGTCGGCCATGAGCATGAAAGTGGTTTACACCTGTTTCTTGCCTCCAGGAGTGAGTCTCTAACTTCCCCGTGTGCGGGGAGTGCTGAAGGTTTGAGTTTACCTCTGTTTCGGATGCATTCCGTCGCTTTGTTTATCGAGTTGTTGCTCATTTGTTTATCGAGTTGTTGCTTATTTGTTTATCGAGTTGTTAATTCATTTAACGATTTGCTTTCGAGTTGAGTTGTTTAGTTTGTCGTGTTGCTTCACTACCTGACTTGGCAATACACGTTGTTCTATTTTCATTCAAATTTCATTATTGTGCAAAATGGTGCGATGCGATGCTCAGAATACAAATACAACACTTTTTGAACGAAAAGCCGTTTTCATTCCATCATGTTTCCTTTTTTTACAACATTTTACAAAAGGTACAAGTTTTGAAAAAAAAATAAAACTTGCCTAAGCTGTACAATGTGCTACAACTATATGTAAAAAGAAAAATAAAGTAGGAACATCTGCATCATGTGCCATCAATCTCATGACCGAGAGGCCCTCTTCACCTCTCTTCGGCTGAGTAGCCTCCGCGCCATCGGCACCGGTACCATCGTCTGAATCGGAGTAACCTACCCTCATAATCCTCCTCAGTGTTGCCTCTGTCTTTCGAACCGGAACCTGAGTCATCGTCCCTACCTGCAGATGTCTCAGACTAAGGATGTGCTGACTCCTCCTCCTCGCTAGACTCCTCGTCATCCTAACTGACAGGTGCCCTGCGTCCCCCTCGGCCGTGTGCTGAGACTCCTCTCCTAGCTGCTCGAGAAGGCCTAGATAGGCCCAGTCCGCAGAGGCGGGACCTGAAAAGGACAGTTTGAATGCGTCAGCCAGTATGTATATCAGATGCAGATGCAAGAATTACATAGAGTGGGTGCATGCAGATATAGTGTGTGAATGCGATGTGTCAGATGTGCTCTACACATGTAATGAATCAATACAGTGAAATGTTCAGTTTCCATATGTCATTAGAAGTATGATAAATGTGAGGAAATTGAAAAGTACCTGAACGCCGGAGGCACAAAGCATCGTCTCCCTCCGTAGAACCATGCCCTCAAGTGAAGCCACCACTCTAAGTAACCCCTCAGTATACTCCCTGGAAGGCTGCACACACAAGTTCAAGTCGTTAGTGAATGAATGAATGTCTAAATATTTGAGCGATAAATGAAAAACTGTAAAACATATCGGTGGTGAGTTCGGGTCACTGACGTATCGATGGTCAAGCTTCGGAGGCTCCAGTGGAATCGGGTAAGAAGTCCCATACTTGCCAACCCGTTAGCTCAGTCAGAAGGTCTGGCCATCCAACATACTGGCGAGTTAAGGGCATCCATCTGGTCCCGCTCCTCGATGAGCCTTCCCCGCTAGTCGAAGGAATGCCTCCAGTTCGGGCGCGACTCGAGGAAGGCATGTCAGCAGCTCTCCTCCTGGGGATATGAACACTTGACAGTGGAGGCATTAGGTACGTATGGCGATATGTCACGTAATCCCCCTCCTCCAGGAAAAGGACTGCATCAATACCCAGCATGAGGTCCTCTGTCTTTTGGAGCATAAGATCCCTTGCGGACCGCATTTTTAGTGGAGGCAATGAGGGAACATCCTGATCGGAGTTGCCCATCATCTGGCGCATGAAGCGCTCTCCGAGGAACCAGGCTCGGCCGACCGGTGCCTTAAGAAGAACCCTATATCGTGAAGTGCCCCATGCCCCAGCGAACAGAAATCGAGGATTCCCTGGCATGGCTATCCAAGGCTGCCGGTTCACCTGTGGGTAGCAAGGGCATAAATTGATTAGATGTCATAAATATGCAAGATAAATCAAAGCTGAAAGCATGAAGAACTGAGAGTTCTGGATTACCTCCGTCGCCCGTACAGTATCGAAGAACTACCGGAGAGAGGGCAAAGTCTCCCGGGGCCTGGGCCGACACCGACCCTCAAATCTGCACGAGTAAGGGATCTCAAGGGGTGCCTCGACCTCTAGCTCAGGGGCCAGCGTCGGGAAGTACGCATAAACCCACAAGCTGTGAAAGACAAGACAACGGCTGTCAGAATACAAAATAGCTGTGTGTAGTGTACAATATACAGAATGCATAGCAAATACAGAATGCTGAGCGCAGAATGCTGTGTGCAGTGTATAATATACAGAATGTATAGCAAATACAGAATGCTGAGTGCAGAATACTTTGTGCAGTGTACAATATACAGAATGTATAGCAAATACAGAATGTTGAGTGTAGAATGCTGAGTGCAGTGTACAATATACAGAATATATAGCAAATGCAAAATACTGAGTGCAGAATACTGAGTGCAGAATGCAGTGTGTAGTGTACAATATACAGAAAATATAGGAAATGCAGAATGCTGAGTGTAGAATGTAGAATACAGAATGTGATGTGTGCAGTGTGTAGTGTACAGATAATGAAAAGCAGAACTGTAAATCAAGAGGGCAGAATGTACCTCCCAGGCTCGCCAGTAGCCTCTAACTATGGTCCCCCGTTCACGGGAGGTCGTGTCATGTAGCAGTAAAGGGTAGCGAGGGCAGGGACCACCCCAATCAAAGAGCCGGACCCGTGATAGGTCCACCAGAGCACTAAGCAGATAAAACCCAACTGTGTTCCCCCTGTCGGAGAACAGTGTGGTCCCGAGGAGGAACATAAAAAATCCCCAGGCGTACTGCTGTACGGTCTCAATGGTCTAGGGCAAAGTCCCCATGTACTGCTCAGAGAACCAGGTGTACCTGACCTTGCTTGATGATCTGTTGATCGGCGGATGGGCTCCGAGCAAATAAATCCAAGCAGCCTCTCACTTGGCCATATCTGTGTTGTATGGGATCGGCTGGCCTCCCACTTCAAGGCCCTGTCAGTATGGAGAAGTCATATGGGGTCATCGTCATGTCCCCGGTGGCTGAGAAATGGAAGGAGTTGGTAGGTGTCCCACCATCTCTCCACAAGTGCGCCCAGGAGGGTCCTACTCGCTGGATGACGTGACAATCCTGCACAGAATAGGCCAAACCCCGCCTCGTCCACTATATGTCGGACAGTGTCTGGGAGCTCCATGTACCACTCTCTCGCTAGGATGGACCCATAACCCCGTGTGAAATGGGAAGATACCTGCATTCAGAATCAACAGTTGTATTCAGTTTCAGAATGAAATATATGAGCTGCGTGTTCAAAGTAAAATGTATGAGTTGCGTGTTCAAAATGAAAAGTGTACTGTGTTATGGACTGTATGTTCAGATTGAGCAGTGTGTTATAAAAAACGAATACCGTGTTATGGACTGTGTGTTTAGATTGAGCGGTGTGCTATGTTATGAAAAAGTGTACTGCATTATGGACTGTGTGTTCAGATTGAGCAGTGTGCTATAAAAATCGAATACCGTGTTATGGACTGCGTGTTTATTGAGCAGTGTGCTATAAAAAATGAATACCGTGTTATGGACTGCGTGTTCAGATTGAGTAGTGTGCTATGTTATGAAAAAGTGTACTGTGTGTTCAGATTGAGCAGTGTGCTATAAAATACATTGCGTTATGGACTGCGTGTTCAGATTGAGCGGTGTGCTATGTCAATAAAAAGTGTACTGTGTTATGGACTGCGTGTTCAGATTGAGCAGTGTGCTATAAAGTGTATCGTGTTATGAACTGCGTGTTCAGATTGAGCAGTATTATGAGCTATGTGCCAACTAAACAAAATGCTGTGTTATGAACTGCGTGTTCAGATTGAGTAGTGTTATGAGCCGTGTGCCAATAAAATCAAATGCTGTGTTATGAACTGCGTGTTCAGATTAAGCAGTGTTATGAGCCGTGTGCCAACAAAACCGAATACTATGTTATGAACTACGTGTTCAGATTGAGCAGTGTTATGAGCTGTGTACTAACAAAATCAAATGCTGTGTTATGAACTGTGCGTTCAGATTGAGCAGTGTTATGAGCTGTGTGCTAACAAAATCAAATGCTGTGTTATGAACTACGTGTTCAGATTGAGCAGTGTTATGAGCTGTGTGCCAACTAACAAAATCAAATGCTGTGTCATGAACTGCATGTTCAGATTGAGTAGTGTTATAAGCTGTGTGCCAACAAAATCAAATGCTGTGTTATGAACTGCGTGTTCAGATTGAGTAGCGTTATAAGCTGTGTGCCAACTAACAAAATCAAATGCTGTGTTATGAACTACGTGTTCAGATTGAGCAGTGTTATGAGCTGTGTGCCAACAAAACCAAATGCTGTGTTATGAACTGCATGTTCAGATTGAGCAGTATTATGAGTTGTGTGTTGAGCCAACTAAACAAAATGCTGTGTTATGAACTGCGTGTTCAGATTGAGCAGTGTTATGAGCTGTGTGCCAACTAAACCGAATGCTGTGTTATGAACTGCATGTTCAGATTGAGCAGTGTTATGTGCTGTGTGCCCAAATGTGCTGTGTGCCCAAATGAGCTGTGTGCCGAACTAGCGGAGTGTTGTGTATGTCAATATGTTCAAAACGATCAAATATGATACATAGCGAAAACACGGAATGTGTAGGAAATGCAAAAGTGAAGTACGTACCTCATGCGTATGATGAGATAGATGGGACTCTGGCTCTCATAGCAACAGGTTTGCAGGTGCTCGTCGCGCGAAGTCTGTGAAGTGGTAAAGGTGCTAGGAGGAAGGATGTGCGCTTGCGGGTCATACTCCTCTGGGATGAACGGCCGTATCCTTGGAGGCAACGGTATGATGTCGGGCTCGTCCTCTGCATATGGAGGACCTTCGCCATACAGTATATCATTAGCCATCTGAAGAAATCTACAAAAGATGCAGAAACGAGCGAAATGAGCCAAAATTGCAAAAAGTCAACAAAAGTCAACTCTCGGGAAGAGAAAAAGTCAACAAAAGTCAACGCCCGAGAAAAGGTGCTAAACTTTGAGACGAACATACCTCAAGTGGTGAAAATGGAGAAAGAAGCTCCGAAAACAAATTCTAATTGGTTCAAAACGAAGAGAATCGAAAGTTTTCGCGAAACAACTTCGCGTGGGGCGTTGGAAAATGCGTATAAAGTGCAAATCTGAGAGAGAAAAGGGTCTAGGAGCAAAGGAGAATGTATTTTGGCCTTAGAGGTGTGATACAAACTGATTTGGAGTTGTGTACTTAAAGAACCGAAGCTAAAAGACCAAACTGCCCCGAAATTTTGTAAATTGGTCGGCCAGCTAGTTTTTCTGGTCGGCCGACCACTTTGATGGGCAACAACTGGTCGGCCATTGATATAACTGGTCGGCCACCCTCCTGGATGATCCTTAGTGCTCCATTGGTCTCCCTATGCATTTTGGTGATGATTGGAGTCCTCGGCCCTCGGGAAAGTACGAGAAAAGTACACTTTTCAGGCTCAAGAATGTCCCTGCGGGAACTTCAATTCAAGTCTTCGATGCATAGCTCATCGTTACTTGTCAAGAGCAAGGTGTATCCTTTTTTTTAAGTACATGTGACCCCTTTGAGAGGTAAATCGGAGGTTACGGTTGAATTACTCTCTTTAAGGCTTGTACTTATTTTTTTCATTCAAACGTGCTATTTCGTCACACTTTCTTATCCTGCATTGTTATGCCCACCACTTGCTGCATTGTTATGCACGTTACTAGGCGCTTTATAACGCGCACTTTTTTTGAATTGCTATACATTTCGCTTGCGTTGTCCTGCATTTTACCTGCATTATTATGCTTGTTTTATCCGCATTGTTATGCGTCACACTTAGGTTGCATTGTCATGCATCCCTTCCGCATTGTTATGCATCACACTTAGGTTGCATTGTTATGCATCCCTTCCGCATTGTTATACGTCACACTTAGGTTGCATTGTCATGCACCCCTTTTCACATCGTTATGCATCACACTTAGGTTGCATAGTTATGCATCCCTTCCGTATTGTTATGCGTCACACTTAGGTTGCATTGTCATTGCGTTGTTACGCACTTTTCACTTGCATTGCTATGCATGTTTCTAATGATATTGTACCTGTTAAGTTTCTTTCTTTTGCAGGCACGATATTGTATGTACGGTTCATTTGAAGCTGGAGTGACCAGATGAACCAAGACGGTATTGTATTTTCTCCGCGTGAGACGTAGTGAGAAGTTGTATAATTCTCTTACATCCTTTCTGCATGTAATGTAGTTTGGTTCGTTTTCGCTTGCTTAAACTGTTGTATTTATTGTGCATATTTGCTTCGTTACAGCTTTCTTTGCATGATCATAAGTTATGTTCGGTATTGTGCATGTCATTTGCATCTTGTCCCAGCCTGCGGGCACATCTCTTTATTATCTTGCATGTTTGTCTAAGTCTTCGGCCTTGTCAAAAATGGGTCGTCTCTGGGCTTTGACATTCACTCCCGTCACTTGTGACTTTCGAGTTCTGTCAAAGAGGGGCAACTGTAGACACCCTATTTTTGACTGACCTTAAGACTCAGACATCATTGATTGAGCGCTCGGTGATGGTGCATGTTGTGCTCGTTTAGAGGTTTCAGAGTTTTGGCTGAGAGCCTTGCCTCCGGGCCTCTGAACTCTTTATGTTTCAGCTCGGTTTGTGGACCGAACTTTGTTTCTCTTCCCTGAGGGAGGGAGAGGTCTTGTAGACCATCTCTTTGTGGTCGTAGACCACTTTTCGTGGTCGTAGACCACTTTTCCCGCTTGGAGACTAGTTTCCGATTTTTGGAGCCTTTAGCCACGCGCCTTGTCTCGGGACCGCTTAACGTTCTCCGTTTGGCGTGTTTTTTTGAACCACACCTTGTTGCCTTTGCCTAGAGGGACACTATGGTCCGGGAGACCACTTTTGGGGTTGCATACCACTTTTGGTGCTCGCCAGCTAGTTTTCGGGGCTTTCGGCCGCGTGTTTTGCCTCCCGATCTCTCGTCTTGCATCCGTTTTGGTTTGTTTTGGGTACAAACCTTGTTTTCCTTTTTTGGAGGGTGGTACAAGGTTGGGAGACCACTTTTTCTCATTGGAGACCACTTTTCCTTCTGCTAGTCAGTTTTTTGGTCGGATAACTGGCTTGCTTGGTCTTTGGGCCACATTTACTGGTCGGCCACCACACCACTGGTTTTCTTTCATGCTCTAGACCTCTCCCACCTATGGCCGACCAATTGTTTCTCTGAGAGACCACTTAAAGTGGTCGGCCGACCACTTTAAGAAGCAGGCTGACCACTTCAAGTGGTCTGCAACTTTTTGATACCATTTTGAAGATATTTTTGGCCAGCTGGCACAGCACGTGTATGGAGGGATTGCCTTGGCCCTTAGCTTCTCCAAGAAGCTTTGGCTTTTGCTCTCTATAAGAAGGAGGCTCCTCCTCCCTCCTTTAGGTTCAGAAAAATCACCTTTGAGTGATACATATTATCTTGTATCTATCTTGCCTTGTTTCTTCATTTTTGTGCTTCAAAAGTGTAGATTTGTCTTAGTTTAACACACAAACACACTCAAACACCATCCTTTTGCTACTGAGGTGCTTAGGAGCTGGTTTTGGTGTTCTTGGATTGCTTTGAGCTTGAAAAAGTTGCTGGAGTTGCAGCTTTAAAGAAGGTATTCAAGGGTGAGTCTTTGACCTTTAAAACCCCCATTTTTGCTTAAGCTTTTGGACCCTTTTGCATGTTGTTTTGAGCTTAACTTTTTACTAAAAAAAGTTCTGTATTTAAGTGCTTAAAATAGTTGTTCAAGGTCTCTTTTTCGTTTGGGGTGATTTACTCCCTCTTAGGCCTTGTTAGGCCTTGTTTTGAGCCATCCCTTTAGGCTCTTGTTAAAGCCTTTGGATGACCTTTCTACCACTGAAATCCAGAGAATTTTCAATGGTGGACAGGTGGATTTGGTGTCCTAAATAGGAGAAGGTCATCCCCTCTCCTGGTATTGTGTTTACTAGCTTTATATGCCTCATGTTTGAGCACCTTTGATAAGCTTGTGTTAGCTTGTTCTTAGCATGTATTTGTGTTTGTTTTGCTGAGGCATAACACTGTTTTTGCTTGCTTTGGTCACTCCATGCATGGTTAATACACTTGTAGTGTAAATCACACAAACTAGCTTTATGTGCTTCATGAAATAGCATGTCATTCTAGCTTGTTTTCTTTCCATTTCAGCATGTTTTTGGTGATTTTTTACCATGTCATGACTCTGTTTTGGGTGGGTTTATTGGCCCCTTGCATGCTCCATACACTTGTAGTGTAATTCCATGAAATAGCCTAACATGCATCATGTTGTAACATGTCATTTTTGGCTTAACTTCATGAAGCTTGTGTTCATGTTTTAACATGCTTTAGCTTTGATTTTGGTTGTTTTGGTCATGCATGACTTGTTTTGTATAGCCTTGGTTCAATCTAGCTTGTTAGCCTTATGTATTGAGTCCACTAGCATGCATTGCTTGGCCTATTTTAGTGGTTTGGCATCACTTGTTATGTGATTTCAGTCCATGTTTCATGCCCATACATTCACATTTGTTACACATTCAATGCGTTGGAGGGTTTGCCCCTTTATGTCTTAACATGAACCATTGTGTATGCCTTCATGCCATAGCTTGCGAGCCATCATTTTAGTGCTTATTTGGGGTTATTATTCCATGATATAACTTTGATTTTATTGGTTAAGTCATCCCATGCTTGGTCTTAATAGGTGTAGTGTAATCCACCTTATTTGCCTTGCATTCACCATGCTTCATGCCCTTCATGCTAGCATATTTTGGCTTCCTTCCATGCACGTTTTAGACTCATTTTAACATGTACTAGGACTATTTTGGGTTGCCTTGGTCACATACTTCATGTTTTGTATACTTGTGGTATAAATGCTCTTGCTTGCCTCAAGCTTTGAGCACCATTGCATGCTTCATTTGTGTTGTGTACACGATTTGGCATCGCTTAACATGGCATTTTAGAGCATTTAGCATTGCCATGTTCCTACCTCAATCATGCTTTAAGTGCCTTTGAGTGTTATGCATTGTTGCCTAGTTTATGCCTTAGCTCGTATGCTTGCATGCCTAGGTATTTGAGCCCATGTCTCAGCATGTTTAGGTCCTTATTTTGACCTACTTGAGCTCTGTCCATGCTTAGTTCATGCGTATTTGCCATGTATTGCATGCCTTATGTGTAGTCCTCTTTGCTTGTCTTAAGCTTTAAGGACCATTGCATGCTTTGCTTGTGTTGATTGAACAATTTGGCATCATTTCTTATCTCATTTCAGTGTACTTAGTGTCACTACACTCCCATGCTTTTTACTCTTTTAGTGCTCTTGAGAGTTGCACCTTAGTGCCTTAAATGGTGAGCCAATTGGCATGCATGCTTGTATGTGTTTTCGGTGCCTTCATTTTAGCATTATGGCCACTGATTTGGGCATGACTGAGGTCTATCCCTTTTGGTTTAAGTCCATTTGGCATGTTCACTTGCATGTTGCTTGTATGCTTATCTTGTTTTGCATTGAGTATGCATGTCCATAGCATTGATAAGTTGCCCTTGTTTCATTGCATTGTGCATGCATGCATTACATTGTATTTAGAATCTTAAGCTGCTTTGCATTGAATATGCATGCCATTGAGCATTGAGTATGCTTATATTACATCGCATTGTGTATGCCATGTTCATCGCATTATGTATGCCTTATACTTTGCATTGTGTATGCTTAGGTAACACCGCATTGTGCATGCCATGTAGTTCATAGCATTGAGTATGCCATGTAGTTCTTTGTATTATGTATGCTTAGGTTACATCATTGCATTGTGTATGCTATGTTGTCCATTTGCATTGTGTATGCTAGTTGTTCTTAGCATTGTATATTGTGCATGCCATTAGCCTTGTTAGGTTGTTCATATTGCATTGCATGTTTGCATGCTTAAGTCATATTGCATATTTGCATGCTTGTGTTACATTGCATTTTTGCATGCCCCTATGTTGCATTACATTGGGTATGCCATGTTATGTGTTGCATCGTTGTTTGGAATAGGTGTTAGTCCAAACACGAGAAACGAGGGACGTTTCATATTTCAAGTGATGAAACGTGCTTCAATTCTCGGTCGCCGACGCTCTTGATCATACATGATAGAGTTTTAGGCTTTATGTGTTTACTTGTGCATTCATTTCCATATTGAATTGTGCAACTTCGCCTCTCGGCCATCATGCATTGAAATGTGCGATTGGTGGCCCGAGGGTCGAGAACCACACCACCTTGAGTTCATGACATGATAGGGAGGGTGGTTGTGCACACATATCTTGCAAATACATTGTCATGCCTTTCTTGCTCTCTGTTGCAGCAAATTGCAGTTCAGCAGCAACAACTGGTCGGCCAGCCAGAAAAAGTAGCTGGCTGACCACTTTTTCTGGTTTTCAACAACCAAAAGTGGTCGGCAGGTGTTTCTAGAGACCAAAAGTGGTTGGCTACCCTCCCACAGGATTCCTAAGGTGGAGTTTCAACTTTCTGGAGCTTGGTGCAGAGTTCTGAGGACAGATGAAAATAGAGGCAAATCGGGGCATCGCATTGGATTTCCGAACGAGACGACCAGGCTTGCATGCATTCCTCTCCCTCTGAGGCTCCTGTTTTGTTGCTTTCCTTAGCTGCCATGCTTAGATAGCTAGCTTATGCTTTGGTTTGTACCTGAATAGTTAATGCGTTACCTATTCAATTCGTTTTGTAATAATTAGTTAACTAGGATTAGTTAATTAATTTGTTGTGTAATAATTAGTTTAATTAGCTTAGATTAGTTGGTTAGCTTCTTATTCAGTCCCTCCTTCGAGAGGGCGTATTGTTATAATAAGCGTGCGTGTGTGTGATGCATGTCTTCCAACCTCCATTTCTTTCTCCCTTTTACTTAACCGCTTATGATGGTTAGTTTTAGGGCATATTTCATTTAGCATACCTTATGTTTGCATGTGTGCATCCATTCATCTGTATTGCATACATCGGGCTCAACGCATCATACTAATTGCATTGTACTTTCAATACATTACTTGAATACATGTTTAACAACATGTTATCAAGTTGCATCTCACATGACATCTTAGGATGGCCGAGCCTATCTTAGTTGCATATTTGCATGTGTTGCATTAGACATCTTAACATGAACTAGGATCATGCATGATTTCTAACTAGTTCTTTATTTTGGCTCGGAGTACACTGTAAGTGTTTACGCTTTAGCATACTGCATGTGTGTTAATGTTGCCATGAAAGCATGCTTACCATGAGGCTAACTACTTAGTTGATTAACTACCTGAATGCTTGTGGGTGAAGGTTGGATTACTTGAATTGGAACAATTGATTGAAATCCGCATTTTAGCCTACTTGCGAGTAGCAAATTTCAAACCGTTTTTCAAATGAATATGCAATGTTTTGTTCCAAATTAGGCAATCTAGTCTATACTTGTTTACTGTGCGCATCACATAGTAAGATTAGCTAATTAACCGGAATAAGAGCATATGTGTTTTCCAAAACAAAATATCATGTTTAGTATAGGTCGATCTTTGATTGGGCGAGCGGGGGTGCTCATTAAATGACCTTCCCCAATCGTACCCAAGTTCCCGAGCCGAGGCAACTTTGGTGATGACGGACACATGGCCTTAGGCATGAGTCATGATTTCCTAAATTCTCCAAAAATAAATATTTAGGTGGCGACTTTGTATTTGGCAAAGCAGTCCATGTTTGGCACTTCTTTCTTAAAAATCAGTTTTCCAAAACGATTTGCCGGATTTGGATTCTTTGGTGATTTATCAGTCTCACATCGCACATTGTGAGATTAGATTCAGAACCGTGACATTTGAGTCCGAACTTGTAGTAGCTAGAGAACAAAACGGATTCCGCGCCTTCGCAGCGCGGAGCCCGATGTGTCCTCGGGCGCATCTACAACTGCCTGCCCCTCTATCTCTCTCTCTTTGTAATCTAGTGTGTTTGTCTTTAATTGTAACATGTGTTGTCTCTCTATCCACTTTCCTCTCTGCTCTTCGATACTCTCTCTCTATATATATATCCATGTAATGTATAACAATATGTACACATACATTCATTAAATTTGATGTACTCTGATGTATTTATGAATTTAGTCAACCTGATGGGCTGTTCCATAAGTAATTGGATCTTGTAAGCCAAATCCAACTAGTAAAAACTTCTATTGTGCTTGTACTTTATATTTTCGGCCTTTTTTTTTTAAAACCATATTCGATGATGCAGAGATATGAAGATATGGATGTTTTGTGATTAAAATAGTGCACTCTAATTTCCATGACCTTTTCAGCTGGCAAAGAGCATAATGGGTGAGGAAAACTTGGCTCATTCATATGAATTAGATGGTTCTGAAGCTTTGGGTTCATATTTAAGGATTCAACCTTGCTCTGATAGTGCTCCAGAACTTTCAGGATGTTCAATTCAATGTTATTGTTCGGTAGTTGAATGTGGCAAAAAGGATCTTATTTCAGGTATGTATGCAAAAGGTGACTGCACTTTCTTGTCACCATATTGTGGGAAGCACTTAATTATACTAGATGGATCTATTTTGTTCTATCAACTTAACTAATCTTTTGGAGAATGTTGTACACAGTGTACTTGCCTCCCTTAGATGAAGAGAGAGAACCATCGAATTTAGGTTATAAGTACTTGTGCTTCTTTCGCATAAAAATTAACATATGTTTTGCTCCATTAGTCTTACTTATTTATCTGTATAGTAATGGTGAAGATTTTATTGTGAATTTTTTTGAACTACTTGATAATATTTTTGCAAATTAGAGCAGTGCTTGACCATATTTAGATTTACATATATAAAGCTTGCTTCATCACTTTTTGACTTTAAGTTCTGAAGTTATTGACATTGTGTCTGCATTTTACTCAAATTATTGTAGGTTCTAATAACTTCTTTAGCTTCTTGACAGACCTTTTAATTAAGCCATTCGCACATGGCAACAGATCCATTATTTTGAAAACTGGAGCAGTTCATAATTTGATGATAATTTGAACACACCAATGTAGGAATTTCTTGAAGCTTAATATATTCTTAAGTGGTATTAGTCATTTTCTTAGATGAGTTTCTATTATGCTTCTAAATTTAGTGTTTATTTTTGTTCTGTTTGTACTTGTAGACACCCCATTTTTGACCACCCTTGAGACTTGGGCGTTACTGATGGTTTACTTGTTGGAGAAAGGTGTGTAGGGCGAAGGTTCAATTTCTTCGGCAAGGAAAGGGCCAAATCCCAACTTCACACCCCATTGTGGACCAAAATTATTTTGGATGGTTTTTAGACCTTAAAACCCTCTCTTTCAAAACATTTTTGAAATAAAGTTTCCACGATGTTCCGACGCTCGCATTTTGGTAAATGTTGCGCTTTTCGGTAAACCGAGCAAGGACAAAGTGGAGATGAATGAAAGAGAGATGAAATCTTTGAAAAATCTTTCAAAACACCTTACTTAGGGGTTTGAAGTTGAAAAGAAGAGGAGAAGAGGGGAGAAAACAAGTTGGAGAAGAGGTTCGGCATGAATCCGGGTAGAAGGGAGTCGAGCAGTCCTCGCTAAATCAAGCTCATCTGCCTATACACATGGAGTTGAGCTATGAGGCCACCACCATTGGAAAGAAGACTTCCGGAGCTTCATTTTTCACTCAAGAATCTCTCAAAGCCAAGTCCGGGTGGGGGAGATATGGTTGGTTGAAGTAGGGGATCAGTCCGGTTGGATCGAATCTGCGCGGCTTCACCAAAAAGGGCATAACCTTTTGCATAGGAGGAATTTTAATGCAAGGTTTGTGCCATTGGAAAGCTAACTTCTGGGGCTTCAATCTGGATATCCATCGGCACTTTTTGACCTTACCGGCTACCTACCGGCCATCCATTTATCCGACCGGCACAAAAGATTGCCGGCCGGCCAAAAGTGCCCAAAACTCAGATTTTTGACAGATATTTATCATCCAGCTGCTATACACTGCATCAGATATTTTCAATTGGGATATTTCGACCAAAAGCTCTTATTTTGCAATATATAGAGCCATATATCTCATATTTGGGGGGGGGGGGAGAACAAAAAAGCAAGTTTTGGGAGTTTCTCACTCTAAAAGACCCCTCTCTCTCTAGAAATTCCACAACCAAATCTCAACCCTCCACCTCAACTTGGAGCCCTTCTCAGAGGCTTGGAGGCACCATTTCTCAGTTCAAAAGGCAGCCAAGGAGTAGTCTTCAAGGGTAAGTTCATTTCCCCTCTTTTTGGGCCTTATTTTGTACCATTGCTTAGCCCTATTTTCTTGCTGTTTTGAGCTCCGACCAAAACTCAAAATGTCATTTTTTTGAGCTATATTCCATGTTTCATTAAGGGCTCATTGCAGTTTGAAGCTTCTTTTTTGGCACTTGCTTCAATACCCTCTTGAATGCCATTATTTTGCATGATATTTTTAACCTATGTGTGATCTGTTTTGGAGCATGTCATAAAATGTAGATAGGCTTATTTTGAGTCCTTCTTCAACATTGAAGAAGGGCTCAACACTGTTGGGGACCTCCATGTATCACTTGCCATTGTACCCCTCTTTGGTCCCCATTTTTGCATGATTTATTAGCTTATTAAGCTTCTGTTTTTCGATCTTGATCAGAACTGAAAGTGGCCATATTTTGACCCCCTTGTCATGTTCCATTAAGGGTCTTTGGCTGTTTGATGAATATTTTGTATACTTTGTGTTATAGCCTCTTTTGAGCCTCATCTCGCATGACATTTTGAGTGTGTTTGTATACTGTTTTGGGGGCTTCCATAAACTGTAAGTAGTCATATTTTTGGTCCCTCTTCAGTGTTGTAGAAGGGTCTTTTTCTGTTTGGGCTTTGCATCTACCACTTGCTTCATTGCCTCCCTTGCGGAGCCATTTTTGTATGCTAGTTTAGTCCCACTTGTGCTTACTGTTTGGCCATGCTTTGAACTGTAAAAATGCTTATTTTGGGGCTTCCTTGCTTCTTTATTTTCATTCCATGTACCAATTATGCATGCTTTGCATAGCTGTAAGCCATTTCATGTACCTAGTTTTGCATTTCGGGAGAGATTCCATGCATCGGGTTTCATTTCGCCATGTTTCGGGGCTGTTTTGCATGTCATTTTGCCTCTGGAATTTGCATGTTTGCATATCATATTCCATGTCTTGCCATGTCTCATTAGAGTGGCATTCCGTGCCGTAGGTTCGGTCCTCGGTTTGCGTGCACGCGTGCACGTATTTCGAGTTGTCTCATTTTCATCTAATGGCCGCTGATGTGAGTGTGGCTGAGGTCCAATAATATTGGTGTAAGCCCATCTTGCATTGTGTGTGCCATGTTTCAATGCGTTGTGCATGTTATGTTGTTAGCATTGTGTATGCCATGTAGTTGTATTGCATGTTTGCATGTTAGCTTGCATGCTTAGGTTGCATGTGCATTGTTGTGCATTGCCTCACCTCTTGATCAACCATGATTGAGGTTGGGTCCCTTGTACGCTTTGTGTGCATTTCATTTGACATTGAATTGCAAACTTGGCCTCTTAGGCCATCATGCATCGAAATGCACAATTGATGGCCCGGGGGTCGAGGGCTATGCTTCCTTGAGTCCAATACATGATAGGGAGCATAGCCATGCTTACATCTGCTTGAAATTCCATGCCATGCATTGTCTGTCCTTTGTTGCTATCAAAACTGTTTTCTGCAGGAAGATTTTGCCGACTGGCAACATACAATGCCGACCGGCCATTAGTATGTGGCCGATAACTTCAACAGCAGCCGATGGCCGTTTACCAGGGCCGGTGGCCATCCCCCTCAGCCGATGGTATCCTACAGCGTGCATAGAAGACATCCGGAGACTTTTGCAGTCTTTGGAGAAGTAGGGCAGTGTTAACAGAGGCAGTAGTGGCATGGTACGGGTTTTCCGGGCGAGACGGACTCGAGCATGCATCATCACACGCATTCCAAGGCAGGGCTGCGGCCATCTGATCTTTGCATTTAATTTAATCAGATTAGAAGGTTTGTAATAAGTAATTTAGTATTATTTATTCAGCCTGTATATTCTTTCGGTCCCTTCGGGCGAGGGCAAATCTGTAATAAGCGTGTGTGAGTGGTGTGCATGTCTTCCAACCCCCACTTCTTTCTTCCCTTTTATTTACCTGCTTATGATGGTAGATTAGGGCACGTTTATTTCAGCATACCTTATGCAATGCATGCGTGCATCCATACATTTGTCTCACATGCACCAGGCTCGGTACATCATACAAACCGCATTGTATTTCTAAATCTAACTTGAATACGTGCACCGAATGATTGCATTTCACATGCCATTTTAGGGTTAGCTGAGCCTATCCTAATCACATGCTACATGCGACGCATTAGTCACTCTAACATGAACTAGGGCATGCATGTTTGCTAACTAGTTTATTGTTTTGGCACGGAGTACAATGTAAGTATTTACGCTTTAGCATCTCGCATGCGTGTGAATGCTAACATGACAGCATGATTACCATGAGGCTAAATGCTTATATGAGATAAACTGTTTGAATGCCTGTGGGTGGAGGTTGGATTGCTTGAGTTGGAAAAACTCGTTGAAATCCGTGTTTTAGCCTACTTGCGAGTAGCAAATTCTGAAACATTTTTAAAACGAACGGATATGCAATGCTTGTTTCCAAATTAGGCAATCTAGTCTATACTTGTTTGCTGTGCGCATAACATAGTAATTCTAGGCTAATAATTGGAAGAAGAACACGTATTGTTTTCAAAATCGGATATCACGGTTAGTAGAGGCCGGTTTTCGGACCGGGCGAAAGGGGGTGCTCATAGCTGACCTTCCCCGATCGTACCCAAGCTCCCGAGCCAAGACAACTTTGGTGATGACGGACACGTGGCCTTCGGCACCGAGTCAGGGTTTCCTAAATTTCCCATTTTAAAATATTTAGGTGGCGACTCTGTATCTGGCAAAGCAGTCCATGTTTGGTACTACTTTTCACAAAAATCTATTTTCTCAAACAATTTGCCAGAGTTGGACTCTTTGGTTCAGATTACGAACCGCAACAAACAAAAAAGGGGAGTCCGAACTGTAACCCGTGAGTTCCCTCGTGGACCTGTTACAGTTTCTGGCGACTCTGCTGGGGATTTTAGAGAGCTTGACTCGAACTCGTGATATCCTGTTTTGATTCCATTTATGTGTCTCTTTGCATTGCATGTGCATTGGTGCGCCTAGGACACCGTGTTGGCCATCTGCTATTCCTGAGCAGTTTGCTGGAGGCTTGTCTTGTCAAGGCATGACCATAAGGCTGACCGGTTGCGGGCTCTGCCAGTATGGGAACACAAACCCCGGTTTTACTGGGGCACCCTTTTTGACCATTCGACTTAGTGCATATCGAAATCCATAGTGACCATTCCAAACTAGGACAGGTTGCTTACCCGATATAGGTTGTTTGAAACCGCTGTGTGCGTATTGAGACCCTAGCTCCTGACAAAATAGGACAGGGAAACCCTACCCCAACATAGGGGTGTATTGGCTCTCATTTACTTGCTATGTGCTTTTAGAGTGTATCTCTACAGGGAATGCATATACCAGTTTGTGAGTCTGGGTATCTGGCCTGCAGGCACCAGTATCAGTATTTTGAGAATCAGTTATATCTGCGGGTATCAGATTCAGATTTGGGGCAGTGATTTCGGGGAACAGTGATCAGTAATAGAATACAGTTGTTCAGCTTTGCTCGTATCCGTTCCAGTGAAATTTAGCTGAGATGCTGTCTGTTTTCTCTTTTGCTAGGGGTAGTCCTGGAACCATAGCTTCAGAAGGCTCCAATATTCCCGAGGTTCATCGGACTTGTGCTGATAGACTTTGTTAGGTCAGGAATTCAGTTCAAAGGCAACCAGTGTTCCTTCGCTGAGACAAGGCAGACATCCGATCCGTTAGTCACCAGTCACATCACCTCTGCTCGGATCCGCAGCTTTCAGTTAATATGCAGGAGGAGGTGCGTCAACTCCAAGAGGCCATGCAGTAGGATGCTGCTCGTCGGGCAGAGTTTACCACCCGCCAAGCAGAGGTTCTGGCTCAACAAGCGGGCTTACTCACCAAGCTTCAGTAGCAACAGCAACCCCAACAAGACGGAGCGTCTGCTTCGCACCCAGCTCCACCCCCACCTATGGTTCCAATACCCAGAGAGGCAGCTCACGTCCAGGAAAATACGAATGTTCCGACATGGCCAGTCCCACTGCCAATCCCACCTCAATTGTCCAAAGCACCGGCTAATCCAGTGGACACGCCCTTTGAATTTAAGGTTGACCCAACTGCATTTAAGGTCAATAAACTGGAGGAGTTGTTCAGACGAGCACATGGAGTGAACCCCATCCCAGATTTAGAGGACGGGTATATTGAATCTGCAGTTACCTTGCCGGAGCAGTTTAAAATGCCGCATATCGATCGCTTTGACGGCTCTGGAGACCCAAGGGTGCACCTCCACCTGTTTTCCGATATCTTGAGGCCAATGGGTTTGACCACAGCTCAGAAGTTGTCTCTCTTTGGCCGAACCATGTCTGGGATAGCCACAATCTGGCATGCAAAATTGAAGGACTCTGTGAAACGGAACTGGGAACAGCTGGCTGAGGCCTTTATTGCTCAATACTCCTACAACACACAGATCGAGGTCACAACTCGTGATCTCGAAGCCACCCGCCAAGAACTAAAGGAGGGTTTCTCAGAGTTCGTGACGAGATGGAGATCAAAGGCCTCAATGATGACTACAAGGCCTTCTGACAAAGACCAGATAAGGATGGTTGTGCGCAACCTCCAACCCAGGATGATGCAAAAAATGATAATCTTACCCTTTCCTACCTTTGCGGACCTACACGAGATAGGGGTACAGATCGAGGACGCTATGAGGCAGGGCCTTGTTGACCAGGAGAAGGAGCAGCCTAGGAGGGCATTTACCCACAGTTCGAATGCGACCACCAGTGGTGACACAGCTGCTATAACTTCAGACATGGGCATGGTCACCACCACCACACAAAAAATGACCACCCCATTCACCGGTGCATCCGAAACTAGCTCACAAATGGCCAAATACCCACCTCAGGGCCAAAGGGTGTTTACCCCACTGTACATGTCTCTGTCAACGGCCCTGAGGGTCCTGATCAAAAAGGGGTATCCGAAGCCACTGGAGCCACAACCATTACCAAAGAAACCCCCTCCCTCACATAACCCGAGCTGGCCATGACACTGACGTGTGCTTTCGTCTTCGTCATGAGATCCAAAACCTCATTGACAGCCGGACGATAGCTCCACCTTCAGACCCCAATGACCAAGTACCTCATCCACATCTCAACCTAATCCATACACTACCATCCACCTTTGACCCCAGCATATACATCACCCCGGCCCATCTACCCAAACTAGAGGTGTTTATCCCGGAAAGCATGGACTTATGCATGATGGGTGCATCTGAACCCCAATCATCTCAAACCTGTGAGCCCACTACTTCTGAGTTGCTGAGAATGATCGAAGATCTTCAGAGAACTGTGGCAGATTTAGCCTTTGGGGTTTTGGCCCCATCATCGACCACATCACGTACGAGAGAGTTCATGTCTAAAGGCTCCCCAACCTTGGGACAGGCTGCATTGGAAGAAGGCCAATCCCTTGGCAAAATAGAGGCAGGTGGTAAGAACAAGGTAGGGGCAGGCATTGGCCCCCATGAACACCTTCGGTGGGATGTTGAGGCTTTGAAAGCTGCAGGACTGAACAAGAGCAAGTCCTTGCAGTTGTTACAGAGGTTGTGGATGACACTTTCGCCACTCAAGTTGGGGGCAGTTTGAATCAAGGGGTGAGCCGGGAGAAGGGCCTTTATACCAGGAATGTTCATTTCAACTCTAGTCTCGTTCTCGAAAGAGATCAGCAAACCCAGTCAGCGCCTGTCAATCCCTTTCCTGGTGCATCCAGCAAAAAACCACAAACCTCAAAATACCCACCTCGAGGCCAGAGGTTGTTCGCACCACTATGCATGTCTCTATCAACGGCCTTGAGGGTCTTGAGTAGAAAGGGGGATCTGAAACCCCTAGAGCTGCGGCCACTGCCGGATAAACTTCCCCCCTCCCATGATCCGGCCAAGTATTGTGCCTTCCATCAATAAGTTGGCTATGTCACTGATAGTTGTTACCGTCTTCGCCATGAAATACAAGATCTGATTGATAAAGGAGTTATCGTCGCACCAGACCCTGCAAAGTCTATCGGCACTGGATTGGTGAACTTGGGGGATAATGTGATGTGATCAGGAGATGAACCACCCGCGGGCGGCGTTCAGTTTACTTCAGATGTGGTGGACGGCATGCACTGTTTTGAGCAATGTACAAATGCTGTTAATTTTGCTTTCTAACTTGGGTATTGGGTTAGTTTTGTTGTGTTGCTTTGAGTCTGTCTCCTTATTTTGAGTCAGTCTTTTTATTTCAGGTCTGTCTTGTTGTATCGAGTCAGTCCTATTTTGTTGAAGTCAGGTGATTCCGAGAATGTTACCTCGGACATCACTATCTTGTTTTGTGTTTGTCTTTTTGCTTTCTTTTGAGTCTGTTTCTGCCAGGGAGCCAGTTGTGCCAACAGATCTTGAATGAAACAGCAGTGATTTTCATACTCTCGTGTTTGCTTCTACCTTGTGCCAGTTATGCCGGAAATTCTGAATGAGACGGCAGTATTTGACTAAAAGCTGTGCCTTTTCTGTAACTTGAATTCATTGCATTGACCTAAGTTTTTCAAAACTTTTTGAACATTGTGGTGAAAACAAAGAGGAAGGAATTCCTCGGGATTTGCAAAACTTTGATCAATTTGAGAGAAAGAGAGACGCGCTAAGCCCTTAATGATTAAGATCATGCTTGTTAATGTGAGTATTGAGAAGGATCCTAGCTTGATCCAGATTGGTTCTACACTGTCTTCAGCGCGAGCGATTTGTCGCTTTCTTAAAAACTTTCAAAAAATGTTTTGCGCAGTCCTGCGAAGACCTGTGTGGAATCGCTCTTGAGATTGCATGGATTACGATCGCTCTCAGCCTCGAGACTCGACCCCCTTTGCTTTCAAACCGTGAACCTGGAGTCAAAGTGTTCAACGGTCACCCGCAACATAAGGCCTGTGTGGCTGTATTTGAAGCAACCCTCGAACTAGAAGACAAAGATGTCAGATGTGCTCGAAGAGCCGAAGATGAGTCCTCTTGCAAATCAACAGCCACTGTCCTGGATACAGAGAAGCTTCAAAACCCTACAACCATTTGGCATGGACTTGTTACACTTTTACCCTTTGAGAGGCTCACTGGGCCGAAAACCCAGAAGGGCGACCCAGGCAAAAGTTAGAGCAAGAGAAAAATACAAAAAAAGAAGAAAAGAAGAAAAGAAAAATACAAGAAGAAAAGAAAAGAATGCAAAAAAGAAAAGAGAAGAAAAAAAATGAAAATGAAAAGAAAAGAATTGAAAAGAAAAGAAGAACAAAGCTCGCAAGGTCGAAAACCCGCAACGGGCGCCTTGGCAAAAGTTAGAGCCTAAAAAGGAGAGATTAAATACCCGAGTGTACCTTAGACCCCGAACTACGTGAGGCTTGATTCCCATCTTTGGGATACGTAGGCAACTTCATTCTGAAGTCCAGCCGTAAAACACTTCAAGTTCGATTGTGTCCATGCGATGGTTCTGGTCATATTTGTCTTCTCTATATCTGAGGATTTGGTTGTGTTCATCGCTCTGAGGACTGACTACCACGCGCTGCGGCATCATCCAAACAAGGGGCAACTTTCCGTTGCCATTCAAAACGCCGCTATGTCATTTCAAACAAGGGGCAACTTTCCGTTGCCATGCAGTGTCCTTCAGACAAGGGGCAATTTTCCATTGCTATGGGTCCGAGGTTGTGCATCTCAAAGTAGGTTTCGTGCTCGTTGAGCAGCGGTCGTTTGCAAAAATAGTTTTTGAGAATTTTTACTGAGGCTGACTAATTTCTCAAAAATTATTTCATTTTTCCAAAAAATTGGACCACTTCTTGGACCCAAAAAAGGAAAATTTTCAGTGCTCATAACGTGACTTGCATGATTTTAAATCAGAAAATTGCACAAGCATGTTAATCTAACTCTCATAGTGGTCAAAATTGTTTTAGTAGGAAACCAAAACAAAAAATGGTCAAAATGATGAGCTAGGGGTACAGTTGAGTCAGGTGTTCTGTCTTTCCCCCGTCGTCAACTACTTGCCAAGAAGGGCACTCTACCTGCCAAGAAGGGCACAACTAAAATTAACAAAAGGGCTGAAAACTCTCTTACCCTCCAGGCAGCGAGGTATCAAGCCATGTGCGAAGCATAAATTGGAATGGGACAAGATGTTCTACTCCCTCATCTGGACAGATCTAACCATGTCCAAACTCCCCAGCAGAGCATCGTCGACCGATGTCGGCTGTAGATTTGCTACACACCTAGTTGTAGCACAGCCCCTCTGTGGAAGAAACTCATTGTTGTAAACAAGAAGAAGAATCTGGCGGAATGCTAGGGGCAAGACCCCGCAACTTTCTATTTATCTATCAACCACCCAGGGGAGGGATTGAAAATGACAGATTGAAGAATAGAGAGATGTGCGTTGAGAGAAAAAGTGAGAAAAAGGGCTTTTTCGTGAGAAACAGAGCTTGAGGGCCGAGTGATGTGAGAATCACAAATGAGAAAGGGTGGGAAATAATACCCGGAGAAACTGGCTCCTCGTGCACTGAGAGGTCTCTCGTCATTGTAACACGTCTGTGTGTCGTGTCTTTTGTTTTGTTTGCCTCGATTCTTGCTTTGAGTCGTTCCGAGCGTGTCTCGATGTGTTTAGGTTGTTTACCTATCGTTTTCCGTTGTTGAGTCTTTTTCGCTGTGTTCAGTTGTAGGCTCAATACTTGGTCGAGAACTCATTTTCTCAATTTCAAAAATGATTTGTTGTGTGCTCAGAGTGCTGTGCCATTCTCCACATTTGTGCAAAAAAGGAATTTGTTCTTTTGAAAACTGCAGGGTCCATCCCCGATAAGTGTGAACAGTAAAACAAGGACCTATCTAAAGCTATGTGGGTTCCAGACTGCAAAGCAAAAGAAAAGAGGGAAATCGAAGCATCTAAGTGTGTTTCACCTTCAGTGAATTCTGAGATTGTATTCCGGATGTACCTCTTCAAACCTTGTCAGTGTTCCGAAGAATGAGCGTGCCTCTATTCCAAGTGTAAGCCTGCTTCAAGTCAGAATGGCAATTAAAGCAGCAGCAGATGTTATCTCTCTCTAATATGGACAGGGTGTGCCCGTTTTTGAGCTGAATATATTGTGACCCCTCCGAGAGGTAAATCGGAGGTTGCGTTTGAATTGGTCTCGTTAAGGCGTGTATTTCCTTATTTGACATTTTATTTCAAACACACTGTTGAGATTGCATCGAATATGCATTGATTATTGTGCACAGAATGTGTATACACACTCGTCCCACTTGCATTATGCTGCATGTTCCAATTGCATTGTTATGCACCCTCTTCATTTGCATCGTGATGCACATCCTAGTTGCATTGTTATGCACTCATTTCACTTGCGCTGTCATGCATGTTTCGCCCACATTGTTGTGCGCCTTTCTACTTGCTTTCCTCTTTTCTCTCTCGCGTGTACTACGCTGAGAGGTTTCTTTTCGCTTTTTCCCTTTCCTTTCTCGCGTGTACTATGCTGAGAGGCTTTTCTCTTTCCTCTCTCACGTGTACTACGCTGAGAGGTTTCTTTTTGCTTTCCTCTTTCCTCTCTCGCGTGTACTACACTGAGAGGTTTCTTTTCGCTTTTTCCCTTTCCTCTCTCGCGTGTACTACGCTGAGAGGCTTTTCTCTTTCCTCTCTCGCGTGTACTACGCTGAGAGGTTTCTTTTTGCTTTCCTCTTTCCTCTCTCGCGTGTACTACGCTGAGAGGTTTCTTTTCGCTTTTTCCCTTTCCTCTCTCGCGTGTACTACGCTGAGAGGTTTCTTTTCGCTTTTTCCCTTTCCTCTCTCGCGTGTACTATGCTGAGAGGCTTTTCTCTTTCCTCTCTCACGTGTACTATGCTGAGAGCTTTCTTTTTGCTTTCCTCTTTCCTCTCTCGCGTGTACTACGCTGATGAGGTTTCTCTTTGCCTTTCCTTCTTCTCTTACGTGTACTACGCTGAGAAATTTTATCCTTCTTCTTTTGCGTGTACTACGCTGAGAAATTTTATCTTTCTTCTCTCGCGTGTACTACGTTGAGAAGTGTTACTCTTTCCTCTCCTGTGTACTATACGCTGAGAGGTGTTGTGCTTGAGACTCCGGATATTCTCGATAGTCGCTTTTAGCCTTCTCCGCGTAAGGCGCCGTGAGAATTGCTTAATTCTCGTACATCCTTTCTGCATGAGATGTAGTTTGGTTCATGTTTACTTGCTTGCATAGCATTCGCTTAAAATGTTACATTTATTTTGCATAATTGCTTCATCACAGCTTTCTTTGCATGATCATAAGTTATGCACTTGCATTGTGCATCACTTTGCATCCTGCCCCTGAATTACGCTGGTTTGATTCCTTGCAAAGGGATACGTAGGCAGCCTACGGGCACAACCATTCATTCATCTGTATTTTGTTTGTCCAAGTCTTCAGCCTTGTCAAAAATGGGTCGTCTCTGGGCTTTGACATTCACTCACGTCATTGTTATGACTTTCGAGTTTTGTCAAAGAGGGGCAACTGTAGACACCCCATTTTTGACCACCCTCGAGACTTGGGCGTTACTGATGGTTTACTTGTTGGAGAAAGGTGTGTAGGGCGAAGGTTCAATTTCTTCGGCAAGGAAAGGGCCAAATCCCAACTTCACACCCCATTGTGGACCAAAATTATTTTGGATGGTTTTTAGACCTTAAAACCCTCTCTTTCAAAACATTTTTGAAATAAAGTTTCCACGAGATGAATGAAAGAGAGATGAAATCTTTGAAAAATCTTTCAAAACACCTTACTTAGGGGTTTGAAGTTGAAAAGAAGAGGAGAAGAGGGGAGAAAACAAGTTGGAGAAGAGGTTCGGCATGAATTCGGGTAGAAGGGAGTCAAGCAGTCCTCGCTAAATCAAGCTCATCTACCTATACACTTGGAGTTGAGCTATGAGGCCACTACCATTGGAAAGAAGACTTCCGGGGCTTCATTTTGCACTCAAGAATCTCTCAAAGCCAAGTCCGGGTGGGGGAGATATGGTTGGTTGAAGTAGGGGATCTGTCCGGTTGGATCGAATCTGCGCGACTTCACCAAAAAGAGCATAACTTTTTGCACAGGAGGAATTTTAATGCAAGGTTTGTGCCATTGGAAAGCTAACTTCCGAGGCTTCAATCTGGTTATCCATCGGCACTTTTTGACCTTACCGGCTACCTACCGGCCATCCATTTATCCGACCGGCACAAAAGATTGCCGGCCGGCCAAAAGTGCCCAAAACTCAGATTTTTGACAGATATTTATCATCCAGCTGCTATACATTGCATCAGATATTTTCAATTGGGATATTTCGACCAAAAGCTCTTATTTTGCAATATATAGAGCCATATATCTCATATTTTGGGGGGGGGGGAGAACAAAAAAGCAAGTTTTGGGAGTTTCTCACTCTAAAAGACCCATCTCTCTCTAGAAATTCCACAACCAAATCTCAACCCTCCATTTCTCTCTAGATCTCACTCCTTTGCCTCCAAAACTCCATAGTTCTTGGCCTATTGCACTACAACCTATAGCACCACCACCACCACTCCATTTCCAGCAGCTTGGAGCCCTTCTCAGAGGCTTGGAGGAACCATTTCTCAGTTCAAAAGGCAGTCAAGGAGTAGTCTTCAAGGGTAAGTTCATTTCCCCTCTTTTTGGGCCTTATTTTGTACCATTGCTTAGCCCTATTTTCTTGCTGTTTTGAGCTCCGACCAAAACTGAAAATGTCATTTTTTTGAGCTATATTCCATATTTAATTAAGGGCTCATTGTAGTTTGAAGCTTCTTTTTTGGCACTTGCTTCAATACCCTCTTGAATGCCATTATTTTGCATGATATTTTTAGCCTATGTGTGATCTGTTTTGGAGCATGTCATAAACTGTAGATAGGCTTATTTTAATCCTTTCTTCAACATTGGAGAAGGGCTCAACACTGTTGGGGACCTCCATGTATCACTTGCCATTGTACCCCTCTTTGGTCCCCATTTTTGCATGATTTATTAGCTTATTAAGCTTCTGTTTTTCGATCTTGATCAGAACTGAAAGTGGCCATATTTTGACCCCCTTGTCATGTTCCATTAAGGGTCTTTGGCTGTTTGATGAATATTTTGTATACTTTGTGTTATAGCCTCTTTTGAGCCTCATCTCGCATGACATTTTGAGTGTGTTTTTATACTGTTTTGGGGGCTTCCATAAACTGTAAGTAGTCATAATTTTGGTCCCTCTTCAGTGTTGTAGAAGGGTCTTTTTCTGTTTGGGCTTTGCATCTACCACTTGCTTCATTGCCTCCCTTGCGGAGCCATTTTTGTATGCTAGTTTAGTCCCACTTGTGCTTACTGTTTGGCCATGCTTTGAACTGTAAAAATGCTTATTTTGGGGCTGCCTTTCTTCTTTCTTTTCATTCCATGTACCAATTATGCATTCTTTGCATAGCTGTAAGCCATTTCATGTACCTAGTTTTGCATTTCGGGAGAGATTCCATGCATCGGGTTTCATTTCGCCATGTTTCGGGGCTGTTTTGCATGTCATTTTGCCTCTGGAATTTTCATGTTTTCATATCATATTCCATGTCTTGCCATGTCTCATTAGAGTGGCATTCCGTGCCGTAGGTTCGGTCCTCGGTTTGCGTGCACGCGTGCACGTATTTCGAGTTGTCTCATTTTCATCTAATGGCCGCTGATGTGAGTGTGGCTGAGGTCCAATAATATTGGTGTAAGCCCATCTTGCATTGTGTATGCCATGTTTCAATGCGTTGTGCATGTTATGTTGTTAGCATTGTGTATGCCATGTAGTTGCATTGCATGTTTGCATGTTAGCTTGCATGCTTAGGTTGCATGTGCATTGTTGTGCATTGCCTCACCTCTTGATCAACCATGATTGAGGTTGGGTCCCTTGTATGCTTTGTGTGCATTTCATTTGACATTGAATTGCAAACTTGGCCTTTTAGGCCATCATGCATCGAAATGCACAATTGATGGCCCGGGGGTCGAGGGCTATGCTTCCTTGAGTCCAATACATGATAGGGAGCATAGCCATGCTTACATCTGCTTGAAATTCCATGCCATGCACTGTCTGTCCTTTGTTGCTGTCAAAACTGTTTTCTGCAGGAAGATTTTGCCGACTGGCAACATACAATGCCGACCGGCCATTAGTATGTGGCCGATAACTTCAACAGCAGCTGATGGCCGTTTACCAGGGCCGGTGGCCATCCCCCTCAGCCGATGGTATCCTACAGCGTGCATAGAAGACATCCGGAGACTTTTGCAGTCTTTGGAGAAGTAGGGCAGTGTTAACAGAGGCAGTAGTGGCATGGTACGGGTTTTCCGGGCGAGACGGACTCGAGCATGCATCATCACACGCATTCCAAGGCAGGGCTGCGGCCATCTGATCTTTGCATTTAATTTAATCAGATTAGAAGTTTTGTAATAAGTAATTTAGTATTATTTATTCAGCCTGTATATTCTTTCGGTCCCTTCGGGCGAGGGCAAATCTGTAATAAGCGTGTGTGAGTGGTGTGCATGTCTTCCAACCCCCACTTCTTTCTTCCCTTTTATTTACCTGCTTATGATGGTAGATTAGGGCACGTTTATTTCAGCATACCTTATGCAATGCATGCGTGCATCCATACATTTGTCTCACATGCACCAGTCTCGGTACATCATACAAACCGCATTGTATTTCTAAATCTAACTTGAATACGTGCACCGAATGATTGCATTTCACATGCCATTTTAGGGTTAGCCGAGCCTATCCTAATCACATGCTACATGCGACGCATTAGTCACTCTAACATGAACTAGGGCATGCATGTTTGCTAACTAGTTTATTGTTTTGGCACGGAGTACAATGTAAGTATTTACGCTTTAGCATCTCGCATGCGTGTGAATGCTAACATGACAGCATGATTACCATGAGGCTAAATGCTTATATGAGATAAACTGTTTGAATGCCTGTGGGTGGAGGTTGGTTTGCTTGAGTTGGAAAAACTCGTTGAAATCCGTGTTTTAGCCTACTTGCGAGTAGCAAATTCTGAAACATTTTTAAAACGAACGGATATGCAATGCTTGTTTCCAAATTAGGCAATCTAGTCTATACTTGTTTGCTGTGCGCATAACATAGTAATTCTAGGCTAATAATTGGAATAAGAACACGTATTGTTTTCAAAATCGGATATCACGGTTAGTAGAGGCCGGTTTCCGGACCGGGCGAAAGGGGGTGCTCATAGCTGACCTTCCCCGATCGTACCCAATCTCCCGAGCCAAGACAACTTTGGTGATGACGGACACATGGCCTTCGGCACCGAGTCAGGGTTTCCTAAATTTCCCATTTTAAAATATTTAGGTGGCGACTCTGTATTTGGTAAAGCAGTCCATGTTTGGCACTACTTTTCACAAAAATCTGTTTTCTCAAACAATTTGCTAGAGTTGGACTCTTTGGTTCAGATTACGAACCGCAACAAACAAAAAAGGGGAGTTCGAACTGTAACTCGTGAGTTCCCTCGCGGACCTGTTACAGTATTGTCTTAATTGCATATTTTGATTGTTGGGTTCAACTCTGTCCATCTGAGTGGAAGCAGTTTGTTTTTGTTGTGACGTGATGTAATTCTTCATATTAATAATGTTGCAGGGCTCATGGAACTACTTTTGGGATTGTACACTCCATTGATATTCATCCATCAAGAAAACACACTTGTATTGTAAGATGCTACTTTTTCATTCTTCATTTCTCTCATAAAAATATGTAGAGTTGATGTACTAAGCTTAACTCATTGGCATAATATAGTGTCCATCAAGTAAGAATTAAAAAAATTAGAAAGTAAATGTTGAGGCATTAGGACGGTGTAGACACCCTATTTTTGACCGCCTTCACGACTGGGACATCATAACTTGCACACCCAATGATGAGTGTATATGCTTGTCAAGTGCTCGAAGTCCTCAGCGGAATGCCACAGCTTCGAGCCTTTCAAACCCTACACACCTTTTGCCTTGTTTTGGACTACAACTATAGATTTTCAAGTTTGCAACGTCTTGCGGCTTACAGGCCACAGCTTTTGGCTGCCGGCCACCATTAATGGCCTGTTGGCCATAAGTGTGTTTTGCTGATATTTTTTGCCAGTTGTGCCAGTTGTTGGCACAGATGCATGCACTTTCTTACATGTGTATGTATTGATATTTCTGAGGGAGTGTGATGGTTTTCTATATATAGAGGACCTCCCCTCTTGCTTTTAAGGTTAGAAAATTTTGGAGCAAATTATTTTCTCTCTCTTTACAATTCTCTTTCTCTCTTGTAAATTTCTTGACCTTTTGCCTATACACTCTAAACCAAACCTTACCATCTTGGAGTTGAGGTACTTTTGAGCCTTCTTTGAGCTCTTGAGGGTGTTGAATTGTTTGCTTGGAAGTGTTCTCCTCTTCAAGAGGTATACGGCTTGATTTGTTTCCTTATTTTGTTTGCTATTTTTCTACTATTTTTCCTACTGTTTTTGGGCTATTTAAGCTCTATAATTTTGGGCTGAAACTTGTGGTTTAAGGCCATAAAGGGTGGAGGGCTGGTTCACCTCTCTTTCCATCTTGCTTCTCTAGCCTTTACCTCCATGTTTCCCATCTTTACACTATCTTTTTTTTTTTGGAGCTTTTAAACACTGATTTTTCAGAGTTATTTCAGTGGCTAAAATGGTGTTTTGAAATCCAAAATTAGAGGGGTTCGCCTCCATTCCTTGTGTCTTGCTTACTAGCTTAGCATGCTCTATGTTTTAACTTATTGTTCTAGCTATTTTTGTCTTAATTTTAGCATGTTTTAGGACTTATTTAGCACTGTTTTAAGACTGTTTTTAGTTGTTCATTGCATTTGAGCCTTGTATTGCATGCTTGTAGTGTAATTATCCTCATAGGTTTGGTGGTCTAGGCCTTAGCCACCATCCTATTTGAGTTAATGGCATTTATTTATGGCTTTTCATACTTGTGATTACCTTTAATCACCTCTGCAACCTCCCTCATTTCTTGGTTTTTTCTTTGCTTTGAAAGTTAGTTCAAACTAGTTACTTGTTTAAAATATGAGATTGAGGTCTTGTGCTTAATGGTTTAATCCCTTTGGGGGTTCATTACCAACTGGCATGACACTTCTCTCATGCTTAAAACAACTCTTGATTTGATGCTTCCTTCCAATAGAGGACTTAAAGCTCACATTTGGACTTAATTTACTGAAGGAATGGTTGGTAATTAAAATGTAGTAATAAAATGAGGGCTAAAAAGTGATGCAAGATAATAACTTGGTTGGGTTCAATCGGACGTAATTGAACCCTTGAGTCTTGAATCGTTTCATACTTGCTAGTAATGTAAATGGTTCAAGAGTCATTGTCAACCACTTCCCCTTATCAATCCATGATAGGAAGGAGATTTGAGAGTCTTTATTTGTTACATTTATTGAACTTGCACACTTTGGTTCATTGGCCATCATGTAATAAAATTGCATCGATTGATGGTTTGTGAATCAAGTTTACTACTCCTTTGAGCTGTTTGATGATAAAAAGGGGTAAGTTGTGCAAATAACCCTTGAGAATTCCTTGTGCTTGCTCTGTTTGTTCTTTGTTGCAGCAGGAAAAACCAACCATCAGTGGCTGGCAGGCCACCATTTGGGGACGGCAGGCCATTACTTCTAGCCTGCCAGTTACATTTGCAAAATCCAGCAGTAGGTTTTTGAAATGAAACAAAGTTGTTTTTGAGGAGGAAAAACAGTGCAAGTGTTCTACTATGCAATAGGGGCTTCCTGGCAGCAGAACATTGGCTTTTTCGGGTGGAAATCCGCGCGCATGCATGAGCACTCCTTACTTGCCGGGGCTGTTTAGTCTAATTACTTAGTTTAGATATTTCTTGTAATTAGTTTGTTGTAGTTAGTTAATTTTGTAAAGTGTTGTAAATAATTAGTTAGTTAGACTAGTTATTTAATTTTGTCTTGTAAGAATTAGTTAGCTAGAATAGTTAATTAATTTGTTGTAATAATTAGTTAAGTAGCTTAGTTAATTTATTCATCTGGGTTTGTAATAGTTAGCTAATTTATTCATCTGGGTTTGTAATAGTTAGTTAATTTGTAGTAATTAGCTTAGTTAGCTTAGCTATTCGGACTCTTCTGTGTGAGGGGGCAAATGTTATAATAATGTGTATGTCTTCTAACCCCATGTCTTTCTCCATTTTATTTAATTGCTTATGTTGATTAGTTTAGGGCATCATGTTTTGTTTACCATTACTCATGCTTGCATCCATTGTCTTGTATGCATCGAGGCTTGGCGCATCATTCTAACTTGCATTGTTATTTCTTACACTTCGTTGAAAACATGCTTAGACTGCATGCTATCAAATTGATTCATATGCCATATTAGTAGCCGAGCCTAGTAATTGCATATCGCATGTGTTGCATTAGTCATGTTGCACTAGTTAGAGCATACATTTTTTCTAACTCTTTTTTTTTGGCTTGCCTTGGAGTACTAGATGAGCTCTTTTGTGCTTTAGCATATTGTATGAATGTGATTGTTGCCATGTTAAGCATGCTTGCTATGAGGCTAATTGCTTAATAGATGAACTGTTTGAATTCCTGTGGATGAAGGCTAGTTGCTTGAATTGGAATAATTTGAGTAATGTTTATATGCGATCATTTTTTCAAGTGGTACATATTCGAAATAATTTTGCAAACGAACATGAGCCAAATATTCCAATTCTTGCAAATTAGTCTATACTTATGTGTGTGCACATCACATAGTAATGCTAGCCTAATAAATCGGATCAAGCGCATATAATGTAGATAAGATTCATATCATGATTAGTAGAGGCCGATCTTTGATCGGGTGAGCGAGGGTGCCCAATTCATGACCTTCCCCTGTCGTTCCTAAGTTCTCGAGCCGAGACAATCTTGGTGATGACGAACACATGGACCTTTGGCACAAGTCATGGGTTTCCTAAATTTTTCAAAAAAAAGTGGCGACTCTATATTTGGCAAAGCAGTCCATTTTTCAAAATTGATTTTTCAAAAGATTTGCCAGATTTGGACTCTTTGTGTTTATCTATTTCACATTGCACTTGTGGAATCAGATTCAGAATCGCGAGAGTCTAATACTGTAGGGCTTATTCGTCCTCCGAAAAGAGGCATGAAAAGTCAAGCTACAGTTTCTGGTGACTATACTGGGAAGATTAGAGAACTTGACTTGAACTTCATGATATAAATGTTATCAGACACTTATATGTTTCTTTGTATTGCATTTGCATTGGTGCACTTAAGTCACTGTGTTTGCCATCTGCTATTTCTGGACGATTTGCCGGAGGCTTGCCCAAAAACTTGCCAAAAGGTTGACCGGTCGTAGGCTTTGCCATGATGGGAACACAACCCTTGGATCTGGACTACCGCTGTACCGTTTGATCCTCCTTTCACTTCTCGATGTTAGGTGTGAGAGGTATATTAGGTAGTCTTGCTAAGGTATCCTTTTGACTATTTGGCCTGGTTGCATATCGAAAAGCCATAGAGACTGTTCCAAACTAGGACATTATGCTCACCCAAAATGTAGGATTGTGTGAAAACTGCTTTGTTTGAATAGTGAACCCTAGTTCCTGACAAAACTAGGATAGGGTAACCTTACCCCCACATAGGGGTGTTTTGGCTCTTACTTAACTAGTATGTGCTTTATAGTAAAACTATACAAAAATGTGCATAGCAAGTTTGGTATCTATTTTGGGGGTGGAATTCAGTGTCGAGTACAGTCCTACAGCTTTGGTCATGTCTGTGTTGATAACATCATTAGCTGAGGTGTTGTGCGGTTTCTGATTACTGCTTTCTTTTTGCTTTATTTCTTTTTGCTAGGTAGTTTACCACCATAGCTTCAGAAAGTTTGAATATCCCCCAAGTACTCTGGACCCGAGTCAGAAGGCTTTGTAAAGCCGGGGATCTTGTTCAAGGACAACCCGTGTTTGCTTCACTCCTACTGGTTACAAAACGGAGGAGAGTCAGGCAGAGTTCACTGGTCTAGTTTTTACAGCAGTCACCCCTCAATTCACCTATATCCAGTTAGGTTTAGGGACAGTCTTCTACTTCTAGTCCAGCACTGAGATCACTCGCCTGTTCCGATGACACAGTATCCCCCAGTCAGTATGGAGGAATTGATACATCATCTATAGCAAATAGTTGAAACCCTGCAGCAATATGTTGCTCGTCAAGCCGAGGTCACGGCTCGTCAGGCCGAGGTATTAAATAGGCTACAACAACAGCAACCACAGCTGGTAGCGGCCTTTACGTCCCATGCACCTCCCACGAGTATCCCAACACTTGGAACCACTGCTCATACTGTCAATGTCCAAGAGAATCAAGGCAATTTAGTAGAGCCGATCCCAGCACAAGCCTCCAAAGCACCTGTGTATCAAACTGAAGCTCCGTTTGAGTTTGAAGTTGACCTAACTGTACTCAAGGTCAATAAACTGGAGAAGCTCTTCAAGAGAGCACAAGGTGTTAACTCCATCCCGGACATAGAGGATAGGTATACCAATTCTGCAGTAACATTGCCAGATCGGTTCAAAATGCTGCACATCGATCGATTCGATGGCTGCAGAGATCCAATGGTTCACCTTTAGCTGTTTTCGGACATCTTGCGGCTGATGGGCCTGACTAGACTACAAAAGCTGTCTCTCTTTGGCCGGACCATGTCGGGTATAGCAGTCATATGGTATGCAAAGTTGAAGATTCTGTCAAGCAGAATTAAGGAGGAGATGGCCGAGGCCTTCATCACACAATATTCGTATAATACACAAATCGAGGTCACAACTCGTGATCTCGAGGCAACACACCAAGAGCCGAAGGAGGGCTTCTCGGAATTTGTGACGAGATAGAGAGCTAAGGCCTCGATGATGACCATAAGGCCTTCTGAGAAGGATTAGATCAGGATGGTTGTCCTGGAATCTACACGACAAACTATTTCAAAAGATGATCGTCTTACCTGTGTTCACATTTACAGAACTCCATGAGATGGGGGTGCAAATCGAAGACACCATGAAACAGGGGTTGATTACAGATGAGAATGAGCCGGGGCCGTTTGTACGCAGTTCCAATGCTACTGGGGTTAGCACAGCTGCGAGGCCATCAGATGTAAGCGTTGTCACCACAACCAAGACTTGCCGACCCCTTTTGCCAACACGAGCTCACAAACACCCTCCAATCCTAACCGATCCTAAGGACCTTTAGTCTACTGTACATGACCCTGTCTCAAGCCATGAAGGTGTTAGTCAACAAAGGGTACCTTAAACTAGTAGAACCTTGCCCATTGCCTGATCTCCTTCCACCCAAACACAACCCTGCAAAATACTATGCATTTCACCAACAACATGGTCATGATACCAACTAGTGCTTTCAATTGCATCATGAGATTCAGGATCTCATTCGACAACAAGGTGATCGCTCCACCTCAAAAACCCAATGTGACCACAAATCCGCTCCCAGCCCATAATCAAGAACCCTTGCCTCGAAATCTCAGCTTGATCTATACACTGGCCACCCCTTATAACCCCAACATATATATTACCCCTCCCACCTACCAAAACCGACGTTGTTCATTCCAGAAGGTGCAGATCTGTGCATGATGGAAACATCCGATCCCCAACCCAAGCCTGTGGTGATGCTTACAATGGAAGGGAAGTCTACTTTGGAGGAAGGTACTAGTCCTTTGCTGGAGTGTTTTGAGGACTTAACTGATGGGATGTATGACACGAGTTGCTACATTGTGCCGATGGTCAAATCAAGCCTGAATTGGCATTTCCAGCCTTGGTAGATGTCAATGTGGTTAGAGAAGATGGCCCAAGTCAGGGATTGGATGATCTAGCAGAACTCAAGGAGGATTTGGACAACCTGCAATTCTTTGACGAGCAGGATCAGGGGGATGTGCAGATTGGCTGGTTTGACTTGAACGAATCAACTGACAACTTGTGGACTCAGTTTTTTCCACGCCCTGCCTTTCAAAAAGGGTTTGAAAAGAAGGCCTCACAGTTCGGATTCCCGCGGTTCTAAATTTAGTCTCACAAGTGCAATGTGAAATTAATAATCACCAAAGAGTCCAAATCCGACAGACCATTTTGGAAAATCGATTTTAAATCAAATAATGTCAAAATTGGACTGCTTTGCTAGATACAGAGTCGCTACCTAAATATTTTATTTTTGGGGAAATTTAGAAAACCCTGACTCGTGCCAAAGGCCACGTATCTGTCATCACCAAAGTTGTCTCGGTTTGGGAACTTTGGTATGAGAGGGGAAGGTCATGAAATGAGTACCTCCGCTCACCCGATCAAAGATCGGCCTCTACTAATCATGATATGTTTTTTTTATAAACATTATGTGTTCTTATTCCGGTTATTAATCTAACCTTACTATGTGATGCACACGAGCAAGTATAGACTAGTCACAAGACTTGGAACAATTCAACTCATGTTTATTTGTGAAAATGGTTTGAATTTGCCACCCTCAAGTGGGCTTAAAGATGTGGATTTGCTACCAAATATAGTGGGCTTAAAACATGATTTTGCCACAACTGAAGTGGGCTTAAAACACGCATTCGTTGAATCGTTTCAATTCAAACAACAAGCCTTTATCCACAGGCATTCATGCAGTTTATCAAGTAAGCATATAGCCTCATGGCAAGCATGCGACACATGGCAAAATGGCAATTACACTCGTGCAAGTATGCTAAAGCATAAAAACTTACCGAGTACTCCGAGCCTAAAACAAAAACTAGTTAGAAAGATGCATGATCCTAACTATACAAGAGGCCTAATGCAACGCATGCAATATACAATTAATAGGCTCGGCTACTAATATGATATATGGATCAATTTGATAACATGCGATTAAACATGTATTCAAAGAAGATATTGAAATTGTGATGCAGTTTGAATGATGCGCCGAGCCTCGGTGTATGCAAGACAAATGAATGGATGCAAACATGCGATCATAAGGTATGCTAATTGAAAATGCCCCTAATCTAACCATCGAAAACATTTAAATAAAAGGGAGAAAGACGTGGGGTTGGAAGACATGAACACACACACACACACACACACACACACACTTATTACAATATTGTGCCCTCGTGAAGGAGGGTCCGAATGAAGCTAATCTAAGCTAAGCTAACTAAACTAATTAGACTAATTATTACAAATCAATCGAATAACTAGCAAACTAATTACTAATTATTACAACACTTTAATCAACTAGTAAACTAATTAATTAAAACAAATACACACTAACTAATCATGCAAAGTATCAAACTATGCTACTACTGCTCTGCTTCAGGAAGTGGAAGATGCATACGCTCAGTTTTAGCCCTAGAAAGTCCTCTGTTTTGCTCCCAGGAGGCTCTGTTTGCAGGGTTGAGCATATTCTAGAAACTTTCTGCTTCAACTTACCAAATCTTTGCTGAGGATCACACCAGTGGCTTGCCAGCCATAGGAGGTTGCTGCCGGCCCCCTGCCGGCCAAAAGGATGCCTTGCTGGCCATGGATGAAGCACTGCTGGCCACTGATGCTCTGAGTCACCATACTGCAATAGAGTACAAACTGAGCAAAATGAAGGTTTTTCCAGGGGTTTGTTTGTACTGTACCCCTCCTTATCATCTCAAAACCTCAAAGGAGTGGCACATTTGGATCCAAAACCACAAATCAAGTAATTTCATTGCATGATGGCCAAAGATCCAAGTTGTACAATTTCAATAAATGCACAAATATAATTCAAAGGACCACCACCCTATCATGCATGGTCAAGGGCAATGGAAACCAAGGAAATGGCACATTTCATCACTATTGAGTATGAAATGTCCCATTTGCCTTGTGTTCAAACTAATGTCCAGTTTGAACACATGCAATGCAACACAAAAGATGTTTATCTTGCATCTTTTACTTGTTCATTTTATTTACTCATTTTACATTACCAATTCATCATTTAATTGATTAAGTCCAAAAGTGAGTGTCCTCTAATGGAAAGATGGCTTAAACCACAAGATGCTTTGGGCATGAAAGAGGTATTACATTGTTGGTAATGAACCCCCTAAGGGATTAAACCATTAGGTGCAACACCTCAATTTCACACTTAGGAAAACAAGTGGTTTAAGATCACTTTCAAAGAAAACAAAAGAGTAAAGAATGAAGGGAGGTTGCAGAGGTTAAAATGCTGAAATGGAGTGCAAAACAACACTAAAACATGCTTTCAACTCAAAACAATGATGATCAAAGCTTCAAAACACTAAGTTAGTGAAGGAAATTGCACCACAACCATACAAAACAAAGCCCAAATGACCCAAGAAGCTCAAAAAAAAGCTAAAGCAGGTCAAAAAAGAGGCCAAAACATGCTGGACTTAAGCTAAATTAAGCTAGAAAAACATGCTAACATATGAAGCTAACTAGGCATGAAAGCTAGACACAAGGAGGGGAGGCTAACCCCTTCAATTTTGGACTTCAAAACATGTTTTCTACCACTGAAAATACTCTAAAATTCAATGGTTAAAAGGCCAAAAAAAGTTAATTTAAAAGCCTTGAAAGATGGCACAAAAGCTTAACAAGCAAAGAAACAAAAAGGTGAACCACCCCTAACTCAAAATAAGCCTCAAACCATCATTTTTAAACCATAGAAGACAAAGTTTTTAGGAGTTCAAAACCAACTCAAAAATAGTATGTAAAGATGGCAAAACAAGTATTTCAATCAAGCTTAAAAATACAAGTGTTTTACCTCTTGAAGACAAGATGCAATTTAGAGCAACAAAACAAGCTAAATCAAGCCAACGTCCTCTTCTAGAGCTCAAAGAGGGCCTCAAGTAACCTCAACTCAATGGTGGTCAAGTTTGATCAAGGATCGATGCGCAAAAGTGTAGAGAAACTAGGCTTTAAGATACCAAAGTGTAAGAGAGAGATAGAGAATTCTAGAGAGAGAGATTTTTGTCATCAAATTTTTCTAACCCCCCCACACGCAAGAGAGGGGTCATATATATAGAAGATGCAAATTCCTTTCACAAAGATCCAGCCACACATGTGTTAGAAGATGCATGAACCTGTGCATATAGCTGGCACAAAATATCACAAAATATCTATTGGAAACACTGATGGCTGGCAAACACATCAATGGCTGGCAGGCCAAAAGCCATGGTCGATAGCCTTCAAAGATGGCCGGCAGGCCATCAACAACCTCATGCTGAAAAGACCTAAGCATGGTCCAAAGATGAAGCAAAAAGGTTGCAGGGTTTGGAAAACTCAAACCAGTGGCGTTCTGCCGCGGACTTCGAGTGTTCGGTGAGCAATCAGACTCGCCATCAGATGTACCTACAAGAACATCCAAGTCTTAAAGGGTCGTAAAAAATGGGGTGTCTACACAACTCTGGATGGCTGGGTGATGAGCCCTATAAGGAGGAAGGAACTGAAATGTAACCGGAGGGAAATGAAGTAGGGAATGCTATAATGGTCGGAAGGACCAATGAGAAGGGAAAACTGCTGGAGAGCGCTGACATGGAAAATCTAGCTCAGGAATTGGGCACTGTGAGCACTGCAGACACGGAACAGGAAGCTGCACTGAAACAGTTTGAACGAGAGAGGGTTGAAGACAACCAGGAATCAGTAATGGCCCAACACCTTGTGGGGATACCTGTGATGTGAAGGTAATACAAATGGAGCTAGACAATTGTTTGTCGACAGCTTAACGTATATGGTAGGACGATGACGATTTGCATCTGGCCCACACTGACGAAGACTAGGGCCAGATGCAGAAGTGGTCGATATTTTAAGCTACTACACCTAGATCAAGCTAAGGCGTTTGGAAAAGATAGAGAGGTCGAGAAACAAAAAGAGAAACAACTAGAAAAAGAGGCAGTGTTGAAACAGCTTAAGAAAATCCAAGTTGACGTCTCTATCTGGGGTCTCCTCATGGACTCCTGGGTGCATCGACAGGCAGTATTGTTGGCGATAGACAAGGCTAACTTGTCCGTTGACACTACCGCCGAAAGGCTCAGCTCATAACAAACCCTTGTACATATCTGTGGAGTGCAGGAAGAAATGGCTACTGGTGGTGTTGATAGATACCTGTTTGGCCATCAATGTCTATCCTTGTCGCACTACTTATGCAATTGGCCTCAAACCAGTGGACTTTGTTCCCACAGCCCAAGTAATTCGGGCATATGATAACACGAGCAGAGAGGTCATGGGCACGGTGTAAATCAAAGTCCAGGTGGGCCCAACTGAGCAAGATATCGAGTTCCATGTCCTGGATGTGTCGGCTACCTTCAATTTACTGTTAGAGAGGCCCTTGTTGCATCATGTGAAAGCCATCTCTTCCACTCTCCACCAAATGTTGAAGTACCCTCATGGGGAGAGGAGTGGTGATTGTTTTTGGGAATTCATCTATCCATCTACCACCAGAGGTAACTACACCAGTGCTGGAGATCACTCAAGGTAAGGAGGATATATTCCTCTCAGGGTTCACTCTGGCTGAAGCCCGGGTAGTACAGACCATTCTGGCTGTAGACGATGGTATGTACGTTAGCGCCTAGTCTATCTATTTCATGAACAAACTGCAGCATGTTCCAGGAATGGGACTCGGAAGAAGTGGCCGGAAAGGCTTGGCAGTACTGATAGATGTGCCACACAACCCACATGCCTTTGGACTGGGCTTTGTGCCCACCAAAGCGAAATAGATCAGGAAGAGAGAAGAGATGAAAGCTAGAGCCAAGGCTAAACAAGCCGGGAAGCACTATGATCTCATCCACAGGCCAATCCGAGGAACACTGAATGGCCACTTTGTTCGGGAGCGAGAAGATTTCCCTTTTTATGGTTTTTCCCAGCCTTAGGTGAATTCCATGAAGTAGCGTGTCCCCGGGTTCGAAATCTTTTTTAACTTGCAGCTGCAGGATAGTGATAATGAGGAAAAGGCTGAACCAAGCATCGAAGCTAAACAGAGCATTGAAAGTGACTCAGATGGCAGTAAACTTGGAGTAGGGGCAACACTGGCTAGTCTCCTGACATATCCTGCGGCTGACCTAGAGAACTTGGGGGATAACCTTGCCATCTCCACAATCGGGGAAGAATCGGGTGTGAACCCAACTAGCGGTATTTTGGATATATTAGGGGCACCATCTCTTATTTAGTAGCTGAGGAAGGCTATCTGTCTAGTTCTAATTAGGCGATGAGCTAGAATCTGATTCCACTAAGTTTGTGGAGTCGGAATCAGGTTCAAGTTCTTTTGAGTCTGTGTCTGGTATTTCTAGGGGTGGTAACCTGGATACCAAAGTTCTGTCTAGGTCTTCATTCAAGCTTTTCTTTTGAGTTTGTAACCAAAGATCTGGACCCTTTTGAATGAGAACTCTGTGAATTCTATGTATTCTCTATGTCGTTGGTTTATTGTATTGACCAAGATTTTTAGAATTTTAGTGAAAACGAAAGGGAAGGAATTCCTCTGGTTTTGAAAAGCTTGATTAATCTAGAGGAGGAGAGGTTTGCTAAACCCTAGTGCTGATGAAATCATTGCCATTAATGTGGGTACTGAGAAGGATCGGCGTCTGGTCTAGATCGGATCCACGTTGTCTTCGGAGGAGTGTGAGTGCTTAGTTGCTTTGTTAAAAGATTTCAAAGATGTTTCCGTATGGTCCTACGAAGACATGCTTGGAATCGATCTTGAGATTGTATAGCATCGGATCCCTCTTGACCCTGAGGCCCGATCGATCAAGCAGAAGTTGCGTAGAATCTGTCCGGATTAGGCGCTGAAAATCAAGGAAGAGGTCACCAAGCAGATCAAGGTAGGTTTCTTGTTAGTATTTGAGTATCCGACTTGGTTGGCCAACATCGTCCTAGTGCCAAAGAAGGATGGTAGAATTCGGGTGTGTGTAGACTTTCGGGACTTGAATAGAGCTAGTCTGAAGGATGACTTTCTTCTACCGCACATTGATGAGTTAGTGGACTTCACTACGGGCCATGCATTGCTATCCTTTATGGATGGGTTTTCCGGGTACAACTAGATTTTGATGGTGCCCGAGGACAGAGAGAAGGCCGCATTCACTACGCCGTGGGGTACCTACTATCACCGGGTTATGCCGTTTGGTCTGAAAAATGCTGGAGCTACTTATCAGAGGGTTGCGACCACCATTTTGCAAGACATGATCCACAAAGAGGTCGAGGTGTACATGGACGACATGATTGTCAAGTCCAAAGAAAGAGAGGGCCACTACATCGCCTTGAAGAAATTCTTTCAACGGATCAAGGAATATAGATTGAGGTTAAACTCACAAAAATGCACCTTCGACGTAATGGCGAGGAAAATGATAGACTTTTTGATCACACAGAGGGCCATTAAAGTAAATCCTTCCAAAATCAAGGCCATCCTAGAAATTCCACCACCGAGGATTGAAAAGGAGGTGCGAGGCTTTTTGGGTAAAGTGCAATTCATAAGACGGTTTATTTCCAAATTAACCTTGACTTGTGAACCATTATTTGGTCTTTTGAAGAAAGGGAAGAAATTTTGATAGGATGATTGCTGTCAGTTTGCCTTCGAGCAAGTTAAGTAGTACCTCCAGAACCCGCCTGTGTTGTTGCCACTGGAGCCAAGGAAGCCTTTGGTTCTGTACTTGTCAATAACAGACACGACCATGGGATGCATGCTCACTCAGGAATCTGAAGATAGGATAGAGAAAGCCATCTACTACTTGAGCAAGAAAATGCTGGATTATGAGACCCGTTATACTCCGTTGGAGAAAGCTTGCCTAGCCTTGGTATGGGCTACCAGGAAGTTGAGCACTACTTGTTAGCTCACTTTGTAATCCTGGTTTCAAGATTAGACCCCATCAAATATCTCTTTGAGAAACCAACGCTTATGGATAGGCTAGCCCGTTGGTTGCTTCTTCTCTCTAAATTTGATCTCAAGTATGTCACCTGCAAGTCGGTCAAGGGAAAAGATGTAGCGAAGTTTCTGGCAGATCACCCGGTAGAAGGAGATGAAGTAGTGGAATACTTGTCCCTAGATGAAGCCATTCTGCAAGTTGAGGAGGAAACTTGGACGATGTACTTTGACGGAGCATCCAATCAATACGGTTATGGGATAGATGTGTTGCTGATAGCACCAGACGACTCCCATATACCTTTAGCCTTTAAACTCCAATTCAAGGTATCCAATAACGAAGTAGAATATGAAGCGTGTATTGCTGGTTTAGAAGCCGCCCTAGAACTAGGGGCAATAAGATTGGATGTTATCGGGGACTCGAACTTTGTTGTTTCTCAAGCGAATGGAGATTGGAAAGTCAAAGAAGAAAAGATGAAGGTTTACCATCAGACCCTGGATGTTCTGATTCCTAGGTTTGAAAAGCTGACTTTCACGCATCTACTAAGAGAGAATAACAGGTTCGCTGATGCTTTAGCAACTCTATCTTCTATAGTAGGCATCCCACTTGGAGTTCAGATATGTGCAATTATCATTGAGCAGAAATACACGCCAACTTACGAAACCATTGCCGAGATAAATGAAGTGCAAGACAAAAACCCCTAGTACTATGATATTTGGAACTTCTTGGAAAAGGAGATTTATCCACTAGGGGCAAATGCTAAGGACAAACGGGGAATATGGCGAATAGCCATCCAATTTATCATCTGCGGAGGTAAACTATATAAGAAAAGTCATCTAGGAATGCATAAGTTGTGTGTAGAAGAAGAGGAATTGAAGTTCCTTATGGAGGCTATCCACGGCGGGGAATGCGGGGTGCATATGAACAGTGTGATGCTAGCTCGGAAGATTCTCAGGCAAGATTACTATTGGTCTACCATGGAGGAGGATTGTATTGGTTTTGTTCGACGATGCCACAAATGCCAAATTCATGCCAATCGCATGAATATTCTGCCGTCAAAATTGTACAACATGACTTTGCCATGGCCTTTCTTAGTCTGGGGAATCGACGTTATCGGTGCAGTCACGTCAAAAGGGTCGAATGGGCATGAATATATCTTGGTGGTGATTGATTATTTTACAAAGTGGGTGGAAGCTTAGTCCTATGCAGTGTTGAAGGCGTCATATGTGGCTGAGTTCATCAGAAACAATATCATTTGCCGGTACGGAGTCCCAAACGAGATCATATCAGATAATGGCTCCCACTTCAAGAAAGAGGTGATAGACTTGTTGGAGAAATACAATGTGGCTTTTCATAAGTCATCTATATACAGGCCACAAACCAATGGAGCTGTTGAAGCCGCCACTAAGAATATCAAGAACATCTTACAGAAGATGATTGAGACCTACAAGGATTGGCTAGATAAATTGCCATTCGCATTCTGGGGCTACAGAACTTCGATCCGGACATCTACAGGGGTAACCCCTTATTCTCTCGTTTACGGAATGGAAGTCATTTTGCCAATTGAAATTGAAGTCCCGTCGCTATAAGTTATAGTTGAGTGTCAAATAACGGAGACAGATTGGTAATAGAGCAGATTTGAGGAGTTAATGCTGTTTGATGAGAGAAGGCTAAAGGCATTGTATCATATTCAGGGCTACCAGCGCAGAATTGCCAGGGCTTTTAACAAGAAAGTTAAGTCCCGGAATCTCAAAGAAGGGAACATGATACTGAAAGACAACCGAGCTTCCATCCATGACCCTAGGGGCAAGTTCAGGCCGAATTGGATTGGTCCTTACATCATCAAAGCTATCTAGTCGGTGGAGCGGTTATTCTTATGGACTTAGATAGCCTGGAATTTTCACAACCGATCAACATGGACAAGTTAAAGAAATATTATCCTTGAGAGGCTCGCTAGGCCGAAAACCCAAAAGGGTGACCTAGGCAAAAGTTAGAGAATGAAAAATTAGAAATAAAGAAAAACTGAGCTCACAAGATTGAAAACCCTAAGGGGCGACTTTGGCAAAAGTTAGAGTGTAAAATGAGAGTGTTAATACTCGAGTGAACTTGAACCGAAATACGTAAAGCCTGATTCCCATCTTTGGGATACGTAGGCAACTTCATCTTGAAGTTTGGCCGTAATCACTCCCAACTCAACTATCCTATCCATGTGTTTGATCAAGTCATCTTTGTCTGTTCTTTATCTGAGAGTTCGGTTGTGATCTTTGTTCTGGGAAGAAGAGTTGGTTACAATGCAGAGCAATTGTATTCAATTCAGGGGTAGTTATGATCTTTGGATTCGGGGTTATACATCTTGAGGATTGATGCTGTGTGTGTCAAGTGATGATCACTTTCAAAAATGATTTTGGAAAGTTTTAATAAAAGTTGATTTTGTTCAAAATTTTACCTTTTACAACGTAGACCTATTTTTGGACCAAAAGGAATATTTTTAATGCTCACAACTTTAATTCCATTGATTTCAACATAAAGTTCTACAACTCTCTAATATAAATCAAAGTTGCTTTTATATCATAAAACTTGAAAAGAAAGGTCAAATCAATAAACTAGGGGCATAAGTGAGTCAGGTGCTCCTGCGTCCTCTACTCATGTTTGCGGAAGCTTTTGAAGCCAAAGTGGGCCCGACTTGTGTCTCATTCTCAAGCCAAGCCAAGCATTAGCTAGAAAGGGCATAACTAAAACTAGGGGCAGGGGCCAGAAACTCTCTCGTCCTCCAAGCAGTTAGGTACCTAGCCAAGTGTGAGGCACGAATTAGGAATGAAGTTGGGTATTCTAACCCCTCCTCTAGGTAGGTTTGATCATGCCCGAATTGGCGTTTGAATTGGAAAGAGAAATAGAACATGCAGTGCGTAAGGCCAATCAACTGTATGCCAGGCTGCTGGGCCATGCTATAACTCATCTCAGTCAAATTAAGTCAGGGGAAACACCAAGCTATGTCTATTGTAGACCTGTTGTACATCCAGTTGCACCACCATCCCTCGTTGGGAAAATCCACTAGCCGGTGGCGGAAGCAATAAGCTCGAGCTGAATACTCAGGGCAAGAGTCCACTACCTTTAACTTATCCATAAGCTATACTTGGGAAGGGAAGAAAAATAAGAGAGATTAAAGAATAGAGAGCTGTATGTTGAGAGAAAAGTAAGAAATGGGCTTTGAGAGAAAAATAGAGCATGAGTGCCGAATGATGTAAGAAACACATATGAGAAAGGGTGGAAAACAATACCTGAAGAAGTAGTGGACTCCTAGTGAATTTGGTAGTCTCTCGCCGATGAAAAGCATCTAAGCCCATCAGGGTCTCGGCCAGTGCCAAACCAATGCAACTCTTACATTCTTTTAGACCTTGGGCCACTTCAATCAACCAAATGCTGGATCCGTCGAAACTAGGGGCAAGAAGTAAATGTGCAAGCATGCATAAACAGAGGGCATGCTGTCGAAAACCTCACCAGAGAAGGTCGCCTTTGTCACTGATGTCGGAAAATCGATGAATCAAGCTGGGTATATCTAGCTCTCCGTTGTGGGCTAAAGATCGAGCCTCAGTGCAAAGTGAGCCCACACATCCGTTCCAAAGCTTGGGCGTGAAGCTGAGGCATGATTCCTTCATCGCACTAGGTTTCCATCAATGCCCTGAAATTCTTCAAGAGTCGGGCACATTTCTTGTGTTCCAAAGCGATATACATGCGTAATTGGGTCCCTGCATCGGCCGCGGCATGGAGGAACAGAAAGCAAAGCGGAGTGTGGCTCAACCGAAAAAGTACATTTATGCTGAAACCTTAGAAATTTACCTTTTCCGTGTTGTCTAAAGTAGTTATCCAATCCGTGAGCGTTTCGGTAAGGAATATCTCTATTTGTGGAAGAAATAGCAGTTGAAATAAGGTTCTGGAGAAGAAATCATAAAGGAGAACCTTTTTTAGAAGATAAGGCTGTGAGTGGAAGCCAGCTATCAACAATCTGGAGGTTCCTCACACTTGTGGCTAGCAGGCCACCTCTTCTGGCCGGCAACTTCCCTTTGTGGCCGGCAGCTCTCCTTTCTGGCCTGCAGTCCACCTGTGTACTGGGCAGTGTTGGCAGCATGTGTTTTGTCTCAATCTTTGTGTTTTGAGGTCTTGTTTTGAGTCTTTTGGTTTTAGCAAGTGTTTATATTTGTATTTGAGTTGTTTTTGCTTTGTTTATCAAGTTGTATTTTGTATTTTGGTTATTGGTCGGCTCATTACCCGATTAAGAACATTGTTTCAATCAAGCGCTCTCTTGGCAAATTCAATTCCATGTCCATTTCATGCAAATATGGTGCTCATGGTGCAAAAAATAACAACACTTTTCATAGAAACTGCGAGGTTTTATTCTGATCAAGGTTTTTACAAAATAGGAGTACAAGTTTCAAAAACAAAAAATAAAGCCTATTTGAAGCTGTACATGTGCTAATGTTACCAAACAAAAAGAAACAAAGTAAAAAGTACAAAAAAAAATCAGCGCCAGTCGCTTCAGGCTTGAGAGGCCCTCTTCGTCCTCCTCCTCGGAGGGGACTCGGGGGCACCGTCTTCATCAGCACCACTATCAGAATCAGACTCTGAACCTAGAACTGGTATCATATTTGCTCCTTACCTCAGAGCCCATCTCAGCGTCACCTCTTGCTCTCGGACCCTGAGCTAGCATCATCATCTCCACTCTCCAATGACTCAGAATGTCGACTCACTGCCTCCTTGGAGTCACTAGTCTCAGCATCATCATTGCTCAAAATGGGCTCTGCGGGACAGCTTTGGCCTCGGATGCCTCTAACCCTGCCTCGACTGCGGCATACATCTCAGCCATGTGTTGGGTCCAGCCTCTCTCTCTTCCCTGCTGTTAGAGTAGGTACTACCGGTGCTGGTGCTGTTGCCGCTGCTGGTGTCCTTGGCACGGATGGAATCTGAAAAAAAATAGTTGTCAACATATCAACTACAAGTGTGTGTATCAGTTACAGGCAGAGTATACAGAATAAGTGTCATGTAGAAATCAGATATAGTATGAGTACAGTGTGCCGATACAGTGTATCGGTGCTAGTTTGGGAAAGACTACAATTGAAATATCGATGTATCAGTGGAAATATGATAGCGCGATGCACGACATAATGAAATACATGTTGAATTGAAGGAAATTACCTGGATACTGTGGAGACCAAGCAGTATCTCCCTCCTTTGCACCATGCCCATCGGAAAAGTGACCAGCTCGATGAGGCTCTTTGTATACTCGATAGGTGCCTACTGTACACGTCCCCGAACGTCCTGGGAAAATCCCGTTTTGTTCATTGAGCTTACTACAGTTCGGACTCAATGTCACGATTCTTAATCTAATCTTGCAAAGTGTAATACGAGATTGATAAATCACCAAAGAGTCCAAATCCGACAAATCGTTTTGAAAACTGATTTTTTAGAAAGAAGTGCCAAACATTGACTGCTTTGCTAGATACAGAGTCGCCACCTAAATATTTTATTATGGGAGAATTTAGGAAACCCTAACTCGTGCCTAAGGCCACGTGTTCGTCATCACCAAAGTTGCCTCGGCTCGGGAACTTGGGGTACGATTGGGGAAGGTCATGCAATGAGCACCCCCCCTCGTCCCGATCAAAGATCGGCCACTACTAAACATGATATCGAGTTTTTGAAAACACATGCATTCTTATTCCGGTTTATTAGCCTAGGATTATTATGTGATGCACACAACATACAAGTATAGACTAGATCGCCTGAGTTGGAACAAAACATTTCATGTTTGTTTATTTGAAAATGGTTTGATGATGCTACTTGCAAGTAGGCTAAGACGTGGATTTGCCACTCTCAGGTGGGCTTAGAAAACATGGTGATTTGCCACTCTCAAGTGGGCTTAAAACTCACAATTAATATATTGTTCCAATTCAAGTAATCCAACCTTCACCCACAGGCATTCAGGCATCTATATCACATAAGCACATAGCCTCATGGTAAGCATGCTATCATGGTAGTCACTCACACGCATGCAAGGATGCTAAAGCATAAACACTTATCGAGTATTCCGAGCCAAAGAAAGAAGCTAATTAGAAATCATGTATAAATCCTAACTGTGCTAAGAATGCCTAATGCAACACATGTAAAAATGCAACTACAATAGGCTCGGCTATTCTAAGATGGCATATGAGATGCAACAATCGATACATGTATTCAACTTGGAATTGAAATACAATGCAGTTAGCATGATGCGCCGAGCTCGATGCATGCAATACAGATGAATGAATGCAAACATGCGAACATATAGATGCTAATTGAAACATGCCCTAAAACTAACCATCATAAGCTAGTAAATAAAAGGGAGAAAGACGTAGGGTTGGAAGACATGCATCACACACTACGCACACTTATTACAAAGTTCGCCCTCTCGTGGAGGGTCCGAATAAATAATATAGACCGAATAATTAATCAACTACCCTGGCTAATTAAATATTACAAAGCCCTTAATTAATTAACAAATTAATTACAAAATCTAAGTATGAAATTAAAGAGGCCGCCGCAGCTCCGCCTCGAAATGATTGGATGATGCATGCTCAATTCGCCTCGCTCGGAAATCCGTTGCCATGCCAACTGTTGCCTCTGTTTGCACTGTTTCATGCCCCTAGAAGCTGCGCAAGTCCCAAGGCTACTTTTGAACCACTCCCTGAGCACTGTGGGAGGTCACCGGCCAGGAGCCTAGGACTACCGGCCATGGGAGGATGGTCATTGACCAAAGATGGGGCCATCGGCTGGATACTGGTAGTCGGCCGGCACTGAAAGTGGCCGATCGGCCATTTCTTCCTGCAGAACACTGGTTTTCCTGCAACAGAGGACAGACAGTGCATGGCATGGAATTTACAAGCCAAATGTATGCATGACCACCCTCCCTATCATGCTATGAACTCAAGAGAGTATGGCTCTCGACCCTCGGGCCACCAATCACGCATCTCGATGCATGATGGCCGAGGAACCTATTTGCACAACTTAATATAGAATGAATGCACATATGAACACATAAATGCCTAAACTCCATCATGTGTCGTCAAGAGTGTCGGCGACCGGGAATCGAGACGCGTTTCGTCACTTTGAGTACGAAACGTCCCTCATTTCCCGTGTTTGGACTAACTCCTATTCCAAACACAATGCAACAAACAATGCATGGTATGAATGTTACTCTAGCATGGAACCTAAATGCAATGCGACTAAATAATGCAAACATGCAAAGGATGACATGCAAGGGTGCGACTAGCATACGCAATGCTATGAACTAAGAATGGCATACACAATGCACATATGAAGACTATCAATGAGACGATCAAGGCATAAACAATGCAATGGTCAATCATGCAACAACATGGACTATATGGCATATACAATGCAAGATGGACTTAAACTAAAATGAATGGGCCTCAGCCACACTCAAATCAGTGGCCAATCATGATGAAAATGAGGCAACAACACACGCACAAACATGCAAGGTGCAATGGCTCCGAGTCTAGGGCACAAAGCACAACTCTACAAGAGCATTGGAAGGATGAAATATGGCATACAATAGCACAAGTTCCAGCTCTAAAATGGCATACAAGATGGTTCTGAATCATGCAAACAACTCACACAATGCATGTTGGATGACTCAAATACCGAAACTAGTGAAACACATTACACTAGAGGTATGCAAAGCAATGCACAAATGACCAAACCAGCCCCAAACAGTCCCTATGCAGGTGTAGACGTCCCCGAACGCCCCGGGAGGGTTAGGTCCCGTTCCGTTCATGTTGGGTTTACTACAGTTCGGACTCGATATGTGTCGGTTCTAAATCTGAACCAAAGAGTCCAAATCCGGCAAATTGTTTTGAAGAAAAACAGATTTTTTAAAAAGTAGTGCCAAACATGGACTGCTTTGCCAGATTACAGAGTCGCCACCTAAATATTTTAAAATGGGAAATTTAGGAAACCCTGACTCGGTGCCGAAGGCCACATGTCCGTCATCACCAAAGTGGTCTTGGCTCGGGAGCTTGGGTACGATCGGGGAAGGTCAGCTATGAGCACCCCCTTTCGTCCGGTCCGAAGACCGGCCTCTACTAACCGTGATATCCGATTTTGAAAACATTACATGCACTTATTCCAATTATTAGCCTAGAATTACTATGTTATGCACGCAGCAAACAAGTATAGACTAGATTGCCTAATTTGGAAACAAACATTGCATATCCGTTTGTTTGGAAAACAATTTGAAATTGCTACTCGCAAGTAGGCTAAAATACGGATTTCAATGAGTTATTCCAACTCAAGCAATCCAACCTCCATCCACAGGCATTCGAACAGTTTATCTCACATAAGCACTTAGCCGCATGGTAAGCATACTGTCATGGCAACATTCACACGCATGTGGTATGCTAAAGCGTAAAATACTTACATCGTACTCCATGCCAAAACAATAAACTAGTTAGCAAACATGCATGTCCTAGTTCATGTTAAGTGGCTAATGCAACACAGGCAATGATGCGATCTAGACAGGCTCGGTTATCCTAAACATGGCATATGGAATGCTGCAAATAACACGTATTCAATTTGGAATTGAAAGTATGATGCAGTTTGTATGATGTACCGAGCCCGATGCATGTAAACAAATGCATGAATGCACGCATGCATAGCATAAGGTATGCCAGAATAAACGTGCCCTAATGCTAACCATTAAAAGCAGGTAAGTAAAAGGGAAGGAAGAAGTGGGGGTTGGAAGGACATACACCCACTCACGCACACTTATTACAGATTTGCCCTCGCTCGGAGGGACCAAAAGAATAATACAGACAATTAACTACGCGAGCTAATTAAATATTACAAATTAATTAAATTAACAAATTAATTAATCTAAGGAAAAACAGTAAACCGCTTCGGGGCTAGGGCCCAATGCAGCACGTGCTTGGGTTCCGCTCGGAATTGCACTGCCATGCCTAGCTTGCCTCTGTTTTCCTTGCCTTGCATCTCAGAAGACTGCCAAAGTCCTAGGAATTTAAAACAGGGTTTTAACACATATTACAACCACACATGGTAACACTTAACCAATTTAAAACAGGGTTTTAACACATAAGACTAAGCCCAAAAGACCACTTAGATGACATCTAAATGGCATGAATCCAAAGGCATGCACAAATGCTAAAACATGAGGCATACAACACATGCTTTTAAAGTATTAAAGAGGCAACTAAGGCAAGCATACGAGCACACCAAAAGGACTGAAATGACATGCCAAATGGTTCCAAACCATCAAAATGAGGTAAGCAACACATGCATACTTAAAGGCTAGCAAGCCTAAAATGCAAAGGGGCTATATAATGCATGCCAAGATCAACCCAAATGACTATGGACAGAGCTAAAACATGTCAAAATAAGCATAAAACATTCATAAGTCTAAGCCTAAAGCATGCTCAAACTAGGGCTAACAACCTAGGCATGTTAAGGGACCAAAGAGGCATTACAAAGCAACCATGCAAAACATGCAAGGAGTACTAAAACCAACACTTAGCAATGTCATATTAGGGCATAATAAACATAAAATGCAGCCAAGACATGCTCTTCGAACATTCAAAACTATGCTCCCTTAAGAGACCAAAACTTGCCCTTTTAAAGGACATCAAGGAGAGAGGGTGGCCCTCTCCTTCTTAGGACTTTAAGGCATCATCTACACCACTGAAATCCCTCAAGATTTCAGTGATGAAGAGATCCAAACACCAAAATCCCGGAGCTCAACAAAATAGCACAAAAATGAGGCCTTTCAAGGCCTAAGAGGGGCCAAACTTCCCCAAAGCACAAAGTACCCTTAATAAACTATCAAGAGGATTAAAAAACAGAACTTTTATGTGTTGATCACCAAGCACAAAAACAGTTCAAGGATAGGTCAAAATGGAGTGCAAGAATAGGGTAAATAAAGTAAGTTTCTCACCCTTGTTGACCCTCTTCACAAATGTTGACTTTGTTGCCTCCTTGAGCTCCAAACCAGTCAAGAACAGCAAGAACAACCACTTGGGACCTCAGTAGCCAAGGGAAGGTGAAACACTAGGTGTTGATGTGCAATAGTGAGACACAAACACCTAGTGTACAAACAAGAGAACAAAAGAGAGATAGAATAGATATAGAATTCAAACCCTAAAACCAGAGCTTCTTCTCTATCTTTTCTCTCCAAAAATGTCTAACTCTTTCCACCTTTGAGCCAAGAGAAGAAGAGTTCTCTTATAGACAACAAAACTTACAAGCTAAGTCAATCCAAGGCTCATCCCTCCATACACGTGTATGGAGGGGAAACAAGTGCTACAAAGCTGTCTGAAAATATCTCCAAAAACAGCTGTAAAGTGATCGGCAGGGCAAAATGGTCATTTTGCCAAAAGGAGTGCCGACCGGCACAATATAGTGCCGATGGAAACACTCACCAGCCGGTGGCTTCCAGCCACTGCCGGTGGTGTGTGGGGATGCCTCAAAGGCAAAGCACAAGTGTTTGGTGCAAAACCAGACACAAAACGGTTAAGTTCGGAGGTCCTGAGGCAAGGCACGTAGCCGAGGACTCCGGGAACTCCAAACAAACACAAACATGGATAATCACCGAGTGTTCAAGCGGTGACGTCCAAGTCTTGAGGACGGTCAAAAATGGGGTGTCTACAGTTGCCCCTCTTTGACAGAACTCGGAAGTCATAACGATGACAGGAGTGAATGTCAAAGCCCAGAGACGACCCATTTTTGACAAGGCCGAAGACTTGGACAAACATGCAAGACAAAACAAGGTGTGCGCCCGAAGGTAGGGGCAAAATGCAAGACGATGCAAGAAGCCGAGCATAACTTATGATCATGCAAAGAAAGCTGTAATGAAGCACGCATGCAACAGTTATAAGCTAGCATATGCCAATCTACACTACAATGCAGAAATGATGTAAGAGAATTATGCGATTCTCAAAACGTCTCACGCGGAGGATACAATACCTGTGCGGCTCGTCCGGTTGCACCGGCCTCAAATGAGCCGTACATACAATATCGTGCCTGCAAAGAAAGTAAACTTAACAGGTACAATATTGTTAGCCATATGCATGGCAATGCGAAATGCAAAATGATATGCAATATATACAAAATGATGTATGAATAATGCAAATGATATGTAGTGCAATTGAAACGATGCAAACTACATGCAAAGCAATTGAATCATGATTCAATCATGAGCAGTTCGAAACCACACATATGTCAAATAGATTGATGGAAGTAATGAGTCCGTCTACCATAGAACGATGTTTGAACTATGAGTGATGCAGACGGACACAAGAACAAGTATTGGGTGGATTGACATAAATGGGGTGACGACCCGCTGAAGAAAGAATAATGATCCTAATGCCGGATGCAATAATTACACTACAATGTAATATGTGATTATGGTGCGCGGGCCAAACCGTATCTCGCTTCGGAAGGGCATGCACACATACAAGCCATATCTAACACAGAAAAGGTGCCGCAACCTCAAACCAAGTTCATCAAGGAATAGGCGCGATGCACATGAACCATGCTTTGATGTGAAAAGTAAGGGCACATACCAGACCAAGCTCAACAAGGAAAGGCGTAAGCCATAGATGGAAGATGATGCAGTGAATGCATGCAACTACAATGCAATAGAAATGGATATTTACAGAAAATGCATGACATATGCACTATACTACAATGATGATGCATGACGTATGCATGTTTTTTTTTTTTGAAATGCATGACATATGCAATATTTACAATGATGCATGACAATGCACGTGTTTTTTTTGTATTTTTGAATTTTTGAAATGCATGACATATGCAATAGTATTAATGATGCATGACAATGCTGTATGATGCAATGGCTACGATTGCAGTTTTCCCTATTCTCCCAACAGGGCGATATACTAGGTTGGTTCAGTATCCAGAATTGAGGCGTAAACACGCCGCCTCAACCTATGGGGCTTCCATACAGATTTCAAGCCGAGGGTACACCCCCTGGGTATTTAAACCAGACTTTAGTCTCAGAAATCCCGAACCTTTGCGTTCTAGGCATAAGCCGTTCAAACTCTAGTTTTCACCGTCCCCATTGGTCTTCTAGGAACTCACCGCAAACACAGACAGGTGGCTTTACCAGACCACCGAAAGTCGTTCGGGTACGACAAACACCGAAGGAGTTGCACCTTCAGAGGATTTAAGGTCTCCTAGACCGGGATGCGATGCATGATAATGCATGTTGTTTCCGAAATACGCGCCAACGCGCGATTTTGAATGCATGACAATGCATGAACTTGAAATGTGCGGCAACACGCGGCTTTACGAATGCATGACAATGCATGAATTTGAAATGCGCGGCAACGCGCGGTTTTTCGAATGCATGACAATGTACGTGCCAAAGGTTTTGCACCTTCGAAGGATTTAAGGTCTCCTAGACCGTACGTGTTTAAGGTCTCGTCGGACCCTGGTGGGGCATTGAGGTGTGCAAAGTAGTGTGATGGAATGCATGCCAAATGCAATGAGGTGCACCTTAATGCACCAAAGGTCTTGCATCTCCCGAGGATTTAAGGTCTCCTAGACCGTGCGTGTTTAAGGTCTCGCCAGACCCGGGTGGGGCAACGATTACACAACACTTTAGGTGAATGCGATGCAAATGGGGCAAATGAGACGTGCGTGCAATGAGGTACGCGTGCCTCAAAGGATGGAAAATGAAGTGCAATGAGGTACGCGTGCCTCAAAGGATGGAAGATGAAGTGCAATGAGGGTGCGCCAAACGGCGCGATGCGCAAAATAGCGCGATGCGTTAGACAACGCGAGTGCACAAGACAGTGCGATACGATGCATGCCAAATGCGATGAGGTGCATACCTTAATGCACTGAAGGTCTTGCACCTCCCGAGGATTTAAGGTCTCCTAGACCGTGCGTGTTTAAGGTCTCGCCAGACCCGGGGGGCAACCGATGAGGTGCGCGAAATAGCGCGATGGAATGCATGCCAAATGCAATGAGGCGCACCTTAATGCACCGAAGGTCTTGCACCTCCCGAGGATTTAAGGTCTCCTAGACCGCGCGTGTTTAAGGTCTCGCCAGACCCGGGTGAGGCATGGTTTCAAAATGCGCGGCAATGCGCGGCTGTTGAGATGATGATACATGACAATGCATGCGTCAAAGGTTTTGCACCTTCGAAGGATTTAAGGTCTCCTAGACTGTACGTGTTTAAGGTCTCGCCAGACCGGGATGAAAACAATGAGGTGCGCGAAATAGTGCGATGGAATGCAAAATGCAAAACGAAATGCAAATGAAATGCAAAGTGAGGCACGCGTACCTCAAGATGCAAGACTGCAAAATGAGGCACACGTACCTCATTGAATGGAAAACGAAATGCAAAACGAGGCATACGTACCTCGAGATGCAATGGAAATGCGAAACGAAGCACACGTACCTCATTGAATGGAAAACGAAATGCAAAACGAGGCACACGTACCTCAAGATGCAATGGAAATGCAAAATGAGGCACACGTACCTCATTGAATGGAAAATGAAATGAAAATATGGCACGCATGCCACATGAAAATGCAAAACGGTGCAAGTCGCAAGGGACGTGCAAGATGGCGCGATGCGACGCACCGGACAACGTGATGGATGCATGCAACGCACACGGGGCAACTTTTGAATCTTGTAAAAGACAAAAGGATACAAAAGGATACAATCTTTGCTTGAATCTGGGTGTCACGCACAGAAGACACGGTCCGAGGTCAAAACGGAGGCCGGTTGAGCGTCGGGGATGCATTTTCTTGCACTTTCTTGAGCTATGAAGACCCAAAACTGTTCACAGGGCCTAAACAAGGTGGTGGGAACACCACCGGCTAGACTAGGTGGCCACCGGCTGGTCACCGGCTGCATAAACATTACACCGGCACAATATTGTGCCGACTGGCACAAATAGTGCCGACCGGCCAAAAATTGCTGATCGGGGGCAGTCTCGACTTTTCGACTTGGGTCTTTTAAAATAGGGTTTCTAAACCCTATTTTCTTATTTCCTTGCCGCCGAAAAACCTCTCCCTCTCTCTCTAGAGCCTTTTTCTCTTCTCTTTTCTCCATTTCCTTGGATTTTCGCGACATTTTCGTCGTCCGATTCGCGAAGTTCACCGCGTTTCGGACATTTTCGACCGATCGAAATTTCATTTCGGCACTCCTTTTGCTATTTCCACTTTTTCGGGATTTGTTCCCCTCGATTTCCTCTTCATTTCCGTGTCTTTCCATCTTCCGGCCTTCCCGGTCATTTTTGGCCCGCTCGGGGTTGACTTTTTCGGTTGACTCTTCACATTCCGGCTCTTCCGGCCATCTTCTCACCACCACTGTCATGGCTGACGATATTCCACACGTCGGGTCTCCCCCGGATCACGAGATGGATCCCGGGGTCGAGCTTCTCCCATTGAGCGAGCGTCCCTTCGACCCGGCGACCTACCGCCCGGTGATCCACGTTCTACCTCCAGATGGTCTTCGCCATTTCCGCGGCTTCGACCGAGCGCTGGACCCGGAGCTTCTCTTGCGCGAGCCGACCTCTCACCTATCCTTCGGCGCTTCCGAGGTAACATTTTTTCTCTTTTACTTTCCGTAATGTAGAACTGTTAACTGCCATAGCTGAATCTGTTCTTTAACTGCTTAGCTTTGATATGCTGTAGACTGTAGTTGATCGCAATCATGCTTACAACTGATATCTGTTTAAGACGGACACATGCACACACGCTGCACTAGCCTCAATCACCCAAACACACGGCACACACCGTACTTCACTACAAATCTACCGACACCCGGCACTTATTTGAATCTGAAAATAATATTGTATGCTGTATTTAAACTGAACCACACAAAGCACGCTGACGCATCACACGTTGTAGTTCACCTACTGGCACACTATAACCCGATATCTGCTTGAATCTAAAAAAAATGTGCATATATGCACCATATCTGTATGCTGACCCTCACAAACACACTGACACATCACAGGCCGTAGTCCACCGTAGTACACTGAAACTTGGCATCTGCTTGGATCTGAAAAACTTGTACGCATGCTAGATTTGTATTGACTTTAACATGTTTCCTCAGAACTGTACATTTCATATTGCTTTGCAACCATTTGTTTGTAAACAGGGAGATTCCCATACCATCCGCGGGTATGGGAATGTTGCGGCTCGAGATTGGTATTTGGAGCTTCCTGAGGCGGTTCGACGCATCGTAGACGAGGCGGGCTTTGGTTCTTTCTGCAGGGGTCTGACTCGGCTTACTGCCTGCAGGCCTCTTCTAGCTGCCCTGGCAGAGAGGTGGTGGGACACCACCGACTCGTTCCACCTATTCGCGGCGGGAGACATGACGATGACTCCCTACGACTTCTCGGTGCTCACCGGCATCGGGGTAGGGGGTGATCCGATCCCCTTCGACACCGACATGGATGAGTGGACCGCCGTTCAGATCCATTTACTTGGCGCGGCTCCGCCTCTTGCGCGTCCAGGTTTCGTCCGCTACTCCTGGTTCGAGGTGCAGTTCCGGGTGTAGCCTCTTCTTGTTGACGCAGCTCCGATGACCGAGGCGGCCGTAGAGCAGTATGCGCGCGGCTTTTTGATGTTCTTGCTAGGGACGACCCTCTTCGCCGATCGGGCGAACACCGTGCCTCTCTGCTTACTCAGCGCACTGGTGGACGTCTGAGACATCTTGCGTTTTGATTGGGGTGGTGCGGCTCTAGCCACTCTTTACGGGTACATGAGCTCGGGTCTCCCGTGGCAGCGGGCAGTTGCTCGGAGGCTACTAGCGAGCTTGGGAGGTACGTCTTCTTTTCCGCTTTACATTTCTGTTCTGTACTTTCTGTACTCTGCACACTGCACACACTGTAGTCTGTTTTACACTTACTGTATACTGTACATACGGCACACACATACTTCTGCTTTACACTTACTGTATACTGTACACACGGCACACACATACTTCCGCTTTACACTTACTGGATACTGTACACACGGCACATACATACTTCTGCTTTACACTTGCTATATACTGTACACACGGCACATACATACTTCCGCTTTACACTGCACAACACACGGCTCTGCTATTTCTGCTTTACTCTGTATTCTGCTTTATCTGATAAATGTTCTGACATCTGTCTTGCAGTTGTGGGTTTACGCCTACTTTTCCAGGCTGGAGCCAGTGCCGGAGACAGAGACTCCGCTAGTCATTCCCTTCTCACGCCGTTATGACGGGAGGTGCACCCGGCGGCCACGAGAGACTTTTAGCTTTTTCCGCCGCTATTTCGACACCATCACCCCCACCGAAGTATGTTTTACTTGCAGTTCATTTAAACTTCACTTTTCCACTGTATATTTGCAATACCAGTAGGCAATAAACTGTATTTCAATTTCAGATCACCTGGCAGCCGTGGGCTCCTCTGCCAGCGATGGTGCGAGATCGGTTTGCCGGCGCCGTCGAGACCTCGCGTTACCGGATTTTGCTGGAGGGCCCGGTCTGTCGGGCTTGGTACCTGGGCGAGCGCTTCTTGCGTCAGACCCTGGGCTTACCTGAGCAGATAGTCCCGGTGCACCCTCCTGAGCATATGAGGGACACCGAGCGTTTCACCGCTGAGCAGATGGCGGACTACACCATCGGCTGGGAGGCAGACGGCTTCAGAGGCGAGGGCGATTACTCAGAGTACGTCCGGACCTTCATCATGCGGCCTCTGAGTGGTGGTCGCCGGGCTGAGAGAGAGAGACCTGCGGCGCCGGCGGCTGGAGCAGGAGTAGGAGGGGGAGCGCCGAGGAGGGCTCGAGTCCGCGGCAGGGGCGGAGTCCAGAGAGGACGGGAGGCTAGCTGGCCCGCTTTGCCTTCTTCACTGTCTTTCTGGGGGTCGAATGGGGTGACCTATCAGATTCCCTTCGCCCCTCCGCCGGCTGATCACGAGTTTGTCGGTATCCTCGACTTGCCTCCGGTATGTGTTACTGCATTTCTGTACAGTCATTTCATTTTAGTTTATTTGATATTCCGCGAAATAGTGATGCATCCGATATTTTTGCAGGCTTCCTCCGAGTACACCCGGTAGTCATTGGAGATGAATGCCTCCATGGCGGGGATGTTACAGCGGACCTTCGAGTTCCTAGCCTTTTATGGCCTTCCGGTATGTTCTCTCTGACATAGCTTCAAACCATATACAAACTGCTTCGCATAATCTGATGCACGACACAACATCAGATAAACTGTTCATGGCACTTGACACACTGTATTCATACACTGCATTCTGCACTGTTTCAACTGCTCACGGCATTCAAACATCGTACTCATACACTGCACTCTGCACTGTTTCAACTGCTCACGACATTCAAACATTGTACTCATACACTGCACTCTGCACTGTTTCAACTGCTCACGGCATTCAAACATTGTACTCATACACTGCACTCTGCACTGTTTCAACTGCTCACGGCATTCAAACATTGTACTCATACACTGCATTCTGCACTGTTTCAACTGCTCATGGCATTCAAACACTGTACTCATACACTGCATTGATAAACTGCTTCATGTATACTGATGCATTTGCCTTTTGTACTTTTAGCCTCCCTTCCCGATTCCTCCTGCGGGTGGTGGCGCTCTATCTGGACCTTCCATTTCTACTAAGGATGGCAGGATATTCCCCCGCACCAGAGGAGGGCGTACTTATGCCGGGTGCAGCTCGCGGACTCCAGTTCCAGACGACGAGTCTGAGGAGGAGGTGGAGGCATCTGAGGAGGAGGCCGGGGGCAGCTCGGACTCAGACAGTGACACTTCCGGTGATGCTCCTGGGCTTCTGCCCAAGAAGAGGGCGAGGACAGATCCCCCGGCGCGAGGCCAGTGATGATGTTGATGACCCAGACCTTTGCTATTTCTTTTATTTCTTTTCTTGTACTTTTCTCTTTTGTTGGTAGATAGAGTACTTTGTACTGCCGCAGGCAGATTTTTGTTTCCAAAACTATGTATTTGAAAAAGATGATATGAAATGAAACAAACTTTTTGTCTGAAAAGAATGTTATATCTGTACATATCTGCATTTTTCATACTTTGCACTGCTTTGCGTCATGTTACACCTCAAATGTAAATGATATTGATCTGTTGTCTGAAAACTGAGCAATTGTACTATGATAATCGGATAACCAACCAATTAATAGCAAAACAAATCATACAAACTAGTGCCCAAAACTGGATACAAAGCCCATACTCTGCTGGGGACTAATCTGCTGGGGATTGACCTGTACGCAACCCATAACACAGCATTCGGTTCATTCTGCACACAGCAAACCCTGAACAAATAGCCCCAATCAAACGAGACGGATCACAAAGCTGACACGGTTGCAGTTGAAACACACTCGGATGTTCCAAATTTTTTCTTTCCTTCTCTTGCTCTGCACGGATGTAGAGAATGGCACAGCATTCTGAGCACAGACGATTTTTTTTGAAATAAGGAAGGGTTTTCAACCGGGGTGTCGAGCCTACCACAGGACACGACGAGACAGACTCAAACAAAGAAACAAAAGGCACACGACCTGACATAACGAGACATGCTCGGAAAAGACTCGAAGCCAAAAGCAAGACCGACAAATCAGAAGACACGACACACAGACGTGTTTACAAAGCCCTCAAATCTCGAGGAGCAAGTTCCTCCGGGTGTTATTTCCCACCCTTTCTTATTTGCGATACTCACATCACTCGGCCCTCAAGCTCGGTTTTTCTCACAAAACCCTTCTCCTTACTTTTCTCTCAACTTACTCCTCTCTATTCTTTATTCTCTCATTTTTCATCCCTCTCCAGAGTAATTGATAGATGAATAGGAGGTTGTGGGTTCACGCCCAACACTGCTAGCTTACGGCTATTTCTTCTGGTAGATAAAGTGCCTTTCGGGCAAGTGCGTTGGCAATGAGGGGGAAAGACAGAAGACCTGACTCAATTATGCCCCTAGTTCGTCACTTTGACCATTTTTTGTTTTCTAAAACAGTTTTGATCAAAATGAGAGTCGGATTAACACACTTATTCGATTTTTGATTTGAAAATCATGCAAGTCAGGCTGTGAGCACTGAAAATTCTCCTTTTTGGGTCCAAACATGGTCCAATTTTGAAAATGAAACAATTTTCGAGAAAATAGATCAACCTTAGTAAAAATTTTCAAAAACCATTTTTTGCAAACAATCAACGCTCAACGAGCGCGGAACTTACCCTCGAGATGCGCAACCTCGAATCGGAGACGATGGAAAATTGCCCCTGGCTTAGGGGGGGAAGGCAACGGAAAGTTGCCCCTGGTTTAGACGGCAACTCAGGGCAACTTATGGCAATGGATGGCAACGGAAAGTTGCCCCTTGTTTGGACGATGCCGCGGCATTTTTTGTGAGTCAGCCCTTGTTGATAACGATCGGACCCTTGGGCACGGAGGGGGTGAAAACGGTTTGAATCAATATATGGACACAGTCACCTGGAAGGTGTTGGTGATTGGTCTTCAAGAGAAAGCTGGTCACGTAATTCCAGGTCGCTACGATCGAGACATTGGATTCAGAGGAGGCACGAGTGACCGAAACCATGACATGGACCGAGACGCTATGGAAGCGTTGGGGGCTGGACTTCAGGATGAAGTTGCCTACGTATCCCAAACATGGGAATCAAGCCTTACGTAGTTCCGGTGAAGGTACGCTCGGGTATTTTAACCTTCACTGTTTAGGCTCTTAATTTTTGCCAAGGCGCCTGTTGCAGGTTTTCGACCTTGCGAGCTATGTTTTTTCTTTTTCATTCTTTTTCTTTTCTTTTGCATTTCTTTTGCTATATTTTTTTCTTTTTCTTCTCTTTTTCTTTCTTTTTTTTTGCTTTTCTTTTTCTTTGCTCTAACTTTTGCCTGAGCCGCCCTTCCGGGTTTTCGGCCCAACGAGCCTCTCAAAGGGTAAAAGTGTAGCTTTGTCCATGCCAGATGGTTTTGAGTTCAAAGCCTCTCCGCATCCAGGAGAGTGACTGTTGTATTGATTTGTAGGAAAAGTCCATCACGGTTGCTTCTCGAGCTTTGCTTGGTGGGATCTGATCTCCTTGATCTAACTTTGACGCCTCTTGCTCGAGGGCTGCCTCAAAATGGGCCACACAGGCGTTTCATGGCACTGAATGTTTTGAACCGATCCCAGGTTTGAAACAGATGATTCAAATCTCGAGGCTGGGAGCGATCCTGGGCTGCACCATCTCAAGAGCTGTTCCACACAGGTCTTCGCGAGACTGCACAAGACATTTCGTTTTTGAAAGTTTTTAAGAAAGCGACAAATCATTCGCGTTGAAGATAGTGCGGAACCAGTCTGGATCGGACCAGGATCCTTCTTAGTACTCACGCCGACGAGCATGATTTCATTCATTAAAAGCTTAGCAGGCCTCTCTTTCTCTCAAAATGATCAAAATTTTACAAAACCCGAGGAATTACTTCCTCTTCGTTTTCATCACCACAGTGTTCGAAAAAGGGATTTTATGAAAAGCTTAGGTCATTACGATGATGTTTATGGCACAAGAGAGTAGGCGAAATGCACCGTCATTCTATTCACATCTTCCGGCACGGCTAACTCAAATAGCAGCAAATTCGGCATATGATAGCCGCAGCTGTTTCATTCAGATTTGTTGGTATAACTGGCTTCTTGGCAGAAACAGACTCAAACAGCAAAAGCAACTAATTACAAGACAAAACGATGTTTGAGGCAACAACCCCGCAATCAATTGGTATACTATACAAGAGGGACTGACTCATTACAACAAGACAGACCTTGTAAGCAAAAAGACTGACTCCATACAAAGAGACAGACTCAAAACAAAACAAAAGACTGACTCGACACCCAAGTCAGGATTTACAAAACTAGCATTGGCAGGTGCTCAAAAATGCGTGCCAAATGCCACATCCAAAAATGTACCAGACACTGCCCGCAGGCGGTCCACCTTCTGATTACATACTTGCAGTATCTGTATCCTCAAAATCCAACAACTGAGTGGTGACGGACTTTGCTGAGGTAGGGGGAAGGATAACCTCGTTGTCAATCAAATCTTGCACCTCGTGCCGAAGGTGGAAACAATTGTCGGTAGCATGGCCAGTCTGCTTGTGGTACGCACAGTACTGAGTAGGGTCATGAGTATCAGGGAGATTCTTCAGGAGAGGCCGAGGCTCCAGGGGTTTAAGGTGTCCCCTCTCGGCAAGGATTTGGAGTGCCTTGGATAATGGCATGTAGAGAGCATGGAAGACTCTGCGCCCTCGGGGTAGGTACTTTGGAGTCTGAGCACTCTTGCTAGATGCACTAGTGAACGGATCGGCGGGTGCGGCCTTGGGTTTCTGATCCTTTTCGGATGCAAGGCTGGGAGCGGGAAGAACTGTCTTGGCATGACGGGGCCTATCTCGATTCTCTGATTGACTGGAATTGCCCTCAGACGGAGTGGGGAAAGCATCCTCCACAGCTTTTGACATAACTGCGGATATCTGTTGCTTGTTCATTCCCCCGGCTTTCAAAGCCTCTACTGCCCACAGCAGTTGTTCGGTAGGGTCGGCATCTGCCTTCGTCTTGCCTTTGTCTTTGGCCTCGGCCTGATCTAGAGTTTGGTTCGATGCGTCGTTGCCATAGCTAGAGGCCATCTCCGGTTGGCTGAGTTCAATTACAATTCGTCCCAGTAGCGGGGGCTCTTGGGGTATAAAGCCTCCAGCATATGGTGCAGCTGGTGGCGAAACAGACATCCCATAGGCGAGATCCGCCACGGACCTTTGAAGATCACCTATCATTCCCATTAGTTCAAATGTAGTAGGCTCGCGAGCCTGATATAGTTGAGGGGTCCAAATTGGATGTGCGGCAGGCGACCTGGGTGGATGCGGCATGTCAACGGTAGTCTCACCCTGTGGGGTAATTCCTTGACTCAACGCGGCCGTCATGACCACAATCTCTTCTGAGTTTTGTGTCATGTTCAGTTCTGCCTCAGCAAGGAGAAGACACTAGCTGTTCTGGATTAACTCTCCGAATCTCTGAACTGAAACGAAAAACAAGCAGCATTTCAGCCCCAAACATATCAAACACGGGTGTAGCCGATCAACTGCACTCTACCACTGTGGTGAATGTGGTTTGGAAATACTCTTCAAATCCTGGAAGACGCCAATGATCCTCTGCTAGTCACCTGCAAAAATACAAACTCCGGTCGGGGGTGCCGGAATTAGCACTCCGACGGACAAGTCAGTTCCTCTCCAGAAAGCTTGCTCACTAAGTTTATAGAAGTGTTTCTTACATACCTTTATTAGTCTGAAGCTCTTATATTTATAGTCATTTTTCAGCCTCGGGACCTGGGTCTACTTTTCCTTCTGTTTGTGTACTCTTCCATTTATTCTGACACGCTTCTTCCGGTATATTCGGCCCAGACATCCTACTCGGCATCTTGGCGGAGCAGAAGGGAGCCGTTCGACACCCGGCTCCCTGTGCGCATCAGGCTTCGGCCCCTTAATTACTCGGCCCCCACAATTGCCCCCCAAGCATCTTGTTAACGGCAGTTGAACGAGGTGCTTGGCTCTGATTTTCAAATTCTACATACTGAAGTTCTTGGGGCTTCGACTTATTACGCGGTTGTTTAATTACTCCCCCTTGAATCGTCGCCTCAGACTCCCGTCCCTTCGTGCACGCCTATTCATTATGATTTTGAGCCTGGTGTCCCTTCGAATTCATGATTTATGACGCTGGCCGCTAGACTGCTCTTCTAACTATCCTCGCACCCCCTCCATCTGCGATACTCTTCACTTCTGTAAGTTTTTCCCTTCTCAACTCTGAAGCTTTTCCTAATTTGTTTACTCCGTCGCGTATTCTTACAATCAATAGATTATGGCAAAATATTTAAGAGACCTTCTTTCCCCGGGTCGAGTTGTTGATTTTAGACGTCATTTCTCCATCCCTGACGATGTCCACTTATCGTTAATGGCTGACCGCGCTCTCGACATGGAGAGTGAGGAAGAAACCTCGATTGTCTTTCCCCTTCTGTCGATCGCAGAGGGGGGAGTTCGCTTTCCCCTTCACCCGCTACTGAGGGCTGCTCTTCGCCATTGGGATTTGATTCCTTCCCAGCCCAATGTAAATTTCTTTAGAATTATAATGGGGGTCGTAGCGCTGAACCGTCGCCTTGGTATAAATCTTGGCGTCCTTGCCATTCGGCACTGTTACGCTCTGGCCAGATCCTCTGGTCGGCACGGTCGTTACTTCCTCAGGGCTAAGGACACAGATCATCAGTTGATCACTATGCTTTCCAGCTCTGGAAAACGAGTCGATGACGTTATGGTCGTTGTTCGTGGCAACTGGGAATTCGGCGCGGGGGAGGATCGCGTCGATCCTATTCCTAGACGTAGGGGCGAACCAGGTCGCCGAATGTCCTTTTACTGATATTGAACATTTGTATCTGCCATACCCTATTTTCTTGAACCTCACGGCTTATCTTATGCAGGGAACGAGTTGAAAAAAGTCCTAGCTTCAACCGACGACGTCGTTCTTTCGGACATCAGAATTGCTCTTAATTATTTCGGCCGTCGCAGTCTTTATAAGCAGGGTAGGGCGGCTCACGTTCTGCTTTGCTACGAGCCTACGTATACGACCTTTTCGGCTGCGGAAAATATTCCGATTCCGAAAGGGGAAGATTTTCTCGTCGCTCGCATTTTGTCCGACTTCAAAAATTTGAGGCAGATAGGATTTGAAGGGTACGATTTGGAGAATACGGAGGTAGCCGAAACTGCCGCATCAGATCACTCGGAGGCCGAATCTGAGGAGGTATTGGATTCCGACGATTCTCCTGCTTTGGTGCGGGGGACCGTTCCTGTCGACGACGCTCTTCAACGTACAGTTAACCCTTCCGTCTCAGGTTCTGTTGGCATGGCTGGGTTAAGCCTGGCAAAGCTTGCTAAGAAGGCGAATGCGGAGAGGTTGGCCGCAAGGAGAATAGCGGAGGGCCTTTCAACCGAACCGCCCACTGCTGAATCTCAACGTTCCCTCCTAGTTACTGAATCGAAATCCTTGCAAATTGTTGGGGAAGCGGCAACGAGTAAGGGTGCTGAACCCACGCTGGTCGGGGAAGCCGTTCAGGAAGTTGAGGGAACATCGGAGAAACGTTCCAGAGATCATGAGGTCGGTTCAGAAGATCAGCACGGCAAACGTCCTCGAACGGTGGGATCAGGTGAGGTCGTGCCCTTTGTGATTCGACCGATGGTGAGAAATATGCCGGTTCCATCGGATGCCTCGGCACTTAATGACCTAGAGGTCGCGTTCGGCGTGGCAACGTCTTTGTCCTTACCGTCTGATTCGGAGGATTGATGTTTATGATACAGTATTCTGTCGTGTGGTTTTCGGTATTTTGTGTTTATGATATAGCAATGGACGTTGATACCTTTTGTAACTATAAGATGTTAGCAATTTACGCGCAATGTTATGATGTTTCCGTAGTTTTATGGTGACGGTTTATTTTTGTAATTTATACAATGTTAAATCAATTCAAAACAAATATGCCGGTTCCCTGGGATGGCTCGACTCGAGCGTGGAAGGTCTAGTTCGCACGGACTAGATCTGCCCTTGCGTTGGCTAGGGCGCGTGTTAGAAGCCGAATAGTTCACGCTCGAGGGCTGACCGAAGCATCACTAGGTATTCGGCCTAATAGATTAATAAATCTGCCCTTGCTTTGGAGTGCTCGAGCGTTAAAAGCCGTATAGTTCACGCTCGAGGGCTGGCCGAGGCATCATTAAGTATTAGGCCGAATAGATTAATAAATCTGCCCTTGCCTTGGAGCGCTCGAGCGTTAAAAGCCGAATAGTTCACGCTCGAGGGCTGGCCGAGGCATCATTACGTATTAGGCCGAATAGATTAATAAATCTGCCCTTGCCTTGGAGCGCTCGAGCGTTAAAAGCCGTATAGTTCACGCTCGAGGGCTGGCCGAGGCATCATTAAGTATTCGGCGGAATAGATTAATAAATCTGCCCTTGCCTTGGGAGCGCTGGAGCGTTAAAAGCCGAATAGTTCACGCTCGAGGGCTGGCCGAGGCATCATTAAGTATTAGGCCGAATAGATTAATAAATCTGCCGTTGCCTTGGAGCGCTCGAGCGTTAAAAGCCGAATAGTTCACGCTCGAGGGCTGGCCGAGGCATCATTAAGTATTAGGCCGAATAGATTAATAAATCTGCCCTTGCCTTGGAGCGCTCGAGCGTTAAAAGCCGAATAGTTCACGCTCGAGGGCTGGCCGAGGCATCATTACGTATTAGGCCGAATAGATTAATAAATCTGCCGTTGCCTTGGAGCGCTCGAGCGTTAAAAGCCGAATAGTTCACGCTCGAGGGCTGGCCGAGGCATCATTAAGTATTAGGCCGAATAGATTAATAAATCTGCCCTTGCCTTGGAGCGCTCGAGCGTTAAAAGCCGAATAGTTCACGCTCGAGGGCTGGCCGAGGCATCATTACGTATTAGGCCGAATAGATTAATAAATCTGCCCTTGCCTTGGAGCGCTCGAGCGTGTCGATACATTTTATTCTAATGTTTAGGCACTTATTACAATATTTTGCATCACGTGGCGTAATCGTTCAGAAATGCCCCAAAGCGCGATGCCGTCACAAAGTGTCATGCACCTAAGGGGTCTCGGAGTCCGGAGACTCATTCTGGCCGAGGTTTCATGCACCAGAGGGGCTCCGAATCCGGAGACTTATTCGGCCCTGAGGTTTCATGCACCAAAGGGGCTCCGAATCCGGAGACTTGTTCGGCCCTGAGGTTTCATGCACCAAAGGGGCTCCGAATCCGGAGACTTGTTCGGCCCTGAGGTTTCATGCACCAAAGGGGCTCCGAATCCGGAGACTTGTTCTGGCCAATCGTGACATCCACGAAGGGCGCTCCGAATCCGGAGACTTGTTCGGCCCTGAGGTTTAATGCACCAAAGGGGCTCCGAATCCGGAGACTTATTCGGCCCTGAGGTTTCATGCACCAAAGGGGCTCCGAATCCGGAGACTTATTCTGGCCAATCGTGACATCCACGAAGGGCGCTCCGAATCCGGAGACTTGTTCGGCCCTGAGGTTTCATGCACCAAAGGGGCTCCGAATCCGGAGACTTAATTCTGGCCAATCGTGACATCCACGAAGGGCGCTCCGAATCCGGAGACTTGTTCGGCCCTGAGGTTTAATGCACCAAAGGGGCTCCGAATCCGGAGACTTAATTCTGGCCAATCGTGACATCCACGAAGGGCGCTCCGAATCCGGAGACTTGTTCGGCCCTGAGGTTTAATGCACCAAAGGGGCTCCGAATCCGGAGACTTATTCGGCCCTGAGGTTTCATGCACCAAAGGGGCTCCGAATCCGGAGACTTATTCTGGCCAATCGTGACATCCACGAAGGGCGCTCCGAATCCGGAGACTTGTTCGGCCCTGAGGTTTCATGCACCAAAGGGGCTCCGAATCCGGAGACTTATTCTGGCCAATCGTGACATCCACGAAGGGCGCTCCGAATCCGGAGACTTGTTCGGCCCTGAGGTTTAATGCACCAAAGGGGCTCCGAATCCGGAGACTTATTCGGCCCTGAGGTTTCATGCACCAAAGGGGCTCCGAATCCAGAGACTTATTCTGGCCAATCGTGACATCCACGAAGGGCGCTCCGAATCCGGAGACTTGTTCGGACTTTGAAATGTTGAGATTAAACATGTGAAAACGCGAGATCTTGGATTTACGAGGATATTGTGTACAAATATCAAGCCCACAGGTCGGGTCATTGATAAAATTTTCGTAGATGTGTTGAATTCCACGGCCGTGGCAGGTTTCTCCCTGACATGTCTGACAACCGATATGCCCCTGTTCCTGCAACGGAATCTATTTGATAGGGGCCGTCCCAGTTCGGACCAAGCTTTCCATCGGTCGGCCTCCGATCGGCCGGTAGCACCTTCTTCAGGACCAGTTCTCCTGGATTGTAGCGGCGCAGCTGGACTCGCCGATTGTATGACTTGGCGAGCTGCTGCTGATAGCGAGCCATGGATGCCAAGGCACGATCTCTTCGTTCTTCAATCAGATCCAGGTCCAAAGCAAGCATCATGTCATTTCGACCCGTGTCGAAGGCTTGCGATCTGAGGGTTGGTAGGCCGATCTCTGGGGGTAGGATTGCCTGGGTTCCGAAGCACAAGGCAAACGGTGTTTCTCCGGTGGATCGTCTTGGTGTTGTTCGATGGGCCCATAGTACACTTGGCAACTCTTCGACCCACTTGCCCTTGGCACTTTCCAGCCTCTTTTTGATGCCGTCCAAGATGGATTTGTTCGAAGCTTCCGCCTGACCGTTACTTTGGGGGTAAGCCGGCGTAGAAAAGTAAGGCACAATACCGTATTTGCCACATAGCTCTCGGTACACGCCACAGTCAAACTGAGTGCCATTATCTGAGATCAATGCTCTTGGAATGCCGAATCGTGTAATGATGTTCCTCCAGACGAAACGCTTAATGTCAGTCTCTCGTATATGGGTTAGAGCCTCTGCTTCGACCCACTTTGTGAAATAATCTGTTGCTACGATTAGAAATCGCTTGTTCCCTGGGGCCCTGGGCAGTGGTCCTACAATATCAAGTCCCCACTGAGCAAACGGCCAGGGGCTAGTGATTGAATTCAAAGCTTCTGCCGGCTGATGGGTTAGTGGGGAAAACTTTTGGCATTGTTCGCATTTCCTGACATAATTTTGTGCGTCGGCTCTCATAGTCGGCCAGTAATATCCCTGTGTTATCGCCCGATGGGCAAGGGAGCGCCCCCCTGAGTGTGCACCACAACTGCCTTCATGTATCTCAGTGAGCAGCTCCTCTACTCTGTCCGGGTGCACGCACTCCAGGTATGGGCCAGAGAGGGATTTTTTGTAAAGTCCCCCTTGTGGATCAAGGTAGTATCGCAGAGCCTTGTTTCGCAGCTTGTGTGCTTCTTTTTTATCCTCTGGGAGTTGCTCAGAAGAAAGGAATGCAGCAATGGGGTCCTTCCAACTTGGAGCGGATTCTATGATATTGATGTGGGTCTCCTCCGGAGGGCCGATACTTGGTTCGGGGACGAAGCCCACTTCGATGGTACGCTTGAGCTCGGAGTTGATGGCGGAGGCCAAGCAAGCCAGGGCATCCGCGTGCGTATTTTGATCGCGTGTTATTTGGTTTAGTTCGTGATGGTCGAATTTCGCCAGCAACGAGTTAGCCGTTTTCATATAGGCCGCCATACGCTCATCTCTCGCCGCATATTCCCCTTTCAGCTGGTTGATTACCAACTTTGAGTCACAAAACACCAACAGTCGCCGTGCGCCGAGAACATGTGCGTTCCGCAGTCCGGCTAAAAGGGCTTCATATTCGGCCTCGTTATTTGATGCTTCGAAGCCGAGCTTGACGGCCTGTTCAATGACTGCGCCGTCTGGGGACATAATTACGACGCCTGCGCCGCTGCCCCGTTGGTTAGACGATCCATCGCAGTATAATTGCCAGATGTCCCCAACGTAGACTCTCCAATCTGGTTTTGACCGAACTTCGGCCTTTGGCTGGAGGTCCCCAGGCTTGAGGTCGGCAAGTCCCCCTGTGAATTCGGCCACAAAGTCGGCAAGCACCTGCCCCTTGATTGCAGTTTTGGGTGAAAACTGAATGTCATATTGGCCGAGTTCGAGAGCCCATTTGGACACACGCCCTGATGCTTCTGCATTCCGGAGTACTGATCGAAGGGGGAAATCTGTTAGCACCTTGATGCTGTGTGCTTGGAAGTAGTGCATCAGTTTTCTTGCTGCCATGACCAGGGCTAGGACGAGTTTTTCTAGCGGTAGGTAGCGTGTTTCGGCGTCCACCATCGCCTTGCTCACATAGTATACTGGCTGTTGCTGCCCTTCCTCCTCTTTTAACAATACGGCGCTGACGGCCCTGTCAGAGACAGCCAGATATAAAATGAGGGGATCACCGGTGGCGGGTGTTGTTAGAAGAGGTACCGTCCGGAGGTATGTCTTGAGGCCGTTAAAAGCTGCCTCGCATTCGACGGACCATTCGAAAGCTCTGCCCTGGCGTAATGTCTGAAAGAATTGTCTGCAACGATCTGTGGATCGGCTGATGAACCTGTTGAGTGCAGCGGCCATTCCCATCAGCTTTTGGACTTCTTTGACTGAACGGGGGGAACTGAGTTCCAAAATTGCTGTGACTTGCCTCGGGTTGGCTTCGATTCCTCGATGGTTGACGATGTAGCCCAGGAATTTGCCAGAGCCGATTCCGAATGCACATTTGGAAGCATTCAGCTTCATTCTGTACTTGCGTAGGGTGTTGAATGTCCTTTCCAGATCGGCTATATGGTTTTGTTCTTCTTTAGATTTGACCACCATGTCGTCGATGTATACTTCCATAGTGCGCCCGAGTTGTTCTTTGAACATCGTGGTGACCAGTCTTTGGTAAGTCGCCCCTGCATTCTTTAGTTCAAAAGGCATAACCCTGTAGCAGTAGGTTCCTCTTGGAGTGAGGAATGCAGTTTTGTCCTGATCATCTGGATGCATGGCGATCTGATGGTAGCCTCTATAGGCGTCGAGGAAACTCATGCGGCGGTGGCGTGCCGTCGCATCGACGAGTTGATCAATTCTAGGCAAGGGAAAGCAGTCTTTGGGGCAAGCTTTGTTCAGATCTGTGAAATCGACACACACTCGCCAGGTGCCATTCTTCTTTTTCACCACCACTGTGTTGGAGAGCCACGTGGGATAGGTGACTTCTCTGATTGCCCCGGCGTCAAGCAATTTGTCAACTTCCTCGACAACGGCGGCAGTGTGTTCTGCCGAGGATCGCCGGCCTCTCTGAATGACCGGCTTGCACTGAGGGTCGACGTTGAGGTGATGCTGCGAGACCGCTGGGTCTATTCCCGGCATTTCATACGGGGTCCACGCAAAGACGTCGAGGTTGCCGAGTAAGAAAGTGATCAGTTGCTGCTTGTCGACCTGGCTTAGGGAGGTGCCGATCATAAAAAACTTTTCCGGGCTTCCATCGATGTCGACTCGGTCTAAACCTTCTGTGGCCTTTTCGTTTGGTTGACGCCCAACGTCTTCCAGGACTTCTCGGCCGGGTACCTCGACGGAGTTTACTTGCAGTTCCTTCGGCGTCCTGGCGGCGAGAAGGTAACATGCTTGGGCTGACCGCTGGGAGCCACGGATCTGCTCAACGCCGTGCTCTGTCGGGAAACGTAGCAGCTGGTGGTAGGTGCTTGGGACGGCCTGCAGGGTATGTAACCACGATCGCCCCATGATGAGATTGTATGGCGATGGTAGCCTGACAACCAAGAATTCCGCGACCACCGTTCTCGAGCCAGCGCGAACGGGTAAGCTGATTTTTCCCAACGGGTACTCCGGGTTGGCGTTAAAGCCGAATAGTGGACAGGGAGCTGGAGTTAGATCCGAATCGTTGAACCCGAGTTTGACGAAGGTTCGATAGTACATAATCTCTGAAGTACTTCCTTGATCGATAAGGACGCGTTCTACGATAAACCTATGTACGCGTAGCGTAACAACCAGAGGATCTACGTGAGGGAGTGTGACACCGCTCAAATCAGAGTCGTCGAAGGTGATGCTTGCCGCTTCTCGGAGCCAGGGGCGCTTTGCTGGTGGTGGCCGCTTTTGAGGGCTTGGAAGTGATTGGACTGTATGTACAGTCAGGGCCATCGGCAGGCTGTATATCATATGGACGGTATCAAGCGGGATGCCTTTTGGACGACATGCGTCCTCTGTCACTTCCTCAACGTAGTCCTTTGAGGCGCGGCGGCCGCCGGTATTGCGCTGTTGGTCGCGAGGTCGTCGAGGACCCGCTTTTGGGGATCGCTCGCGAACCTTGAGTCTTGCCTGGTGGGACTTTGCTTTCTCTAAGGCCAGGTCGCGGCGAAGGCGTTCGTTCTCAGCGATGATGCTGTCCAAACTCTGTTTGGTCTGTCTGGCCTGTTCCATGGTCGCTTGCATCGTCTTCTGTGTTAGAATCGTTGGTGAGCGAGAGTGCGGGGCGTGTCGCTGCGCGACGGTTGCTTCCCCGAGTGTAAATACCGGGGTGAAATCGTCTCTTCGTCCGGTCTCGTCGGTGGCTATCGGGGGATCTTTAGTCACATCTTTCATGGATATATTTGAGTATTCCCACAGACGGCGCCAATTGTGGTGAATGTGGTTTGGAAATACTCTTCAAATCCTGGAAGACGCCAATGATCCTCTGCTAGTCACCTGCAAAAATACAAACTCCGGTCGGGGGTGCCGGAATTAGCACTCCGACGGACAAGTCCGTTCCTCTCCAGAAAGCTTGCTCACTAAGTTTATAGAAGTGTTTCTTACATACCTTTATTAGTCTGAAGCTCTTATATTTATAGTCATTTTTCAGCCTCGGGACCTGGGTCTACTTTTCCTTCTGTTTGTGTACTCTTCCATTTATTCTGACACGCTTCTTCCGGTATATTCGGCCCAGACATCCTACTCGGCATCTTGGCGGAGCAGAAGGGAGCCGTTCGACACCCGGCTCCCTGTGCGCATCAGGCTTCGGCCCCTTAGTTACTCGGCCCCCACAACCACTGTTCCCCAGAATCACTGTTCAAAACTGAACTAACACCCGCAGACATAACTGATTCTCAACAACACTGATACTGGTACCCTCGGGCCGGATACCTGAATTTGCAAATTGATATATGCGTTCCCTGCAGAGATACACTCCTAAAAGCACATAACAGGTAAATGAGAGCCAATACACCCCTATGTTGGGGTAGGGTTTCCCTGTCCTATTTTGTCAGGAGCTAGGGTTTCACTACGCACGCAGCGGTTTCAAACAACCTATATCGGGTAAGCAACCTGTCCTAGTTTGGAATGGTCACTATGGATCCGAATATGCACTAGGTCGAATGGTCGAAAAGGGTGCCCCGGTAAAACCGGGGTTTGTGTTCCTATACTGGCAGAGCCCGCAACCGGTCAGCCTTATGGTCATGCCTTGACAAGACAAGCCTCCGGCAAATCGCTCAGGAATAGCAGATGACCAACACGGTGTCCTAGGCGCACCAATGCACATGCAATGCAAAGAAACACATAAGTGTAGTCAAAACAGGATATCACGAGTTCGAGTCAAGCTCTCTTAAATCCCCAGCAGAGTCGCCAGAAACTGTAGACGTCCCCGAACGCCCCGGGAGGGTTAGGTCCCGTTCCGTTCATGTTGGGTTTACTACAGTTCGGACTCAATATGTGTCGGTTCTAAATCTGAACCAAAGAGTCCAAATCCGGCAAATCGTTTTGAAGAAAAACAGATTTTTTGAAAAGTAGTGCCAAACATGGACTGCTTTGCCAGATTACAGAGTCGCCACCTAAATATTTTAAAACGGGAAATTTAGGAAACCCTGACTCGGTGCCGAAGGCCACATGTCCGTCATCACCAAAGTGGTCTTGGCTCGGGAGCTTGGGTACGATCGGGGAAGGTCAGCTATGAGCACCCCCTTTCGCCCGGTCCGAAGACCGGCCTCTACTAATCGTGATATCCGATTTTGAAAACATTACATGCTCTTATTCCAATTATTAGCCTAGAATTACTATGTTATGCGCGCAGCAAACAAGTATAGACTAGATTGCCTAATTTGGAAACAAACATTGCATATCCATTTGTTTGGAAAACAATTTGAAATTGCTACTCGCAAGTAGGCTAAAATACGGATTTCAATGAGTTATTCCAACTCAAGCAATCCAACCTCTATCCACAGGCATTCGAACAGTTTATCTCACATAAGCACTTAGCCGCATGGTAAGCATACTGTCATGGCAACATTCACACGCATGTGTTATGCTAAAGCGTAAAATACTTACATCGTACTCCGTGCCAAAACAATAAACTAGTTAGCAAACATGCATGTCCTAGTTCATGTTAAGTGGCTAATGCAACACAGGCAATGATGCGATCTAGACAGGCCCGGTTATCCTAAACATGGCATATGGAATGCTGCAAATAACACGTATTCAATTTGGAATTGAAAGTACGATGCAGTTTGTATGATGTACCGAGCCCGATGCATGTAAACAAATGCATGAATGCACGCATGCATAGCATAAGGTATGCCAGAATAAACGTGCCCTAATGCTAACCATTAAAAGCAGGTAAGTAAAAGGGAAGGACGAAGTGGGGGTTGGAAGGACATACACCCACTCACGCACACTTATTACAGATTTGCCCTCGCTCGGAGGGACCAAAAGAATAATACAGACAATTAACTACGCGAGCTAATTAAATATTACAAATTAATTAAATTAACAAATTAATTAATCTAAGGAAAAACAGTAAACCGCTTCGGGGCTAGGGCCCAATGCAGCACGTGCTCGGGTTCCGCTCGGAATTGCACTGCCATGCCTAGCTTGCCTCTGTTTTCCTTGCCTTGCATCTCAGAAGACTGCCAAAGTCCTAGGAATACTTCCTTAGGTACTGAAGGTCACTACCGGCTGCACAAAACTTCCACCGGCAGTAGATTGAGCTCGTCGGCACTTAATTGATCCATCGGCTGCAAATTGACTGCCGGTCGGCACTAAACACTGCCGGCCGGCACTGAATGCCTGCAGAACCTGCAACTCACAGCAGCAGAGGGCAAATACTGGCATGGCAATGTAATTCCAAGCATATGTGCACTAAACACACTCCTTATCATACTAATGACTCAAAGGAAGATGTGCCTCGATTCTCGGACCACCAATCACGCATTTCCATGCATGATGGCCCAAAGAACCAAGTGTGCAACTTTGATTTCAAATGCATGCAATGCAAACAAGCACATAAGGGTGCTAAACCTCTATCACACACACTTCAAGAGGCCAAGCATGCACAATGCAATGCAATGAAGTCCTAAGCATGTCATCTATATGCAATATATGCAAACATACAAGTGAACATGCAAGATAAGCATGCAAACCAATTGAAGGATGGACTTAAACATGAATTGGGCAACTCTAAAAAGACTCAAAACAGTGGCCAAATGCTATAGAAGTGAAGACTAAGATACATGCAATACGTGTACGCATGCAAGCATACATAATCCAACACTTAGGCATAAACAAGACAACATTCAAGCACACTTGAAATGAGTTAAACATGGACAATTAGCATGCATAGATAGCTCTGAAAATCATGCAAAATATGACGCTAAACCAAGCAACAAAGTAGGCTAAGCATGCAACAAGTGGCCCAACTACTTAAGGCAAACCAATGAGGCATTGAACCACACATATTACAACCACACATGGTAACACTTAACCAATTTAAAACAGGGTTTTAACACATAAGACTAAGCCTAAAAGACCACTTAGATGGCATCTAAATGGCATGAATCCAAAGGCATGCACAAATGCTAAAACATGAGGCATACAACACATGCTTTTAAAGCATTAAAGAGGCAACTAAGGCAAGCATACGAGCACACCAAAGGGACTGAAATGACATGCCAAATGGTTCCAAACCATCAAAATGAGGTAAGCAACACATGCATACTTAAAGGCTAGCAAGCCTAAAATGCAAAGGGGCTATATAATGCATGCCAAGATCAACCCAAATGACTATGGACAGAGCTAAAACATGTCAAAATAAGCATAAAACATTCATAAGTCTAAGCCTAAAGCATGCTCAAACTAGGGCTAACAACCTAGGCATGTTAAGGGACCAAAGAGGCATTACAAAGCAACCATGCAAAACATGCAAGGAGTACTAAAACCAACATTTAGCAATGTCATATTAGGGCATAATAAACATAAAATGCAACCAAGACATGCTCTTCGAACATTCAAAACTATGCTCCCTTAAGAGACCAAAACTTGCCCTTTTCAAGGACATCAAGGAGAGGGGGTGGCCCTCTTCTTCTTAGGACTTTAAGGCATCATCTACACCACTGAAATCCCTCAAGATTTCAGTGATGAAGAGATCCAAACACCAAAATCCCGGAGCTCAACAAAATAGCACAAAAATGAGGCCTTTCAAGGCCTAAGAGGGGCCAAACTTCCCCAAAGCACAAAGTACCCTTAATAAACTATCAAGAGGACTAAAAAATAGAACTTTTATGTGTTGATCACCAAGCACAAAAATAGTTCAAGGATAGGTTAAAATGAAGTGCAAGAATGGGGTAAATAAAGTAAGTTTCTCACCCTTGTTGACCCTCTTCACAAATGTTGACTTTGTTGCCTCCTTGAGCTCCAAACCAGTCAAGAACAGCAAGAACAACCACTTGGGACCTCAGTAGCCAAGGAAAGGTGAAACACTAGGTGTTGATGTGCAATAGTGAGACACAAACACCTAGTGTACAAACAAGAGAACAAAAGAGAGATAGAATAGATATAGAATTCAAACCCTAAAACCAGAGCTTCTTCTCTATCTTTTCTCTCCAAAAATGTCTAACTCTTTCCACCTTTGAGCCAAGAGAAGAAGAGTTCTCTTATAGACAACAAAGCTTACAAGCTAAGTCAATCCAAGGCTCAACCCTCCATACACGTGTATGGAGGGGAAACAAGTGCTACAAAGCTGTCTGAAAATATCTCCAAAAACAGCTGTAAAGTGATCGGCAGGGCAAAATGGTCATTTTGCCAAAAGGAGTGCCGACCGGCACAATATAGTGCCGATGGAAACACTCACCAGCCGGTGGCTTCCAGCCACTGCCGGTGGTGTGTGGGGATGCCTCAGAAGGCATTCCCTGCCCCTCAAAGGCAAAGCACAAGTGTTTGGTGCAAAACCAGACACAAAACGGTTAAGTTCGGAGGTCCTGAGGCAAGGCACGTAGCCGAGGACTCCGGGAACTCCAAACAAACACAAACATGGATAATCACCGAGTGTTCAAGTGGTGACGTCCAAGTCTTGAGGACGGTCAAAAATGGGGTGTCTACAGTAGGCCCAAAACAGTGGCAAAATGGACTAAGATGATGTCTTGAAGTGCGCAAAAATGAAGCTCATGCAATGGCTCATAAATGGGGCATACAAGCACAACTCTCAAATGCGCTTAAAGAGTGATAAACATGGGAAGATGACGAATGAATAAGCTTTGAAATATCATACACAATGATGCTAAAACATGCAAACACCTCCATATAAGCATGCAATAGGCTTCAAAACTCAAAACTAGGCATGGCTATTACACTACAAGCATACATGGCAAGCATCATTTGACCATGGGACCTCAAAATAGAGATAAGGCAGCCCAAATCATAAATAAAATCAGTTTAGAACATAGCCAAAATATGCTAGAGTCAAGGGCCAAGACAACATGTAATGTAAGTTAGTGAGCATGGTTTACACTACAAGTATGTAAAGCATTCAAGAGGCCACTAAACTAGAAAAAGACAGAGGCATGACATGCTAAATAATGCCCAAAAACCCACTGAAAAGTGATCAACACATGCAAGAACGACATGCTCCTTTGATAAGCTATGAATAGGATTATTCTACACATGCAAGAGGCACACCCAAGATGACAAAACCAACTCTGGATAGAGCCTAGGCAGGCCCTAAAAGTCACCAAAAAGGGCCTGAAACAAGGCTTGGAGGTGTGAAAATATAGGCTCCTTGAAAGGCCAAATATGCTAGTAAACAAGACAACAAGAGAGAGGGTCACCCCTCTCTGATTTTGGCCCTCAAAACCACATTCTCACCACTGAAAATCCACTAGATTTCAGTGGTAGGAAGGCCAAGAAAAGACTAGCTCGAAGGCCTTATGGCATGGCACAAAACAAGGCCAAAACAAGCATGCAAGAGGGTAGATGACCCTCAACAACAAAATGGTCTTAAACAAACATGAAAAGGACCTTAAAAAAGACTTTTTTCAATTGAAAAAAAAGCTTAAATATGTATAAAAATGAGGCTAAGAGAAGGATCAAAATAATGCTAAAAAGAGGGAAAAGGGGTTACCCTTGTAGCTCAGCAAAACTAGCAACTTCTCCAGCCCAAAACTAACTCTTCAATCTCTGAAAATACCCTCCAAGGACCTTAGATGAATGGTGGAGGTGTGTGGCTATGAGGTGTGGTGTAATTGGCCAAGAACAAGACCCTTTTGAACCCAAAATATAGAGATATAAAGAGAGATATATCTTGGAGCCTTAGACAATTTTTTCGAACCTCTCTAAAGGAGAGGGAGACCCTCTCTTATAGAAAAGCAAGAGGGTTTAAGCTTCTTGGAGAAGCTAGAGCAAAGGTTCAAGCTTCTTGGAGAAGCTAAAGCAAAGGTTCAAGCTTCCTCAAGAAGCTAAAACAAAGGTTCAAGCTTCCCCAAGAAGCTAAAGCAAAGGTTGAAGAGGTTCAAGCTTCCTCAAGAAGTTAAAGCAAAGGTTCAAACTTCCTCAAGAAGCTAAAATAAGGGTTCAAAAGGTTCAAGCTTCCTCAAGAAGCTAAAACAAAGGTTCAAAAGGTTCAAACTTCCTCAAGAAGCTAAAATAAGGGTTCAAAAGGTTTAAGCTTCCACAAGAAGCTAAAACAAGGGTGCAAATCCTCTATACACGTGTATGGAGGGCAGGGTCCGTGCTTACCAGCTGGCACAGCTAGTATGCATAATGCCTGAAAAAGGCAAAGGAAAGGTCTCAGCCAGAAAAAGTGGCCGATTGACCCAAACAATGGTCAGCCGACCAAAAACATTGCCGACCGGCCAACACCTTTGGCCGGTAGCAAGAAAATAGGGCCGGTGGCCTCAAGCCATGGCCGGTGAGGTGTAGGGATGGCCAACAAGCCATTCCCTGCCCTTAGAAGCAAAAATACAAGTGTTTGGTCCACAACCAAGCACAAAACAAACAAGTCAAGAGGTCTTGAGGCAAGGCGTGCAACCGAGACCCTCGAGAACTCAAAACGAACACAAACATGGATGATCATCGAGTGTTCAAACCATGACGTCTAAGTCTTGAGGACGGTAAAAAATGGGGTGTCTACACCTGCAAGTGCATTTGGATGATCAATGTTTGGAATAAACATATCTGAAATGGAAATATGGGGTGCAAATTGTAAAGTGTGGTCCATACCTAAGACGTGCCTCAAACTCTGACATACTCGTGCCCTGCCTCTGCCGGCTTGATTGGAATCTGGTAAGCAGTCCAGTCGGCTGCTAACATGTGAGCTCAGTAGGAAGCTCTGGCCAACGGATAGTCTGCCCAACGGGGAGAGCCCCTTTAGTATGGGCCCTGTAGACTCGACTTTTTCACACCCCCTTTCGGAGAGCTCGAATTGGTCCTACAGTTTGAACTCCTGTCACGGTTCTAAATCTAATCTTACAAAGTGCAATGTGAGATTGATAAACACCAAAGAGTCTAATCCAGGAAATCATTTTGGAAAATCGATTTTCAATCAAATAATGCCAAAACTAGACTACTTTGCTAAATTACAGAGTTGCCACATAAATATTTTTTTTTTGGGAAAATTTAGGAAATCCTGACTTGTGCCAAAGGCCACGTGTCCGTCATCACCAAAGTTGCCTCGGCTTGGGAACTTGGGTACGAGAAGGGAAGGTCCTGAAATAAGCACCCTCGCTCGCCTGATCAAAAGATCGGCCTCTACTAAGCATGATATGTTGTTTTATAAACCTCGTGTGTTCTTATCCGGTTATTAGCTAACTTTACTATGTGACGCACACAAGCAAGTATTGACTAAGTCGCAAGACTTGGAACAAATCAACTCATGTTTGCTTTCGAAAATGGTTTGAAATTGCCACCCTCAAGTGGGCTTAGAAATACGAATTTGCCACTTCAAGTGGGCTTAAAACATGATTTGCCACTTCACAAAGTGGGGTTAAAACTCTCATTCGTTGAATTGTTCCAATTTAAACAACAAAGCCTTCATCTACAGGCATTCATGCAGTTAATCATTTAAGCACATAGCCTCATGGCAAGCATGCGAGACATGGTATCACTCACACTCATGCAAGTATGCTAAAGCGTAAAAGCTTACTGAGTACTCCGTGCCAAAACAAAAGCTAGTTAGAAACAATGCATGATCCTAACTATGTTAAATATCTAATGCAACACATGCAATAATGCAGTTAAATAGGCTTAGCTACCTAATCATGGTATTTGCAACACTTTGATAACATGCTTTGAAACACGTATTCAAATAAGTATTGAAATACAATGCAGTTTGAATGATACGCCGAGCCTCGGTGCATGCATGACAAATGAATGATGCAAACATGCAAGCATAATGTATGCTAATTGAAACATGATCCCTAATCTAACCATTAAAAGCGGGTAAATAAAAGGGAGAAAGACGTGGGATTGGAAGACATGCACACACGTACGCACACTTATTACAACATTACGCCCTCGCGAAGGAGGGTCCGAATAAATAAGTTAAGCTACACTAAGCTAAACTAATTATTACAAACCAACTAATTAACTATTCTAGCTAATTAATTATTACAACACAATTAAATAACTAGCTATGCTAAGCTAATTAAAATATTACAAAATGAATTGAATAACTAGCTATGTTAAGCTAATTAAAGCAATTTAAATAAAGCGAGTAAACGGCCTCGAAGGCGAGGGAGACATGCATGCTCGGTTGGCTTCCTCTCGAAAATCCATCGCCTTGCCATCGGTTGCCTCTGTTTGCACTCGCTATGATCTCTGAACATTGTACCAACTCCTAGAATGCCTTTGCTCTAACACAAGAACACATTTACACAAGAATTGACTGGTGGCCGGTCGGCCACAAAAAGTGGCTGTCGGCCACCTTAACTAGCCGGTCGGCTACTTCAAGTGGCCGATTGGCCACCAATTTTTCCAAACTTTTGTTTTTTCTTTGAAGCACAAGACTAAACAGCTACAATTTTGAGCTAAAACCAGCCTTAAGAGCTCAAACTAAGCCTCAAAGAACCTCAGCTCTAAGATGAAGATGTTTGGTCAAGGGTCTTAGTGCAAAAGTGTAGAGAATTCTCATTTTCAAGCACAAAATAGGGAGAGAGAGAGAGAGAGAATTCTAGAGAGAGAGAGAGAGGAAATTTGCTCACAAAATTATCTAACCTCTCAAATGGGGGAGAGACCCCTCATTATATAGAAATCCAAGCCAAAGGCTTGCATTCATTCCTCCATACACGTGCATAGAAATGGCATTTAGTGATCAATAGCTAGCACAACTGGCTTAGAAAATATCTAAAAAAGGAGAAAAATGGCCGTTGGCCACTTTAGGTGGCCGTCCGGCCACCTCACCTAGCCGACCGACCACATCAAGTGGCCGACAACGGAAAAAAGTGGCCGACAAGGCCCTCTCCTCCTCTAGGCAAGAGGCACCAAGGTTTGGTCCAAAAACAAGCACAAAACAAAAAGGGTTTAGAGGCTCAAAGACAAGGCATTCCGCTGAGAACTTCGGGCACTCAAAACGAGCACTAACAAGCATAATCATCGAGTGCACAAACGATAACGTCCAAGTCTTGAGGTCGGTCAAAAATGGGGTGTCTACAGTTGCCCCTCTTTGACAGAACTCGGAAGTCATGAAATAACGGGAGTGAATGTCAAAGCCCAGAGACGACCCATTTTTGACAAGGCCGAAGACTCAGACAAACAAGTAGACAAAACAAAGAACGATTGCGCCCGTATGCTGCCTACGTATCCCTTGCAAGGAATCAAACCAGTGTAGTTCTGGGGTATGATGGAAATGATATGCACTATGCAGAACATAACTTATGATCATGCAATGAGGGTTGTAATGAAACATCTAGATGCAAATGTTGTGCAAAGAAATGCTACAGCAAACTCATACATAAGCAAGTTGACATGAACTAAACCACATTTCATGCAGAAAGGATGTAAGAAAATTATGCAAGCTTAACTGCGCCTCATGCAGGAAAGGTAAAAAACCACAACCGTCGGGCGCACCCGAGGCGGCAAACAAGATCCCAACCCGTGGCTTACGCGAGGAGAAAAGTGGTGATAACAAGTGAAACACATCCAACCATAATGCAATCAAAGCAAAAAGCGGTATAAGCATTGGAATCCATCCAGATGCATTCAACCAAAGCGTCCTAACGCGCCACGCGCGAGAGGGAAAAAAGAGTAGTGCAAACACCGGAGGGTGGTATAAACATTGGGCACATGACCCAATGTTTCTAACCAAAGCAAGGTATAAGCGTCGGAACTCGTTCCAAACGCTTTTAACCAAAAGAAGTGGTATAAACATCGGAGCACATTCCAATGTTTCTAACCAAAGTGAGGTATAAACATCGGGCACACATCCCGATGTTTCTAACCAAGAGGCGGTATAAGCGTTGGAAAACGTTCCAAACGCTTCTAACCGAAGGGGTGGTATAAACATCGGACACACGTCCCAATGTTTCTAACCAAAGCAAGGTATAAGCGTCGAAACTCATTCCAAACGCTTCTAACCAAAAAGAAGTGGTATAAACATCGGAGCACGTTCCAATGTTTCTAACCAAAGCAAGGTATAAGCGTCGGAACTCGTTCCAAACGCTTTTAACCAAAAGAAGTGGTATAAACATCGGAGCACGTTCTAATGTTTCTAACCAAAGCGAGGTGTTCAAAAGGACAGGAATGATCTTACTTGGAGTTCCTTTGAATGAACTGTAAATACAATATCGTCTGGTTGCACCAGCTTTGAATGAACCGTACATACAATATCATTTGGTTACACCAGCTTTGAATGAACCGTACATACAATATCGTGCCTGCACAAGAAAGAAACTTTGACAAGTACAATACAATAAGAATGCATGTTCTATGCGAGACGAATAACCATGACACAACGCTTAGAGGGGCATGCTTCATGCACATCATGCAAGGAACAAAATAGAAGCATATTCTATGCAACGAGAAATGGAGCATGTTCTATGTAACACCAAATGCATGTTCAATGCAAAAGGTACAGACATTTTCTATGCTAATGTAAGGGCATGCACAATGCAATATAACGTGACATGCATATTCTATGCAAACATGAGAACATGTGTAATGCAATGCAATGCAACGCACTGTACACATTCTATGCACTAATAATAGCAATGCATATTCAATGCAACATCAATAGCATGTTCGATGCAAAGCACTAAATAAAGAAATGCACGTCTTAACAAGACTGATTCAGCTGCAACCTTCGATTTACCTCTCAGAGGAATTACAAAAGGATACACCTTGTTCATGCCAGCAGACGATGAGTCGTGTGTCGAAGACACGAGTTGAAACTTCTGTAGAGACACTTTAAGTTGAAAAGTGAATCTTTTTTGCACTTTCTCGAGAGACAAGGACACAAAACAGCATAAAAACACACAGGGAGAACATTGGACACCTGCCGGCCACCTTGAAGCCATGTCGGCCACTTGTCATTGTTGTCGGCCACCGAAGTGGCCAGTCGGCCAGTTATGATAATTCTGGGCTATTTCGGTCTTTTTGCATGGAGATCTTTAAAAACACATTCCCAAATCTCATTTCTTCACACCTATAGTGCCGAAATTGTCTCTTCTTCATCCCTAGACACTTTTTCCTCTTAGATCCATGCTTTACACGCGTTTTCCAACGCCCCCTCGCGAAATTGATTTGCTAAAACCTTTTGATTTCCTCCATTTTGAACCGATCAAAATTTGTTTTCGGAGCTTTTTTTCTCCATTTTCACCACTTGAGGTTTGTTTCTCTTAAGTTTGTCTTGAGTTTGACGCATTTTCCCGGGCTTTGACTTTTTCTCCCATTTTCTCTCTCAAAGAGTTGACTTTTGGCACTTTTCGTCTATTTTGCTCATTTTTGCCTACTTTCTCACATTCTTTCCAGATGGCAGACGACATTCCACATGACAGGGGTTCTTCGGGAATGGAGGGAGAGCTTGAGTACATATTGTTGCCGCCTAGAGTACGACCTTTTGATCCGAAGAGGTATCGCCTCCAGGTGCATGCATTACCACCCAGTACAGTCTGTCACTTCAACGGGTTTGCACGATGCGCGCCAGCAGATCTCCTGCTACGAGAGCTAGAGTCTCATATGTCCCACGGTGCCTCCGAGGTACGTACTGCATTCTTACATTTTCTGCGATGTACTTTATATTTCTTGCATAGCTCGCACTTTTGCACTGTATTTCATCTGCTCATTCTAAACACACTCACACACTGTATTTCTTCTGCTCATTTTGAACACATTCACACACTGTATTTCTGCTCATTCTGAACACAGGTAGATTCCTGTTTTACCTGCGGATATGGGTTCACCGCAGCAAGGGAGTGGTATATGGACCTCATCGACGGTATCTGGCGGTTCATCGACGAGGCAGGGTTGGGTTTGTTCTGTATGGGGCTATTGCACGTCATGGCGAGCAGGACTCTTTTAGGTGCATTGATAGAGAGATGGTGGGATACCACTAACTCTTTCCATTTCCCTACCACCGGGGATATGACAATGACCCCATATGATTTCGCCATGTTGACGGGCCTTGAGGTGGAAGGCCGGCCGATCCCATATGATTTTGTGGAGAATTGGTTTGGAAATACTCTTTTGATCCTGGGAAGCGCTCGAAATCCGCTGATAGTCACTTGAAAAGGAATAAACACTCCGGTCGGGGGTGCTGGAATTAGCACTTCGACGGACAAGTCAGTCTCTACACTCAAGAATGCTTGTATTCTAAGTTAAGCACAATAATTCTCACCTGCCATTCTTAGTCTGTTGTTCCTCTATTTATACTCGTTTCCTGGGCCTCGTGGCCAGGCCCACTTGTCACTCATTATCCTCTTATTTACTCAGCTCCATAGTTCAGTATCTATTTGGCCTATCTATTATATTCGGCATCCTTATCGTGCAAGGTAGAGCAGTATAATATCTGTCTTCTAGAGTACGCTTCTGATTATTCCAATTATCCGGCTTCCACAGATTTCAATATGGGTGAGTGGGAGGCCGCTTGGACCTATTTTCTAGGAGCACACTCGCTTATCTTCCAATCAGGGATGGTCCGATACACCTGGTTCGCGGACTACTACAGAGGGAACACACCCAAGCGACTGTAGAGGGACTGAGCAGTATGCCTAAGGTTTCCTGATGTTCTTTTTCGGCACTACGTTGTTTGCTGACAGGGCGAACACAGTCGAGCTATATCTTTTGAGCGCCTTAGTGGACCTATCTCAGGTTCGGCACTATGATTGGGGCGGCGCCGGCCTCGCTACCCTATACTGCTACATGAGCTCGACCTCCAGCGGGAACGGGAACAGAGTTGGTAGCTATTGGAGAGCCTGAGCGGTATGCTTTACTTTTTTGCTTTACATTTTCTGCCATGTTTTCTGCTTTGCACTTTTTGTACACTGCACACACAAAGTCTAATATCTGCTCTGCACTTGTACTTTCTATACATTGTACTACACATTTGCTTTCTGCATTTTTTGTATTCTGTATTCTTTGCATTCTGCATTTTCTGAACATTGCACACATACTCTGCTTCCGCATTATCTGTGTTTATCTGTATTGTCACTATCGCCCTCTTGCTTTTCATAGCTATGGGTATACGCCTATTTTCTGACGCTTGCTCCAGAGCTGGAGGTTGAGACACCTTTTGAGGTACCATACTCGCATCAATATGACAGTCAGTGCCAGCCGAGGACCTAGAGACCCTCTTATACCTTCACCAGTATTTCGATACAGTGAGGACGGCAGAGGTAACTCAAAACTCACAGTTCTTTCTACTTTCAGCATCAATTCATTTTACATATCTAATGGCAACTCATCAATCTATGCACTTGCTGTCTGCAGGTCACATGGCAGCCCTGGGCGATGATGCCAGAGGGTGCCAGATTTCAATTCGCCGAAGCTTGGGGTGCTTCCTGGTATCGGTTCCTACTTGAGGGGCCAGTAGGCTGAGCCTGGTTTCTTGGCAAGGGCTTCATGCGCCAGACGCTGGGTCTACCGTTACAGTCAGTTTCCTTACCACCTCCGTGTAGACTGCCCGAACTCTCTTCGCGCTCCCCCTTTCGGAGAGGGCGCGAATTAGGTTCTAGCTACTACAGTTCGGACTCCTATCACGGTTTTGAATCTAATCTCACAAAGTGCAATGTAAGACTGATAAATCACCAAAGAGTCCAAATCCGGTAATTGGTTTTGAAAAATCAATTTTGAATCAAAAGCGCCAAACATGGACTGCTTTGCCAGATTTTAGAGTCGCCACCTAAATATTTTATTTTGGGAAATTTAGGAAACCCTGACTCGTGCCTAAGGCCACGTGTCCGTCATCACCAAAGTTGTCTCGGCTCGAGAACTTGGGTAGCAGAAGGGAAGGTCCTGAAATGAGCACCTCCGCTCGCCCGATCAAAGGATCGGCCTCTACTAAATATGATATGTTATTTTGAAAACACATGTGTTCTTATTCCGGTTTGTTAGCTAACCTTACTACGTAATGCGCACAACATACAAGTATAGACTCAATCACTCGATTTGGAACAAAACATCTCATGTTCGTTTTTCGAAAATGGTTTGGAAGTGTTACTCGCAAGTAGGCTAAAACGCAGATTTGTCACCCTCAAGTGGGCTTAAAACAACATGATTTGCCACTTCCGCAAATTGGGCTTAAAACTCATATTCGATGAATTATTCCAATTCAAGCAATAAAGCCTTCACCCACAGGCATTCATGCAGTTAATCACTTAAGAAAATAGCCTTATGTCAAGCATGCTATCATGGCAACACTCACACTCATGCAAGTATGCTAAAGCGTAAACACTTACAGTGTACTCCGAGCCAAAAAAGAAGTAAGTTAGAAATCATGCACGATCTTAACTATACAAGATGCCTAATGCAACGGATGCAAAATGCAACTAAAATAGGCTCGGCTAGCTAAGATGGCATGAATGCAACACTTGATACATGTATTCAAATAAGTATTGAAATACGATGCAGTTTGAATGATGCGCCGAGCCTGGTGCATGCAATACAAATGAATGATGCAAACATGCAAGCATAAGGTATGTTAATCAAAACGTGCCCTAATCTAACCACTGAAAGCGGATAAATAAAAGGGAGAAAGACGTGGGGTTGGAAGACATGCACACACACACACACCCTTATTACAACATTGTGCCCTCTCAACAGAGGGTCCGAATAAATAGCTAAGCTAACCTAAGCTAAGCTAATTATTACAAGTCAACTAATTAACTAACTCTAGCTAATTAATTACAACAAACCAAATTGAATAACTAGCTAATACTAAGCTAATTAAAATATTACAACACTTGAATTAATTAGTTACACAAACTAAATGAAAATGATGAAATGGCCTCACGGGCGAGGGAGAGATGCATGCTCGGTTCGTTTATGCTCAAAAATGCACTGCCTTGCCATGAGTTGCCTCTGTTTGCACTCGCAATGATCTCAAAACATCTTACACACTTCCAGGTTGTATTTGCCCCAAAATAGGAAGATTTTGGACAATTTTGCTACAGGTGGCCGGCCGGCCACTTCAACTAGTTGGTAGGCTACCTCAACTGGCCGGCCGGCCAGTGCAAGTGGTCGGTCGGCTAGTGTAAGTGGCCGGCCGGCCACCCCTCCTTCTAGAATTCCAGTTTTGCGGCAACAGAGAACAACAAAGGCACAACAATGCATTTGCAAGGAAATGTGTGTGCAACTACTCATCATTTCTCAAGCTCAAAGGAGCGTAGTACTCGGCTCTCAAGCCACCAATCACGCATCTCAATGCATGATGGCCAAAGAGCCAAGCTTGCACAATGTTGGTGAATGCACAAACAAGACTTGAAGAGCTTCCACCCTATCATGCATGATCAAGGATGTCAGCGACCGAGAAACATAACACGTTTCATCACTATGAGTATAAAATGTGCCACATTTCTTGTGTTTGGATTAACGTCCGATCCAAACGCAATGCAATGCAAATAACATGCTTATCTTTCAATGCTAAAGCGGCATGCACAAGACTCAATCATGTAAGCAATGCATGCAAGACATGTTAAGGGACTAAAATGATGAAACTAGTGAAGGACACAACACTAGAGACATGCAATACAATGCTCCATGGACCAAACCAGCCCTAAACAGACCACATGCATGCCAAAACAATGGCCAAAATGCTCTAAAATGATAGCATGAAAGGCAAGAAAATGATGTTCATGCATTGGCTCACCAACAAGGCATGAGACACGACTCTTAAACACAATTAAAGAGTAATATGCATGAGAGTATGACAAGGCTATATGCTCTGAAATTACATGTTAAATGATGCCATATCATACAAACGTCACAAATAAGGCAAGCTAGAGGGCCTAGAGCACAAGGCTAGTAAAGAGCACTACACAAGAAGCATGCAATACATAGCCTAAACAACCAAACCAGCTCTGGATAGAGCTCAATCATGCCAAAACAAAGGTTAAAACATGCTGAAAAGGGAGCCCAAAAGCTTAGACAAGCATGCATACGTATTGGCTCATAAACAAGGCATAACACACAACCCTCAAAAGCTATGAAGAAGTGAAGTATATGAGAGTGTGACTATACTATATGCACTGAAATTATATGCTAAATGGTGCTATACCATGCAAACATCACATGCATAACATGTTAAAGGCCTCAAAACTCAAAGCTAGTCAAGGCCCTTTACACTACAACCATACAAGGCAAGCCTCAAAGGGCCAAGACCACTCAAAACAGAGTTAGAGCATGGCAAAACATGAGTAAGAACATGCTGAGACAGAGCTAAAGCATGCTAGAACAATGGACTAACTCATGAAGCATACTATGCTAACAAGCAAGATTGCACTAGAGGTATAAGATGTGAGCAACCAATGATCAAACAAGCCAAAAATAGAGTTATGGTAGGTCTAAAAAGCCACAAAAATATGCTTGAACAAAGCCACAAAGAAGTAGAAACACATGCTCATTTGGTGGGCCATCAACACAAGCGAGCAAGACAAGAGGAGAGGGGATCACCCCTTACTATTTGGGACTTCAAAACTACCTTTCCACCACTGAAATTCCTCTAGAATTTAGTGGTTAAAGGGCCAAAATGAGGTGGTTCCAAAAGCTTTAAAGGATGGCCCAAAAGCTTAGCAAATAAGGCATACAAGCGGGTGAAACACCCCAAACTCCCACAGAGCCTCAAACAACCATTTTTAACACTCAAAAATAGAGTTTTTTTTTTTTTTTGCAGTTGACAACTAGGCCAAAATAAGCATGCAAAAGGTGGCCTAAACTAGTACAAAAACAAGCCTAAAAGGGGTATATGCTTACCCTTAAAGAACTACAGCAAGACAACAACTTCTCTGAGCTAAAACCAGCTTTTTGAGTCCAAACAAGACCCTCAAGTGCCTTAGCAACAAGGTTGTGGTGTCTGACTAGGTGTTGTAGTGCAAATATATGAATAAAAACACATTCTTAAGGCTCAAAATAGCACAATATAGAGAGAGAGTGAGAATTCTAGAGAGAGAGGGAGATTTTTAGCTCTAAAAAATCTGAACCTCTAACAAGGGGGAGAGACCTCCCCTTATATAAGCAAAGCAAGAAGAAGCTTGTTTCCATTCCCTCCATAGATGAGTGGAGAAAAATTGCCTGCCGGCTAGTTAAGGTGGCTGGCCGGCCACCTTCCCTAGTCGGCCGACCACTCAAAGTGGCCTACAAGGGAGAAAAGTGGCCGGTAGCCCTTCCCCTCCCTCAGGCAAGAGGCAACAAGGTTTGGCCCAAAAACCAAGGCCAAAACACAAAGTGTTAAGAGGCTCAAAGACAAGGCACTCGGCCGAGAACTTTGAGCGCTCGAAACAAGCACAAACTATGCGCAATCATCGCAGTGCACAAACGATGACGTCTAAGTCTTAAGGTCGGTCAAAAATGGGGTGTCTACACTCCGCCTTCCATGCGAGCCACAGAGAGTCTCTCCCCTCAGGAGATCACTGACTTCATACGGGGTGGAGATGCAGACCTCTTCATTGGGGAGGGGGACTATACGACTTATCTCCAGACGTACCTCATGCCTCCAGTTAATAGGTGTTTGTGCTCACACGGGGAGGGTAGCTGATATCCCTTCGTTAAGTAGGGCCTGAGCAGCAGATGCCCCTTCGATGAGCAGGACCCGGGCACCGAGAGGACGGGGCTAGAGAGATGCCCGTTGTTAGGTAGAGTTTTGGATGGCCAGACCTTCCGACCGAGCTGACAGGTTGGCAGTATTCTGGAGAGCCTTATCAGATCCTGATTGAGCCTCCGTTGCCTGGTCACAGATATGTCAGGACACTCGATTCACCACTGGTATGCACTACAACTTTCATTTATTGCTCAGATACTCAGACATTCATTCATTCACTGATCATTTCAACTTGTATTTCCAGCCCTCTATTGGATACGTCGAGGGATAACTCGAGGTGTTGGCCTCATTCGAGGGTATGATCTTGAGGAGAGAGATGATGCTTAGCTCCCACGACATTCAGGTAATTTTTCAGCTTTCTTGCATTTGAGTTATCATATTTCTGCTGATATACTGAAACTGACATCTCAACTGAACATTTTCCCACACTGCAGTGATACATTGCATGTATAGATCACATTTGACACATTGCATTCACATACTGTCTCTAACTTCTGCATGTACTCACCCTGCACACCATACTTGCATCTAATACTCATACTATGGCTGATATATTCAAACTGCTTTTTCAGGTCACACCTCTACAGACAGGACCATCAGAGGCTTCTCCAGCAGCACAGAGAGAGAGAGATTCCAGCACGCGGCCGAGGGAGATATCGGGAGCCTGTCATGCGCGATGACGATGATGAGACCAGTGAGGACGAGGAGCCAGCGAGTCCCCAGTCAGAGTCATCTAAGAGTGGAGCAGACGACATCGGCTCGGGTTTTGAGGGTGGTGATGATGCTGAGAAGGGCTCCGAGGATGGGAGTGGAGGCAGCTCTGGTTAGGCTTCGGCTTAGATTCAGACAGTGGTGCCGATGGCGATAGCTCCAAGTCTATGCCCAGGAAGAGGACGAAGAGGGCCTCTCGATCCTGAGATGGGTGGCACTGATTTAGAGGCTTTTTGCTTTGTTTCTCTTTTTAGTAGTAGTGTTAGCACATTGTATAGCCTTAGGCAGCTTTGTTTTCTTTAAAAACTTGTACTCTTTGTAAAAAGAAACCATGATTGGAATGAAAACAACTTTTTTGATGAAAACGTGTTGCATTTCATATTCTGAGCATCACATTGCACCATTTTACACAAAAACGGGATTTGATGGAAATTGAATATTGTACATTTTCTTGAAAATTGCTTAGTCAGATAATGAACCGACCAAGACATAACAAACAGAGTAAAACAACTCAAAGAACAACTAGTGCAACAACTCGATAAACAAAACAACAACTCGGTAAACAAAACAAATACAACTCGATAAGCACATTGCAACAATTCGGTAAACAAATTGAAGCCAACTTGAGAGCGACTCAACAAAACTAGTAAAACAAAATAGCAGAATGCATCCAGAGTAGAACAAAACACAGGTTTTCAGCATTCTCAACACATAAGAAGACCAAAGGCATTTTGCAGGAGACAAACAGTGGTTGTCGGCCACTTAGTAGTGATTGTTGTCCACAAAAGTGGCCGGTCGGCTACCTTAACTGGCCTGGTCAGCCAGTGATGCAGGAAATCTCCAGATTGCTGCCACCTGTCTTTCACTCAGTGCCTTATCTTCTACAAAAGTTGGGACTTCATAGTTTCTTTATTCCAGCTCTGTTTTTTCCTCAAACGGAGCCATTCTTCACCGAAAAACTCTCTGATTAGATCGCAAATTTAGATGGCTCGGAAAAGCTGAATTTCTAGGGTTTCGGGATAAATGCACTATTCTCCGTTGAGTTGTACTCCGTTGTGTTTTCCATTCTTCACGCTGCGACTAGATGTTGGAACCTGGTTACGCATGTTTTTAGCTTTGGGGGACAAGAGATATGTCCCACAATTGAATCCAAGCTTTGATGGAATTCCGGCGTGATGAGGAGATCTTGCCCTGAGTCTTGTTTTGGCCACATCCAAGCTGTAGAACAGATGTGTATGCTCACTTTACACGATGCTCGAATCTTTGGTTCGCAACAGAGAACTTGACATTCCCAATCTCATTCACCAATTTTTTGATTCCGGCAACCGTGGCGATCGTCTTTGGTAAAGTTTTCGGTAGCATGCCCTTTGCTTGTGTATGTTGGCTCATTTGCTTCTTGCCTCTGGCTTCAGAGGGTCTAGCATTCGCTTGATCGAAGTTGCCCAAGGCTTGAAAGAGGGCAAGAGCTGCATTGGCTTGGCACTGGCCGAGACTTTAATGGGTTTGGATGCTTTCCATTGCCGGGAGACAACCAAGTTCGTAGGAAGTCCACTACTCTTACAGGTAAGGGTTTCCCACCCTTCTCACATGTGTTTCTCACATCACTCGGCCCTCAGGCTCTGTTTTTCTCTTAAAACCCTTTTCTCACTTTTCTCTCCACGTACACCTCTCTATTCTTTAATCTCTCTTATTTTTCATCCCTTCCCAGATATGGCTCATGGATAGGTTGAAGGTAGTGGATGCTTGCCTTGCATATTCAGCACGTGGCCATTTCTTCTGTCAATGGCTAGTCGATTTCCCAAACGAGAGGAGGTGGTGGTGCCACTGGATGTGCAACAGGTCCGCTGTTGATATTATTTGGCGTTGCCCCTGGTTTGACTTGCCTGAGATGAGCTACAGCATGTCCCGGCAGCCTGGCATTCAGTTGATTGGCTTGACACTACTGTTTTTTTTATTTTCCCTTTCGGTTCAGGCGTTAGTTCGGACACGACCAGACTTACCCGGAAGAGGGGGTAGAGTAGCCACATTCATTTCCGATCTGAGGCTCACAGCCAGCTCGGTATTCCACCGCATGGAGGACAAGAGAACTTCTGTCCCCTGCTCCCTAATTTCAGTTGCGCCCTTTCTGGCGAATGCATAGCTTGGCTTGAAGATGAGGCATAAACCGGGACCTACTTTAGCATCTAAAGCTTCGACAAGCTCTGGGAGGGGAAGCAGGAACATCTGACTCAACTATGCCCCATGTTATTGCTTTAATATATACTTTCAAGTTTTCCTTTTGAACGTAATAAAAAGCAACTTCGATTTGTATCAAGAGTTAGAGAACTCTGTATTGAAATCAATGAAATTAGAGGTTGTGGGTACTAAAAATTTTCCTTTTGGTCCAAAAATGATCTAAGTTGTAAAAAGATTAATTTGAACAAAATCAACTTTTATTAAAACGTTTCAAAACCATTTTCGATAAGGATCACAACTGGACACACCCGAAATGTATCCTTGAGATGTACAACCCCGAACCCAATAACTGGAAAGTTGCCCTTGTCTGAATAGCACTGCATTGCACTGGAGATCACAACTGAACTCTTGGACGCAGAAAAGACAAAGATGACCAGAACAATCTCATGGACAAAGCTGATTTGGAAGTGTTTATGGCTGGACTTCAGAATAAAGTTGCCTACGTATCCCGAAGATGGGAATCAATCCTTTCGTAGTTCAGTTCAGATTCACTCGGGTATTAACACTCTCATTTTGTGCTCTAACTTTTGCCAAGGCCACCCTTTCTGGGTTTTCAACCTTGTGAGCTCAGTTTTTCTTTTTTTTTTTAATTTTTTGTGCTCTAACTTTTGCCTAGGTTGCCCTTTCGGGTTTTTGGCCTGGTGAGCCACTCAAGGGTAGTATTTCTTTAACTTGTCCATGTTGATTGGTTGGGAGAATTTGAGGCCATCTAAATCCATAAGAATGACAGCTCCACCTGACCAAATAGATTTGATGATGCAAGGGCCAGTCCAATTGGGTTTAAACTTGCCCCTAGGGTCATGGATGGGAGCTCGGTTGTTTTTGAGCACCAAATCCTCTTCTTTCAGATTCCTGGACTTAACTTTGTTATTGAAAGCCCTGGCAATTCTGCGTTGATAACCTTGGACATGGTACATGCTTTCAGTCTCCTCTCGTCGAACAACATTAGTTCCTCGAACCTGCTTTGCTGCCAATCCACTTTTGCTATCTGGCACTCAGCTATAACCCTCAGTGACGGAACCTCAACTTCGATCGGCAGAACAGCTTCCATCCCATAAACTAGAGAATACGGAGTTGCCTCAGTAGAAGTTCGAATTGATGTCCTATAGCCCCAGAGAGCAAATGGAAGCTTATCTGGCCAGTCCCTGTAGGTTTCTACCATCTTTTGTAGAATGTGCTTGATGTTCTTGTTGGCGGCCTCAACAGCTCCTTTGGTTTGCGGCCGATATGTAGATGACTTGTGAAAAGCCACGTTATATTTCTCTAACAAGTTGACCACTTCATTCTTAAAGTGGGAATCATTGTCCAAAATGATCTTATTCGGGACCCCATAACGACAGATGATATTATTCCTGATGAACTTGGCTACATGCGACGCTTTCAGCACTGCGTAGGATTGGGCCTCGACCCACTTTGTAAAATAGTCTCTCGCCACCAGGATGTACTCATGTCCGTTTGACCCCTTTCGAGTAACGGCCACGGTGAAGTCATGTTGTATAGCTTTGACGGCGGGATATTCATGCAATTTGCATGGATCAGACATTTGTGGCATCGCCGAACAAAACCAATACAATCCTCCTCCATGGTTGACCAGTAGTAACCCTGCCTGAGAATCTTCCGAGCTAGCATCACTCTACTCATATGCGCTTCGCACTCTTCTTCGTGGATGGCCTCCATTAGGCGCTTTGACTCTTCTTCATCAACACACAGCTTGTGCATTCCCAGATGGCCTCGTTTGTACAATTTACCCCCGCAGATGATAAACTGAGCAGCCATTCGTCGTATTGCCCTTTTATCTTTGGCATTTGCCCCTAGTAAATAAGCCTCTATTTTCTAGGAAGTTCCAGATGTCATGATACCAGGGGTTCTGATCTTGTACTTCATCTATCACGGCAATCAACTCGTAGGCCGGCACATACCTCTGTTCAATAATGATCGGACGCATCCAGACTCCCAAAGGGATGTTTATCATGGAAGATAGAGTTGATAAAGCATCTGTGAACCTGTTGCTCTCTCTTAACAGATGCGTGAAGGTTAGCTTCTCAAACCTAGAAATCAGAACGTCCAGGGTTTGGTGATCGATTTTGATCCTTTCTTCTTTAACCATCCAGTCTCCTTTCACTTGAAACACAACCAGGTTCGAGTCCCTAATGACGTCCAACCATTTTGCCCCTAGTTCCAGGGTGGCTTCCAAGCCAGCAATACATGCCTTGTATTCTGCTTCATTGTTTGATACTTTGAACCGAAGTTTGAAAGCTAAAGGTATGTGGGAATTGTCAGGCGCTATCAGCAACACCCCTATCCCATACCCATACTGATTAGATGCTCTGTCAAAGTACATAGTCCAAATCTTTTTTCAACCTGTAGAATGGCCTTATTTGGGAACAGATACTCTACTGCTTCGTCTCCCTCCACTGGGTGATCAGCTAGGAACTCCGCTACCCGCTATTCCCTTCACAGACTTGCGAGCCATATATTTCAAAATTCGAAGAGAAGAAGCAACCAACGGGCTAGCCTACCTATAAGTGTTGGTTTCTCGAAGAGATATTTAATGGGATCTAATCTCGAAACCAGAATTACGGAGGGAGCTAACAGGTAGTGCCTCAACTTCCTAGTAGCCCATACCAAGACTAAACAAGCCTTCTCTAGCGGAGTGTAACGGGTCTCATATTCCAGCATCTTCTTACTCAGGTAATAGATGACCTTCTCCACTCTATCCTCAGATTCCTGTGCAAGCATGCAGCCTATAGTTGTGTCGGTTACTGACAAATACAAAATCAACAGCTTCCCCAGCTCTGGCAGTGACAACACGGGTGGGTTCTGTAGATATTGCTTAATCTGCTCGAAAGCAACTTGGCATCGGTCATCCCATCGGAATTTCTTTCCTTTCTTCAGGAGACCAAATAGTGGTTCACAAGTCAGGGTTAAATTTGCAATAAACCATCTTATGAATTGCACTTTACCCAGAAAGCCGCGCACCTCCTTTTCAGTCCTTGGGGGTGGCATTTCTAGTATGGCCTTGATTTTGAAAGGATCGACCTCAATGCCCCTTTGTGTAATCAAGAACCCCAGCATTTTCCCTGTTGTGACACCAAAAGTTCATTTCTGAGGATTCAGTCACAACTGATATTCTCTGATCCGTTGGAAAAATTCCTTCAAGGCGGTGTAGTGGCCCTCTCTTTTCTTAGACTTGACAATCATGTCATCCACATACACCTTCACTTCTTTGTGGATCATATCATGCAAGATAGTAGTTGCAGCCCATTGATAAGTAGCCCCAGCATTCTTCAAACTGAACGGTATCACCCTACAACAGTAGGTTTCCCACGGCATGGTGAAGGCAGTCTTCTCCTTATCCTTGGGTGCAATCAAAATCTGGTTGTACCCGGAAAACCCATCCATAAAGGAGAGCAACGCATAGCCTGCGGTGAAGTCCACCAATTCATTGATGTGCGGTAGAGAAAAGTCGTCCTTCGAACTAGCTTTGTTCAGATCTTTGAAATCCACACACACCCGAATTCTTCCATCTTTCTTTGGCACCAGAACTATGTTGGCCAACCAAGAAGGATACTCAGATACTAGCAAGAACCCTGCATCTATCTACTTGGTGACCTGTTTCTTGATTTTTAGAGCCCAATCCGGACGTATTATCCGAAGCTTCTTGTTGACGGGTTAGGCCTCAAGGTCAAGAGGGATCCGGTGCTGTACAATCTCAGGATAAATTCCAGGCATGTCTTCATAGGACTACGCGAAAACATCTTTGAAATCTTTTAATAAAGTGACTAAGCACTCGTGTTCCTCCGAAGACAACGTGGACCCGATCTGGACCAGACGTGGATACTTCTCAGTACCAACATTAATTGAAGTGATTTCATCAACCAAAGGTTTTACAAACCTCTATTCCTCTGGATTAATCAAATGTTTTAAAACGGAGAAATTTCTTCCTCGACGTTTTTATCAAAGTTTTGAAAGTTCTGATTAATGTAGTAAACAAGTGGCACAGAAAAATACTCAGAAACAACAGTGGTAGCATTCTCATTCACAATTTCCAATTCGTCCAATTCCTCGATTACAACCGACTCAAAAGAAAAGGAAAAAGATGACCCAGACAAAACAACGGTATCCGGGTTATGAACCCCAAGAATACCAGACTCTGACTCAGAAGAACTAGAATCTGATTCCGACTCCATAGACTCTGTGGAATCAGATTCCAGTTCATTACCTGATTCAGAACTGTTGGACAAAAAGCCCTCCTCGAACTACCAAACGAGGGAGAGTGCAATAGATGTATCCAGAATGTCGGAAGAAGGGTCCACAGCTATTTGATCCCTAATCATGGAAACTGAGAAGTTATCCCTCAAGCTCTCTGGTGTGATCTGAGGATCTGAGAGAAGACAAGCTAGCGCTGCTCCAATCTCGAGTTCTGTGCCATCGGACTCATCCTCTATACATTGTTTAGCCACAGCTGGTAGGTGTAGACACCCCATTTTTGACCGCCCTCAAGACTTGGACGTCACCGTTTGAACACTCGGTGATTATCCATGTTTGCGTTCGTTTGGAGTTCCCGGGGGGCTCGGCTACGCGCCTTGCCTCAGGATCTCCGAACTTGACCGTGTTGTGTCTGGTTTTGCACCAAACACTTGTGTTTTGTCTTGGAAGGGTAGGGAATGGCTTATTAGCCATCCCCACACATCACCGGCCCTCCCCTACCATCACCGGCTACACACTGGTCCCACCGGCACTGTTTTGTTAAAAGATTTGGCCGGTCGGCACTATATGTTGCCGACCGGCACTTTTTTGTGCCGACGATTTCTTTTTGTGGCCGGTGTGCACCCTGTACACCTCTGAGGCATGGTGCATGCCAGCTGTGCCAGCTGGGATGCACTATCACTCATCCCCGTGCACAGGTGTGGCCATTTTGCACCCTTTGCACCCTTGAACCCTCTAAGCTTCTAGAAGCTTGGCCAGCTGTCTTGGCTTCTTCAAGAAGCCAAGACCCCTTTGCACCCTCCTTTGAACCTTTTCCTTTGCTTAGCCACTAAGTTTGGCCTTGCCTTGGCCTATATAAACACCACCCCTCTCCCTTAGAGAGGGGTTAGCCATTTTCAACACAAAACCAGAGCTTCTATATCTATATATCTGTGTTGTACTCTCTCTCTCTCTCTATATATCTCACTCTCTCTCATCCTTGTGTGTGTGTTTTGAGCCTAAATAGTGTGTTTTTACCTCACTTTTGCACTAATACACACACCATTACACCTTATTTCGAGATTGAGGGACTTGAAGGGTTGTTTGTTAAGTTTTTGGACTGGTTTTGATCACTAGAGGAGGGCTGCACCACCTGTTCTTCAAGTGTTCTTCAAGGGTGAGCTAGTTACTTTAGTTTCTCCATTTTTGCAACTAGTTTTTACCTATCTTGCTTTGTGTTTTAGGCTTTGTGTATAACTGAAAAAATTCTTATGTTTTCTTGCTTTTGAACTCTCATTAAGGTTGTTTTATGGTTTGAGTGCAAACTCACCCTCTTAAACCTTATTTTGGCCTATTTGGTGTCTTTTCTTTGAAGCCTTGTTTGCTTTGTTGTTTTTGTCTTCTCATCACTGAAAATCAGAGGGTTTTTAGTGTTGAGGAAAGTGTTTTGAAGTCTTGTATAGAGGAGGGACACCCCTCTCCCCTTTGTCCCTTTCTTGCCTTTGTCTTTGGCCAAAAGGGTAGCATGCATGAGTGGTTGCATTTGGCTTCATTTCAGAGTTTTTCTTGGTGTTTTGGAGCATGTTTAACCTCTATCTAATGTGGGTTTGTTGGCCCTTAACATGCTTTATATACTTGCTTTGTACCCCTCCATTTTGCTTGGAAATGTGCCATGCCATTAGCCTAGTATATCCCCATGTTTTAGCCTAACATTTTGAAGCACTTGATCATGATTTGTCATGTTTTAGATCTGTTAGCCACTGATTTTTCCATATTTGGTGTGCTTGATGTGGTTACTTTGTGTTTTGGCTTGTAAGCCTTAAGCATATTGACCTCTAACATGCTTAACTTGGACCATCCTCATGATTTGGCATCATTTAGGGTCATATTTCAGTCCATCGATCATGTTTGTATGTTTGCATATGTGGCTTATTTCATGCTTCTAGGGTGTGCCCTTTTATGCCTAGGAATAGGCCTTATGCAAGCTTGTATGTTTAGAGCATTTCGAGGCTGCCATATCAAGGGGATTTGGGTGTGTTTTTGCATGCTAGAACTCTGTTTTTATGTGCCTAATATATGCCATGAGTGGTCATGATAATGGTAGTAAGATGCTCTCTTTGGTGCCATAGGTTTAGGCCCATTTGTTTGCATGCTTGCATGAGTGTTGGTCTACTATTTTAGGCATGTTTTGCCACTGTTTTGGGGAGGTTTGAGGTCTGCCCTATTGTGTTTAAGTCCACCATTGCACATTTATTTGATGGTTGTTGCATGCTTGGTCAATATAGTCTTGACATATGACAACCCTATTGTCTTAAGTGTCCATGTTTGCATCACACTTTGTATCTTGCATACCTAGTATTGCACACTTGCCATAATATGTTGCATTACATTTGGTATGTCTTGCATTTCATATCACATTGCACCATTTGAGCCATGTTTGCATAACATACATTGCATTACTTGGTTTGGGGGTGTCAAACCAAGTGTGAGAAATGAGGCGTGTTTGTACTTCAAGTGACAAAACACACCTCAATTCTCATGTCACTAGGGCCCTTGATCTTGACATGATAGGGACTTAGTTCTCATTTTGTATGTTGCATGCATTTTTACATTAAAATGCAATCTTGGTTCCTTAGGTTATCATGCACCAAGATGCATAATTGATGGCCCAAGAACTAAGGGTCATGCTTCCTTGAGTCCCATACATGATAGGGGGCATTGGCCATGCTTACATTTGCTCAAAAACTTCATGTCATGCACTGTCTGTCTGCTGTTGCTGTCAAACTGTCCTCTGCAGGAATTTTGTGCCGACCGGCAGTATATAGTGCCGACCGGCACTATATAGGTGGCCGATAACCTCATGGACAGCCGGTGGCTATTTTGGATGGCCGGTGGATATTTCCTCCAGCCGGTGGTGTACAGAAGTATGCAAGGAAGGTATCTTGGGACTTTGGTAATTTTTGGAGAGACAGGGCAGTAAAGACAGAAGCAACAGTGGCATGGCGTGGGTTTTCCGGGCGAGTCGGATTTGAGCATGCATCATTCGCGCATCCCGAGGCAGGGCTGAGGCCCCTTTCTTTTTATAATGAATTTAATTTGATAATTAGAAATTTTGTAATAATTCATTTATTCTGTATTCGGACTGTATTGTTTTCGGACTGTATATTCTTTTGGTCCCTCCGTGTGAGGGCATATTTGTAATAAGTGTGTGTGAGTGTGTGTATGTCTTCCAATCCCCATTTCTTTCTTCCCTTTTATTTACCTGCTTATGATGGTAGACTAGGGCATATTTAAATTAGCATACAGTATGATAGCATGCGTGCATCCATACATTTGTCTTACATGCACCGGGCTCGGTACATCACACTAACTGCATTGTATTTCAATTTCCAAATTGAATACTTGTTACTTGTAGCATTTCACATGCCATGTTTAGGATAGCCGAGCCTGTCTAGATTGCATCCTTGTTTGTGTTGCATTAGCCACTTAACATGAACTAGGATCATGCATATGATGACTAACTAGTTTCTGTTTTCGCTGGGAGTACTAGGTGAGCTTTTATGCTTTAGCATATCGCATACGTGTGAATGTTGCCATAAATAGCATGATTACCATGAGGCTAAATGCTTATGTGATATAACTTCTTGAATGCCTGTGGATGGAGGTTGAATTACCTAAAATTGGGACAATGCATTAAAAACTGTGAGTTTTAAGCCCACTAGTTAGTGGCAAAACTGTCTTTTCTAAAAGCCCACTTGAGGGTGGCAAAACCTGCATTTTAGCCTACTTGCGAGTAGCAAACCATTTTTCCAAAACAAACATGCAATGCTTTGTTCCAATTTAGGCGATTTGGTCTATACTTGTTTGCTGTGCGCATAACATAGTAACCTAGGCTAATAACCGGAATAAGAACACACAATGTTTTCAAAATGAGGTATCACGGTTAGTAGAGGCCGGTCTTCGGACCGGGCGAAAGGGGGTGCTCATAGCTGACCTTCCCCGATCGTACCCAAGCTCCCGAGCCAAGACAACTTTGGTGATGACGGACATGTGGCCTTCGGCACCGAGTCAGGGTTTCCTAAATTTCCTATTTTAAAATATTTAGGTGGCGACTCTGTATCTGGCAAAGTAGTCTATGTTTGGCACTACTTTTCAAAAAATCTGTTTTCTCAAACGATTTGCCAAATTGGACTCTTTGGTTCAGATTACGAACCGCAACAAACAAAACAGGGGAGTCCGAACTGTAGAGCAGAAGGCCCAAAGGGCGACGTCTACAGTAGGTCAGTCTGCTTTTCTGCAACTTCATCCCCTTGTAACTATAGGTCAAAAAAGATCTCAAAGCCGGGCAAAACGCCACTTCTTAGAATTCAGCCATGGCTTAGGAAAGCCACAAAATGGAAAATCTTCCCATTCTCGGACAAAGCGACCGTTCAGGGTTCCTTGAATAGATCTATGGACAAGCTCGTAGGGCCTCCTACTTTGCTTAGCCTTGGCCCTTCCTGCCATTTCCTTTCCCTTCCTTACCCAATCCTCTTTTGTAGGCGTGTAACCTAGACCAAAGGTATAAGGGTTGTGTGGTACTTCAGCCAACGCAGTGACGCCCTTGCAGCCGTTCCTTCCCAATTCCATTCCGGGTACATGTTACAGCTTATTCATGAGGTAGACGAATTGCGCACTGACATATAGTCCCTCATCAACAGCCAGAATATCTTGCACTACCCGGGCCTCGGCCAAGGTGAACCCAGACAAAAAGACATCCTCCTCGCCGTGTACAATTTCCAAAACCAGTGTAGTAACCTCCGGCGGCGGATGTATGGAAGAGTTCCCAAAAACAATAGCTACCCCCTTCCCATGGGGGTACTTCAGCATTTGATGCAGAGTGGAAGAGACAGCTCTTACTTGGTGCAACCACGACCATCTAAGGAGTAAATTAAAGTGGCCAGGACATCCAAGACATGGAAATCAATGTCCTGTTGCGCCGGACCAACCTGGGTTCTAATCCGAACTATCCCCATCACTTTCCGACTTGTATTGTCATAAGCCCGAATCACCTAGGCCGTTGGTGCGAAGTTTGTGGGTTTTAAACCAATAGTATAGGCTGTGCGCGACGGACACACATTAATTGCAGACCCGGTATCAATCAAGACAACTAGTATCCACTTCTCTTTACACTCCATAGAGATGTATAATGGCTTATTGTGTTTAGAGCCCTCAGGCGGCAATTCTTTATTTGTAAATGTCAAGGTCGGTGAGGCGCCTCCCAGGAACACCAGTCCCACTAACTGCTCGGGAGTTGTGTCAATAGAGAGCTTAGCCTTATACATTGCTGATAGGACGGCTTGTCTATGCACCCGTGAAGCCATAAGTAATCCCCAAATAGAGATGTCTGCTTGAATCTTTTTCAACTGCTTCAGTACAGCTTCCTCTTCTAGCAGTTTATCTTTCTGTTTCTCAACTTCCTTATCTTTTTCTGAATCTTTTGGTTGGTCTAGGTGCGGGGCCTTAAAGTACCGCCTACTCCGAGTCATGTGATCAACTTCCTTGGCATACCGTGTATCATCTGGTAGATTCTATCCCCAATCCTCATCTGTGTGGGCGAGATGCAAATCGTCATCTTCCCATCACATTTCTTTGGCAACCAACAAACATACATCCGGTTCTGCTGTAATCATTCATGTGTTCACAACACAATCAGTCCTCGGGGGCCTTTGGCTTTCTAGCCTTCTGATCAGTCTCAGTTCTTTTCTGTTCGAACTGCTTTAGTGCGGCCTCCTATTCTGTATCAGCTATACACAAGCTACCCAATTCTTAAGCAAAATTCTTAGTACCGGTGCTCTCCGGTAACTTCCCCTTGTTGTCCACCGTTCCGGCCACTGCAGACGTTCCTGTTTCCAACTGTCCTTGCTTCGGTTGAGACCCCTCATCAATATCCAGCTCATCACTAAGCCACGCTGTATTATTCATTGATCCGTTCATATCAAACCAGCCGATATGTACATTCCCAGATCCTATTCATCAAAGAACTGCAGGTTACTGATGTCCTCCTCAAGCTCATCTAAGTTATCCAGTCCCCGGCTTGGCTCGTCCTCCTGGACTACATTAGCCTCCATCCCCATCGGCAATTCCACCCTCAGTATAGCCTGGCTAATTGGCACAATGTAACAGCAAGGGTTGTACTCTTCTTCAATTAAGCTCACGGAGCCCTCACGCATACCTTCTTCTACCATAGCCACCACCACGGGTTCGGGTTGGGATATGGACGTGCTCATCATGCACAAGTCTGTGCTTTCTGGGATGAACAGCGCCGGCTTAGGCAGGTGGGAGGGAGTAATGTATATGCTGGGATCGTATGGGATGGCCATTGTTTGGATAAGGTTTATTTGCCTGGGTGGAAGAGGGGGTTGGTTATGTGGTGGAAGAGGATTTGTAGTGACGTTAGGCTTCTCAAGAGGTGCTATCACTTTGTTGTCAATGAGATCCTGAGTCTCATGACGGAGTCTAAAGCATAGGTCGGTGTCATGACCATGTTGCTGGTGGAAGGCGCAATACTTGGCCGGGTTGTGTGTAGGAGAGAGGGGATTAGGCAACAGGCGTGGCTCTAGGGGCTTCAGATGCCCTTTTCTGATTAGGACCCCCTAGGCTTTGGATAGAGACATGTAGAGTGGGGTGAAAACCCTCTAGCCTTGGGGTGGGTACTTTGCAAGTTGTGGGGTGGTTCCGGATGCACCGGTAAAAAGGGTGGCTGTTTTCGGTGTGGTGGTGACCATACCAACATCAAAGGTCCTCGCAGCTGCATTGCTACTCGTAGCCACATTTGAACTGCGTGTCAAAGCCCTCTTGGGCTACTCTTTCTCCTGGTTGATCAGACCTTGTTTCATCGCATCCTCTATCTGTAGCCCTATCTCATGAAGGTCAGCAAATGTAGAGAGGGTAAGACAATCATCTTCTGCAGCAGCTTTGATTGCAGATTACGAATGACCATTCTTATCTGGTCCTTCTCAGCTGGCCTGGTGGTAATCATGGAGGTCTTGCCCTCTACCGAGTGACGAAGTCAGAGAAACCCTCATTCGACTCTTGTTGAGTAGCCTTGAGATCACGAGTTGTGACCTCGATTTGAGTGTTATAGGAATATTGGGTGATAAAGGCCTCAGCCATCTCTTCCCAGCTCATTTTCACAGAATCCTCCAGTTTAGCATACCAGATAGCCGCAATACCCGACAGGGTCTGGCCAAAGAGGGATAGCTTTTGCAATCTAGTCAGGCCCATCGGCCGTAGAATATCTGAAAATAGCCTCAAGTGGACCATGGGATCACTTGAACCATTGAAGCAGTCTATGTGTGGCATTTTAAATCTATTCGGCAATGTCACCACCGAATCTGTATAGCCGTCCTCTATATCTGGGATCGAGTTGACACCTTGAGCTCGTTTGAAAAACTTCTCAAGCTTGCTGACTTTCAGAGCAGTAGAGTAGACCTTGAACTCAAAGGGGGTCTCCGTTGGGTAGGCTGGTGCTTTGGAAGTCTGGGGTGGAATCGGATCCACTAGAATGTTCGCATTTTCCTGGACATTGGCTGTAAGAGCAGGAGCTCTGGGTACTGGAATATCTACAGGAGGTGGATGAGATGCAGAAGCTGTTGCCTGCTGCAGTTGTTGTTGCTGTTGCTGTTGAAGCCTAGCAATGAGTTCAGCCTGCTGGGCTGAACCTCTGTTTGGCGAGCGGTAACTTCCACTTGGTGAGCAGCGTCCTGCTGCATGGCCTCGATGGTCTATTGAATTTGGCGCATCATATCCTCCATACTGTCTACGGGGTGCTGATCTATCAGAACTGGTGTATACTCTCTTTCTGAGGTGGAAGCAGAAAATTGGGCTCGACTGCACACAGGTGAAATAGATAGTGATCGCTGAATTGGCGACTGCTGAACTGGTGATCTATGCTTGACTGTCCTCTGTCTCGTAACCGGGGGTAACAAAGCAAACATTGGTTGTCCTCCAATAAGATCCTCAGATCGGTAAATCCTTCTGACTCTGGTCCAGAGTGCTCGGGGGGAAATTGCCTCATCAGAAGCAATTGTGAAATACTACCTTGCAAAAAAAGAAAATAAAGCAAAAAAGGAAATAACAATCAGCAAACATACAGCACCTCGGCTTAGACAAGGACAACACACAGTTGAAATCATAAGCTGGACAATCTGTACTCAAACACTGATTTCTTTCCCAAAATTTCTACCTCAAAATTGATACCCTCAAACTGAGAACTGATACATGCATTCCGGTAGAGTCACACTCTAAAAGCACATATTAAGCAAGTGAGAGCCAAAACACCCCTATGGTGCGGTAGGGTTGCCCTGTCCTAATTTCGTCAGGAACTAGGGGTTTGCTACACAAGCAAGTGGTTTCAAACAAACCTACATTCAGGTAAGCAACTTGTCCTAGTTTGGAACAGTTGCTAAGGCTTCCGATATGCAACTAGGTCAATTGGTCAAAAAAGGGTGCCTCAGAAAGACCACCTAATATACCTCTCGCTCCTAACACCGAGAAGTGAAAGGAGGATCAAACGGTATGGCGGTAGTCTAGATCCAAGATTTGTGTTCCCATCGTGGCAGAGCTCGTAACGGGTGAGCCTTATGGCACGCTTTTCCAAGCAAGCCTCCAACAAACTGCTCAGGAATAGCAAATGGAAAACACTGTGACTTAAGAGCACCAATGCAAATGCAATGCAAAGAAACACATAAATGTAGATAAAACAACATATCATGAGTTCAAGTCAAGTTCTCTAAATCCCCAGCAGAGTTGCCAGAAACTGTAGACTTGACTTTTTCGCACCCCCTTTCGGAGAGCTCGAATTGGTCCTACAGTTTGGACTCCTATCACGATTCTGAATCTAATATCACAAAGTGCAATATGAGATTGATAAACACCAAAGAGTCTAATCCAACAGATCATTTTGGAAAATCGATTTTGAATCAAATAATGCCAAAATTGGACTACATTGTTAGATTACAGAGTCGCCACCTAAATATTTTGTTTTTAGGAAATTTAGGAAACCCTGACTCGTGCCAAAGGCCATGTGTTCATCATCACGAAAGTTGCCTTACCTCGAGAACTTGGGTACGAGAGGGGAAGGTTCTGAAATAAGCACCCCAGCTCACCCGATCAAAAGATTGGCTTCTACTAAGCATGATATGTTGTTTTATAAACCTCGTGTGTTCTTATCCGGTTATTAGCTAACTTTACTATGTGATGCACACAAGCAAGTATAGACTAAGTTGCAAGACTTGGAACAAATCAACTCATGTTTGCTTTCGAAAATGGTTTGAAATTGCCACCCTCAAGTGGGCTTAAAACATGATTTGCCACTTCGCAAAGTGGGGTTAAAACTCTCATTCGTTGAATTATTCCAATTCAAACAACAAAGCCTTCATCCACAGGCATTCATGCAGTTAATCATTTAAGCACATGGCCTCATGGCAAGCATGTGAAACATGGCATCACTCACACTCATGCAAGTATGCTAAATTGTAAAAGCTTACTGAGTACTCCAAGCCAAAACAAAAGCTAGTTAGAAACAATGCATGATCCTAACTATGTTAAATGTCTAATGCAACACATGCAATAACGCAATTAAATAGGCTTAGCTACCTAATCATGGTATGTGCAACACTTTGATAACATGCTTTAAAACACGTATTCAAATAAGTATTGAAATACAATGCAATTTGAATGATGCGCTGAGCCTCGGTGCATGCAAGACAAATGAATGATGCAAACATGCAAGCATAAGGTATGCTAATTGAAACATGATCCCTAATCTAACCATAAAAAACTGGTAAATAAAAGGGAGAAAAACGTGGGGTTGGAAGACATGCACAAACACACGCACACTTATTACAACATTGCACCCTCACGAAGGAGGGTCCGAATAAATAAGCTAAGCTACACTAAGCTAAGCTGATTATTACAAACCAACTAATTAACTATTCTAGCTAATTAATTATTACAACATAATTGAATAACTAGCTATGTTAAGCTAATTAAAATATTACAAAACGAATTGAATAACTAGCTATGCTAAGCTAATTAAAGCAATTTAAATAAAGCGAGAAAACGGCCTCGAAGGCGAGGGAGACATGCATGATCGGTTGGCTTCCTCCCGAAAATCAATCGCCTTGACATCGGTTGCCTTTGTTTGCACTCGCTATGATTTATGAACATTGTACCAACTTCCAGAATACCTCTGCTCTAACAAAGGAACACATTTGCACAAGAATTGACTGGTGGCCGGTCGGCCACAAAAAGTGGCTGTCGGCCACCTTAACTGGCCGGTCGACCACCCCTTTTTCCAGACTTCTGTTTTTGCTTTGAAGCACAGCACTAAACAGCCACAATTCTAAGCTAAAACCAGCCTTAAGAGCTCAAACTAAGCCTCAAAGAACCTTAGCTCCAAGATGAAGATGTTTGGTCAAGGGTCTTAGTGCAAAAGTGTAGAGAATTCTCACTTTCAAGCACAAAATAGGGAGAGAGAGAGAGAGAGAGAGAGAGAGAGAGAGAGAGAGAATTCTAGAGAGAGGGGGAGGAAATTTGCTCACAAAATTATCTAACCTCTCAAATGGGGGAGAGACCCCCCGTTATATAGAAATCCAAGCTAAAGGCTTGCATTTATCCCTCCATACACGTGTATAGAAATAGCATTCAGTGATCAATAGCTGGCACAACTGGCTTAGAAAATATCTAAAAAAGAAGAAAAATGGTCGTTGGCCACCTTACCTAGCCAATCGATTACATCAAGCGACCGACAAGGGGGAAAAGTGGCTGACAAGGCCCTCTCCCCCTCCAAGCAAGAGGCACCAAGGTTTGGTCCAAAAACAAGCACAAAACAAAAAGGGTTTAGAGGCTCAAAGACAAGGCGTTCCGCCGAGAACTTCGGGCACTCAAAATGAGCACAAACAAGCGCAATCATTGAATGCACAAACGATGACATCTAAGTCTTGAGGTCAGTCAAAAATGGGGTGTCTACAAGCCCTGGTCGCCCGAGTCACCTCATTCACCATAGGAGCTCCGGCTCCCTCGCCTATGTGAACGCCCATCAGAGGAGGCATAAGGTGAGTCTGAATGAATGTCATGTAGTCACCATCTCCTCTGAAGAAGTCAGCGTCTAGGCCTACTATGAACTGTATGATCGCATCAACTGGTAGGCTATTCGCTGTCCTCATAGACGTTGGGGGTGGCATCGTAACGACTGGATCAAAAAAGCCCCCAGTCTGGTGTACAAATCGCTCGCTCAGAAACCAAGCCAAGAAACGAGATATGCTCTAAGCTCCCGTATACTGGTCTCTTACCCCGGCTGATATCGTCGCCTAGGGCTACCACGTGATCTGCAAATAGAGAATGTACATATTGTTAGTTGTCGTCAGTTGCCAAAGTATGAATCAGAGCAGTATTAACGGAAAAATGACTGTGAGTTTCGAGTTGCCTTATCAACGACCACTGTATCGAAGTAACGGAGGAAGAAGGCGAAGGCTCATGACTCTGGCGCCAGCACTGGCCGACGTACCATCGTGAGTAAGAGACAATAGGGGGGATCTCCTCCATAGGCTCTAGAGTGAGGGTCAAAAAATATGTGTAAACCCATAACTGCAAGGAAAGGACAGCGATGTTATCAACAGTGTCAACAGATATAGAAAGTGCAAAGCAGAAAGCATAGATTATCAATAGATATAGAAAGTGCAAAGCAGAAAGCACAGAGCATGAACAGATATAGAAAGTGCAAAGCAGAACGCATAGGTGTTGAACAGATATAAAGCATAAAATGTGAAGTAGAAAGTATAAGTGCAAGGAGGGAATTGAAGTGTATACCTTCCAAGCTCACCAGTAGCCTCCAACCCACTCTCCCCTCATGTGGGAAGTGGAGCTCATATAGCCGTAAAGGGTGGCGAGGATAGCTCCGCCCCAGTCATAGAATCGAACTCGAGGCAGTGTCACCAGGGCGCTTAGTAGGTATAAACCTATGGTTTTCTATCTATTTGAAAACAAGGTGGTACTGAGGAGAATCATTAGGAAACCCCGGGCATTCTGTTCCACCTCCTCCTGTGTCTCAGGTTCGCTCTCGCGGAACTACTCGGCAAACCAACTGTATCTCACCATGGCCGGCTGGTATAGGGGTGGACGTGCTCCCAACAGGTAGATCCAAGCGGCCTCCCACTCGTCCATATCCGTGTCGAAGGAGATTAGATCACCCCTCACTCCTAAGCTTGTGATCATGGCAAAGTCATAGGGAGTCATCGTCATCTCCCTAACAGTAAAGAGATGGAAAGAATTGGTGGTGTTCCACTACCTCTCCACCAATGCTCCAAGAAGAACCCGGCTCGCTATAAGGCGTGATAGTCCGGAACAGAAAAGGCTGAAGCCAGTCTCGTCAACAATATCGTGAACCCCGGCAAGAAGCTCATCATACCAATCCCTCGCCATCGTCGCTCTGTACCCCCGGTAAGCACGGGAGTCTCCCTGTAGTGGAGAAAAGGAGAATCAGATGAAAGATAGTAATAAAAGAGTATTCAGATAAAGGGTAGTGTAAGAAATACAATTAAAGGAAAGGCAGGAATGCATGAAAATAGAGTTCATACCTCAGTAGCATTGGAAGAAAGATGGGAGTCCGGCTCCTTAGTAGAAGGTCCTTTAAGCATGCCACGAGCACAGTCACTAAAACACTTGATGCCTCTAGATGGTAGTATATGCGTGTGAGGATGGTACGTCATCGGATCAAAGGGGTGCACCCTTAGTGGTAATGGCTCTGGCTCGAGCTCTGGGGAAAACTTTGACTCAAGATCAGCCTCAATATCCTCTACCTGCCTCAGTCGGCCTCGGCAACTGCTGGCTCATCTACCTCGGCTATAGGTGGAAACACAGGTGGAACCTCGGGAGGAGCTCCGTTGTGGGGCATATCATTCCGCCATCTTGGAAAATGGGTGAAAAGTAGGTGAAAAATGAAGAAAAATGGAGAAAAGAGGGAAAACTTGGAAAAGTCAACCCTAGGAGAGAGAAAATAGGAGAAAAAGTCAAAACTCGAGAAAGTTCATGAAACCCGAGAGAAACTCGAGGTGAACAAGCCTAAAGTGGTGAAAATGCAGAAAAAGCGACGAAATCAAAATTTGATCGGTTCAAAGTGTAGAGAATCAAGAGGGTTTTACGAAAAAAGTTTGTGTGGGGCATTGAAAAATACGTGTAAAGTGCAAATCTAGAGAGAAGATACACCTAGAGAGAAAGGGAGAGGAATTTCGGAGGTTTGGGTGTGTGGAAATAAAGTATGGGGTTGTCTACTTAAAGACCCATGCTGTGAAAAAACCATACTGCCTTGAAACTGTCACGAGTGGCTAGCAGGCCACATTTGTGGACAACAAGCTTAGACCGTAGCTGGCAGGTGGCCGGTGGTCCTCACTTCTGTCCTGATGCTGTTTTATGCTTTTGTTTCCAGAGAAAAGTTTGGGAGGTTCACTGTTGGATCCATATTGATTCTAAGGGATCTTGAAACTGTGTTTCAGCATGCAAATGTTCTCCACTTGCCAATGTGAACGAGGTGTATCCTTTTTGAGCATGTTGCAATGCCTCCGAGAGGTAAATCGGAGGTTGTCACCGAATATCGTTTTATTCGTTTTGTCAAATTACGTCTTTGTTCTTTTTCATTGCATAGAATGTGCATTTGACATATACGTATGTTGCATGCGTGTCATGCATCATTTATGATTCGTGCATAGAACATGCTGTCAATTTTGCATAGAATATGCTCTTGTTTCATGCATAGAATATGTTTTTGTTTCTTGCATAGAACATGCCTTCAATTAACATCATACGTCAGTTGTCTATCTTGTATGGAATATGCATTGTCACTAGTATTGACCTGTTCACTTTGTGCATCTATCGCACTTGTTCACTTCGTGCATCTATTACGCACGTTTATTCCTCTTCGCATCTTTTGTCTTGTATCTCTGGACGCGTGAAGCGCGGCCTTATGCAGGTTTTATCTCGGGACGCGTAAAACGCGAGCCTGAGCAATTTCTCTTGTATCTCAGGACGCGTGAAGCGCGGCCCTGGACAGGTTTTATCTCGGGATGCGTGAAACGTGAGCCTGAGCAATTTCTCTTGTATCTCAGGATGCATGAAGCGTGGACTTGGATGGGTTTTATCTCGGGATGTGTGAAACGCGAGCCTGAGAGATTTCTCTTGTATTTCACAACGTGTGAAGCGCGACCCTGGATGTGTTTTATCTCGAGACGCGTGAAGCGTGACCCCGAGCGGTTTTTCTTCTATCTCAGGACGTTTTGCTTTTATCTCAGGATGCGTAAAATACGACCTTAAGCGGTTTTCATCTCGGGACACGTGAAACGCGACCCTGAGCGATTTTCGTTTCTCAGTTTCTCAGGACGCGTGAAACGCGATCCTGAGTGGTGTTTTCTTTCGTCGTCTGGTGTTTTGGCGTGGTCAGAGTGTGTTTTATATCTTTTTGTATGGAACCTATGTTGGTTTTAAGCTTGAAGTTATTCATTCATGTGTCGTTATCTTGTTATTGCTTATTGCATTATCTTGCATGATCATGAGTTTTCAAAATAGCCGGTTGCGCGAAGCGTGTGAGTCCAGCTTTCAAAGTTTTCTTTGTGCATATCATTTGCATCTTGCCCCAGAACTACGCTAGGTTTGATTCCTTGCAAAGGGATATGTAGGTAGCTTGCGAGTGCAACCATTTATTTTGTTTAGATTGTTTGTCCAAGTCTTATGGCCTTGTCAAAATGGGTCGTCTTCGGGCTTTGATATTCACTCACAGTCATTTCATGACTCCGAGTTTTGGAGGGGCAACTCTAGACACCCCATTTTTGACCGCCCTCACGACTTGGACGTCACCACTTGCACACCCAATGATGAGTTTATATGCTTGTCAAGTGCTTGAAGTCCTCAGCAAAATGCCACAGCTTCGCGCCTTTCAAGCCCTACACACCTCTTGTCTTGTTTTGGACCACAATCATAGATTTTCAAGCTTGCAACCTCTTGTGGCCTGCCGGCGACAAGTGTGTTTTGCAGATATTTTTCTGCCAACTGTGCCAGTTGTTGGCACAGATGCATGCACCTTCTTACATGTGTATGTATTGATATTTCTAAGGGAGTGTAATGGTTTTCTATATATAGAGGACCCCCCTCTTGTTTTCAAGGTTAGAAAATTTTGGAGCAAATTATTTTCTCTCTCTCTTTGTGTAAATTTCTTGACCTTTTGCCTATACACTCTAAACGAAACCTTACCATCTTGGAGCTAAGGTACTTTTGAGCCTTCTTTGAGCTCTTGAGGGTGTTGAATTGTTGCTTGGAAGTGTTCTCATCTTCAAGAGGCATAAGGCTTGATTTATTTCTTTGTTTTGTTTGCAAATTTTCTACTATTTTTCATATTATTTTTGGTCTGTTTAAGCTCTGTAATTTTAGGCTGAAACTTGTGGTTTAAGGCCTTAACGGGTGGAGGGGTGGTTCACCTCTCTTTCCATCTTGTTTCTCTAGCCTTTACCCTTAGTGTTTCCCACCTTTACACTATCTTTTTTTTTTTTGAGCTTTTAAACACTTGATTTTTAGATTTGTTTTAGTGGCTAAAATGTTGTTTTGAAGTCCAAAATTGAAGGGGTTAGCCTCCCCTTCTTGTGTCTTGCACTAGCCGAGCATGCTCTATGTTTTAGCTTATTGTTCTAGCTATTTTTGTCTTAATTCCAGCATGTTTTAGGACTTATTTAGCACAATTTTAGGACTATTTTTAGTTGTTCATTGCATTTGAGCCTTGTATTACATGCTTGTAGTGTAATTGCCCTCATAGGTTTGGTAGTCTAGGCCTTAGCCACCATTCTATTTGACTTGATAGCATTTATGTATGGCCTTTCATACTTATGATCACCTTTAATCACCTCTACAAGCTCCCTCCTTTCTTGGCTTTTGCTTTGCTTTGCTTTGAAAGTTGGTTCAAACTAGTTGCTTGTTTAAAGCATGAGATTGAGGTCGTGTGCTTAATGGTTGAATCCCTTTGGGGATTTATTACTAACGGCATGATACTTCTCTCATGCCTAAAATAACTCTTGGTTTGATGTTTTTTTTCCATTAGAGGACTTAAAGCTCACCTTTGGACTTAATTTACTAAAGAATGGTTGGTAATTAAAATGGAGTAATAAAATGAGGACTAAAAAGTGATGCAAGATAATAACTTGGTTGGGTTCAATCGGACGTTAATTGAACCCTTGAGTCTTGAATTGTTTCATACTTGCTAGTGATGTAAACAGGTTCAAGAGTCGTTGTCAACACTTCCCTTGATCAATCCATGATAGGGAGGAGGTTTGACAGTCTTTATTTGTTGCATTTATTAAACTTTCACACTTTAGGTTTATAGGCCATCATGCAATGAAATTGCATCGATTGATGGTTTGTGAATCAAGTTTACTACTCATTTGAGCTGAGCTGTTTGATGATAAGGAGGGGTAAGTTGTGCAAACAACTCTTGAGAATACCCTGTGCTTGCTCTATTTGTTCTCTGTTGCAGCAGGAAGAACCAGCCATCAGTGGCCGGCAGGCCACCATTTGGGGATGGCAGGCTATCACTTCTAGCCTGCTGGCCACATTTGCAAAATCCAGTAGTAGCTTTTTGAAATGAAACAGAGTTATTTTTTAGGAGGAAAAATAGTGCAAGTGTTCTACTATGCAACAGGGCTTCCTAGTAGCAGAACAGTGGTTTTTTCGGGTGAAAATCTGCGCGCATGCATGAGCACTCCTCGCTTCCCGGGGCTGTTTAGTCTAATTACTTAGTTTAGATATTTGTTGTAATTAGTTAGTTGCAGTTAGTTAATTTTGTAAAGTATTGTAAATAATTAGTTAGCTAGACTAGTTATTTAATTTTGTTTTATAATAATTAGTAAGTTATAATAGTTAATTAATTTGTTGTAATAATTAGTTAAGTAGCTTAGCTAATTTATTCATTTGGGTTTGTAATAGTTAGTTAATTCGTAGTAATTAGCTTAGTTAGCTTAGTTATTCGGACTGCGTGAGGGCGCAAATGCTGTAATAATGTGTATGTTTTCTAACCCCACGTTTTTCTCCCTTTTATTTAACTGCTTATGTTGATTGGTTTAGGGCATCATGTTTTGTTTACCATTACTCATGCTTGCATCCATTGTCTTGTATGCATCGAGGCTCGGCGCATCATTTTAACTTGCATTGTTATTACTTACACTTCGTTGAAAACGTGTTTAGACCGCATGCTATCAAATTGATTAATATGCCATATTAGTAGCCGAGCCTAGTAATTGCATATCGCATGTGTTGCATTAGTCATGTTGCACTAGTTAGAGGATACATTTTTTCTAACTCTTTTTTTTTGGCTTGCCTTGGGGTACTAGGTGAGCTTTTTTGTGCTTTAGCATATTGCATGAATATGATTGTTGCCATGTTAAACATGCTTGCCATGAGGCTAATTGCTTAATTGATAAATTGTTTGAATGCCTTGTGGATGAAGGCTAGTTGCTTGAATTGGAATAATTTGAGTAATGTTTATATGCGATCATTTTTTCAAGTGGTACATATTCGAAACAATTTTGCAAATGAACATGAGCCAAATGTTCCAATTCTTGCAAATTAGTCTATACTTGTGTGTATGTGTGTGCATTACACAGTAATGCTAGCCTAATAAATCGGAACAAGAGCATATAATGTAGATAAGATTCATATCATGATTAGTAGAGGCCGATCTTTGATCAGCTGAGCGGGGGTGCTCAATTCATGACCTTCTCCTGTCGTACCTAAGCTCCTGAGCCAAGATAATCTTGGTGATAAGCGTGGCCTTTGGCACGAGTCATGGGTTTCCTAAATTCCCCCAATAAATATTTAGGTGGTGACTCTATATCTGGCAAAGCAGTCCATTTTTGGCAATTTGATTCAAAATTCGATTTTCCAAAAGATTTGTCGGATTTGGACTCTTTGGTATTTATCTATTTCACATTGCACTTGTGGAACCCGATTTAGAACCGCGGGAGTCCGATACTGTAGGGCTTATTCGTCTTCCGAAAGGAGGCACAAAAAGTCGAGCTACTGACGGGTATACAAACTATTGGGTTTCGTTTTAGCTATCCTCATTGTTTTCCCTCTCTCTCTCTCTCTCTCTCCCTTCACCTAATATATATATATATATTATTTTTTTAGGGGGGAGAGGGGGGCAAAATTACACTTTATTTGGAATATCCACCGGCTAATAATCTTTATGCTTTGTCTGTAGTTTTCTTTGTTGCTAAAAGGTTCAGTAATGACTTGGTGAAGATAATAAAGATGATGATTTGGAATATAAACTAAAGCCTACTGTTGTTTGTGTTAAAAATAGCTCTTATCAAAATATATCATATTGTGGTTTTATATGGGGTTTGGGCAGCTATATAATTATATGGTTTATTTGATTGCCACACTATAACGAAGTTTGCTGTTGTACTGCTGCTGCAGATGCATGCTGATATTTTGTCCTTGAGTCAATTGAGTAGTTTTTGTTTTTTAGATAACTAGGATCTCTAATTGTCTATTGATTAAGTAGCCAAGATAGCTCTAGTTGTGTTTAGTTGCTGGTTGATGTTCATCTCGATGGTCATTGAGATTTATGTATTGGCGCAAATACTACCAACTCTGATTGAAATTGTTTCTATGGCATATATTTCTATTTCCAGGGGTTTAGAATGATTCGCTTTCTTAAGCTTAGCTTGTCAAAGCATTTGAATTTTGATTTCTCAACTATTGCTTCTTTTCTTTTTTTTTTTTTCTTTTTTCCCTTTTAATATTAAATAGACCAGACAGGAATGATACTTATGAACATTCATTTAAGATGATGCCTCCAAGGAGAACCCCTATTTTACTATTAAAAAAAAAAATCATTTAAGATGGCTATTTTTGTAAGCATCTAAACAAAATCATTCTACATGAATTTTATGCAAGCTGAATATTTTGACTGATCATGATAATATATTGGTTTGCATGCTTAAATTTTGACTGATCATGATAATAGCTTAAACACATTTATATGTGTGCTTTCTTTGTGTGTGTCGTTCTGCTGAATTTGGATTTATTATCATGGTATGTAGGTTAGCTCATCGATTATCCAGGAAGTGTAAGATCTCTGTTGTATACTTGTCTAACTTGAATGAGAGCCCTTGATACAGCAGAGGCAATAGCAAGTAGCATGTGGCGATTTAAAGGTATGAATATGGAACAACATTGAAAATGTGGCACTCCTTACTAGTTAAAATTAAAAAGACAAGAGTAAGTTATCAGTTATGTATGGCTTAATTTAATGCATTTATTTTTTTAATTTTCTAACCAATCATTTGTTTTGGCAATATGTAGAGTTTTGCTAAACTAGATTTATAATGTGGAATCAACTGGAAGGGGTAAAAGAAATATTTGACTTATATTGGTAGCACCTTGGGAATTGATAATGACAAACAAAATGGCTATCACATGCATCATGATGATACATCTATGAAGATCTGTGGAATGTAGAAGAGGCAAATCAACATCATTGATTGATTAAATCCCACCATCTTATGCATTCACTATAGTACTTTGTGTAAAACTTGAACGTGATTAGGTGTGATTAGGTTTGACAATTTCTGTTAGGGGTTAAATGTGTCTTGCAGTCTATGGTCATGTTGTTTACATCTCACGGTTACATGTTTGGATAACTTGGATTTCTGTTGTTTGATTTCTTTTTAGAGACTTTGGTCCTGAAGAGTTTTTAAGGAAATTCGCATGAATTTGTTAGGTGCTTTGAAATAATTTGAAAGGTTGAAGCACATCATTAAGGGGTTGAAGTGTCTATTGTTAGATTATTATTATTATTTTTTATTTTTTATTTTTTCTTCCTTCTTGCCATTTGATTTCTCAACAATCAAATGTAGTTATCTTGAGTGGTTAGCTAGGTAGGTGAAAATCTAAATATGGTCTCTTCTTCTTCTTTTCTTTTTTCTTCCTTTTTTGACAGTGTTATCATCCTTGATGATTGATATCTGTGTTGTTCACTTGTTTGTAGTGAGATACATGAAAGAAAAAAAAAAAGAAACTCTAATTGACTGGAAATTTAATCATGAGTTGCTAAATTAATTTATCCACTTATTATGAAGTTTAAAGCTTTATATGATGGTGCTTAATAAGACTACAATTAGTGATTTTACACTAGTACTTTCTTGCTCCAAATGACAGATTTGTTTACTGTGAACTAAATCAGAAATGTTTGAGTGGTTTAGTAATTAAATTGATTCTCTTTCCTATTTGCAGGTTGTTTTGCTACAAGCGTTACATGTAATGATATACAATAATCAGAAATGGAAAAGATTCCAGAAACAAAGGCGCTTTTTGGGAAGTTGTATGTTATGGGTCAAGTAGCTGACTACGAGCACTACTTCTATTGGAGAAGTTATGGCTTTACTAGCATTCTTTCTGGATTGTGTTTTGGTCATAAAATAACTTTTCCTGATTTTTAGTTATAATAACTTTCACATATGGCTCCAATTTTGAGACTTAAATGCAATGCCTGATTAAACTATAATGCTATATTGTCTAAATTCTTGTCATTGCTATTCCTAGAGTGCTTAATGTTACATTTTTTTTTTTTTTGCAACGGTAACAAGATGGTCGAGAAAAAACATGTTAGCATTTTTCTTTGTTTTTTGCGACGGCAAAATAGCGGTCACCATAAGTAGTTTAGACGGTCAGTTACAAATAATTTGCAACCATTTGCTGTCGCAAAAAGTATTTGCCACCCCCATATTCGCGACCCCTATTTGTCGTCACATGGGCCGTAGCAAAAGGTCTTTTGCGACAGTATTTTTATTATTTGCGACGACTAGTAACAGTCACAAAAACTAAATTTTTTAGTAGTGTTGGTGTTTTTGGTGTTTTGCTGCTTTTGTGTTTTGCCATTTCTAGAAAATGAAAACATAAAGATGTGAACATTAAATCCTAGAGAAAATTAAACATACTAGAGAAAACTAAGGTGGCTAGAGAAAATTAGACACAGAAAATTAGATGTCAGAGAAAATAAACATAGCAACATAAATATGCCAGAGAAATTTTCAATAATTGCTAAAATTACATATAGAAGTAAAATATAGCTAGAGAAAATTAAAAAAAGAAACATAAATCTAGTAAGCCACAGAAAATTAAAATGCTAGAGAAAATTACACATGCCAGAGAAAATTAAACATGGCAAGCTAGAGAAAATTTCCATTCCACAATTAGTAAGAAAAAATAAACAAAGCAACATAAACATGCCATAAAAAATTACACAACATAGAAATTTGGAGGAAACCAAGAATTGAACAAAATAAACATAACAGAGAAGGGAAGGTCGATTCTGAAAATCGATTTTGAATCAAAAACGCCAAAAATGGATTGCTTTGCTAGATATAGAGTCACCACCTAAATATTTTTTGGAAAAATTTAGGAAACCCATGATTCGTACCAAAGGCCACGTGTCCGTCATCACAAAGATTGTCTCGACTCGGGAACTTAGGTATGAGAAGGCAAGGCCATGAATTGAGTACCCCCGCTCGCCCAATCAAAGATCGGCCTCTACTAATCATGATATGAATCTTATCTACATTATATGCTCTTGTTCCGATTATTAGACTAACATTACTATGTGATGCACACACAAGTACAGACTAATTTGCAAAAATTGAAACACTTTGATTTCATGTTTGTTTATGAAAAGAGTTTGTGAATATGTACCACTTGAAAAGTGATCGCATATGAACATTACTCAAATTATTCCAATTCAAACAACTAGCCTTCATCCATAGGCATTCAAGTAGTTTATCACATATGCAAGTAGCCTCATGAAAGTATGCTTTGACATAGTACACAAACATACAATGCAATATACTAAAGCGAGTAAAAAACTTCACCTAGTACTCCAAGCTAAAAAAGATGATAAAGTTAGAAAGATACATGATACTAACTAGGCAATATGACTAATGCAACATATGTGATATACAAGGCTCGGCTACTAATAAGGCATATGAAGCAATTTGATAGCATGTGGTCTAAGCACGTATTCAAAGAAGTATTTAAACAAACAATGCGAGTTAGAATGATGCGGCCGAGCCTCGGTGCATGCAATACAAGTGGATGCAAACATGAAGTATGCTAAACATAACATGATGCCCTAAACTAACTATCATAAGCTAGTAAATAAAGGGAGAAAGACGTGGGGTTAGAAGACGAGCACATTATTACAACATTACGCCCTCACATTGGAGGGTCCTAATAAACTAACTAGCTAACTAATCAAAGCTAAACTAATTAACTAGCTATTACAAAACAAATTAACTAACTAATCTAGCTAATTAAAATAATTACAACACAAGACAAATTAACTATTCTAACTAATTAATTACAAAGCCACTACTTCAAGCACAACACTAATATATTTACAACATGGATCCCGAGGATCGATGGAAGGCTCATGCATGAATGCGGTTTCCACCCGAAAAAGCCACTATTTCTGCTGCTGAATGCCTTTGTTGCATAGTAGAACACTTGCATTGATTTCCATCTCCAGACCAACTCTGTTCTGCTGTGGAAGCACACTGCTGCATTATGCATTGGTGGCCGGTAGAGGGCCTGCCGTCCACTCATGATAGCCCGCTGGCACAGAAGGTGGCCTACCAGCCACTGCTGACTAGGTTATCTTGCTACAACAGAGAGCAAATAGAATAGAGATAGGGTATTCTTCAAGGGTCTGTTTGCACAATTTACCCCTCCTTATCATGAACAGTTCAAAGGAGTAGTGAGCTTGGCTAATAAACCATCAATGGAAGCAATTTCATTGCATGATGACCTATGAAACAAAGGGTGCAAGTTCAATAAATGTAATAAAACAAGACTATCAAAACCACCTCCTGTCATGACCCGAACCTGCCCCTATGGGTTAAGGACATAACCGGCCAGTAATCCTGAGATTACCTACGGCCTCAAACCAAAGCAGACGTAGCTCAACAGAGTAAATGGGCCAAATGGAAGCAATAATTAAAAACTTTGTCCATAGAGCCGTGCTTATATGTACTTTAAAACAACCATGCGCATATACGTTAATAACCCACGACAAAATACAGTGCCACAAAATCCTTTTCAGACAGGATCATCTGAACTGAGTCAACCCATATCAAAACTACAAACCGATATACACAAAGTCCTTGCCAACAAGACAAAATGCAAATATATAAAGAAAATGGCAAGGTTGGGTCTCATACGTGAGACACAAGGCTGACTCTCCGAAACTCATGTTGTTCCTGGCAGACTTCACTGGGGCTGGGTTTGGGCTTCTCTTGGCTCACCTACAAACACATGAATGAGCGTGAGCGATAGCCCAGTGAATAATATCAAATACAGAAATTACTTAACAATGTAGAACATTATGTTCCAAACGGCCTTGGGCCCAATTCATATTTCTATTTAACAGATATATATAACTATACGAAATACGAATCAAGTGATTATAATTCCAACATTCTGGCCTTTGGCCCATTCAGATTCCCATTCTTGTCAAAACGGCCTTCGGCCCATTCGGTTATGTCAAAACGGCCTTCGGCCCATTCGTTTATGTCAAAACGGCCTTCGGCCCATACATTCGTATCAAAACGACTTGTGGCCCATTCGTTTATGTCAAAACGGCCTTCGGCCCATACATTCGTATCAAAACGGCCTTTGGCCCATTCGTTTATGTCAAAACGGCCTTTGGCCCATTCATTTATGTCAGAACGGTCTTCGGCACATTCATTTATGTCAAAACGGCCTTTGGCCCATTCATTTATGTCAGAACGGCCTTTGGCCCATTCATTCATTTCAAAACGGCCTTTGGCCCATTCATTTATTTCAGAACGGCCTTCGGCCCACTCATTCATGTCAAACGACCATGGGTCCATTTATGTTTATCAAAACGACCTTAGGTCCATTTATGTTTATCCATGTCAGACTTACGTCCACAATCCCAATTAGCAATTCATGAAGCTTATAAGGGAATAAACAGCTCGACATTCACAAGCATTCAAATATCGATATTACTCACAATGATCGGCTTGTGGATTTGCCCCGGAGCTTGACCCTACACATTTCATGAACACAAAAGGGTCACTAATAGTTCAATCCTTTCTTTAATTCACATATTCCTCTTTAGGCATCATTCTTATCTCGTTAACTCATTTACAATGCTCAATGCATGCCTAAGAGTGCTTAGAAGTGAAAGGGAACGGAAAACAGAACACATAATGCATTTTCAAAGTTTCAGAAAACAAGGTCCCCGCTCAAGCGTGGGATTCGCCGTTCGAGCGGACCCTTAAGTCTGCAGAAGTACTGGTTGCCTCAAATCCCCGCTCGAGCGTGAACTCTTCTACTCGAGCGGACTTCCTGTCTACATAGCTCCCCGCTCGAGCGGGCATCATGTCTGCAGAAAATATGCTGGGAGCTCGATTTCTCCACTCGAGCGGCCATTACCCCGCTCGAGCAGGCACCAGAATTCTGGGTTTCCCAGATTTTGTTCTTGAGTTCAATTTCGATGTTTCACCCCCATTTCTTGCATATTTTGGCTCCAATCTCACATATACATATGCTAACATGCCATAGACCCCAAATTACGACATTAGGAAGCTCAATTTCTTGATTTGTCTACATGCATGTCCCAAAATGTGTCAACCCATCACCAACATGCTCAAATTCAAACATGCAAAGCTTACGCTTTCATGATCTACTCTTGCATGCAAGAAATACATATTATTCACAACTTATTTGGTGAAGAGGTGGTCATACACATGGATTTCAAACAAGATTCAACATAGATTGCACACATTAAGCTTAAACATGGAGGATCATGGCAATTTCATGCATGCATGCCTTAATTGACCTTAGACTCAACATGTTTGACTCAAACCTCTTACATACATACTAATTCATGCTCTTGACCATCCATTAGACTTCAATTCACAAGATGATAGCTAAAGAAATGCATGAATCACTCACCAAAAGGCTTTAATCTTCCTACCTCTAGTCAATTCTTGAGTTGATCTTCAAATTATCAAGCTTTGAGGCCAAAATCCCAATTTCCCTCACTCCCCCTCTCTCTAGCCGACCCTCTCTTCTCCCTCAAGTGTATATCTCAGATGTTTTGAGTTGAATAGAGCAAAAGGGAAGTGAGTGCTAATGCACAACAAGCCCCACTAAATCAATATAATAATAATAAAGTAATTGGACTCTAATTCATCAATTTAATCAGTTAAAATTGACCAGAATCAATTTCCAATTAAATTTCACTGTAGGCTCTAAAAATTATGCCAATTGCAATGGCGTAATCAATTTCGGGTTCTGTAGCTGATAAGGCATTCAATTTAATTCCCGAAGGGGACTATTCAAACAGATATTCCTACGGTGAACAGATAAAAACTCAAAATCGCATACATTCACATAATCACACATAGAATCATGCTAAACACATAATCATACTTAAATTAAGGACCAATTAGCATACTCCGGAACAGGGGTGTCATAGTCTTCTCCCCTTTAAGAAGTTTGGCCCTCCAAACTTAATTTACCTCTAGTCGAAACAATTCGGAACACTTTTCATTCAACGGTTCCAATCCTTTTTAATAGTCATTCACTTAGTCTCAAAATCACGCAATGCTCTATTCTCAATCAGTCAGAGACTTACCTTTTTCCGCCATGCAATGCTTGTATGGTGCGATACCAAAACTAGAGTGTGAGCGGTTGTTGCAAGCAAAGTTTGTCAACGATGGATAGATCTTTCCAACTCCCCCGAAAAATCTAATGAATATCCTTGGAGCATTCTTCCCAAAAATCTTAAAAGTTCTTTCTGATCATACATCAATTGCGGATGGAAAACAGCGCCGAATCATAATTCAGTTTCATATCAGATTCATAATTTGTCCAGATCACATACAGAAATCATAAGTCATGATTAAGTTTACGTGATACATCCATTAGCATTAACAGAACAGAACAGAACAAAACATATACATGTGAGGTTACGAATAACTGGCTCCATAAAGGAACCTCCGGATCCGGGTAACATAACAAAACAGAAGCTGAGCCCCCATTGCCTCTTGAAGGCTCTTTTTTTTTTTTTTTTGAATTCAAACACATTTCAGGATTTCTGTCTAAGCAACAGACACTGGGACCCCATACAAACAAGCAACCTTATTAATGTAAACAGTGGCCAGTCTACAAGCATCATATGAAAATGTCACAGGGAGGAAACGAGCAACTTAGTGACCCTACATACATAACTCAACGGACTTATACCTCGAGTGCTCAAGGTAGCCCCACAACGAAATTCGTAGTTGCATGTTCCCATTTCCATTCCGAAAGAGAGATCAAAGTAGTTCTGCCACTATCTGATATTTGTCTTTGACCCGTTGGCCCCGAAAAATACTTAGACACAAATTCACCAATTGCCCTCTTCGAGGTAGGTCGCCAACTTACTCATTTCAGATGCCAGCTAACTTTATCATAGAAGTTCGGTCTATTCCTTGTCACAAAAGTTCAATTCATTCCTCAATAATTCCACAATTCACAATCTGATTTGGTATTTAGTCCAGCGACTCATCAGAACTATCCAAGGTCAATCAAAAGTCTTCAGGGGTATGAGGTGGATCCAGATACTGATTCCCGAATCAACAAAGGTAACATCGAGGTAATTACCCACGCAATACACATAGTCCAGACATCCCCATAATACTGATCGTAAAGTACAATAACATCGAAGCAGGCAATTTCTGACATAATGCATGTGTTCTCCATTCAGTTCAATATTTAATTCCCTGTTCTATTGAGTCTTTCCACATTATCTGATAGTCACCAGAAGCAGAAGGCAATTCATATATCACTCCTCATGATGTCAAAGGCATTATCAAAGGAGTCAATCACATATTAAGCACAATTTACACATCCTCAAGGCCCCAATTACAGAATATGACGACACTGAGCAGTTATTCATAAAGCGTACTGAATTCACGCACTTACGGACAATCAGGATTTTTTTTTTCAAAGTTTCTTGGATGTTTAAACATCTACATATTACCAAAGGATGACATTCCGGTCAAAACAAAAGAATAATCGTCTCGGAATCAAAGCACACCCGTTCACGACCGTCGGTGGCCGACTCGAAATCGATTAGCCAAACCCACCGGTACAAGACCGTCGGTGGCAAAAGGTATCCCAACAAAGGTGCTACATAGGCTTAACGTCCCCTAGCACGAAAGGACGCCCTAAGAATGTCATCCAGACAAACATAATACCACTCGCTATAACCTAGTTTCCTCGAAATCTGATAACACTGGAGCAACCACTCTCCCTTACAAAACATGTTCTGATCAGTCAAAGACGAATGTTCAGTACTGCTCAAAATCAAATCAATCTACCGTCATCGGTTCCCATAGCATCAAACAAACAAAATGGAACAACACTCCTTACGACACCCAATCACGGGGTTTATACAATTCGGTTCATTTTCAACACATATGCCCTCGATAGTTTGGGGTTGGTTCTCAACGGTGTTCATGGTTAGATCAATCTGTCATAGCCCACAAAAGGTCTTTCAAATACGTTGAGTACTCTAGACAGATTCAAGTTTTGGGTCTATCAGTTTTTCTGCCAATAATAATCTGGCCATTCATTTATAGACAATTCTTAACCCCCTTTTACAAAATCAACTTAGATAGAGGTTCTTATCAATCAATCCAAGTAAAGGTCTTGTCAGATTAAATCAAACAAAGGTTCTGTCAGATTATATCAAATGAGGGTTCCATCAAGACAATATCAGGCAACGGTTCTATCGGATCGAATCAGATAAAAATTTTCTCAAATAGGGCACATTCAGTTCTGTAAGGCATACTTCGTCTGCTCAGGTACATGGGTGATGGTTTCTCAATTGCCCTAAGTTTATCAGTTCTCAAAGTCATATCAGAATTATTCATCACAACTGTTCATATCAAAGCATTTTAAGTCATGTACAATATGGCATTGACTACATAAATTCAGGGGTAGTTGCATAAACATGCAGTTATTCAGATCAGGAGGTATGTACCATAACCAATACAACAATTCCCAAACAAGCCTTATATGCAAGAACATGGTACACAGTAATTCATCGTACAAAGTTCCTCGGGTACACATAGTATGGGATTGTTACGCAAAAGTTCCAAATTAGTCACATCACCCAGTCAACCTTCTACCAATCAAAATATATGGTCTCACAATTATAGAGTTCGTCATTTAGGTGCTCAACTTGGTCACACGATTCCAGAATCATAATTCCAGTGGTTTAGTCATTGAAGACGGTAACATAATAAATCACCCTGAGCATAGGTGTAGATATATATATTCATGTGCAGAGTCAATCAATATCCCAAAACGTATTTCACAAATTTCCCAAATGGGGCATATACCTCCAATGAATACAGTCTCGATCATGTGGGTCTAACCAATCTAGATACACATGCAGCAGATATGAAAAATATGCCGATCCGAATCAAATAATATTCCAAGCGAAGATATACAAACGTACTAATTCAGAATCAATCGACACATAAGCATTCATTTGTAAACAGTACAGATACCTGGGATAATGGTTACAACATTCTGAGTGCCTTCTGGGATGAGTGTGATTACTCCATCCTGAGTAGCAATTCCCACCATTGGTACGGATTTAGCCGAGACAGAAGACTCATTCACATTTCGTTCAATCCGAGGACAGTTCCTTACCATATGGTCCATTTTACGACATCTATAACGAGCCCCAGAAATCTGATAACAAATCCTCGGTGTCTCATACATTGGTGGTAGCAAAGGTTCTATCAAGTCGGGCTGTGGAGGAACCTTCCAACCCATGTGCCCTTAATTTACCCATACTCTACACAAATTCTTATCAAACCTTGCCAAATACTGGGATGCCCAACACGAAAATAAACACAAATACACATAGGTACATTCGCACATAGGCACAGTGGTATATTCTCATTTCACATATCGTACGCAATTAATCACATACGTAACAGATAATTATATACTTACCAAATACTGCATGCTAAACATTTACTAAGTAATCATGTACTCAAATTATGTTCATATTTCACATAAATACCCATTGACAAAATCGAATGCACATAAGCAACTTTTCATGGTTCATATATTCATGGATGTGCATTATATCAAAACAACTTGTTGTACACATTAGTGTAACAATTCATATCTCATATTCGAATCATGTGTGGTACTTCCTTTAGCGTGACATATCATGTTGGTCAAGCATATCAACGTATCTCATACACAGGCCACGGTGTTATCTCCCCTGGGCGAGGGCTTGTGCCACGGTATTATTTCCCCTGGGTTAGGGCCTCATGACCATAAGCCACAGTATTATGTCCCCTGGGCGAGGGCCTCCGCTAAGGATGCCACAATTATGTTCAAAGAGAATTTGAGCAACCACTTATACAAAACATAGCATCTCAGAGAACTTGTCATTTCATATCATCAGGAAATAATTGAGGCTAAACACAATCTCATAGAGTTCTTATTCACTATCTTATTAAACTTGCATTACACTTTATACAAAAGATTCACAAGTATGCATATACAAAGGAGCACATATATTTAGATAATCGCAATGCACGTAGTTCACAAACTTATAGCACATAATCACTCAAATCGAAACACTTAAGCACATTCTTGATGCTTTCAAGGTTCATATTAAAATAGTTAAGCATATTATCAATGCCTTCAAATTCATGTTAATGCATCCTAGATCTCATCTAGACGCTTATTGCTCTTTTTGGACAAGTGTGTGAGTTATTAACTCGTGCTCTGATACCACTCTGTCATGACCCGAACCTGCCCCTATGGGTTAAGGACATAACCGGCCAGTAATCCTGAGATTACCTACGGCCCCAAACCAAAACAGACGTAACTCAACAGAGTAAAGGGGCCAAATGGAAGCAATAATTAAAAACTTTGTCCATAGAGCCGTGCTTATATGTACTTTAAAACAACCATGCGCATATACGTTAATAACCCACGACAAAATACAGTGCCACAAAATCCTTTTCAGACAGGATCATCTGAACTGAGTCAACCCATATCAAAACTACATACCGATATACACAAAGTCCTTGCCAACAAGACAAAATGCAAATATATAAAGAAAATGGCAAGGTTGGGTCTCGTACGTGAGACACAAGGCTGGCTCTCCGAAACTCATGTTGTTCCTGGCAGACTTCACTGGGGCTGGGTTTGGGCTTCTCTTGGCTCACCTACAAACACATGAATGAGCGTGAGCGATAGCCCAGTGAATAATATCAAATATAGAAATTACTTAACAATGTAGAACATTATGTTCCAAACGGCCTTGGGCCCAATTCATATTTCTATTTAACAGATATATATAACTATACGAAATACGAATCAAGTGATTATAATTCCAACATTCTGGCCTTTGGCCCATTCAGATTCCCATTCTTGTCAAAACGGCCTTCGGCCCATTCGGTTATGTCAAAACGGCCTTCGGCCCATTCGTTTATGTCAAAACGGCCTTCGGCCCATTCGTTTATGTCAAAACAGCCTTCGGCCCATACATTCGTATCAAAACGACCTTTGGCCCATTCGTTTATGTCAAAACGGCCTTCGGCCCATACATTCGTATCAAAACGGCCTTTGGCCCATTCGTTTATGTCAGAACGGTCTTCGGCCCATTCATTTATGTCAAAACGGCCTTTGGCCCATTCATTTATGTCAGAACGGCCTTCGGCCCATTCATTCATTTCAAAACGGCCTTTGGCCCATTCATTTATTTCAGAACGGCCTTCGGCCACTCATTCATGTCAAACGACCTTGGGTCCATTTATGTTTATCAAAACGACCTTGGGTCCATTTATGTTTATCAAAACGACCTTGGGTCCATTTATGTTTATCCATGTCAGACTTACGTCCACAATCCCAATTAGCAATTCATGAAGCTTATAAGGGAATAAACAGTTGGACATTCACAAGCATTCAAATATCGATATTACTCACAGTGATCGGCTTGTGGATTTGCCCCGGAGCTTGACCCTACACATTTCATGAACACAAAAGGGTCACTAATAGTTCAATCCGTTCTTTAATTCACATATTCCTCTTTAGGCTTCATTTTTATCTCGTTAACTCATTTACAATGCTCAATGCATGCCTAAGAGTGCTTATAAGTGAAAGGGAATGGAAAACAGAACACATAATGCATTTTCAAAGTTTCAGAAAACAGGGTCCCCGCTCGAGCGTGGGATTCGCCGCTCGAGCGGACCCTTAAGTCTGCAGAAGTACTGGTTGCCTCAAATCCCCGCTCGAGCGTGAACTCTTCCGCTCGAGCGGACTTCCTATCTACATAGCTCCCCGCTCGAGCGTCAACTTCCCCGCTCGAGCGGGCATCATGTCTGCAGAAAATATGCTGGGAGCTCGATTTCTCCGCTCGAGCGGCCATTACCCTGCTCGAGCAAGCACCAGAATTCTGGGTTTCCCAGATTTTGTTCTTGAGTTCAATTTCGATGTTTCACCCCCATTTCTTGCATATTTTGGCTCCAATCTCACATATACATATGCTAACATGCCATAGACCCCAAATTACGACATTAGGAAGCTCAATTTCTTGATTTGTCTACATGCATGTCCCAAAATGTGTCAACCCATCACCAACATGCTCAAATTCAAACATGCAAAGCTTACGCTTTCATGATCTACTCTTGCATGCAAGAAATACATATTATTCACAACTTATTTGGTGAAGAGGTGGTCATATACATGGATTTCAAACAAGATTCAACATAGATTGCACACATTAAGCTTAAACATGGAGGATCATGGCAATTTCATGCATGCATGCCTTAATTGACCTTAGACTCAACATGTTTGACTCAAACCTCTTACATACATACTAATTCATGCTCTTGACCATCCATTAGACTTCAATTCACAAGATGATAGCTAAAGAAATGCATGAATCACTCACCAAAAGGCTTTAATCTTCCTACCTCTAGTCAATTCTTGAGTTGATCTTCAAATTATCAAGCTTTGAGGCCAAAATCCCAATTTCCCTCACTCCCCCTCTCTCTAGCCGACCCTCTCTTCTTCCTCAAGTGTATATCTCAGATGTTTTGAGTTGAATAGAGCAAAAGGGAAGTGAGTGTTAATGCACAACAAGCCCCACTAAATCAATATAATAATAATAAAGTAATTGGGCTCTAATTCATCAATTTAATCAGTTTAAATTGACCAGAATCAATTTCCAATTAAATTTCACCGTAGGCTCTAAAAATTATGCCAATTGCAATGGCGTAATCAATTTCGGGTTCTGTAGCCGATAAGGCCCTCAATTTAATTCCCGAAGGGGACTATTCAAACAGATATTCCTACGGTGAACAGATAAAAACTCAAAATCGCATACATTCACATAATCACACATAAAATCATGCTAAACACATAATCATACTTAAATTAAGGACCAATTAGCATACTCCGGAACAGGGGTGTCACACCTCCCTATCATAAAAGATCAAGGGAAGTAGTTGACAATGAATCTTGAACTGTTTTCATCACTAATGAGTATGAAACGACTCAAGACTCAAGGGTTCAATTAACGTCCAATTGAACCCAAACCAAGTTACTATCTTGCATCTTTTTTTAGCCTCAGTTTTATTACTTCATTTTAGATTACCATTCATTGTTTAGTGAATTGAGTCCAAAGGTGCATTTAAGTCCTCTAATCGAAAGATGGCTCAAACCAAGAGTTGTTTTGGGCATGAAAGAAACATTATACTGTTGGTAATGAACCCCCAAAGGGATTAAACCATTAAGTATGACATCTTAATCTCATGCTTAAACAAACAAGTAGTTTGAAACCACTTTCAAAGCAAAAAAAAAAAAAAAAAAACCAAGAAAGGAGGGAGGTTGCAGAGGTGATTAAGAGTGATCACAAATATGGAAAGCCATAAATAAATACTATCAACTCAAATAAGATGGTGTCTAAGGCCTAAAACACTAAGCTCATGAGGACAATTACACTACAAGCATGCAAAACAAAGCTCAAATGCAACAAATACTCAAAAACAGTCCTAAATAAGTCCTAAAACATGCTGGAATTAAGACAAAAATAGCTAGAATAATAAGCTAAAACATGGATCATGCTAGGCTAGTAAGCAAGACACAAGGAGGGGAGGCTAACCCCTCCAATTTTGGACTTCAAACCATGATTTTAGCCACTAAAATAACTCTAAAAATCAGTGTTTAAAAGCTCAAAAAAAGATAGTGCAAAGGTGGGAAACACAAGGGTAAAGGCCTTGAGAGCAAGGTGTAAAGAAGGGCGAACCACCCCTCAACCTTTATTGGCCTTAAAACCCAAGTTTCAGCCCCAAAATACAGAGTTTTTACAGCCCAAAAACAGTTGGAAAATAGTAGGAAAAAGAGTAAATACAACAAGTAAAGAGGCAAAGCTTTATACCTCTTGAAGAGGAGATCACTTTCAAGCAATAAAACAAGGAAAACACACCCTCAAGAGCTCAAACAAGGCTCAAAGATACCTTAGCTCAAAGATGGAGGTTAGGTTAAGAGTGTATAGGCAAAGGTGAAGAGTGTATAGGCAAAGGTTGAGAAATTTGCAAGAGAGAGAGAATTGTAGAGAGAGACGAAAAATTTGCTCCAAAATTTTTCTAACCCCATGGCAAGAGGGGAGGTCCTCTATATATAAAGAAACATGAACCTCCCTAAAAAACATCCAGCTATACACGTGGGTGCAGATATAAGCATCTCTGCAAATAGCTGGTACAGCTATCACAAAATATCTGCAAAACACATTGGTGGCCAGCAAGCCACTAATGGTGGCCGACAGCCCATTTCAGTGGCCAGTAGGCCACCAGAGGTTGCAGGCTTGAAAACCCAAGGTTTTAGTCTAAAAACAAGGCAACAAGGGTGTAGGATTTGAAAGGCTCAAAGCTATGGCATTTCGCTGAGGACTTCGAGCATTTGACAAGCATATACACTCATCATTGGGTGTGCAAGCGATGACGTCCAAGTCGTAGGGGCTGTAAAAAATAAGGTGTCTACAGTTGCCCTCTTTGACAGAACTCGAAGTCACGAAATGACGTGAGTCAATGTCAAAGCTCGAAGATGACCCATTTTGACAAGGCTGTAAGATTTGGACAATCAATCAAGACAGAAATAAATGGTTGTGCCTGTAGGATGCCTATGTATTCCTTTGCAAGGAATCAAACCAGCATCGTTCTGGGGCAAGTTGCAAATGATATGCACAAAAAACTTTGAAAGCTGGACTCATACGCTTCGCAAAGCCGGCTATTTTGAAAACTCATGATCATGCAAGATGATGTAATAATCAATAATGCAATAAGCAAGTTAACGAGATAATAACATACGAATGACCAGCTTCAAGCTTAAAACCAACACAAGTTCCATACAAAAGGATTTGAAACACACTCGAACCACGCCAAAACATGAGATGAGGAAAGAAGACACAACTCAGGGTTACACCTTGTATGTCCTGAGAAACTGAGAAACAAAAACCGCTTAGGGTCGTGTTTCACACGCTGCGAGATAAAAACCACTCATGCTCACACTTCACGCATCTTAAGGTAAAAGCAAAACCGTCCAGGGCCGCGCGTCACACGTCCTGAGATACAAGAAAACTACTCGGGGTCATGTTTCACGTGTCCCAAGATAAAACCCACTCAAGACCGTACTTCACGCGTCCTGAGATAAAAGAGAAACTACTTGGGCTCATGCTTCATGTGTCCTAAGATAAAACACGCCCAAGGCTGCGCTTCACACACCCTAAGATAAAAGAGGAACCACTTGGGCACGCACTTCATCCATCCCGAGATAAAACACGCCCAGGGCCGCGCTTCATGTGTCCTGAGATAAAAGAGAAACCGCCTGGGCTTGCGCTTCACTCGTCCAGAGATAAAACACGCACAGGGCTGCGCTTCATGCATCCTGAGATAAAAGAGAAACCGCTCGAGCTCGCGCTTCATGCTTCCCGAGATAAAACACGCCCAAGGCCTCGCTTCATGCATCCTGAGATACAAGAGAAACTGCTCGGGCTCGCACTTCACGCGTCCCAAGATAAATAGAGAGGTGTGTAATAGATGCATGAAATGAATAAATGCGATAGATGCACAAAATTAACGTGTGCGATAGATGCACAACGCATATTCCATGCTAGATGGTCAACTGACGTATGATATTAATTGAAGGTATGTTCTATGCAAGAAACAAAACCATATTCTATGCATGAAATAAGAACATATTCTATGTATAATTGACAACGTGTTCTATGCACAAATCATAAATGATGTAAAACACGCATGCAATATATATACAGGAAATGCACATTCTATGTAATGAAAGGGAACAACTTTGCAACATGCTCAAAAGGATACACCTTGTTCATAGTAGCAAGTGGGACACGTTCACACACCGGAATGTAGTTGCAAGCTTCCAAAATAGAACCTTCCATACATTACTAAGGAAGCAAAAGCACAGAACAACATCAAGGCCTACCTGAGAGCCACCGACCACCCGTTGGCCACCAGGAGAAGCTGCCGGCCACCAATGTGGCCTGCCGACCATCGATGGCAGATTCGGGGCAAAACTGACTTTTTGCCTCGGGTCTTTAAGTATACCATCTCAAACTTCATTTCCTCACTTCTCCAAGGCCGAAAACCTTACCCCTCTCTCTCTAGATACTTTCTCTCTCTAGATCTATGCTTTATACGCATTTTCCAACACCGCTATACATATTTTTTTTCGTAAAACCCTCTTAGTTCTCTACATTTTGAACTGATTAGATTTTAATTTCATAATTTTTTCTTTGACTTTCACAACTTTAGGCTTGTTCCCCTCGAGTTTCTCTCAAGTTTTGTGAACTTTCTCGGACTTTGACTTTTTCTCCAATTTTCTCTCTCCTAGGGTTGACTTTTTCCAAGTTTACTCTATTTTCTCCATTTTTCAGATGGCGGATGAGATTCCTCATGACGGAGCTCCTCCAGAGGTTCCACATGCATTTTTACCCGTTGTCAAGGTAGAGGAGCCGGTAATTACTAAGGCTGGCGAGGCAGCTCAGGGCATTGAGGCAGACCTTGAGGTGGAGTTTGCGCTTAAGTTTGAGCCAGAGCCATTACCATTGAGGGTGCAGCCATTCGATCCGGCGGTATATCATCCCCGCACGCACATATTACTGCCTAGCGGCATTAGGTGTTTCAGCGACTTTGTTCGCGGTATACCAGAGGACCTTCTGCTAAGGGAGCCAACCTCCCACCTTTCATCCAGCGCTACTAAGGTATGAACTCTGTTTTTATGCATTCCTACCTTTCTTTTAACTGTATTTCTTGCACTGCCTTTCATCTGACTGTACTTTCATCATTGCTTTTCATTTGATTTATTTGTTCTTTGCCACAAGGAGAGTTACATGCCTACAGAGGGTACGGAGTAACGACGGCAAGGGAATTGGTATGACGAGCTCCCTGCCTGGGGGTCGTGACATCGTCGATGAGATTGGCTTCGGCCTTTTCTACTTTGGCCTGACACGCATCATTGTGAGCTGTCCTTTTTTAGGAGTGCTAGTGGAGAGGTAGTGGGACACCATTAACTCCTTCCACTTCTCTACTGCCTGGGGAGATGACGATGGACTCCCTACGACTTTGCCATGATCACAGGCTTAGAAGTATGGGGTAATCCGATTCCTTTTGACACAGACATGGGGGAAGTGAGAGGTTGCTTGGATCGATCTGTTAGGAGTGCACCCACCTTTGTACCAGCCAGCCATGGTGAGATATAGTTGGTTTGCCAAGCAGTTTCGAGGGAGCGAGCCCGAGCTGCTGGAGGAGATGGTGCCATATGCTTGGGGCTTCCTGATGTTTGTCCTCGGTACCACCTTATTTTCGAACAGGTGGAACACCATGGGCTTATTTCTGTTGAGCGCCTTGGTGACCCTTCTCCGGGTACACTTCTACGACTGGGGCGGAGCTGGCCTCGCCTCCCTATACGGCTATATGAGTTCTACCTCCTACAAGAGGGGAGCGCGGATTGGAGGCTACTGGCGAGCCTAGGAGGTATGCATTTTGGTTTCCCCTTTGCACTTTACACTTTCTACTTCACATTTTCTGCTTTATATCTATTCAACACCTGTGCTTTCTGCTTTGCACTTTCTATATCTGTTCATGCTCTATGTTTTCTACTTTGCACTTCCTGCATCTATTTATGCCCTGTGTTCATATCACTGCACTTTCCTTGCAGCTATGGGTTTATGCATATTTTCCAGCCCTCGCCCTAAAGCCTATGGAGGAGCACCCCCTGGTGGTTCCCTACTTGAGATGATATGATGGTTGGAGTTAGTACCGGAGTTGCGAGTCCTTTGCCTTTTTTCGCTATTATTTTGATGTTGTGGCTGCCCACTAGGTAACCCGAAACACAGTCATTTTTGCTTTACAACTATTCTGATTCACATTTTAGCAACTGATGGCAACTAACAATCTGTACATCCCCTGCTTGCAGATCACGTGGCAGCCCTGGGCTATGATGCCGGCTAGGGTACAGAACCAGTATGTTAGAGCCTGGAGCCCATCGCGCTTCTGGATTCTGTTGGAGGGCCCAGTCTGCCGAGCTTGGTTCTTGATTGAGAGATTTGTTTACCAAATCGTGGGCTTGCTTGATTCGGTCGTTCCGATGCCACCCCCAGAGTCTGTGAGGACAGCAGACAACCTATTTGTTGATGCAGTCATTCAGTTCATGGTAGGCTTGGACGTTGATTTCTTTAGAGAAAAGGGCGATTACACGACCTTTATTCAGACCAACTTTATGCCTTCTCTGATGGGGGCTCATGCAGACAAGGAAGCAAGGGCTTTTGTGGCAGGCGAGGCGACTCGAGCGACTAGGGCCCATGCTAGAGGGGTTCTTCCCGGTTGAGCAAGTTATCTGTTGGCCAGAGCTTTCCACTGGGCTCACATGTTGGAGGCCGACTAGGACTGCTTATTAGATTCTAATTGAGTCGGCGGAGGCTGGATATGTGCTTGTTGCAGTTCGAGGCTTGACCCAGGTATGGACCACACTTTACCATTTGCACCCTACGTTTCCATTTCAGATATGTTTATTGCAGACATTAATCATCCAAATGCATTTGCAGGCATCTATAGAGTATACATGGAGCCTTCCTCGAGCTGGTGGCTTCCTTGATGGGCATGGTGCAGAGGAAGGATACGCTATTTGGTCTCCACGGTATCTAGGTAATTTCCTTTAGTTTGTGCTTCATGCTATCATATTTCCACTAATACACTGGCATTTCAACTGTAATCTTTCCCAAACTACACTAATACACTGCATTGGTACACTGTACTCATATACTGTACTTATACTGTACCACTTATTCTGCATACTATGCCTGCATCTGATACACACACTGTAGCTGATATGTTGACAATTGTTTTATTAAGATTCCATCTATACCAATGGCACCAGCGGCGACAGCCGCACCATCATCGACGGCACCTTCTCTAGCAGCAGGGAGGAAAGAGAGAGAGAGACAGGCCCCTGCTCGTGGCCGAGATGTGAGTCGCGATCGAGGCAGAGATACGAGCACCTGAGGCCATAGCAGTCCTTCAGAGCCCATTTTGAGTTATGACGATGTTGAGACTAGTGACTCCGAGGAGGTATCGAGTCGGCATTCTAAGTCATCTGAGAGTGGAGACGATGATACTAGCTCGGGATCCGAGAGCGGAGGTGTTGCCGAGGCGGGCTCTGAGGCAGAGAGCGGAGATGATACCAGCTCGGGTTTTGGTTCAGAGATTGATTTGGACAACTGTGCCAATGGAGATAGTCGAGTCCTCCCCTCCGAGGAAGATGATGAAGAGGGCCTTTCAAGCCTGAGGTGACTGGCGCTGATTTTTTGTACTTTTTGCTTAGTTTCTTTTTGTTTGGTAGCATTAGCACATGTATAGCTTCAGATAGGTTTATTTGCTTTGAAACTTGTACTCCTCTTTTGTAAAAAGAAAACATGATCGAATAAAATTCACAGTTTTTATGAAAAGTGTTGTCATTTTTGCATCATGAGCACCATATTTGCATTGAAATGGACATGGAATTGAATTGGCCAATAGAGCGCTTGATTAAAGCAATGTTCTTAATCGGGTAATGAGCCAACCAACAATCGAAATATAAAATACAAAATACGACTCGATAAACAAAGCAAAAATAACTCAAATTCATATAAACAAACTTACTAAAACCAAAAGGACTCAAAACAAGACCTTAAAACACTCAAAGATTAAAACGAAACACACGCTTCCAGTACTGCCTAGCACACAGGTGGACGGCAGGCCAGGAAAGAGGACTACCGACCACAAAGAGAAGTTGTTAGCTAGAGGGGGTGGCCCATTGTAGACACCCCATTTTTGACCGCCCTTAAGAATTGGGCACTACTGATGGCTTATTTAGTGATGCAGGCTATGCTATGCAAGGGTTCGATATTTCTTTGGCAAGGAGAGCGTCAAATCCAAACCTCACACCCCATTTTTTGGACCAAAAAATATTTTAGACCTTAAAACCCTCTCTTTCAAAATATTTTTGAAAATGATTCTACGATGTTCCGAGGCTCGCATTTCGTTAAATGTTGCGCTTTTCGGTAAACCGAGCAGAGACAAAGTGGAATGAATGAAAGAGAAATGAAATCTTTGAAAAATCTTTCAAAACACTTTGTTTAGGGGTTTGGAGTTGAAGAAAAAAAGAGGAGAGGGAAGAAACCTAGTTGGGGAAGAAGTTGGGCATGAATTGTTAAGAGAGAGTCAAGCGGCCCTTGCTAAATCAGGCCTATCCGTTTGCACACTTGGATTTCAGCTATGAGGCCACCACCGTTGGAAAGAAGACTTCCTGGGCTTCCTTTTTCACTTAAGAATCTCCTAAAGCCGAGTCCGGATGAGGGAGATATGGTTGGTTGAAGTTGGACATCAATCTGATTGAGCTGAAACTGTGTAGTCTTCACTAAAAGAGGAATATCTCTTAGCACATTTGGAATTTTGATGTGAGGCTGCACCATTGGAAAGAAGACTTTTGGGGACTTCAGTTTAGGCTCAAGAATGACCTGAAAAGGCATCCAGATGAAGGAGTTATGCTTGCTTCAAGTCAGAGACCATGACTGATTTTTACTGCCAACCACTAAGGGAGTGTGCCGACCAAGAAATGGAGCATGCCGACCTTATGTCGACCAGAAATGATCCTTGTCGACCAGAAAAAGTGGCCTAGTTGGCCAGTTGAGGTGGTCAGTCGACCACTTGTGCCTAGAAAGTCCTAGAATTTTGCAGATATTTTGCTCCAGCTGCTCCAGACTGTCACAGATATTTCCAATTCAGATATTTTTGACCCAAAGCTTTTGAATTGCTATATATGGAAGATATATCTCATATATTGCAAGGGTTAGAAAATTTGGGAGCTTCTCACACTAAAAGTCCTCTCTCTCTAGAAATTTTAGAGTTGAAAACTCTCTCTCTCTAGAATTCTCTCATTCTCCTCTTGTTTTTGAGCCTTAAGCTTAGAATTCTCTACACTTTTGCAAACAGACCCTTAACCAAAGTTGATCACCATTGGGCTGAGGTCCCTTGGAACCTATTTTTGGGCTGTTAGAAGGTTGTTTGGCTCAGAAAAGAGGTTGATTTGCTGCTGTGCTTCAAAGGTAACCCCTTATCCCTTTTAAGCTCTTTGTGCACTATTGTTTTGCCATAGTTTTCAACTACTTTGGGGTTGTTTTTGGGGTGGTGTTGAACTACAAAAATCTCTATTTTTCCTCTGTTTTTCAGTCCTAAAAGTGTTGGTTTGTGCCTTGTTTGGCTACGGGGTTGTTCTTCATTTTTGTTCCTTGGCTTGTGAGGCCTTTTGTGCAACTTCTCACCACCTTCAAATCCAAATTTTTGGGCCTTTTTACCACTAAAACTCAAAGGTTTTTCAGTGACAAAAACCATGTTTTGAGGTCCCAAATAGGTGGGGGTGGTCCCCCCTCCTCTTCTCTTGTTTTCATGTGTTGATGGCCAACCAAATGAGTATGTATTTTTACTTCTTTGTGGCTTTTTTAGGCTCATTTTGTGACTTTTAAGACCTTCCATAACTCTTTTTTTGGATGTCTTGGTCACCTCTTGCATGCTTATTGCACTTGTAGTGTAATCCTACTTGTGCCCTTGCAAAGTAGCATGCCTTTGTGCCTTGAATTTGCTTAGTTCAAGAATGTTTTTAGCCATTATTTACCATGCTTTAACTCTGATTTTAGTTGGTGGGGTCACCTCTTGCTTGGTTTTTGTACTTGCAGTGCAATCTCCCTTTGTAGGCTTAACAGTGCATCATGTTTTATGCCTCTAATTCTAGCTTGCTTTAGCTCTTTTTCAGTATGCTTTTGGCCTTGATTTAGCATGCTTAAACTCTGTTCCAAGTGGTCTTGGTCATGTATGGCTTGCCTTGTAGGGGCTATAGTGTAATTGGCTTTGCTAGCCTTGTGTTTGGAGACCCCTAGCATGCCTTATTGGTGATGTGTGTGTGATATGGCATCATTTAATATATGATTTCAGATCATGTTTCACTGTCATACTCTCATATAAATCACTCTTTCAATGCCTTTGAGAAGTTGAGCATTATGCCTTGTGTGTGAGCCAATACATGAGTTTATTTTTCTTTTCATCTATGCTACAAGTCTAGCATGTTTTTGCCACTATTTTAACTTGCCTTAGGACTGTTTTCGATGGTTAGGGTCATTTGAGCATTGCTTAGTATGGTTGTAGTGTAAAGGGCCTTAACTAGCTTTGAGTTGTGGGGCCTTTAACATGTTGTGCATGTGATGTTTGCATGTTTTGGCATCATTTGGCATGTTATTTCAGGGCATATATATCTACCACACTTCCATATTTTTCACTCTTTAAGTGCTCTTGAGAGTTAAGCTTTATGCCTTGCTTGCGAGCCATCATTTGCGCATGTGTTTTCTTGCTTTTCATGCTATAATTTCAGTCCATTTTAGCCACTGTTTTGGCATGCATGAGGTCTGTTTGGGGTTGGTTTAGCCCTTTGTGCATTGTATTGCATACCTCTAGTGTTGTGTCCTTCACTAGCGTCGGTATTCTTGGCTTCTAGCATGCGTTGCATGAGTCAGTTAGCATGTTTTAGCATCATTTAGCATGTCATTTCAAGTGCTGAAATTATGCCATTGCACTCCATTGTTTACTCCTTCATTTCTTTTGAAAGAGGTCTTGAGCCCCTTGTTGGCTTGAGCATGGAATTGAGGCTCTCATGCCTAATGGTTTTAGCCTTCTCTTGAGGGCTTCTACTAACCAAAAGCATGAGGCTTCTTTCATGCTTAAGGTACTTGTGGTTTAGACCATCTTTCCATTAGAGGACAATCACATTTGGACAAATCAATTAAAGGATTAATTGGTAAGCTTAAAATGTGTAAACAAAATGAGACCAAGTAAAACATGTCAAGATAACATGTTTGTGATGCATTGCATATGTTTGGATCGGACGTTAATCCAAACACGAGAAATGTGGGACGTTTCATACTTGAAGTGATGAAACGTGTCACATTTCTCAGTCACCGACGCCCTTGATTGTGCATGATAGGGTGAAGGCCTTTCGAGTCTTATGTGTGCATTCATTGAGTTTTGTACAAGCTTGTTCCTTTGGCCACCATGCATTGAAAATGCTTGGTTGTTGGCTTGAGAGTCAAGTGCCATACTCCTTTGAGCTTGAGATATGATAAGGAGTGTGGAAGTGCATACATTTCCTTGCAAATATACTGTCTTGCCTCTGTCTGTGCTCTGTTGTAGCAACATGAGGAATTTCAGCCCTCAAGGTGTTCTTGAGATCAGAAAGAAGCAATATAGAAATTGATGTACTTTTCAAAGGTTCAAAAGAGTGCAAACAGAGGCGTCTCGAGGCAAGGCGGTGGATTTCTGGGGAGACACAACCGAGAGGCCATTTATCACTTTTGTTTGCTAGTTGTAGTTAATTACCTGTGTTGTAATTAATTTAGCTTAGTGCTTTGTAATATTCTAATTAGCTTAGATTAGCTAGTTATTCAATTTGGTTTGTAATAATTAATTAGCTAGAATAGTTAGTTAATTAGTTGGTTTGTAATAGTTAGCTTAATTAGCGTAGCTAGTTAGCTTTCATTTTATTCGGACCCTTCGTCAGAGAGGGAAAATGTTGTAATAAGGGTGCGTATGTGTGTGAATGTCTTCCAACCCCACGTCTTTCTCTCTTTTATTTACCAACTTTTGATGGTTAGTTTTAGGGCATGTTTCAATTAGCATACTTATGTTTGCATGCGTGCATCATTCATTTTGTCTTGCATGCACCGGGCTCGGCGCATCATTCAAACTGCATTGTATTTCAATACACTTACTTGAATACGTGTTTCAAAGCATGTTATCAATTGTTGCATTCATTTGCCATTCTAGATAGCCGAGCCTATTTTAGTTGCATTTTTGCATGTGTTGCATTAGGCATCTTAACATAGCTAGGATCATGCAAGATTTCTAACTAGCTTCTGTTTTGGCTTGGAGTACACTGTGAGTGTTTACGCTTTAGCATCCTTGCATGTGTGTAAGTGACTGCCATGATAGCATACTTGCCATGAGGCTATTTGCTTAAATGATTAACTACATGAATGCCTGTAGATGAAGGTTTTATTGCTTGAATTGGAACAGTTCATCAAAATGTGAGTTTTAAGCCCACTTGAGAGTGGCAAAATCATATTTTTCTAAGCCCACTTGAGAGTGGCAAATCCGCGTTTTAGCCTACTTGCGAGTAGCACTTCCAAACCAACTTGAGTGATTTAGTCTATACTTGTATGATGTGCACATCACATAGTAATTCTAGATTAATAACCGGAATAAGAACACATGTGTTTATAAAAACAACTATATCATGTTAGTAGAGGCCGATCTTTGATCAGGGCGAGCGGGGGTGCTCATTTCAGGGACCTTCCCCTCTCGTACCCAAGTTCCTGAGCCGAGGCAACTTTGGTGATGACGGACACGTGGCCCTAGGCACTGAGTTAGGGTTTCCTCAATTTCCAAAACAAAATATTTAGGTGGCGACTCTAAAATCTGGCAAAGTAATCCATGTTTGGCGCTTATTTATTTATTTATTAAAATCAGTTTTCCAAAACTGATTTGCCAGATTTGGACTCTTTGGTGATTTATCAGTCTTAGATTGCACTTTGTGAGATTATATTCAGAACCGTGACAGGAGTCCGAACTGTAGTAGCTAGAACCCAATTCGCTGCCCTCGCGCGCGGAGCGTAGTTCAATCGGTCTACACCCGTCGGCCACTAGTGTGAGCAACCTCGAGATTGTTGACAGTTGGCTTCCACTCACAGCCTTATTTTCTACAAAAGGTTTAGCTTCGTGATTTCTTCTCCAGAACCTCCTTTCAGTTGCAATTTCTTCCACAAATGGAGCCATTTTTTTGCCAAAAGGCTCTCTGATTGGATAGCTGCTTTAGACGGCACCGAAAAGGTAAATTTCTAGGGTTTTGGCATAAATGCACTTTTTTCATTGGGCCATACTCCACTTTGTTTTCCGTTCCTCCATACTGCGGCCCGGTGCAGGGACCTAATTACACACGTCTTTCGCTTTGAGGGACAAGAAATATGCCTGATAATTAAAGAATTTCAGGCACTAATGGAATCCTGGCGTGATAAGGAAATCATCCCTCAACCCTATTTTGGCCACATGCAAGCTTTGGGACGGATGTGTGGGCCTACTTTACACGAGACTCGATCTTTGGCCCACAATGGAGAGCTGGACATGCCCAGCCTGATTCATTGATTTTCCGATATCGGTGACAGAGGCGACCTTCTTTGGCGAGGTTTTTTGCAACATGCCCTCTGCTTATGTATGCTTGCTTATTTCCTTCTTGCCTTTAGCTTCGGTGGATCCAGCATTCGGTTAATCGAAGTAGCCCAAGGTTTGAAAGAAGGTAAGAATTGCATTGGTTTGGCATTGGCCGAGACCTTGATGGGCTTAGACGCCTTTCATCAGTGAGAGACTACCAGATTCACGGGGAGTCCACTACTTCTTCGGGTATTGTTTCCCACCCTTTCTCATATGTGTTTCTCACATCACTCAGCATTCATGCTCTATTTTTCTCTCAAAGCCCTTTTCTCACTTTTCTCCTAACATACATCTCTCTATTCTTTAATCTCTCTTTTCTTTCATCCCTTCCCAGATGTGGCTTATGGATAAGCTGAAGCTAGTGGACTCTTGCCCTGAGTACTCAGCTCGAGGTTATTTCTTCCTCCATCGACTAATGGATTTCCCGAATGAGAGATGGTGGTGCAACTGGATGTGCAATAGGTCTGCTGCTGACATAGCTTGGCATTGCCCCTAGCTTAATCTGACCGAGATGAGTTACAACATGGCTCGGCAACCTGGCATACAATTGATCGACCTTACGCACTGCGTGTTCTATTTTCGTTTCCAGTTCAGATGTCAGTTCAGGCATGATCAGACTCTGCCCAGAGGAAGGGGTAGAATACCCGGTTTCATTCCCCATTTGTACCTCACTGCTTGGAGGACGAGAGAGCTTCTAGCCCCTGTCCCTAGTTTCAGTTTTGCCCTTTCAGGCAAATGCTTGGCTTGGCTCAAGGATGAGGCACAAACCGGGCCCACTTTGCCGTCAGAAGCTTCCATAAGCACGAGCAGAGGACGCAGGAGCACCTGACTTACCTATGCCCCTAGTTTATTGCTTTGACCTTTCCTTTCAAGTTTTTTCAATGTAATAAAAGCAACTTTGATTTATATCAGAGAGTTGGAGAAATTTATGTTGAAATCAATGAAATTAAAGTTGTGAGCACTAAAAATTTTCCTTTTAGTTCAAAAATGGTCTAAGTTGTAAAAGGTAAAATTTGAACAAAATCAACTTTTATTAAAACTTTTCAAAACCATTTTCGAAAATGATCACCACCTGACATGCACGGAATCAATCCTCAAGATGTACAACCCCGAATCAAAAGATCATAAATGCTTCTTGATTGAACACCACTGCTCTGCATTGTAACCAGCTCTTCTTCCCAAAATGAAGATCACAACCAAACTCTTAGGTAAAGAACATACAAAGATGACCTAGTCAGACACATGGATAGGACAGTTAAGTTAGAGGTGATTACGGTCGAACTTCAGGATGAAGTTGCCCACGTATCCCAAAGATGGGAATCCGGCCTTACGTAGTTCGGTTTAGGTTCACTCGAGTATTAACTCTTTCCTTTTGCGCTCTAACTTTTGCCAAAGTCGCCCTTTAGGGTTTTCAACCTTACGAGCTCAGTTTTTGTTTATTTCTAATTTTCCATGCTCTAACTTTTGCCTGGGTCACCCTTCCGGGTTTTCAGTCTAGCGAGCCTCTTAGGGATAGTATTTCTTCAACTTGTCCATGTTGATCAGTTGTGAAAATTTCAGACCATCTAAGTCCATGAGAATAATGGCTCCACCCGACCAGATAGTTTTGATGATGTAAGGACCAGTCTAATTGGGTCTAAACTTGCCCCTAGGGTCATAAATGGGAGCTCGGTTGTCTTTCAACACCATATCCCCCTCTTTGAGATTCCGGGACTTAACTTTCTTGTTAAAAGCCTTAGCAATTCTGCGTTGATAGCCCTGAACATGATACAATGCTTTCAGCCTTCTTTCATCAAACAACATCAACTCCTCAAATCTGCTCTGTTGTCAATCTGCCTCTGCTATCTGACACTCAGTCATAACTCGCAGTGACGGGACTTCTATTTTAATTGGCAAAACAGCCTCCATCCCGTAGACAAGAGAATAAGGAGTTGCCCCTGTTGATGTTCGAATTGAGGTTCTATAGCCCCAGAGTGTGAATGGCAATTTATCTGGGCAATCCTTATAGGTCTCAACCATCGTCTGCAAGGTATTCTTGATGTTCTTGTTGGTGGCTTTAATAGCTCCATTGGTTTGCAACCTGTATGTAGATGACTTATGGAAAGCCACATTGTATTTCTCCAACAAGTCTATCACCTTTTTATTGAAGTGGGGGCCATTATCTGATATGATCTTGTTTGGGACTTCGTATCAGCAAATGATATTATTTTTGATGAACTTGGCCACATGTGATGCTTTCAATACTGCATAGGATTGAGCTTCCACCTACTTTGTAAAGTAATCAATTGCCACCAAGATATATTTATGCCTATTCAACCATTTTGGTGTGACTGCATCGATAACGTCGATCTCCCAGATCAAGAAAGGCTATGGCGAAGTCATGTGGTACAATTTTGACGGTGGGATATTCATGCGATTCGCATGAATTAATACAATCTTTCTCCATGGTGGACCAGTAGTAACCTTGCTTGAGAATCTTCCGGGGTAGCATCACTCTATTTATATGCGCTCTGTACTCTTCTCAATGGATGGCCTCCATCAAGCACTTTGATTCCTCTTCTTCGACACACAACTTGTGCATTCCCAGATGACCCCTTTTATACAATTTGCCTCTGCAGATGATAAATTGAACGGCTATTCGTGGTATTCCCCTTTTGTCCTTGGCATTTGCCCCTGGTGGATAAATCTCATTTTCCAAGAAGTTCCAAATATCATAGTACCAAGGGTTTTTGTCTTGCGCTTCATCTATTGTGGCAATAGCTTCATAGGCCGATGTGTATTTTTGCTCAATGATAATCAGACGCATCAGGACTCCAAGTGGGATGTCTACTATAGAAGATAGAGTTAGTAAAACATCAGCAAACCTGTTGTTTTCTCTCAGTAGATGCGTGAAAGTCAGCTTTTCAAACCTAGGAATCAGAACATCTAGGGTCTGGTGATAAATCTTCATCTTTTCTTCTTTGACTTTCTAGTCTCTATTTGCTTGAGAAACAACTAAGTTCAAGTCCCCGATAACATCCAACCTTTTTGCCCCTAGTTCTAGGGCGACTTCTAAACCAGCGATACACGTTTCATATTCTGCTTTATTATTGGACACCTTAAACCAAAGTTTGAAGGCTAAAGGTATATAGGAGTTGTCGGGTGCTATCAGCAACACACCTATCCCATAACCGTATTGATTGGACGCTTCGTCAAAGTACATCATCCAAGTCTCCTTCTCAACTTGCAGAATGGCTTCATCTGGGAACAAGTATTCCATGGCCACATCCTCTTCCACCAGGTGATCTGCTAGGAACTCCGCTACAGCTCTTCCCTTAACTACTTGCGGGTGACATATTTGAGATCAAATTCAGAGAGAAGAAGCAACCAACGGGCTAGCCTACCTGTAAGCGCTGGTTTCTCAAAAAGATAGATGATGGGATCTAATCTCGAAACCTAGGATTACAGAGTGAGCTAATAAGTAGTGCCTCAACTTCTTGGAAGCCCATACCAAGGCTAGGCAAGCTTTCTCCAACGGAGTATAGCGGGTCTTATAATCCAGCCTTTTCTTGCTCAAGTAGTAGATGGCTTTCTCCACCCTATCTTCAGATTTTGAGCAAGCATGCATTCCATGGTCGTGTCTGTCACTGACAGGTACAGAATCAAAGGCTTCATCGGCTTTGGCGACGATAACAAAGGTAGATTCTGGAGGTATAGCTTAGCCTGCTCAAAGGCGAATTAACATTGATCATCCCATTGGAATTTCTTTCCATTCGTCCAGAGACCAAAAAGTGGTTCACAAGTCAAGGTTAATTTGGAAATAAATTGTCTTATGAATTGCACTTTACCCAGAAAGCCTTGCACCTTCTTTTCAGCCCTTGGTGGTGGCATTTTAGGATGGCCTTGATTTTGGAAGGATCTACTTCGATGCCCCTCTGTGTGATAAAAAAGCCCAGCATTTTCCCTGTTGTTATGCCAAAGGTGCATTTCTACAGGTTTTACCTCAACCTGTATTCTCTGATCCGTTGAAAGAATTTCTTCAAGGCGAAATAGTGGCCCTCTCTTTCTTTGGACTTGACAATCATGTTGTCCACATACATCTTGACCTCTTTGTGGATCATGTCATGCAAAATAGTGGTCGCGGCCCTCTGATAGGTAGCCTAGGCATTCTTCAGCCCAAACGGCATAACCCAATAGTAGTAGGTACCCCATAGCGTAGTGAATGCGGTTTTCTCTCTGTCCTTGGGCACCATCAGAATCTGGTTGTACTCGAAAAACCCGTCCATAAAGGATAGCAATGCATGGTCCGCAGTGAAATCCACTAACTCATCAATATGTGGTAGAGGAAAGTCATCCATCAGATTGGCTCTATTCAGGTCCCGAAAGTCCACACACACCCGGATTCTACTAACCTTTTTTAGCACTGGGACAATATTGGCCAACCAAGTTGGATATTCAAATACTAACAAGAAACCTGCTTTAATCTGCTTGGTGACCTCCTCCTTGATTTTTAACGCCTAATCCGTATGGATTCTAGGCAGCTTCTGCTTGATGGGTCGGGCCTCGAGGTCAAAAGGGATCTGATGCTATACAATCTCAGGACTGATTCTAGGCATATCTTCGTAGGATCATGCAGAAACATCTTTGAAATCTTTTAATAAAGTGACTAAGCGCTCGCACTTCTCCGAAGACAACGTGGACCCGATCTGGACCAGACACGGATCTTTCTCAGTATCCACATTAATAGCAATGATTTCATCAGCATAGTGTTTTGCAAACCTCTCCTCCTCTTGATTAATCAAGTTTTTCAAAACCAGAGGAATTCTTTCCTCTTCATTTTCATTAAAATTCTGAAAATGTTGGTCAATACAATAAATAAGCAGCACAGAGAAATACTCAGAATCGGCAACATTCTCATTTATAAGTTCCAGATCTTCGGTTACAACCGACTCAAAAGCAAAAGAAAAAGAGGACCTGGACAAGACCTTCGCATCTGGGTTATCACCCCCAGGAATACCAGACTTAGACTTAGAAAAATTGAAATTTGATTCCAACTCCACAGACTCAGTGGAATCAGATTTTAGCTCATCACCCGACTCAGAACTAGACATGTAGCTCTTCTCCAACTGCCAGATAAAAGATGGTGCTTCTGATTCATCCAAAATGCTATTGGATAGGTTCACACCCGGTTCTTTCCCGATCATGAAGATGGTAAGATTATCTCCCAAGTTCTCTGAGTCAGCCGTAGGATCTGTAAGGAGACATGCCAGTGCTACCCCTACTCCAAGTTCACTGTTGTCTGAGTCACTTTCCATGCTTTGTTCAGCTTTAGTACTTGGTTCAGCCTTTTCTTTAGTATCACTATCTTGCAATTGCAGGTCAAAGAAGATTTCAAACCCGGGGACACGCTGTTTCATGGAATTCATCCAGGGCTCGAGAAAGCCATAAAAGGGGAAATCTTCTCCCTCCCGAACAAAGTGGCAATTCAGCATTCCCTGGATCGGCCTATGGATGAGCTCATAGTGTTTCACGACTTGTTTGGCCCTGGCTCTACCTCTGATTTCTTCTCCTCTCCTGATCTAGTCCTTTTTAGTGGGTACATAGCCCAGACCAAAGGCATGTGAATTGTGTGGCACGTCTGTCAATGCTGCGACGTCTTTTCGACCACTTCTTCCAAGTCCCATTCCTGGCAAATGCTGCAATTTGTTCATGAAATAGATAGATTGGGTGCTGACATACATGCCCTCATCTGTGGCCAAAATGGTCTGCACTACTCGGGCCTCAGCTAGAGTAAACCCTGAGAGAAATACATCCTCCTCTCCATGAGTGATCTCTAACACTAGTGCAGTTACCTCTGGCGAGGGATGGATGGATGAATTCCCAAAAAAATCGCCAGTCCTTTCTCGTGAGGGTACTTCAACATTTGGTGGAGGGTGGAGGAGACAGCTTTCACATGATGCAACAAGGGCCACCCTAGCAGTAAGTTGAAGGTAGCCGGCACATCAAGGACATGGAACTTGACATCCTACTGAGCTGGGCCTACCTGGACTCTAATTTGCACTGTGCCCATAACCTCCTTACTTGTATTATCATATGCCCGAATTACTTGGGCTGTGGCTACAAAGTCTGCTTGTCAAAGGCCGATTGCATAAGTTGTGTGGGAAGGACAAACATTGATAGCCGAACCGATATCTATCAACACCACCGGTACCCATTTTTCCTTGCACTCAACAGATATGTACAAGGGTATGTTATGAGCTAAGCCTTCCAGCTGCAGTTCTTTGTCAGAAAAGGTTAGGGTTGGCTTGACGCCACTTGGGAAGACCAATCCCATAAGCTATTCAGGGATAGTGTCAATGGACAATTTAGTTTTGTCCATTGCTGACAGTACTGCCTGTCGATGTACCCGGGAGGCCATGAGAATACCTCAAATTAAGATGTTAGCTTGGATTTTCTTAAGCTGCTTTAACACTGCCTCTTCTTCCAACTACTTCTTTTTCTGTTTCTTAACCTCTCTGTCTTTCCCAGATGCCTTAACTTGATCTAAGTTTGGTGGTTTAAAATACCGCCCATTTCTTGTCATGTGATCTATCTCTTCTACGTACCATGCGTTGTCTGGAAGGCACTCACCCCAATCTTCGTCGGTGTGAGCCAGATGTAGATCGTCATCATCCCACCATACACCTTCGGTAGCCGACAAATAGTTGTCCTGGTTCCATTCGGATCACTTTCACATCACAGGTATCCCCCGCGGGGTGTTAGGTCATTACGGCTTTCTGGTTGTCTTCAACCCTTTCTCGTGCAAATCACTTCAACGTAACTTCCTGTTCTGTGTCCACAGTGCTCATAGCCCCCAGTTCCTGAGATGAATTTTCCACGCCAGTGTTCTCCAATAGTTTTTCCTTTTCATTGGCCATTTTGGCCACTATAGTAATTTCTGCTCCCTCTACCTTCGGTTTCATTCCAGTTCCTTCCTCCCTATCCGGTTCATCACTCAGCCACCCAGAGTTGTCCGTCGATCCATTCAAGTCGAACTAGCCAATCTGCATGTCCCCTTGATCCTGTTTGTCAAAGATCTGTAGGTTGTCTAAATCCTCCTTGAGTTCTGCCAAATCATTCAGCCCCTGGCTCGGGCCATCTTTCCTAACCACATTAACCTCTACTAGAGTTGGCAATACCAATTCTGGATTGACTTGATGAATCAGCACAATGTAGCATCTTGGATCAGTACACCCCCTTAAGAAAGTCCTCAGAGCTTTCGACAATGGACTCATACTTTCCTCTAAGGCCAGCCTCCCTCCTACTGCGACTGTTACCACCACAGGCTTAGGTTGAAGTGTAGATGTGTCCATTATGCGCAAATTTGTGCTTTCAAGAATGAACACTGTCGGTCTTGGTAGGTGGGAAGGGGTAATATTTACGCTGGGGTCGTAGGGGATGGCCAGTGTATGGATTAGGTTTAGATTTTGAGGTGGGAGAACTTGATTGTGGATAGGGAGAGTGTTGGTAGTTACATTTGGTTTCTGGGGCAGTGCGATCACCTTGTTGTCAATGAGGTCTTGAATCTTATGACGCAGTCGGAAACATTGGTCGGTATCATGACCATGCTGCTGGTGAAACACAGTACTTTGCTGGGTTGTGTTTGGATAGGAAGAGGATCAGGCAACTGGACTGAAGCTCTAAAGGTTTGAGATGCCCTTTTTTGATCAGCACCTTTATGGCTTGAGATAGGGTCATGCAGAGTTGGGTAAAAGTCCTCTGGGATTGGGCAGAGTTGGCTGAAGTTTGTGGACTGTATTAGCAAAGGGATTGGCGGTCTCGGTTGTAGTGGTGACAACGCTCACATCCAACAGCCGCGCAGCTGTGCTACTACTGGTGATAGCATTGGAACTGCTCATGAAAGGCGTTTTTGCCTGCTCTTTTCATCAGTAATCAGCCCTTGTTTCATGGCGTCTTCAATTTGAACCCCTATCTCATAGAGTGCTCGGTGAATGTGAACAGAGGTAGGACGATCATTTTCTGCAATAACTTCCCATGCAGATTGTGGACTACCATCCTTATCTGATCTTTCTCGGAAGGCCTTGTAGTCATCATTGAAGATTTAGCCCTCCACCTCGTCACAAATTCTGAAAAGCCTTCATTCGGCTCTTGTCGCGTTGCCTCAAGATCACGAGTTATGACCTCGATTTGTGTGTTATACAAATACTGAGCAATAAAGGCCTCGGCCATTTCCTCCCAATTCTGCTTAACAGAATCCTCTAACTTTGCATACGATATAGCTGCTATTCCTGACATGGTACGACCAAAGAGAGAGAGTTTCTCCAATCTAGTTAGGCCCATCGCCACAAAATGTCTGAAAACAACCGTAGATGAACCATGGGATCTCCGGAGCCATCGAATCGATCAATGTGTGGCATTTTGAACCAATTTGGTAATGTCACTATAGAGTTGGTATACCCGTCTTCTATGTCGGAGATGGAGTTAACACCTTGTGCTCTCTTGAATAGCTTCTCCAACTTGTTGACCTTAAGCATAGTTGGGTCAACCTCAAACTCAAATGGAGCCTTGGTTTGATACACTAGTGTTTTAGAGGCTTATACTGGGATCGACTCTGCCGGATTACCCTGATTTTCTTGGACATTAGCGGTATGGGCAATGGCTCCGAGTGCTGAGATACCTGTAAGAGGTGCATGAGATGCAAAAGCCGCTGCCAATTGTGGTTGTTATATTTGCAGCTTGTTTTTTACCTCAACCTGACAGGCTGTGACCTCAACCTGTTGGGAAGTATCTTGCTGTAGGGTTTCAACTGTTTGCTGAAGATGATGTATTAATTCCTCCATGCTGACTGGGGGATACTGTGTCATCGGAATAGGTGAATGATCTCGTACTGGACCAGAAGTAGAAGACTGTCCCTAAGCCTGATTGGATGCAAATGAATTAAGGGGTGACTGCTGTAGAAATTGGACCGGTGAACTTTGCCTGACTCTCCATCGTCTTGTAACCGGTGGGAGTGAAGTAAACATGGGCTATCTCCTAACAAAATCTCCGGCTTTGCAAAGCCTTTTGACTCGGGTCCAAAGCACTTGGGGGATATCCGAACTTTCTGAAGATATGGTGTTAAACTACCTAGCAAAAAGAAATAAAGCAAAAACAAAAAAAAAAAAAAGAAAAAGCAGTAATCAAAAACCGCACAGCACCTCAGCTAATGATGTTACCTAACACAGATGTAATCAAAGCTGGACTGCACTCAATACTGAATTCTCCCCCCAAAATGGATACCAAACTTACAACTGATATGCACATTCCTGTATAGCTTCACCTGTAAAGCACATACCAGTTAAGTGAGAACCAAAACACCCCTATGAGGGGGTAAGGTTACCCTGTCCTAGTTTTGTCAACAACTAGGGTTTACTATTCAAACAAAGAGGTTTCACAACATCATATATTCGGGTGAGCATCCTATCCTAGTTTGGAATAGTCTCTATAGTGTTTCGATATGTAACTAGGCCAAATGGTCAGAAGGGTACCTCAGCAAGACTATCTAGTATACCTCTCATACCTAACATCGAGAAGTGAAAGAATAATCAAACAGTACAACGATAGTCCAGATCCAACCATCATGGTAGAGCCCATGACTGGTCAGCTTTTTGGCAAGCTTTTGGGCAAGCCTCTGGCAAACCGTCCAAGAATAGCAGATGTCAAACACAGTGACTTAAGCACATCAATGCAAATGCAATGCAAAGAACATATAAGTGTAGATAAAATTTCACAACATGAAGTTCAAGTCAAGTTCTTTGTCTTTCCCTAGAAGAGTCGCCAGAAACTGTGGCTTGGCTTTTTCGTGCCCCTTTTGGAAGACGAATAAGCCGTACAGTATCGGACTCCCGCGGTTCTGAATCTGATCTCACAAGTGCAATATGAAATAGATAATCACCAAAGAGTCCCAATCCGACAAATCTTTTTGGAAAATCGATTTTGAATCAAAACTGCCAAAAATGTATTACTTTGCCAGATACGGAGTCACCACCTAAATATTTTTTGGGAAAATTTAGGAAACCCATGACTTGTGCCAAAGGCCACGTGTCCATTATCACCAAGATTGTCTCGGCTCGAGAACTTAGGTACTAGAGGGGAAGGTCATGAATTGAGCACCCCTGCTCGCCCGATCAAAGATCGGCCTCTACTAATCATGATATGAATCTTATCTACATTATATGCTCTTGTTCCGATTATTAGGCTAACATTATTATGTGATGCACACACAAGTATAGACTAATTTGCAAAAATTGGAACACCTTGATTTCATGTTTGTTTCTGAAAAGAGTTTGTGAATATGTACCACTTGAAAAGCGATCGGATATGAACATTACTCAAATTATTCCAATTCAAGTAACTAGCCTTCATCCACAGGCATTCAAGCAGTTTATCACATATGCAATTAGCCTCATGAAAGTACGCTTTGATATAGTACACAAACATACAATGCAATATACTAAAGCGAGTAAAGAACTCACCTAGTACTCCAAACTGAAAAAGATGATAAAGTTAGAAAGATACATGATCCTAACTAGGCAATATGACAAATGCCACACATGCGATATGCAATTCCTAGGCTCGGCTACTAATACGGCATATGAAGCAATTTGATAGTATGCGGTCTAAG